>CM062811.1:222770912-223370912 GCA_031772625.1 Pinus tabuliformis | reverse complement strand
ACAAAGAGCATCCCAAGACATACGCTGATATTCCAAGCTGCTTTTATCTTATAAATCCTTTCATCATTTGCGCCAGCTTGAAAGGAGGAACATAAACACCGCCACTTCTTCCAAGCGCTTTTTCAGTGTTTCTAACTCCCTCTTTCAGAACTTTGTTCAATAGGCATGCTAGGATTTTGGGTCTCCACTGAAAACTCGATCAAATCCCCAATTTCGTAGCACGCTATGAAATCACCTAAACAAGTAGCGCTGCGAAACTGCTAAAAAGGATTCATGCGCTGCGAAAACACCTTGTCCTTAAGCTAGGCTAAAAAATTTTGGCAACAGAATTTTCAGTGATAACAAGAAGAAAAGAAGATCACTGTGTGTATTTTAAATTAACTGTTGACCGTGTTATTTATCTAGTATTTTATGTGGATGACATGCTGCTGCTTGGAAATGATATAGAAACTATCTAGGATTTGAAGATTGAATTATCCTCCAAATTCGACATGAAAGATCTTGGTGCTGCAAACTATATTTTGGGCATGGAAATTAAAAGAGATCGGGAAAAGAGGAAGCTCTGGTTAAACCAGAGGAAGTATGTCGAGACAATATTGCAGAGGTTTAATATGCAAGATAACAAACCGGTGAAGGTTCCTATTCCTGTAGGTGTGAAGTTATCTGTTGAATAGTGTTCCAAGACACAAGAAGAGGAAGAGGACATGTCTCGTGTTCCATATGAAAGTACAATCAGTAGCCTGATGTATGTGATGGTATGTACTAGAGCATACATTGCACATGCAGTGGTGTTATTGAGTAGGTTTATGTCAAAGCCAAGGAAGGATAATTGGACAACAATGAAGTGGGTTTTCAAGTATTTGCGTCGCACTAGTGATTCTGGTTTGTGCCACCAAGGAAGACCAGGATTGGACAGATTTTTGGATATCCATGGCTTTGTTGATGCAGACTGGGCTGCAGATCCGAATCAGAGAAGATCTATAGGTGGGTATGTGTTTAACCTATTTTTAGGTGCAGACAGTTGGATGAGTAAGAAACAATCTGTAGTGGCACTATCAACTATAGAGGCATAATACATGGCAGCCACTCACACAAGTGGGAAGTAGTTTGGTTGCATAGATTGTGTTCAAGTATGCGGTTAGTATAGGGAGCTATAAGGATAGATTGTGAAGCCAAAGTGAAATTTTCTTGGCAAAGAACCCGACTTACCATTCAAAGACAAAGCACATTGATGTTTAGTATCACTTTGTGAGGGATATGATAGAAGACAAAAAGGTGTTGATGGTAAAGGTGGAAACTTTGAAGAATACTCCAAATGCATAGACAAAATATGTGAGCTCTGAGAAGTTCTCTTGGTGTAGAGAAACAATGGGTGTTGCAGGGTTTCATAAATTACTAAGCTATCTTGTGGCCCCTTGTGGAAAGAAAAAAACAAGTGGGAGAATGTTGGGTTGTGTTATATTCTTTCCACGATTAGTCACCCTAGTTAACCGAGGGGGTTAGAGGAGGGGTGAAGTCCCCCCTTCGTTGCACCTATTACATAGCGAGGGGGTCACAGGGGGGTTTGAGGGGGGTGGTTAGCCCCCCTCTATGGGGTCCATTGTAGCACCCCAGGGATCTTTTTTTTTGGACCCTATATTAGGTGGGTGGACCTACCTATGGTTTTGTGCATGGTTTTCGCACATGGTTTTGGACGCGATGGTTTTCAGTCCATGGTATTGGATGCTTCAACATGTATATATATGTATTGTGACATTGAAAGGAACATAATGAAAAATCAATCTGGTAGTCTCGATTTAGTGATCCAGCAGAAAATCTTTGTGTATATTTGTTTTATGTGTTATTCTGTCACTATTGTTTATTTTCTGTGATTTATAATTCATATGTAGGTAATTTTTGTACGGGGTTAGAAGCCACACCAATCATTTCGTTGTGTGTTTCAAACCTTTGTCAGTGCATTCTCCAATATCTTATTAAAATCCTCGATTGTGCCATTGGCCTGAGGATGATATTGCATACTCTTTTGGTGATAAACCTGGAACTCTTCTGTTAGTGCACTGATCATCTCATTGAGAAAATGCATTCTGCGATCACTCATCAAAACCTTCAGGAAATGAACCCTAGTAAACACATGTTCAAACAAGAATTTTGTTGTTGTTGGTGTGGAACAGTCTTTCTTGGGTTATGCCTCCACCCCTCTGGTCAAATATTTGGTCACAGTGATAATATACCGTGCAACTGTCTTCTTTCCTGGAGGCTGAATTGGTCCTAAAAAATCGATAGCCCATTTTTCAAATGGTTGTAATGACACCTATAGATTCAAAGGTAGCTCATCCCTCCATGATGGCCTACTAGTTCTCTGGCATGCGTCGCATGACCTACAATATGCTTTTATATCCTTATGTAGTGTTAGCCAACACAATGTAGCGCATAGAATATTCTGTGTTGTTGCTTCTCTTGTGTAATTACCTCCAACAGCTCCTCCATGAGCTTCAATGAGGATACTGTTTCATTCAAAATTGGACACATAACGTCTAAGTATCTCATCCAATCCCATCTTATACAAATGGCCTGTAATTACCGAAAAGTCTGCCACACGCACCACCAATTCATTCTTCTGCTCACTATTGTATCCTTCTAGAGTCGTCCCCATAATCAGAAAGTGGATAATGTCCACAAAGTGATTATCTATTATGCACATTGTGAAGAGTTGTGTGTCAGGAAACCCTTCCTACAAATTGGTAGGCTCCTCTCTAGTTTCAATGCGTGATAGATGGTCTGGACTAGGATTCAACCTTCCTATCTTCAAAATCACCTCGAAATCATACTCCTGCAGCAACAACAACCATCTGCATATTTCCCACCCCAACATAGGCTTATTAACTAAATATTTCAATGCAGAATGGTCTATGTACATCTTGAAATGTCTGCCTAGTAGGTAATGTATGAACTTCTTGAGCATGTACACCATAGCCAACCCTTCACGCTCATTCGTCGAGTAATTCGTTTCAGCCTTAGACAACCTCTTGCTCACAAATTATATAGGGTGATCCAATTCTCCTTCACTAGCCTATATCAGTACTGCTCCTAGTGCAATACATGAAGCATCCACATGCACATGAAATTCCTTCTTCCAATCCAGGAAGACTAGGAATACATCCAAGCTCCACTAACATTCTTCATCCCCACAGAATGTAGCATCCTTTTTCAGCAGTTTCGCCATAGGCGTGGTAATCTGGGCATAACTTTTAATGAACTTCTAATAGTACCCAGTGAGACCTAGTGTTGTGCGCAACTGTTTAACACTTCGCGGTGCCTCCAAGTAATTATTACCACTATATTAGTAGGTTCCACCATAAGTCCTTGCCTACATATCACATGACCTAGCAAGATTTTGAAGGGACACAGAAGAAGAATTTCTTCAGGTTTTTCTCAATCTGATACCTTCGACATGTATCCAACATCAACCAAAAACTGGCTACATGGCACTTTACTAGTCCAAACACTATCCAATCATCAAAATATACCTCCAACAACTTTTGAATGAATTGTATTAATGCTACGGTGATTACGCACGAGAATATCGCCGACACATTCTTAAGTCCAAAAGGCATCACTGTATACTGGAAACATCCCCACTTTGTCGCAAAGGTGGTCTTACTCCTGTCTTCTGGTGTGATCTTAATCTGATGGTATCTAGAGAACCCATCAGTGAATGAATAGGCCTCCAACCCTCCAACATTATCTAGTACCTCATCTGTGAAAGGAGTTGGAAACAGATCATGAATGCAAGCATCGTTAAGCTTCCTGAGATCTATGCAAATTCTTATTTCATCCTTTTGCTTCTTTTCTTGAACAACCATTGGACTCACCCAATCCAATTCCTCCACTGGTTCAATAATACCTGTCGCAAGCATCTTGTCCAAATCCAAGCATAAATTATTTTTATACTTGGGATTAAGGTGATATGGCCTCTGATTGATTGGCTTTGCATCTAGCTTCAAGGTAATCTTCATCACGCCTAAGTCTCCTATGATACCTTTCAGGTCTGAAAATTTGGTAGGGAACAAATCCTGGTTTTCGCGAAGCAAATCAGTGACCTTATCTACTATGGCATCATCCCAGTAATATATTATTTTAAAATTTTGGCTCCGCTTTTGTGCCAATGTTCACTTGTCTAGTCTTCAATGGCGTGGTGATGTCTTGATTCTCTATCTGCGGTCCCTCAACTTCGCAGTGGCCCTCTACCTCTGGCATGTTAATATTTCTTGGATCCTAATCATCGTCTTCAGCGGTCACATTGTAGCATTCCAGCACATGGCACAACTTGGTGCTCCAATATGGGTGAATCAAGTCTAAAGGATTTTGTGGTATTCTGAAGATTGCTTCCTTAAACTCCTTCAATGCTTCGTCAATGCTTTCAAACCCATCCTCAAAGCTGAAGGTCATTAAAAATCCTTCTCTTAAGATGTCCCACTCTTTGGTACTGTGGTGGAGCTCTGTTTCCAGGTTCCAATTCATAGGAACGATGTCAAAAGTGTGACAGACAATATGCACCCACTCCGGTTGTGGCTTTGTTCCATAAAACTTAGTTCACTTAGCTAAATGATCGCATGGATCATTTCTCTCATCATATTTTTCGGTTAGCCAAACTTTTGGGTGACCAAACCACAATCTCATCATTCTTCTGTACTCGTTCCATTTGTAAGAAATGTATTTATGTGTACTCCACCGCATTGCAGGCATAACACGCAATGCCAAATGCAATGATTGGAAGCGATGCTTCTCTGGTACTTCCCTTTTAAATGCATTCAGAAATTTATCTACATTAGTTAGACCATAATAATAAGGAAAACTTCTTACCTCAGATGATACACAACACAATGATTTAGTCATCATATTACAACGCAACATAGATACTTCGTGCAACCTATTCTACCAGTGCTCCAATTCTTCATCTAAATCTGATGTATAGTAGCTTTCCCAATCCCATGCAATACATCCATTAGCTATCGGATTAACCCAGTCTTGATCTTGCGATGCTATCTTATAGATCTGGTCCAAATCATCATCGCTTTCCTCATAATCGTGAACCGATTCAGCGTAGCGTGGTTCTTCTATAGGGTCCAATGGGACTACTACGTGGAGAAGTTTCCTTTCAAATGATATCATTCATTTCTTTATTAATTACCCCATTCATATCAATGTCACAATCAATTCCCAGGAGCATGGGGTATGGATTGCTGTCATCAATAATATCTATTACTTCAAAATTGGCCAATGTGCTCGCTCCTTCTATATCTATGGTCACTCAATGAAATCTACCCATAGGGATAATATTCTTTTGATTTTCCATCCTCAGCTGAATTAGGGACCATTTCAACGGAGGTCTCCCCATTCTTTCCCATGTATGTCTAGGAAAAACATTCACATTTGACCTTGGATCCAAAATAACCTGACCCATTTCATACTCTCCTATTTGCACGGTAAGCCTCATCTCGCGCCTTGTTCTTGGCTTGATTTTGCCTATATTTTTGATTGTGTGGTGTCCTTTAGGAGCACCTTCCCTACCAACACAATTATTTATCAGTTCTTGTAGCCCCTTCACCACCTTGTTGTCGCGTAGAAACTTCATACAAGTCTCCAAGAAAGTGGTAAGCATGGAGGGGTCAATTTCTTCATATAGCTTTTCCTAACTTCCTGAGGTAGAGGCCTCAGTGAAGCTTTTCCTTACTTCGATGAACGTTTCCTTTGCATGCTCTAGGTCAAACCCAACTTCTTTTTCTGGAGCCTTGTGAACCCACTCACTTTCTTGAGGTTTCTTTCCTTTATGATCATCAGTCATCATTCCGCTTCGCAGCACAATATTCACATTGAGATCCTCCCAGCAGGGCTCGATCCTCATCCTCTATAAATTTTGGGTGGGTTGTTGAGGTTGCACCTTCTTCTCTTGCATCTTAGCTATTAGTATAGGTAATTCTTCTATCACGTGGTAAAAATGAGTATAGTATCAGAAATATGGGTGAGTCTGGCTCATACATTCCCGCGTGTAGTGTCCTTTCACTCCGTAATTGTAGCACATAACTTGTCCTAGACCTCTATCAGGTCCTCCTCCTTGGCCTCGTCCGCGCCCTTGATATCCTTTGTGCGCTCTGCCAACACCTTGATATGGAGGCTGAACTTTTTTCTGCATTCAATATGAAATCATTCTCTCCATAATTAACTCATATCTATGGTAGTTACACTCATTGTAACCCACCGATTTACAGAAATTGAAAAATAACTGTTGGGGTGCCTGCACAAATTTTTGCAGCGTGGTAGTTGTCTATTACATGTTTTCCTGCTACTTGACAGATAGTGCACCATAGCGCGGGCCTTGGACTTTTTCCTTCTGGGGCTTCCTACCTCAGAGGCATGGGCTCTCCCCCTAGCATATAATTTGCGAAAACAGGGAAATGATCCTTACCATGCCCCTGGTTTTTGCATTTTAGGCACCAAAATTCATCGTTCACCTCTGGCCGATCCACATTTTCCTTCTTCAATATATGAAACTCCAAGCAAAGTTTCTGCAACTTCGCATTAATCTGTTGAACTCCCAACATCACGTCCTGGATAGGAGTATCATGTAAACTCATTGTGATCTCCAATTCTTCTGCATGAGTCTCTATCTTTTTTTGGGACAAAGTAATCCTCAAGTGAGGTAGAAGCATGAATATAAACCAATCACATTGCTGGCTATTTGTGATATTCATATTGGCTTCATGAATTCGAAGCTTCAATCTCTGATCCAGCTCCTAGGGATTTTCACCAATTCTCATTGAAATTTCCTTGAATCCAACAACTGATTGTGATTCAGACTTAGGTCTATCAAATTCCTTGTTCAAAGCAGTTCGAGTGTCCACTAACAATGCCAATGGGTTATTTGTGCAGTACTTAATATACCATGTCAATGTGTGATCTTGTAAAGTAGTAAGAAACCATGCCTTCTTTATATGATCGTCTGTAATATTTTGTGTCATCCACACAGCCTTCGCAACAAATCAAAACTGATCCAGGTCCTCACTTTCCAAGCCCTTGAAAATGGGAAGCTTCATCATATTTGACATACTGAATGATGGCAGAGGTGGTGGTGGTGTTGGCGAAGGTGTATGCTATGGAGGTGAAGGTGGAGGTGGTGTGGGAGGATCAATTATTTGTGAAAAACCCTGTTTTATCAACTGTACAACGCTTCGCAGTGAGGCCTGTATCGCTCCCTCGTCATCGCTCGAAGGAGATTCTATCAATGGGTTGTATTTAGGACCTGCTCTCTCTTGATTTCTAAATAATCATCCACTTTGAGTAGATCCAAACATCAAGGCAGTGGCATAACCCAATTTTTACACAAGAGCATCTTAATTCAAGTATTCATATATTTCAAATACTTACCTCGCGGTCCTTTGAAAAAGTGCCACTCTGCTTCACTGTAGCTGATTGAGGTGTTGACTGTGAATTCTGTAACAAATCATCCTATGACTTGATTAAGCCAGTGATTAGCAGCATGCATGATCTTATCTTCAGAGGATTCCAACCTCTGCACTAGCTCTGGGGTCCACAGTATTGGACCGTCAAGCCTCCACCTTCCTTGGTCATCTGCTAGTTTGGTGATCCACTCGTATAGTTTGATTGGGAAGGTGCAGAAGAAGATATTGTGTATCTTTGTGTATAAGTATATGTCCAACCACTATTCTTTTTTCAGGCATGGATTTCTATTTTCTTTCACGGCGAATTCATGGATCTTTCTATCTAACCACTTCTCAATTTATTTCTTTGTTGGATTCCAATGATGCGACATCACACATCTCTTTATGTAGATCCTGGCCCCGAAAATAAAACCATTTGTTGGATTATTTGGTCCTGACCCAGGTTCAAAGTTAGTTGCACCAAACAAATCCCTACACTATTGGCCCTTTCGGCATCAATCTGCAGAGCGCAAACTGAAGTCTCACCTGAAGCAGTATGGGGGGATGTTGGAACCAAGTTTCTGCATCTAGAGATCAGCATGATGATGTTTACGCCCTAAATCTGACTTCATGCAGATCAATATGCCTTTAATGATTATCGATATAACTCCCTTTATTCAACCCCTATAACTCCGTGAATGTCTACAAATGTCTTTCACAGACCTTGAATAGACTAGTCAGCTACTTACACCCACTAAACATTGCTCTTAACCTAGTAATTACCCTGGTCGACTTAAGTGTTCAATAACTTCAACATAAAATAAGATAATATTCGTGTAAATAGTTAACGTTAATTGCATTCATAACTATATATATTAGGTAAAATCAAGCATTAATACATCATTATTTCACAAACCCATCATTTATTATAGCATAAAGCATATTCATTCATAACAGAAGTAAATAGGAAAAACTCAAGAATTTCTGCAATAATCTGCTTTATTAATATTATGTTCATATTACAGACTCAAAACTTCCCTGCACACTTAGTTGTAGGAGTCCGTGAGCTCAGTTGCAAACTCTACTCTATGCCTCTGCATTCACAGCTACAAAGACATTCTTCCTACTCTTCTTCGCTAACTCCCTAGACTTCTCCCATAGACCAACTTCCTTACTTGCCTTAAACATCCTAAGACACACCTATTTCTACAATCCCATGGTCTGCAGACCATGGGTAGGTCTTCAAAATCCGACTCAACTTAATTATCTACGCACTCCACGACCACAATTTGCAGAGAATTTACATCTTTATACAACACAACTTTGGCTTTTGCCCTAAAATCTACCCTAGGGTACCATCCCAACAAGTAGAATTCCTTGTATTGTGTCAATCTCATTAAAAATGAAACCAGGGCCATGAGGATAGTTCTTTTACTATGTCAACCTCGTTAAAAAATGAAATAAGTCCCCATGAGTAGAGTTATTTTACTTGTTAAAAAATGAAACAAGGTGTCATGAGCATGGTTCTTTTCTTGTGTCAAGTTCGTTAAAAAATGAAACAAATCCCCTTCCAATTTGAGTCTTTGACTAGATCTCGTAAAATCCCAATTGAATATTTCACGTGATCTCGTATTAGTGGACCTTCATTCTATCCACTTGTTTGTAACCGGTAATCTAATTAGGTGAATGAAATGAAGCTTGGGGGAATCTACCTCGATTTGAGTCATTATTGGGGGAATGCAAACTTATATCAAGCATAGTTTATCTTTATTTCAAGCTTGTGTAAAAATGAAACCAAACCCAAGCATAGTTTGTTTCTGTTTCAAGCTTGTTTAAAAATGAAATCAAATCCAAGCATAGTATTTTCTCATGTTTCAAGCTTGTGAAAAAATGAAATCATCCTCAAGTATACTCAAGCATATTTTCTGATGTTTCAAGCTTATGTAAAAATGAAACCATTTCCCTCTTTACATCTTGTGATTGTCATCTTTATCAGCCTCTTTTGCGAGATGAGCCTTGGTTTTTTAATTCCATTGTCACCATCTATTTGGTTGATCATATCCTTTCACTTTGTTTTTTTACCTTTTCCTGGGGAACATCTACGATGAGTGGTCTTATTAGCCAGCCTCTTGACCTTTACATGTTTTGAGTAGTTCCATCTTCATCGGAACCAATTGCTATCCTTTTATACCACTCGTTCCTCTAGGTGGAGTCATCTTTAAGCTCTTTTCTCCCTCTCAAAATATGAAAATATCGCTAAGTACTTGTCCTTTCAAACTCATTAAATTAAATGAATTGACATTTTATTAGTATATATTAACCCCTTTTTCGGGCTGGGATTGACTATTTATGAAAAAGGTACACCTTGGTTGAAATAGTCAAGAGGTTCTCTCGAATATTGTTTTCTACCTTTTCGGGTTTGGGAGACAAATTACAAAAAGGGACATGATGGAGTTTTATTTTTTTATCTCTTTTTCAATCTCTCTAAATATGAAAAATACATAGAGTTATTATTACATTGGACTCGTTAAAAATTAAACGACAAAAGAATCATCACCATTACGAGACTGAGTGTCTCCTTCATAGGACTTGTAAAACTTACTAGGATGGATTCATTCGAAGAATGAACTTTTATGACAAGAATATGCAATCACATTCAAGATTTTGATTAAAAATAATTGGGGTACTCACTAGAAATAGTGGGGAAAAATGAAAGTGATACATCTCTTGTATAGGAAGCATGTCGCTCTTGAACATGACACTCATCCGTTTCTCATGTTGGGTTTGGGATATCCTCTTGCATTCACTTGTCCTTCTGGGTTTGGGTGATCCATTTTGCCTCTCATCTAACTATTCCATTTCTTCATCATGAGCCTTGGTCTTATGTTGAGTCAAATGCTACCACACTGCAAAGTCATGTCAACAATATTCAAGAGAAGTCGTATCTGTAGTTTATTACCTATACATTGTCTGACCCTTTGCTATAGTCGATCTTACTCATTCATTCCACTTTATTGCTCATTTTGTGTCAATGATGGGGAATTCATTATGACCCTCCTTCGACAGGTCACTTCTTGTTGACGTTAGCTCACTATCTAGGAAGATGACTTAGAGACTCCCTTTTAGTACCTTAAGAGCTTGCATGCCTTAATGGAAATTTCTTTGCATCTGACGACATGTTCTCATCATTAGCCTTCGATTGGATGATTCCACGAGTGTTTGAATTCAACTTCATTTTCACACTCATAGATTGTACTGTCGTACATTGAGGGCCATTGTCATTATTAATGGTTCTTCTCATTCCTGTTAATGGTCTGCATCATTGGACAATAATCTCAAAATCCACTGATGCTGGGCTGAGAAGGCTAGGTGTATTTCTCCAATGAAGTCTGACCCCCATTATTGAAATAGAATTTTTGTGGAGATGTGTTTGAGAAGCAAAGGTAAAATCTTTCTTTTTCCCTCAAATATCTGGCACTTATGACAGGAGGTCACATGTTTCTTAACATATGCAAACAAGGTGGGCCAGCAGAAACCAACCCTCAGGATTTTTTCAGTAGTAGTTTTCCAATACAAGTGTCCTCCACAATCCCCTGTATGAAATTCTTACATAATTTTATTAGTTTCATCTTTTAGTAAACAGTTCAAAAGAATACCACTAATGTCTTTCCAAAACAAAGCATTATCTATGATACAATACTTTAATCACTTCATTTTCAAAAATATAGTTTTAGTTCTTGTTAAAATAGGAGGATCTTGTAAGTTTAGTAATACAAATATGACATTTGCATACTAGGGTGAATCTGTAAGAGGTTCACTGATCTATGGAGTTGCCATCTCTTTCTGATCATTAAGGGCACTAATGAAATTAATATCTAGGGCATGACAGTTCGATTCAGCCATGAGTTTGGCTAAAGCTTGGCCTTTGATAAGTTTAGTAGGATTTATTTCTATGACATATTCCAATATAGTGGCAATCCATTTTCCTTTTTTCCCTTCAGGCCCATTTTGTGTCAAAATGTCCTTAACTACTAAATTTGGAACATAAGCAATAATGTCAGAATACAAAATATAGACTCTGAAATATTTGATAGCCTTTACTAAAGCTAATGTTTGTTTTTCCATAAGGTTGTATTTGAGTGTAGCATCTCTTAAGGATTTAATAAAAAATGCAATTGGTTGTTCATATCCTTGATCATTATTTTGTAGCAAGACTACTGTAATTGTGTGTTCTGAAGCAACAGAAAAAATTATAAAATCTTTCTGAAATTAGGACTTATAAGGACTAGAGTTTTGGTTAGGGCTTCCTTGATGGCTTCAAAGGACTGTTTGGCCTCCACTATCCATTTAAGTTATTTGTCCTTTCTTAACATGTTATTTAGTTCTCTAATTAATTCTGCTAAATTTGAAATGAATCTCCTAAGAAAAATATTTTTTCCTAAAATTGACTGCAATTCTTTTATGCTTCTAGTATGGGTGATGGTCAAGATTGCCTATATTCTAGCAAGATCTAATCTAATTCCATATTTTGGTATTATATGTCCCAACATTTTTCCTTCTTCTATACCAAAGAGTGCCTTTTTGGGATTTAAGGAAATACCAAATTTCCTGCATTTAACGAAAACTCTTCTCAGGTGATCTAGGTGTTCATTATCAGATTTATAACATACTATGATGTCATCTTGGTAAACCACTAATAAATGATGGATCTCCTTGGAAAAAGCTATATCCATAGCTCTTTTAAATTTTTCTCATGCATTCATTAATCCAAAAGGCATCTTCAAATACATGAAGGTACCTAAAGGAGTAGTAAATGCAGTTTTGGCTTAGTCCTCTGGTCAAACTAAGATCTGGTTATATCCAAAAAATCCATCAAGCAGTGAAATTCTGGATGAGCCTACTACCCTTGGAAGGATATGGTCCATTTTTGGTAGAGGATAGTTGTCTTTTAATGAGACCTTGTTTAAATTTTTGAAATCAACACAAAGTCTAATTTCTCTAGTTTTCTTCCTAGTAGTGACTAAGTTTGAAACCCAATCTGAGTATCTCATGGGAGCTATAATTTGGGAATCATACATTCTTTTAACTTCTTTCTCAATAGATGGCATAAGAACTGGATTAATTCTCCTAAGTTTCCGTTTAAAATGCTTATGATCCTCTTTGAAAGGTATCTTGTGTTGAATTATGCTAGTGTCATAAGATTTTAGGTCTTCGTAACTCCATGCTAATACATCTTGAAACTCTTTAAACAGATTTATGTATTTGACCTTTTCATCTAGAGGTAAGGCTTTTGATAATTTAATGAGTTTAGGCTTTTCTTCAGTTCCTATGTTACATTATTCTATATATGCTCTCAAAGGCTCCATTTTCGGCTTCCTAGCTACATTGTTGGAATTAAAGAAATCTTCTAAGGGGACTAATCCCTTAGGAAAAAATATTCTTAAGATTAATAATTTCAAGATCATCATTCATTATTTCCTCTATTTCTACAGTTTCTAAGTTATCTATTGCTAATTTAGTGAAATTAGTGGGTTTACCTATTTCTAAAATATTTACATCTATGTCACTATCTATTTCATTGTCTACTGTACATTCTATATCTATATTACAATTCTGAAACTCACCTTCAACATTCATGAAGTTATAAATTTGGAATCCTGTGAGAAAATCTTCCAATAATTCAAATTGTCTAGAATGATAGGCCTTTGTCTCACTTCTACAGTATACTGATGGTTGGGCTGAAAGGGAAATTTGCAGGTACTAGCAAAAGTATCTAGACTGTGGGCCTACATATTTTGTTTTCTAGGAATGACAACAAAGTTTGTTTCCAGAAGGTATTTAATCAAATCTAGGATAGTCTCTCTATATTGACTTAGTCTGGGATTGTTTACATAGTATTCACCATTAATTTGTTTAATAATCAATTATGAGTCTCCAAGTATAGAAACTCTCTTTGATCCAAGTTTTACAACCATTTGTAATCCTAAGATCAGAGCTTCATACTCTACCATGTTGTTTCTGCATTTAAAAATTAACCTAAATGCATGTCCCTCATAATTATTATTCTCCATATTGTGGATCCACACTTCTGCTCCTGCCCCTAGTATATTCACAGGTCCATCAAAGTCTAAATGCCAAAGTGAATCATGAAAAATGTTTTCACTGTCAGCTGTTTTGCATTTCAGTTCTTCAGTTGTGATTTACTTTTTGTCATGGTCTGAATTGTACAAGATAAAAGAATCCATATCATAGTCCATGGAGTATATAGGGAAGTTTTGTGGTTTTTCAATACTAGTCACCATGTATTTCATCAATGTCTCTCTATCCAATTTCCTTTGTTGGCCAAAAACAGATATGGTGGCATATGACATATCTAACTGCAAGGATCCTTGCAATTTTCTCCCCGTGAGCAAGATAGCAGCATTCCATATTTGGGTGGGATGTCTTCAACTTCTATGTCCATCACAATACTCTTTGCTAGGCACTGGACTAGAGTTACACATAGATCCTTAATCAAGCTAAGGCATTTAACTTGGCTAGAGTCAAAGGAAAACAAGTCCTTATACGGTCTGGTAATGTCTAAGTTTAGTGTCTCCATGATTGCTTTTGGCGTCAAGTTATGGGATGCCCCTGAGTCTAACATAGAATTATGTAATATTTTGTCATGAATGTTTAAGCTAATGTAGAAAGGAAGGATTCCCCCTTGCTGATGAGTACCATTCACCTCAGGGCCAAACAATAATTCAGGTTGATCATCATTCAAATTGACAGCATCTTCTCCCTTTCCTATATTTAAAGTTTCGGTTATCTGTGATCTATAGGATTCATTCTTTACTAACATGGTCAAAGGAACTGATGTCTTCAATTTTGCTATTTCAGCTTTGAGGTTGAAAGGGAGTTGAGCTTTGTTTGTTTGGATGAGATCTTCCTTAACAAATGTAGTCTATGTGTTTTTATCTTGTTTCTCAGTACTAGGCAATTCAGTCTGTGTTTTAGTTGTTTTGCTTTGATTTCTCTTGTTTGGATTGATTTCGGTAATTTTTTCAGTTTGAGTTTTAGTAGAGGTTATATCTACAATTTTTGGGGTAGAAATCTTTGGTGTTCCCCTAGGGAGGATTTGTAAAATTCTAGTGACAGGAGCTTCTGTTATCTTTTTAGTTTGGGTCTGGATTGATCTTTTAGTGGGAGCTTCATTGTTATTTTCAATTCTTAAGCTATACTGTTTGTGAACCTCATATATAGCTGATTCATAACCCTTTTTAAAGTCAAAGGACTCACCAGATTCTAATTTCAATTGTTGCAGCATGTACAACTCTTGTTCTTCTTGAGTAAGAAAAACAACATATTCATTTTTTATTCCTAACAAGTTTATTTGGGTGTCATCATCTCCTTCATGGCTCTATGAACCCTCAACATAGTTTTCCTAGAAGGGAGGCCTAATCAGCTGATCTGGTATAAAATTCTTTCCAGTGTTAGGATTCTTCCTAAAGTTGGGGTTTCTTATTAGGTGTGGTTGTTGATTCTCCCACTGAGTAATTCTTTCCATGTTTTCTAATCTATCCATTATTTGCTATATGCTCTTTTCTAAACTCTCTATTTTTCCATCAGAAGTGGAAGTTTCCTCTTTAATTACAACTCTCTTTTCATTCTCATTCTGGCTTTCTTGGCTAATGGGTTGGCCTCTACACTAACATCATTACTTTGAATTTGTTCCAATGTTTCAGGGTTTCTTTCCCTTAACTAGTATGACATGTCAGTGTTAAAACCATTAGGGAATTTGATTAATACTAGGTCAGGTGGAGGCTTAATATCTATGAAAAGTAGCTAAGTTGCAATATGGTGGGAAGGTAAATATTTGAACCATTTCTTAACATCCCAAATTAATGTTTGAGAAAACAACCTCATTTGGACATTTGATTCATCTATCTCATGTAACTCAAAATAGTCAGTCATTTTTTTCACATGTTTTTGGGCACTGTATTGACCAGTAGCATCAAACAAAAATATTATTCTTTGATAATCTTGGGGCATGGCATGGAGTTGTGCTGGTAAAACCAGGGGTGCATATCGGTCTGCCATGGCCTAGATTATGGATTGACTAGGGGGTGAGGAGCTGGTACTTGAGGAAGGGCTTGAAATGTATGGAGATGAACTAGATGAGGATGAGGTGTTTGGCTGATGAATAACTGGTTTAGGGGAATGGACACTGGTGGATACTATTCATGAGGTTGTAGTAAAAGAAGGTGTATTTACAGTGGCTGAAGATTGTGCAGAAATTTCAAAGGCAATAGTAGTGAGGGCACCTAATTCAACAGATTTTTGAAGGTAAGCATCATCTATATGGCTTATCAATGTGGAATTTAAAGCTTCTAACTTGTCAAAAGTTTCCAAGATAAATTTATCTAAATCCAAATGGATAGGCACCCTTTTTGTTTCAATAAATTCAATAAAATCAGGGTCTAACATAGTTTCATGAATGGCATTCTTTAGTTCTAAATAATGAAAGCTCAAATGACAAATCAAAAGGAATTTCCTCTAAAGATGACAAATCCTCAGGGAGTGAATTTTCTTTGACTAACTGGCTACTACTTGCCTGAGTTTCTATGTTTTTTGGTTTTCTTAAAATTCTGTCTGGGTCATCAACTATATTAGTAGGGTTGGGATCTGGGTTTGCCTTGGTATAGTGAGTCTTCTTGGGAGCCATAATTCTAACTTTTTTTAACTATTTTTATGAACCTTTTCAAGAACAACTTTTGAAAATGACCTTAAGGGGTTCAAGATGAAATTTAAGGTTTCCTTAAATTTTTATTAGACTGAGGATCAAAGTCCCCAGTATGGTCGCCAATAATGTTATCACTCCAAAATTTCTTTAGAAGTTGTTAAAGAAAGAAATGATAGAGGTAACCACAAACCAGCTTTGGAGATCAAGATCTAGCCTTCCTATCTCAGAGAGGGCTCTCTCTTAATGATTTAACTTTGTTTTAGTTAATTTATTTTAGTCTATTTATGATTGTGTTGGGGTTTTTTATTTGAATTTGGGTGGTGGGATCACTTAGATGAAAAAGTGTTGTCTTTTACCATTGGGCTATGGGGTCAAATGTCAAACAAACATGACTATATTAAGTTCTAAACATATTGTCTACAGGGAAAGATAGAGGAGTTACTATAGATCTCAAAGGCTTGATGGTGAAATGGTTTCCAATAAGATCCATGGAGCAATTAAGGGTTCCCTAGGCTAGATTATGAAGAGAAATGCAAGATGTCGAATGGGATGGGAGAGCAATTAAGGGTTCTCAAATCCGGATAACAGAGGAAAACATATAAATGATTAACTGTGAAAAATAGAGTGTAAATAAACAAATTCTGAGTTAAATTTCCACTTCATTCATTCAAATTTAGATAACATTTAAGTTTATAAAACACATAAGAAAGTAACAAAATCAGACAAAGAAGATACTTCACTGTAATAGCTCATCTCATGAATCCGGTAGTGCAATTTTTTTATTACTTGCTCCAGTGTGTTGACTTGAAAATTGGTACAATAACCTTTAGGTTTAAGATCAAAATAACTCTACAAATGTATAGCAATCCACACTCAATACTTCGAATTACGAAGTATTTATACAAAAGAACTTACAAAATATCTCAAACTGCATTAAGAACTAATCTAGGAAAAAAAAATATCTTCATGCAAGAAGATAGAGACAACTATTGAACTATTGTTTGTTGTCCCTGTTATTTAGGTTCTGTTGTCTTTTAGTCTTTGATATTTTGCCCTTTAAGCTGCTTGGTTGTTTGGTCTTCATGCTGGATGTCATATTTGCTTATGACCCTTCGTCTGATACACTTTCATATGCCTCCTCTGTTTAGTATTTTAACTGTATGCTCTATCACCTTCTTTCATTTTTACCTTTTACTGTAAATCTTACTCACTCTTTCATGCTTCTGTGCTTTTAGTAAAAATAATTTTTACTAAAAGACACATGTAGAATATAAAATGTTTCTTGGAAAGTAGTTTGCAAGAATCTTTTGTCGTGCCAGTGAAAATGATTTCACCTCTGTTTTAACATTTACTTGTATAAATTGTTTCCTTCTGCTATGTTGTTGTATTAAACTTGATTTTATCTTTTTACACAAAACTCCTGCTCAATGAAGCCTTTGAATACATTTCCTGAGAATTCGGAGCAAACAGGTTTTGTGACTAGTATCAAAACTTGTTTGTCCAATCTCCTGGCCTTCTAATTACCTGCAAAATACAACAATCATTAATAAAGCATAGGTCTACAGGGAAGGCAATGAATGGCTTTATTGAACTGAGATGTCTATGGACAGAGTCCAGAGCATGTTCGAAAGGTAATCGGTGGTCAAATTTGGTTGTAGAGGCTCAGGGTGGCATAGGAAGGCTTAGGCATCTTTCACAGTTTGAATGAGTGAAAAGAGTGAAAATGAGCGTCTTCGGCCTTTTAACGGGTAACAGTCACATTTGGCATGGAATTTATATAAATGAATAGTGGGTGGTTTCATTTTATGCGGGGAGGCAGTTTTAGGGGCCATCGCACCGCTTTTGGTAGTCCGGCAGGGTTTCCTTGAGAGCACGTGAGTTCACCTAGAGCTACAATGTAACTGAAAGGGGCCTAAGAAAAACCACAAACCTTGCGTGCTCTCAGGATACTAAAGCTAGGAAAGAGAATCAGCGCGATATGGATGCGTGTCATTAGATCTGAGGGTGCAAGATCTAACGGCTACCGCATGGTGGAAATGCATGGAGGGAATAAGGGCGGAGATTTACGAGGCCCGGGGGGATTAATTACACTTAATTGTAATTAATTAATGAATAAGGCAGGGTTACATATAAGTGGGTTTAATAAAGTGGGACCAGGGTTTAAATGTGGCGGGGTTTTTTAACTGCACTGAGGGTGGTGGGTTAAACGAGTTTATGTCAGGGAAAATGTGAATGGTGGTGTTAATTAAATAATACGGGGGGGGGACAAAACTTAGAACGAAGGACTTTTATGGGTTTTTAGGGTGAAATATGGTATGGCGGAGTTAATTAAGTAATACGGAGGGGGAATTTAAACTTAGGACAGGGGGTTTTATGGATTTTTTAGATAAAATACGGAAATTAATAAGTTTTTCAAAGGGGAATGGGTTTCACACTAGGGAAGAGGGGTTTTGGGTTGGGAAATGACCTTTGGAGGGTAATTTGCTAGGGAAATGTGTGAAAGCAAGGGGTAAGGGTCAAAATGAAAGGAAAGGGGTATATTCTTAAGAAATGCTCGGATGATAGGGAAATTAGAAAGTATGTAATGTGGGGTGAAATGAAATGAGGGGAAGTTAATTAAATAAGCTTGTTAACATCTTTTCACTTTCATAACTATTCTTGCACACTAAAACATGGGATTAAGCATGATAAATGTGATTATGCTTTGACAACCTTGTATTTATGCAACATTTATTCTACCTACCCTTTACTTATCCTAACCTTTTTTCTTCACTTTATTGGATGCATTTAAGCTAGTAGACCTTTTCTTTCCTCTTTATTTTGAAAAGCAACCTATGTAATTCTAACCTTATATCTTCCAATGGCTTACATTAAGCTGTTGAGAACATTTTATTTCTCTACCTAACTATTGATCTGCCAAGATTAAATAGTTTGGCTAGATCCTTATTCTCTATCTATAAACATGAAATTTAAAGCATGAAGTACTGAAGATTAAACTATTTGACTATCATGGGTTGTGACATTTATGACAAGCTTCACATAGCCATTATTTTGCATAGTAAAGTAAAATGTAGTGGCGCTTGGACTTGCACACTTTCATGATTTTTTTTTGTTTGGGGTTCATACTTTTTCACTTTTTTGATCTTTTCTTATTCCTTTTTTCCTTTGATATTTCTTTTAGGACATATCCTCTTTAAAAATTTTAATTTTTAATATGGAAAACATTTTCTAGAAATCAAAAGTATGTACAATATTACAAGACTAACCATAGACAATTCAAAATTATGAATCCTATTATTATAGGACCCTAACACACAACATAGAAATTTTTAAGTTGATTACATCGCAACATAGATATTTCATGCAAACGATTATGCAATTTTTATAACTCTTCATCCGAGTCTGATTTCCAAGAGTTCTCTTCTCCCAGTTGATGCTTCCATTCGCAGTAGGATTGATCCAATCTTCATTCCACATAGTTAACTTGTAGATGTGTTCGATGTCATAATCTTCATAATAGTCACAATTCGGTTCTATGTATCATGAACCTTCAGTTGGATCCAATGGGACAATTACTCAAAGTTAGTTCTTCTCAAATACCATGCTTAACTTCTTTAAGTTGATGATTGCATTCATGTCAAAAGCCTGATAAATCCTGAGCAATGTTGGGTATGGATTACTATCATCAACAATATAAATAGCTTGAAATCAGCCACTGCTCTTGCCACTTCAATTGATCTAGGTGGATCTTCCAATACAATGGCATGGAAAAGCTCAGAAAATCAAAGTTCTCAGAATGAAGTCAACTCAGGACCAGAGCGATTCCAACGGCACAAATGGTACTTTAATCCGAGTCTGGATGGTGAAATTATTGCGGAAAGAAGGTTGCTTTGTTCCTTAAGGAAATGAGGATTTTTCCTTTAAAAATGGGCCTCAAAAGAAAAATCGCAATCAGAGGGTTCATAGGCGGACTTAAGAAAGGCGCAGTGGAACCCCCGATCGACGATCCCCAATTAAATCGGATCAGTGACCGGAGGCAATTGGGTTCGACGAAGATCTTATATATATGTATCGGTGCAGGTAGAGCGATCAGTGATGAAACGATCGGCGAGATCATTATCGGGACACCAGGGCGATATATGAGTGGGATGCCGATGTGATCGACTGACACTGATATCAGCGATCAGCAATTAGCAATCGACATTTCCCCGGTTACAGGACCTTAGAGACAGTGATACGCCGATTGCGATGTTGTGCCCAGACCTGATAAGAATATAAGCCCGATTTGATAAAATTTTAAGTCTGGGTAAATGGTTTTTGGTCAAATTTTCAGTGCTTTTTGGGATTTTTAGAGTCTTATCGCCTCAACGATAAAAGATTGTTTTATGGGTCGGTTACACCCACCAATCATTCCACACCACCAGCCTCTATTGTGGAGCAGACTTCCCCGATTTAAATGGGAATTTTGTCCAAAAACCCATTATAAAAACATGATGGTTGGAAGAGCACGAAGGGAGAGGATTTTGCAACACGTTATCTCATTTGGCAGGAGGCCGATAGTGCATATTTGTCTATTGGGACAGATGTTTTCATCCCCTTTTAGCACCACGGACGCTTTTGATGCTTCCCACCTCTCCATATGAGGCATCCATCTCACATCCATCTTTTAGATTGGAGGTATAAGCCTCTTGTATGCTATTGATGGTTGTAAATTCTCTTCTTTCATGCCATTTAATATCAAGGCCTCCCCATTGTTTGAGCTGGGCTTGGAGACGTAGTCCGAATTGGACGAACTCTATTATCAAGCCTTGGTGTCTTATTTTGTGCTTTATATGTGTCTTCTTCTTCTTTTTCTGTGTGCACATTAAATTTTCGTGTTAAGCTTCAATTTTACATGTGATTATTTTCATACATCTATAAGAGAAAATATCTTGGATCAAGTGTTATCAGAGCAAGGATTTTTAGATGTGAATTGCATGTTTGTATGCTAACAAGAAACAAGCTTCAAAGAGGTGAATGGGAACTAGAACCTTTCGATCCAGAAGCAGGGCATGCACTTCGAAGAAGAAACATGGCTGAAGATGAAGCTCATATCAAAGAGGAGCGTAATTTCAGAAATACCTTCTACTCAATGGCAGAGAATGTCAGTCAGTTGGTTTTAAGACTGGAGAGAGCAGAGGGAATAATTGCAGAAGAAATAAGTTCAGCACATGGAGATGCTGGAGGAGACCCCCCTCCTTCCCCTCCCATGAATGAAGGCTCTTCATCCCCTCACCATAATAATCCTAGAAATCCTAGGGACACATCTAAGAAACCTTTCTTTAAATTAGATGTTAAATTTGATCTTCCTATGTTTAATGGGGAAAGTAACGCATAAAAGCTTAATAATTGGATTAGGCAGATTGAGGTCTATTGTAGGATTCAGTAGATCGTGGAGGATGAGGAAAAGATCTAGTTGGCCTCTCTATGGCTGAGCAGCACAACTCTCGTCTGGTGGGAGAGAAAATTGCAGAGCAGTAATAATGTGGGTAAGCTATTTTCCTCATGGTCTGATTTCACTTCTGCATTAAAGGAACAATTTTATCCCTTGGGATACAAGCAGAAAGCTTTGATGAATTGCCATTATTTAAGGCAATGCAAAGGGAAATATGTTCAAATTTTTACAAAAGAATTTAGTGTTATGAAACCAGCTCAAGAAAAGATAGAAAAGATAGATCAACGCCTTAGAATTAAGCCTCTTCGAGGGGGCAACCTCCTTTACATTACATAAATGAACAATTCTTCGATGATTCAAATGACAAACCTCCTTTCTATATATAGGAGTCTAAGGAGTCACAATATAACCCAGCCAACCTAGCAATAATAATATAAAGCCACAAAAATAACAATAGAGGGATTCTATGGGGCACAGTAATAACAATATGGGGATAATAGGGGCACAACAATATTAATAAGGGATGCAACTACAATAGTAATGGGGTAATTACTAGTATTATAGGGACCCAACATGCCCCTCTCCTTCAAAAAAAGTGTTGTCCTCAACACTTGAGTAGTTCTAGATGCTTCTGTATAAAATTCTCATCCTCCCATGTGGAATCTTCAGCGGATAAGTTCTTCCACTTGATAAGATACTCTGAAATTGATCGATTTCGTAGCTGTCAAGTTCTTGTTCTATGACTGCTTCTGGTTCCAATATAATTTTTCCTTCCTCGTAAAGTTCTGAAAATATTGTTTGAACTAGGAGCTTGTCGCCTATAACCTTCTTTAAACATGAAACATGGAAAACTGGGTGCAATCGAGAAGCTGCAGGAAGCTCCAATTTGTATGCCATAGTACCAATCTTTTTCAACACCTTGTACGTACCATAATACTTTGGTGATAATTTATTATCCTTCTTAGCTTGCTTGAGGGAAATTTTCTTATATGGTTGTAGCCGTATGAATACCCAATCACCTACATCAAAACTTCTTTCGCTGCGATGTTAATCTGCCTGTTGTTTCATTCTATTCTGTGCCAACACGAGGTTATCCTTTAAGAGTTGGAGGACTTGTTGTTGATGTTTGATGTGATGTTCCACTACTTGAACCTTATAATTTTCTCTTAAATATGATGTGATGGATGGTGGCTGATATCCATAAAGTGCCATAAATGGGGTCATTTTTGTTGCTGTATGGAAGGAAGTGTTATACCACCATTCAACCAGAGGCAACCATTTGACCCATTGTGTCTGTTTATCAGATACAAAGCAACGAAGATATCCTTCCAAACATTTGTTTACTATCTCAGTTTGCCCATCAGATTGAGGATGATAAGATGAGCTATGAGCTAACTGAGTACCAAGACAAGAAAATAATTCTATCCAAAAATTTCCAGTGAAAATGGGATCTCTGTCACTTACAATAATCTTTGGGTTTCCATGTAGCTTTTGAATTGTTTCCATAAATGCAGTAGAAACCGTACTGGCTTTAAATGGATGTGATAATGCACAAAAGTGTGCATACATGGTAAGTCTGTCAACTAACACCATGATGACACTCTTTCCATCAGACTTGGGTAAACCTGTGATAAAATCCGTTGAAACCTCCTCCCAACGTTGGCTTGGAATGGATAAAGGTTGTAATAGACTCGATGTCTTAATTGTTTCAACTTTATTTTGTTGGCAAACCAAACATTCCGCCACAAATTTTTGAATATCTTCTTTAAGGCCCTCCCAAAAAAATTCCTTCTTAACCCTGTGGTAAGTTTTTAAAAATCATAAGTGCCCTCCTAAGGGAGAAGTGTGCAATTCCATAAGAATCTTTTGTTTTAGTTGGGAATTCTTACAGAGGTATAAGCGATCTTTGTACCATAAATAATCATTTTGCGAGCTAAATGTATCAGATGTACTGGAATCTTGTTGTAACTTTCAAATAAGTGCCCATACTTCTTCGTTATTCTTCCATTCCTCCCTTGCTTCGTTTATCCAATCTGATTGGATAATAGAAATGGCACACAACAATGCTTCCACATCCTCATCCTTTCTTGAGAGTGCATCTGCCACCACATTTTGCTTCCCTTTTTGTAGATGATTTCAAAGTCATAACCCAACATATTTGTGACCCACTTTTGTTGCCCTTCAGAGGATAATCTTTGTTCTAAAAAGTATTTAAGGCTATCATGATCTGTTTTTACCTTGAAGTGTCTTCCCATTAGGTAGGGTCGCCATTTCTTAAGTGCATGGAGTATTGCCAACATTTCCTTCTCATAAATAGCTTTGTGTAAAAACTTTCCCTTAATTGGACGACTTTCAAAAGCAATGGATCTTTCATCTTGCATTAAAACAACACCAATTCTATTTCCTGAAGCATCGAATTCCACAATAAAGGTTTTTGTTAAGTCCGGTGTAGCTAAGACCGGTGCTTAGCACATTGCCTCTTTAAGATGTTCGAAGGCCTTTGTTGCTTCTGGAGTCCATGAAAATGCATCTTTCTTCAATAATGTTGTTAGAGGTGCTGCTATTCTCCCATAATTCTTAACAAACTTGCGATAATACCTGTCAACCCGAGAAATCCTCGCAAATGCTTTATGGATGTGGGGATTTTCCATTCCTTAATGGCTTTAATTTTGCTAGGGTCTACCTTAACTCCTTCATGAGATACAATATGACCCAGATATTCCACCTCTTGTACTCCAAAGAAACATTTGGATCTTTTTGCATATAATTGTTTCTCCTCCAATAGTTGTAGCACCCTGTCAACATGTCCAACATGATCCTTCCAAGATTTGCTGTAGATTAGTATATCATCAAAAAATACTAAGACAAATTTTCTAAGGAATGGTTTGAGAATGGAATTCTTCAAACCTTGAAATGTTGAAGGTGCATTGGTAAGGCCAAAAGGCATGACCAAAAATTCATAATGACCCTCATGAGTTCTAAATGTTGTTTTCAGAATGTCTTCAGTCTTCATTCTTAATTGATGATATCCTGAACGAAGATCCAACTTTGTGAAGTAAATTGATCCATGCAATTCATCCAGTAATTCATCAATGACGGGAATGGGAAAATTATCTTTAATAGTGAGCTTGTTGAGATCCCTATAATTTGGACACATTTGCCATGATCCATCCTTCTTGTGCACTAATACTACTGGAGCAGAGAAAGAACTTTGACTCGGTTGAATTATACCAGCCTCTAGCATTTCTGCAACCATACGTTCAATTTCACTCTTTTGGGCATAGGGATATCTGTACGGCCTGATGTTTGGAGGAACACTTCCTGGAATCAAATGAATAGCATGATCATGATCATGAATAGGTGGGAGACCTTTGGGAGTCTCAAATACCTTGGAATGATTGTCTAAGACTTTTTGGAGATTTGGAGAAATAGATGATTGCAATGTGGAAACATCTAGCGAACATAATTTTGCAATTACACCCCTCTGTTCCTTTTTTAGAAGCCTTGTCATACCATTAGAGTTAGTTATCTTTCTCAGTTTCCCTGCAATACCCCTTAATTCAAATTCCTTTCCTTCCACAGAAAATTTCATGAAAAGTTCTTGAAAATTGAAATCTATTGTACCCATGGATTGTAGCCATTGTACTCCTAGTACAACATCAGCACCTCCCATTGGAATGGAAAACATTGGGCTATTCAATACATATTCTCCCATCGATAGCTTGATATTATGGCACTTTCCAGAGAAATTTGTTGTTCCTCCATTTGTAACCATCACTTGACACTCTGGTGCTGGGTATAAGAAGCAATTCAATTCTTTTGCTACCTTACAATGAATAAAATTGTGGGTACTTCCTGAATCAATCAACACTAATACCTTTTTCTTCTTGATTTGTCCTTCTATCTTGATGGTTTGAGGAGTGGTAATTCCTGCCAATGCATTACAAGATATGGTCGGATTCATTTCTTCTTTATCTAGGCTTTGTTCCTGGAGTATATCCTCTTCTTTTGACCTTTCTTGCTCCTTTTCTTCTTCCTCTTCACAATCTATGTAGAATAATTTCTTCTCAGCACACTTATGACCTTTAGTGTATTTGCTATCACAACTGTAACAAAGCCCTTTTGCTCTTTTTTCTTCCAATTGTTGTGGTGTCAACCTTATAGGTTTTGGAAGACTAGGAGCAACCACACTTCCATCTTTATAGTTGTGAGTGGTATGCTTCCTGGTTGCCATAATTTTGCTTTCCATTTTTCTTGCTAACCTGAATGCCTTCTCTAATGAATCAGGTTCCCAAAGGCGAACATCATGTTGGATATATCCTTTAAAGTCCCTATGAACACATCAATCCTATGCTCCTCTGGAATATCTTTAACCCTTATGTTCAATTTTGGAACTCCTCAATGTGCCCCATTATTGAACCCTTTTGTTTGAGACTTATCAATTGGCTAAAAAAAGTGTTGCTTTTTGTATCCTCATAATGTGCTATCAATTCGTCCGTAAAAATTGCCCAAGTGATAATTTGTTTACGAGAGCAAAGCCATTGATACCATACAAACTGATTTGGTTCCAAATATAAAGTTGAAATACGTACCTTTTGTGTGTTTTGCACATTATTGAGATCGAAAAATTGCTCCATTTGTAATATCCATGTTGCGGGATCCTTGCCATCAAACTTCCTCATATCCCACATTAGAGTCTAAGAAATCATGATTAACATTTCTTTTGTTCGCATCATGAGTTTCCTTTACTACCTTTTCACCATTGGTAAGTATTTCTTGTAGAAAATTTATCAAATCTGTCTTCAAATCTGCCACGCCTGTCTTCAAATTTGTGTTCAAATCTATATTCAAGTTGTCTATCTTAGCTTCCATGCCATTCATCTTAGCTTCCATGCCATTTATCTTAGCTTCTGTTAGCTTTTGTGACAGTGACATTTGTTGCACTTGTTCTTGTAATTTTGATATATCATGTAGCATTTCTTCCTCTTCTTCATGAGTCATGCTAGAGATTTCAGGTTGCTTACTAGGTGTTTGCATTTTCTTTCCTCGGGGCATTAGTTACCAATAATAGGGCTCTACTATTCCCTTTGAATTCCTTCAAAATAGATGTTCAAACCAAGCTTAAGCAAAAATTTAAGAAAATCTACACACCTTTTTTCACTTTGTAGGAGCTCGATATTGCCTCTGATGTATCTATGTACTTTCTGATCATCTAGTTCTGAAATTGTGACCTACAGTAGCCCTTTGTGTCCTCTTTCCAATGCCACTAGTCTGACCCAAATTGGATTCACCAAGGAAGAGTTATGTGAAATCTCCCACAGTGACTTGATTATAGACTAGTTCAGTAGAGCAAACTTGTACAACGTGCCACGAGTCACTGTTTTAACCTTTGAATATGAAAAATGCATACAAGAAACTAAAGTCTATCCTCTTTCTGTACCTTCTTACAAAATTTCAATCCGATCCCCAAAGAGAAAGTTATGACGATTTTCCCCAGGTCACCTATTTGGAATGTAATTCAGGAGTCTGCAAAAAGACGAACTGCCTCAGATCATATCTCCGCAAATATAGCACGAAACACTCTAAAATTCAGATCCAAGGTTCAATGCGATTTCTTCTCAAATGGATTTTTTTACAACTTCTGAAACATCGCAGAAAAAAATTTATAGCGAAAATTCCACGATGACCTGTTTGGAGCAGCGAAACCCTAGAATCCAAAGCTTTGAGACCAAATGTTATGAAACCAACTCAAGAAAAGATAGAAAAGATAGATCAACGCCTTAGAATTAAGCCTCTTCAAGGGGGAAACCTCCTTTACATTACATAAATGAACAATTCTTCGATGTTTCAAATGACAAAACCTCATTTCTATATATAGGAGTCTAAGGAGTCACAATATAACCCAGCCGACCTAACAATAATAATATAAAGCCACAAAAATAACAATAGAGGGATTCTATGGGGCACAGTAATAACAATATGGGGATAATAGGGGCACAAAAATATTAATAAGGGATGCAACTACAATAGTAATGGGGTAATTACTAGTATTATAGGGACCAAACATTTAGGAAGCAAGCACTGAATTTGGGTATTGCACTTGATGCACCTGAAGTTGTAACTAAGTATATTGACTCACTGCATAGTTATATTAGGCATTCATTGTTATTTTTTGAACCAACCACTATTGATTCAGCTAGCGTAAAAGCAATTCATATTGAGAACAGAGGCAAGAACGAAAGAGATGATTAGTCCAGAAATAAACTGTTCAAACCTCCCTATGGAAAATCCAAAGCAAAATGGAAAGGGAAGGAGAAGAAATAGAAGTAGCCAAAGAAGGAGAATGGCCTTATTGCAATCACTGCAAGAAGGAAGGCCACGACGATGATCACTATTGGAAGCACCACCCAGAAAAGTGTCCAAATAAGTATGGAGGAAAATGGAAGTAGAAAACAACGGCAGCAGCACAGCAAGACCTTGGATCGGATTCGGGAGATGAAGCGTTGATCACAGCAGCAGGAAAAAAAGGTACTCTTGCACCTCCTGTTAATTCTAAATCACATGAAGGCACCAATTCTGTAGATGAGTGCCTTTCGAATGACCGAAAAAGAATTGAATTATTTCATATCAAAGTTGTAGTAAATCATACCAAAGTTGAAACCCTATTTGATACTGGGTCCTAAGAAAACTTAATTGCAGAATCCCTGGTAAAGAAGATTGGCTTAGAGACAAAACCACACCTGAAACCTTACCCGCTGGGATGGATACATGATAAAGCGAAATTGAATGTAACCCAATAGTGCAAGGTCAAATTTGTGATTGTGTATAAGCTAGTAGACGAAGTAGAGTTGGATGTAATATGATTGGATATCTGTGGCATGGTGTTAGGGAGCCCATACCTGTATGATAGAAAGGTAGTATTTTTCTGTCATGAGAACAAATATCAAATCACCAAGGATGGGGTAGAATATATAGTGAGGGATCATCAAAATAAAATTAATGCTGGCCTTATAATCACTGGACAAATGAAAAGACTGGTGAATTCTAGTAAAGGATCCATGCTTATGGTTGTAAGGGAGAAAGGGGCATAATTTGTTGATACGTTACAGGGCTGCGATCTGGAGCATAAAGAGGAATTGACTGAATTGATTTCTAATTATGACGGGGCTATTTCAGGAACTGAAGGGATTACCTTTGAAGAGGGAAATCCAACATGAAATCGATCTACAACATGATGCCCCTCTACCAAATATTGGCATGTACAGGATGTCGGTGATTGAGATGGAAGAAATCAAGAGATAAGTGCAACAATTGTTGGACCAAGGTGTCATCAGGCTAAGCACCTCTCTGTGTGGCTCACCGATTGTTTTAGTGTCAACGAAAGAAGACAACTAGAGGATGTGCGTGGATTACCGCACGCTCAAACAGATAATGATGAAATATCGCTATCCCCTTCCACGCATAGATGATTTTTCAGATCAATTAAAAAGTGTTGTTTATTTCACAAAGTTGGATTTACGTAGTGGTTATCACCAGGTCAGAATTACGGAGTAGGACGTGTGGAAAACCGCCTTCAAGACCAAGAAAGGATTGTTTGAATGGATGGTGATTCCATTCTAGCTTTGCAATGCTCCAGCCACCTTTATGTGGGTTATGAATGATATATTTAAGCCTTTCATTGATTATTTTGTTCTTGTATATCTAGATGATATGCTAGTATTTAGCAAGAGTTGGGTTGATCATGTGTGTCATGTAAAAAAAGTGTTTGATGTACTGAAAAAAGAAAAACTCCTTGTAAAATTGTCAAAAAGTGAGTTTGGGAAAACCTCTTTGGGTTATCTAGGTCATATTGTTGGTCATGGTCAGTTAAAAATTGATCCCTCTAAAGTTGAAGCAATTGTAAATTGGCCTAAGCCTACTAGTGTAACCGAGGTTTGTAGCTTTCTAGGTGTAGTCCAGTATTGGAGTAGATTTATTGCTAATTTCTCTATTATTGAAGCACCTTTGCACACATTGACAAGTGTGAAACAGGTCTTCCAATGGGGAGGAAGACAACAGAAGTCCTTCGAGACATTGAAGGAAAAGATTAGCACCGCACCAGTCTTAGCCTTACCCGATCTCCAATAGCCATTTGAGATCGAAACTGATGCCAACAGTTATGCCATGGGAGCTATACTGATGCAACAAAAGAAGCCAATTTGTTACCATTCTTAGAAGTTTTCTCAAGTTGTGATAAATTGTCCCACCTATGACAAGGAACCTTATCCCTTGGTGCAGAGTGTGAAAAATTGGAAACACTATCTGATCGGCAAGGAGACCATCATCCATATAGGTCATCAGCCCTTGCAGTACCTTTAGTCACAAACCAAGTTGCAACATTCTCGTCATTTCAGGTGGATGGGCTTTCTTCAATAGTTTCATCTGGTAATAAAGTATAAGAATGGCACTAGCAATAAAGTGGCTAATATGCTATCTCGCCCTCCTATTTCTACTTCTGTTATTTCACATAATGCTTCATTATCTTTTGAGAGTTATGTTGAACAATATGCTAACGATGATGACTTTAAGGAGATTTATGCAAAACTAACCCATGGTTCACAAGTGGATAGCTATCACTTGTAGGGGAAATTGTTGTATCACCTTGGTAAATTGTGTATTCCCATAGGGGAAAAAGCACATGTAATTCGAGAGGCCCACACCTCTCTTATGTATGGAGACTTTGGTGTCGAAAAGACTTTATGTCATGTACAAATATATTTTTTTGGCCTCATATGAAAAATATTGTGAGTCGCTATGTAGAGGGTTGTGTGATGTGTTCTGTTTCAAAGCCCTGTAATAGAAACCTTGGGCTCTACACACCACTCCCTTTTCCAAGTCATTATGGGAAAGTGTGTCAATGGACTTTGTAGGAGGTTTACCTTTGCCTAGGAAGAGTCACGAATTTTGTATGTCGTCGTTGACCATTTTAGCAAGATGTGTATTCTTATGCCTTGTAAAAAGCAGATTACTGTAGATCAGACTACTTCTCTTTTCTTTCAACATGTTTGGGTCCACTTTGGATTACCCACATCAATTGTGTCGGATCGGTACTCTCGCTTTCTTGGAGAGTTTTGGACTAGTTTGTGGAGGATGATAAACACCAAATTGAAAAGAAGCACGACATTTCATCCGCAGACCAACGGACAGACAGAGGTTGCTAACAGTACCGTGGTACATTTGTTACGAGGCTATTGTGGGAAACATCCCAAGTTGTGGGATGAGCATCTCCCTTATGTACAACATTCCTACAACCAAGCAGTGAATTCATCTACACAGCATTCACCATTGGAGAAATTTTTTGGTTACCTAACAAAGGGCCCTTTTGATATGGTCTTTGGAAGGGGAGATGGCTCCAGTGGACGTAATGATGGGGAAAAATATCAAAAGTTCATTCAGTGAATCCAATTTATTCACCAAACTGTGCAAGAGCAGTTGGAGAAAAGTCAAGGCCATTACAAGGCTCGACATGATAAACATCGAGTCGACCATCAATTCCAAGTGGGTGACAAAGTGTGGTTCCAAATCAGTAAATACAAGATGAAGGGAGAATGAAAGAAATTGTGACCAATTCGGTATGGACCATTCACCATTTTGGAGAAGATTGGGAAAAATTACTTTCGTCTTGAGTTGCCAGTGTATATGCAAATGTACTTAGTAGTGAATGTGGAGAACCTAAAGATGTATTAACCACCTTTGATCATGGACACTGATGAGGTGGGCATAGTTCCTACTATCGATGATTTTTCACCAGAATATCTTGATGAGTTTCCCAAATACATCATCCTTGACAGAAGAACCAGGACTTCACAGCGAGGAGATGTAGAATACCTTCAAGCTGGTTTCAAGGGAATGCACCCCAACAAGGCCAGATGGCTGGAGAAAGAGAAAGTGAGGGAACAATTCCCTCACTTGCCAATTGACTAATGAAAAATTTTCAGCGGTCCAAAAGCTCCTCAATGGGGAGGATTGACCTAGGTGGATCTTTAGATACAATGGCATGGAAAATCTCAGAAAATCAAAGTGCTTAGAATGAATTCAACTCAGGACCAAAGCATAGATCTCATCATCCTGATTCCAATGGCGCAAACGTTACTTCAATCCAAGTCCGGATGGTGAAGTTATCACAGAAAGAAGGTTACTTTGTTCCTTAAGGAAATGAGGATTTTTCCTTTAAAAATGGGTTTTAAGCCCCAAAGGCAAAATCGCAATCGAACGGTTCATGGAGGCACACTTAAGAATGGTGTAGTGGAACCCCCGATCGTCGATCCCTGAATAAATCGGATCGGTGACCAGAGGGCAATCGAGTTAGAGGAAGATCTTATATATATGTATCGACGCAGGCAGAGCAATCGACGATGAAACGATTGGCGGGATCGTTATCGGGACACCGGGGAAATATATAAGCAAGATGCTGATGTGATTGGCTGATGCCAATATCGGAGATTGGTGATCGATGATCAGCATTTCCCTGGTTACAGGACCTTAGAGATAGTGATACGCCGATTGCGATGTCGGGCCCAGACCCGATAAGAATATAAGACCGATTTGATAAATTTTGAAGTCCAAGTAAATGGTTTTCGGTTAGATTTTCAGTGCTTTTTGGGATTTTTAGAGTCTTATTGCCTCAACGATAAGAGACTGTTTTATGGGTCAGTTACGCCCATTGATCCTTCCATGCCACCGGCCTCTATTGTGAACCAGACATCCTCGATTTAAATGGGGATTCTTTCCAAAAACCCATTATAAAAACACGATGGTTGGAAGAGGAGGATTTTGCAGCACATTGTCTCATTTGGTAGGAGGTTGATAGTGCATATTTGTCTGTTGGGACAAGTTTTAGATGTTTTCAGCCCCTTTAAGTGCCACGGTTGCTTTGATGCTGCCCACTTCTCCATCTAAGGTATTCATCTCACAATAATCTTTCCAATTGGAGGTATAAGCCTCTTGTATGCCATTGATGATTTTAAATTCTCTTCTTTCATGCCATTTAATATAAAGGCCTCCCCATTGTTTGAGCTGGGCCTAGAGACGTAGTCTGAATTGGACGAACTCTGTTATCAAGCCTTGGTGTCTTCTTTTGTGCCTTATATGTGTCTTCTTCTTGCTTTTCTGTGTGCACATTAAATTTCAGTGTTAAGCTACAATTTTACATGTGATTATTTTCATACATCTATAAGAGAAAACATTCTAGATCATCAATATCTACAGTTACTCCATGCATGTGCCCCATTGGAATTATCTTTTGTTGATTCGCCATGCGCAATTGAATTACTTTCCATTGCAACATAGGATTTCCCATATGTTCCCAAGTCTACTTCAGTAGTACATTAGCATCGGAGCCCAAGTCTAGGATTACTTAATCCATTTCGAAATCATCGATCTATGCAGTCAGCCACATCTCCCTACTGGTTCTTTTATTTCTTTGGTTTTCATTATTAAATACGTGTTATCCTAGTGACGACTTATCCTTTCTAGCACAGTTATCTATCATCTCTTACAGTCCCTCTACAGCCTTCTGATCCCATAGTAACTTCATACAGCTCTACATAAACGATTTCAACATTGTAGGATCTGACTCTTGGGTTGTAGTAGCATATTCAAGCTTCTCCTTCCGCGAGGCTATCAACATCAGGTTCTAAGATGTAGAAGCACTTGGACTCAAAAAATTATTTCTTGCCTCCATGAATGTCTCTTTTTCCTTATGTAAGTCAAACCCAACATTTTTCTCACCATATTTTCGAAACCATGACTCCGACTCTGGTTTTTTTCCCTTAACCTTATCTTCACTAGTGGCTACACCACTTCACGTGACTATGTTGACACGGGGATCATCTTCTCGTAGCTCAAATCTCATCATTTGGATATTCTGGATTGGTGTTAGCATAGGGGGTCCTGACCGAGGTTGAGAGTTATTTGTACAAAACCCTACACTACTAGCCCTTTCGGAAACAACCTGTGTAGCGCAAGCTGCAGTCTCACCCAAAGCAGTATGGGGGGATGCAAGAACCATGTTTATGCATCTAGAGACTAGTGTGATGTCTTCTAGTACCTTGGATCTACCTCCATGCATATCAATAAACTTCTAGGGCACATTACTAAAACTTAGTTAAAGAGGCCTACATACCTTCGCGAAGGACCACAATTAGTCCTTGCGGGCCCTTAACAATCGATTTATCTACTTACGTATATCAAAACGTAACCCTAGATTGGAGTTCACGTAGATCTACTTTATTCATTATAAAACATAAGAGAAATGTTATGAAACTTCGGGGAAGTGGGTAAGAATTTATTTCATACATTGTTACGACAGATTCAAGACATTTGTGTAACATTTAATCATTATTTCATAAAACATGTCATTCATTGACAACATATAACATAAACATAAACAAATGGAAATAATCAACAATTCTCTAGAAAATTGTCTTTATTGATCTTCAATTCACTGATTACAAACAAAAAATACCCTACTCACATAGCTACAAGGGTCCACGCACTTAGCTACGAACTCTACCTAGGCCTCTCCTCACTCAGTTGTGGAGCCTTCCCTTCTCTACCTAAGCGTAGGAAGTAGAGCTTTCCTACCTTAGCTCCTATCCAAAACTCTTGAATGAACCCAATTCTATATCAATACTTAATTCTTCTCCTCTAATACTCACTAAGACTCATCTATTTATACTATTTCTTTATACAATACCATGATCCGCGGACCATGGGAGAATCCAAAAGCTAACCAAAAACAAGGGGATAAGGCCCCTTTGACTCTATCTAACTGCGCGCTCTGCATCCACATTTTGCGGAGACTTTACATCTTTTACAAAATTTGTTACAAAAAATGACTAATTAATTCCATTCTTCCCCTAGGGACCCCATCCCAACAGTTGGTTGTTGGGTCTTCTTCTCCTGCATCTTCACTATTAAGATCGGGAAATCTTCTATAACATGATCAAATTAATGGCAGTACTGAAATGAGGGTTGCGTTGGGTTTTGACAGTCGCGCGAAGTGTCATGGTTGTTTACAGTTGTAACAAATTTTCGAGCCTCAACCTCTTCCAGCTCCTCCTCCTCATCCTCTTCCCCATCCTTGAAATCCTCCTCGAGCTGTAGGTGAGCCTTGGTCATTCTACGCATGGTTTTCAACCTGCATCCTATATAGTGGAGTTTTATCCATCATTAGTTCATAGCTTTGACAATTCCTCTCGTCATGACCAACTGATTTACAAAAGTTACAAAAATTTTTCTTTGGAGACTGTATAAACTTCTGTAATAAGGAGAAATTATCGGTTGAATGTTGTCCTGAAACTTGGAAAATACTACACCTAGTACTTGCACTGGTTCTTGATCTGGCGGAAGACTCTGTTTTTAGTGGGTTAGGACTTCCCGCAACTATATAATCTTAGAATACAGGGAATTTATCCTTACGATAGCCTTTAGCCTTGCATTTTATGCACAAAACTTCATAGTGTGTCTATGTCTTAACCTCCTTTCCATTATTTAGGTCCTACAACTCCATATGCAAGCTTGCTAGCTGTACCTATATCTTCTGAACTCCTACATTCATATCTTGGATCTACGAAGCTTCTAGCTTCATGGTGATTTCCAATGCTTCGGCCTGCAACACACTCTTCTGCTAAGATAATGATAATCGCTCCAAGAATCCACGCTCTCTCTTCTCAAACTTTTAGTTGACAACCCTGATGATGGGCTCACCTAGTTAGTCTGAAACGTTGGTTTCAAAACAATAACAAGTTCTTCCATAATTTTCAAAAAACCTTAAGTGAGGTAATAACGAAGCTATGTACCAGTCCTTAGGTTGTTCATCTGAGATCTAAATGTTAGACTAACTTAGGAAACACTTCAGTCATTGATCTATATCCCATGTAGATTCATTAACCTTTTGCTTAATCTCCTTGATCTCAGTCACACACTGAGGTTTTCACTTTGGCTTCGTAAATTCCATGTTGAGTGCATCCTTCATATTAGCCAATGAAGCAGTCGAGTGAGTTGTGTTGTATCTAATATACCAAATGAGTGCCCTGTCCTGTAGCACTGTAACTAGTTGTTATTTCTTTCTATCATCATCATTGATCTGCTATGCTTTCCACATAACTTCTGTGACGAGCCATAGCTTTTCAAGATCCTCTAATCCCTAACCCCTAAACACAGGCATTTTTATCGTATTTTCCATACTAAATAGCAAAGGTGGAGGTGGAGGTGTAGGTGTAGGTGTAGGTGTATGAGGTGGAGGTAGAGGTGTAGGTGTAGGTGTATGAGGTGGAGGTGAAGGTGGAGGTGGAGTGGTAGGATGTTGAATTCCAGAAGTATCATGATCTACAATCTACGCCGCAACTCTACATATACTAGGACTACTTCATTTTTCTTCACTTTTCGACTCTCCTAATAAGGTACTGTATTCACTTTCGACAATTTTTTCTTGAACTATGCTGAATTGCTTTCCAGTTCATGTAGATCCAATTAGACCCATTTTAAAAATTAAGGTAAAGGCATAACCTTCTTTTCACACAACAAAATTTTAATCCAGGTTTTTAGCGATTTCAAGTACTTACCTCTTAGACCCTTGAAGAATCGTCGTTTGGCTTTGCTGTAAGAAACAGATGTATCTATTGAAAATTCAATGATGAAACCACCCAAGATACCATCAATCCAATAATCGACATCCCTTGCAACCTTATAATCAGATTTTTCAATGCATTTGACGAATGTTGGAGTCCACACAATAGCATCGTCGCAGTTATGAGTAGGTTCGATATCTGCTAATTTCGGTAGCAACTCGTATAACTCGCAGGGAACAATGAAAAGAAAAATTGGTGCACTTCTGTGTAAAGATACCTTTGTAACCACTTTTCTTTTAACAAACATGGATTCCTATTCTCCTGTCCTACAAAATCATGCAGCTTCTGATATATCCACTTTTGGATTTGCTTCTTAGTCGGTATCCACTTATGCCACATCACACATCCCTCAGATAAATATCGGTCCCAACAACATAACCATTTGTTGTCTTGAGGGGGTTATAACCCAGGGTCAGATTTAGCTACACTAACCAACAAAACCCTATACTACCGGCCCTTTCGACAACAACCCATGTAGCGCAGGCTGCAGTCTCACCCAAGGCAGTATTAGGGGATGCTAGAACTAGGCTTCTGCATCCAAAAGGTTATGTGATGCGGTTTAAGGCACTTTCTATAGTTTCAGTTCAGATTTGACCTTCATAAACCCTTATTCATGAGCCTTAGATGAATTCCAGTTAAAGAAAGGTATAAACTTCATGTAACTATCTAATCATGTATAAAACAACATCTAATAGTTGATCCAGATCTTCGTAGCGTAATTAAGGTAAAATACAGACAATTATCATACAGTTGCATGAAAATACAGAAAATACACAGTGCATAAAAATAGACACAAATTTTCTTTCAATATATTTCTATTACTTCATATATTATTTTACAACCCTTCCAGACCCTATGCACACAGTTGCAGGGGCTCACGTACTCAGTTGTGGACTTACCAAGGTCTCTGCGTACTTAGCTACAGGAGCCTTCACCTTCACCCAAAAACACAGAAATATCTATGACTATAGACCCCAAATAATATCATAACAAGTGATTCATTGATTGACTACCCTATACTTGCCAATACATCTCTTTATATATCCTTCACTATTACAATACCATGGTCTGCAAACCATAGGTGGATCTCAAAACAATATCAAAACATAAGGGGTTTTGACCTTCCTAAAACCCCTTGACTCCTATTGTACCTACGCTACTCACACTTCACTCCTAAAAATGTGGAGACTTACAATATTTGAACAAAATTTGACCCAGGGGACCCCATCCCAATAGAAAGTGCCATGAAACTAACATGAAATCACCTAGCTAGGAATTAACACACATTACTTACAGAAGGGACCTGCTTTAACCTTGCATTCTATCATCTAGTTATCTGGACTAAGTAGGCATGGAAATGATCCTAATATTTTTAAGACTGATAGATGCATGCACCAGCTAAATATTGCAGAAAAGAATCTTTTGGTTTTCAATTTAGAAACATAAATGTTAAACTAATCAAGCTGATCTTTTGCATGGGAGGAAGGTATGGGAAAACTAGTCAAAAATGGCATTGAGGGCTATGGAGGTCAAGTTGAAGGCCTGCCCTAAGCTAGAGTCATTATTAATGCCCAAAATAGTCTAAAACATGCTACTACAAGGTTTCTTGTAGTTGCTACAGGATTTCCTGTAGTTACTACATGATGTGCTAATTTACTACAGGAAACTTAGCTGAAAGTTGTAGGAAGGTAGGGAGGGTGAAAGGAAGTGCTAGGAAGGTGGATTATGGTGGAATAAGGTATGGGAAAGATGTACACTACCCAAGGATCAGCCCAAATCTTCAACATAGTTGGATTTTCTCAAGGTGGTTGTCCATGGTGGCCTACAAAACAAAAATCCAAATTGATGGTTGGTAGGGTTTGGCTAGAGGTGGAGAAGACTTAGATGAGGCTAGTGGAATGATTTCTCCCTACATATCAACAACTCTTGCAACAATACACATTCATTTATGCACAACTTTATGTAAATGTGGAAAAGATGAGTTGAATTTAAGAAAAATTATTTCTTGATGGCTAGTGGATTAACTCTATGGAATGGAATTCTTTCTAATCTACAAAAAACTTAAGAAACAAAAATGAAAATTGTAGGTGCTACTAAGGAATCATGAACAATGACATACTCAACAAGAAACCCTAAGCTATGCAATAACGACAAGATAACTCTATTTTGGGGACAAGATAACTCTGTTTTAATTTGAATTTGCAAATTAAAACATAAATAATTTTAGTAGCTGATCTATGATTCTAATCTAAGGATACATGTACAAAAATAAGAGGAGCATCTACTTCTAGGGTTGGGCCCTAACCCAAGATCTTCATCCCTCTGAGTTAACTCAGTGCTGGATCAAAGAAACCCTTTTCATTATCTCCAAAATGTCAAAAATAACATGAGAATAATAGTCACAATGTCTTAAGCTCAAAATTTCCTCTTGGCTACAATAAAAAGTTGAATCCTAATGAGGCCCTGGGCCTTCTTATTTATACAACTGAAGCTACCAACATTTTCCTTAAAATTAGGGAGGCTTGGCTCCCAAACTCGAGATTAATTTGTCTTCAACTATCACTGGCTTAGCTACCAATGAACTTGGTGGGCTTGGCTGCTTATAACTCTGAGCTGATGAGATCTAGTGGAGGAATCTTCGAGTGATTGAGGAGTTAAGGAGGGAGATGCAATCTCCTAAAATCCCTCTTGCTTGTCTACTTCAAGTTCTTTCACTTAAATTAGCCAAATACTGCTCCAAATCTTGCAATTAATGCACATTAGGCCACATGAAATTACATCTCAGCTTTACCCTTCTCACTAAGCAAAATATGATGAAATCTCTAAAGAAATGTGAGAAAAGTTGATTTTAATAAGCTGGAGAGTGACATTAAGGCCCATGTAATTTACCTATTGATGAGCCTCATCATCACCCCCTACTGAAAGTGTTTCTCATCCTCTAAGAAACTTAGTCTATGTCCATGTCTTTCATAGCTCTTGTGGCCTCTCTGACATCCCAAGTCTCTGTTGATGGTGTTTTCTCTTGTAGATAAAATCATGCATGCTTCTCTATTTCCTCCCACTTCTTTCTTTCCTCTTCCTCCTTCTTGCCTTCTAGAACACCCAATAACAAGGGTGGACTGAGTTTTAAACCAATCCAGTTGATTTTGAGTCTCTGTAGTGCCTTTTTATATGGTGGGGTCTTTTCTAGTGCATCTCTCATTCTTTCAGGGGAATGATACTCCTTTATCCCTAGGTTGTATGGTAGGGTGCTCCATCTCCTTTTGCATGATTGTTGGCTTTCATCCCCTAGTAATATAAAGGTGTCCTCAAAATGTGTGACTACTTTCTCTTGTGTAGCTAGGTATCTTGGTGCAAGTTGGGGATCATTGGCGATGATGTTGTGGGTGCTAATGACAACCATAGAATTGATTTTTTCTGCTCTAATGTAAAGGGGCTCTTTTTCTTATCTTTCCAACACCCTCTTCACCTCCTTGGCCCTCCTCATGACTCATCCATGATGTAGGGGCCATTATTTGTAAGTTCGCCAACTCTGCATTGGGGTCCCACACATTCAAGTTTGTTATAGCCAAGTTGTGTAAGTAGAATTTAGATATATTTGCCTTTTCCTCTAGGGTGATTTGGTCACATAGCTCAATGAACTGACTATATTCTTGGAAAGGAATATTCCCCTGTTGTGCTAGTGTCTTTATTTCAAATTGCAATCATTTATCTTTGACGTACAAGCAATATGACTTTGTTGGCATCCTATACTGGAGTTCCTCCATGGGGAGGCTTGCAATGGTGGCCAATTGACTCTCTTTTTCCTGTACTTGCCTCCTTAGCCATGTGTTTTCTTCCTCTAGTTGAGATATTATAATTCATTCCATGTCCCTTATCCTACTCAATTCTCTACCCATCTCCATTAGCTTCTCTTCCGTATGGCCCACATCCTATTGTTGGCTTGTTGGGGCCTGACCCAGGTTGAGAGGTGATTTAATCAAATAAATCCTGGTACTACTAGCCCTTTCGGCAATATTCCGCGGAGCGCGGACTGAGGTCTCATCCAAAGTAGTATGGGAGGGTGCTAGAACCAGGTTTCCGCACTCTGAAGATTTTTGATGGTTTCTAGTAGTCTGCGGTTTGACCTTGCACGCACGTCGCTACACGCACTTACCCGTACCTCGTAGCTTGTGATGCTACCTTCACACAGCCCTACTCGGGGGGCGAACAGGGTTATTACCCTAGTCCTCACTAGTAACCTAATATTAGTTGATTAACTTAGCTTACTTGCATGTGTAAAGTATACTTAGCAATATAAATCATTTATACAAGTGCACGTAGTAAATAAAAAGCACATTAGCAATTGATATCAAACATGTAATAACTGAAGAACAGATACACGAAATTCAAATAAAACTTCTCTTTATTATTCTCTTCCTTCGGTTACAAACTCTATTCCACCCTGTGCACTCAGTTGCAGGGGTCTGTGCACTCAGCTACGGACTCTACTAGGCCTCTGTGCACTTAGTTGTAGAGCCTCTTCCTACCCTACGACCCAAGATACTCGTAGATACTTGCTCTCTGCTTCTATCTCTCACTTCCTATCCTTAACCATATTTTACACTCCATTCTATTTATACAATCCCATGGTCCACGGACCATGGGTAGGCTGACATTACATTCAAAACTAGGGTGGACAGCCCTATGACTCTAACATACATTTCACGCCCACAATTTGTGGAGCTTTACAACAATATCAACTCAAAACATGTTGTGGGGGGAATTCCATGCCCAACACCTATACATTCTTTGATTTAGCAATTTTCATCTAGTGATGTTTCCTTCCTCTCTCCTTCTCAAGCTCAAAGAAGAGAGGGATGTAATTTTTTTGTGGTATTACTCTGCCTCCCTCAATGAATCTGTAATAAGAGCTCAAGTTAGGTTGTGGTCTAGGTTCCTATATCTCTTGAGATTCTCCCTTAGATGTCTTTGGAGAATCTACCTCCTCCTGCACTTGTATTAATGCTTCCTTGCCTTTCCTCTATACTTCTTGTTTCTTGTTTTGTGTTTCCTGTATTGTTGACAGAGTTTCCTATAGCACTGTCTGACTTTCCTGTAAGAGGATTTTTACTCTTTGAAATGGGGTCAAAGGTTCCTTGTTCTTCTTTGATGATTCTAACCTGGTGTTAACCCTCTTAACATAGGTGATGGGAGACTTTGGGGAAGCCTATTTTGATGTTCCCTCTTCACCTTTTATTTCTGGGGAGACTATATTTTCTTTCTCTTTAGGTGAGTCCTCAATAATGATAGGAGTCCTGGTGGGTGTTTGTGGTTTCCCCTATTTGATCCTAGTGCTCCTCCTTGTTTTGAAATATATAGGAGTTTGCCTCTGTCTCTTCCATTTCGATTTGACAAGTGTGCTTAAGGCATTCAAGGCAGTAGTTTCCACCCTCTTAGTTGGTTGAGGAGACAACATTGGATATTCATTCATTTCCTAAGTGTGTTTCTCAGGGCTTGATTCTACCTTATGTTCCATCTCTTCACCTTTCTCCTCTTCTCCTTATTCTTTTGCTTCTTCTTCGTCTGTTTTGTTTGTTTCTACCTCCTCTTCTTCCTCTGGTTCTTCTCCTTCCTCTTCAGGTTCTTCTTCTTCCTCTTTAGGTTCTTATTCTTCCTCTTCAGGTTCTTATTCTTCCTCTTCAAGTTCTTATTCTGCATCCTCTTTAGCACTAGATGTATTTTCCCTATCATATTCAAGTGCTTGTAAATCAATCACAACCTCTTTGTCAATGTCTTTGAATGTGGACAATTGAATGGGGATTTTGAGCTAGCTAAAGGCATCCTCTAGCATTAGCTTAATAAGTCCATGGTGTTCCAATTGTTGATATTTTCCCTCTTGGACTTTTAAGCTCATGCCTATTATTGATTGCAGCAAGAAATAGGGTATACTAAGTCTTCTATCATTGGGTAACCCCTCTCCTAATCTCAACTCATAAAGGAACCTAAATTGATAGTCATAGAATATACTCAGACTCCCTTCACAAGAGATATATTTGAGAATATGATATCTTACCTCATTCTAAGGTTAGGGAAGGCTTTCCCTTCTTGTCCCATTTTAATCCTCAATTGGCTCTTCATCCCTTAGGAAGAAGTTTTTTTTCAAAAGTGTTTGCAGCCTTATCCTCCTTTCTCTAGGGCATCTCTTGAGGAAGTGTAGTGATTTTGTTAATTAATTCAAGAGTAATTGTAATTGACAGTCCTCTTACCACCATGGTAGCATTGATCCTAGCTTGCGGATTAAGTGCCATGGCAAACTCTTGAGCTACATCATCATTGTACCCTTTGAGTAGCTCAAAGAATCCCGACTAGTTGTGTGTTCTAAATATTTCTACCATAGGGGGATGGAGGTGTATCCTGGATGTCTCTATGGGTTCCCTTTAATTATACCCTCTAGTCATGTTCCTTTTCTGGTTGGTTGATTGTAAGGAGTCTGGTAGGCTTAGCTTTAGTTATTGGTGACTTAGGGTGGTGAATGGTTGTAATTTTTTTACTATCTCCACACAACTTTCAAACTGTTCACAAAATTTTTATTTATTTTAAACACCTGGGCCCATTGTTTTCACTTAAAAAACCATTTTTCCCTGTGCCTAGATATAAATTCAAAGCATATGAGATATGGGCCACCTACCTTTCACTGTGACGGTTTCGATGAGGAGAATGTCTGAGAAACTAGACCCTATGCACCTCCTTTTAGCATTCTATGTGAATTTCCATTGTTTCTTGTAGCTCCCTGTGTTTCATTTGGGGTGGCTGAACAGGTTTGCCTCCTCGATGGCTTTCCAAGGTGGTCCTAGTTCTCTCTAATCTGGAAATTAACAAATGGTGCATGAGAGATTGGAATATTTGCTTTGTATGGTTGATTCCTTGGAGCATTGTATTGGTTGCCAGTGTACGGGATTTCCTCTTATGGACCGTTAGCTGTTATGCATCCTATGCTCGTAATCATTACCCACTCTCCCAAAACTTATCTCGATGACGTTTTCAACTCATTCCCATTTGATTTGATGGTGCCACATGTCAAGCTGACTAGGAGTTCACTTTTTGTTTTCGAGTTGAGGGTGGCCAAGTTAATTGGCCACCTCCAGCTTATAAAATCTACTTTTTCATATTCCTACAATTTTACTATATCATACATAGGGAAGAACTTAGATGAGGTGCCATACCTGTGCCTACCTTTTATTGGTTTTTGCATTCTCAAGGATGGCTCTGGTATGCTTATTTTTATTTAGGTAAGAGCTTTTCCTTTGGTCATTTTTTATGTATAATTCTTCTTGTTGATGTGGTTGTCCTCTTTGTTGTTTTGTGCAGATGCTTTGTCTTGATGTTGTTGTTGATGAGCTCTGAATGGGAGTCATGGTGTTTTCAGGGGTGTTGGAGCTCCTTTCTTGCCTTGGTGTTGAAGGAGAGTGCATGGAAAGCTACTGCTGTGAGGGCATAGGCTACTACAGGGTTTCCTATAGTTACTATAGGAAACCTGTAGCTGCCTTTTTCATCATATTTTCTATTTTTTTTTTCACTTGGAGGAGTAATGGGTGGTGATGTAGGAGAGGAAAGGATGGAAATGGGGGATATGGAGTGGTAGGTGAGTGAGGCCAATGATGGTATGGCCCTTGGAATTTTCTATTATTTTTCATATATATATATATATATATATATATATATATATATATATATATATATATATATATATATATATAGATATATTCTGAGTGGTTTTTGATGGACACAAAGGGTGGTACGATCATGAGTTGGTGTTGGGAGAGAAGTGGTGAGGTGTATGATCCCCTCTTTCAACCCATAACATGCATGAATCATCATTTACCAACTGGAATTCCATTCTTGTAAAGTTTTAGGACATCCTATAGTACTACAGGAAACTCCTGTAGTAACTACAGGAAATCCTATATAACTCAGAAAATTGCCTACAAACTAGTTTTTGATGCCTAGAAGTGAGGATGGATGATGGAGACATGGTAGGCATGGGAGATACGAACTGAATGAAGGAAGAATGGGGTGTTTCTTGGCTTGCTATCCTTTGAACTTTGTGTCATTTGTTTCCATTAAAAACCTCCAAAAATCAGAGAATGTTATTAATGGGTAGGTTTGCAGTCCTTGCCATGTTATTTTGTTTTTTCTTGCCTCTTTTTCTCTTTTTTTTAAAGGCACACATGTTGCCTCAAAGGAGTTTTTCAACCTGTCTGCCTGCCCTAGGCAACTCAAGGGAGGTTTTCACCCAGGTATATTTTTGTTTTTCCCTTTTTTTTCACTCTTGGGCTACCTCAAGGAGGTTTTCAACCCAAAAGATGGCTTCAGGTGCCTCATAGAGGTTTTCACCTAAGGCCCTTTTTTTCTTTTTTCTTTTTTTTTTCAAAAATAAAACAGTCTTTAAGAATTTGGGGAGCTAGAAGCTCGGACACTTCCAAGTACATTAACTTCCTTACAGATGGTACTGGTGAACTCTTCCCTTGACAAAGGCCTTTTATAAGCTTTCAATCTGTATCCATTGACCATTAAGGGGATAGCTTCTTCATCAATGGTCCTTACTTGCATAGTCCCATTTTCCTGGCACTTTTATATTAGACATGGACCCAACCACATGATCATCAATTTTCCTTTGAAGTCATTGAGCCTAGAGTCATATAGTAGAGCCCAATCACATCTTGAAAAAAATTTCTTTGATGTTTTTGTCATGCCAAACCTTTCTTTGTACTTAAGTCACCTCTGTGTGTAGGAGGGCCTACATCCTGAATTCATATAAACCATTCAGCTGGAGCAACCTATCTTGCTTTTCCCTTATAACATCCAATTCCAACCACGCTACCATTCATTTAGTGTTGTACTCAAACTTAATGGAGAGAAGAGCCTTCTTCCCATAGACCAAATCATAAGGGGTGAAGCCAGTGGTTGTCTTCCAGGTTGTATTATAGGCCCAAGTGGCCTCCACTAGTCTTTCAGCCCAATATTTTCTGTTGTTGCTCACAACCTTTCTGAGAATGCTTTCAAATGTTCTTTTGGTAGCCTCTGCTTGTCCATTGGCCTGAGGATGGTAAGAAGTTGAATTCTTGTGCTTGATCTTATGCTGACTCAATAGATTCTCAATTAGGTGTGAGGTGAATGAGTGCCCTGGTTAGTGACTAACTCTCTAGGTTACCCAAACTTGTAAAACACATTCTCCCTTAAGAACTCAGCAACTTTCTCTTCTATTTCTATCTTGATAGCCTTAGTTTCAGCTAACTTTTTCAAGTAATCAGTGCACACAATTATGTATGTTTTCTACCCTGATGGTGGATCAATAGGCCCAATGAAATCCATGCCCCACTTGTCAAATGGCTAAAGAGTCACCTAATGTTGCATAGGCATTTTATCCCTAGGAGTGGGTTTCCCCATTCTTTGGAACTGGTCACATCAACAAGTATATCTTCTTGCATCTTGAGGGAGAGTGGATTAGTAGTAGCCAGCTTGCAGCAAGGATGTTGCAACTCCTACGGCAACCAACTCTACCTTATTGACCCAGGGTTCGTACAAACTTGGATGTGGCATTGTTATATGCATAACAGATGAAACAGTCTACTCTTTTAACTTCTCAACTCGGGTGATAGACCACTAGCATTTTTCAAACCAATCTTCTATTAAGTAGAAGGAGGCTGACTATGACAATTAATGTCAAGTTATTTTTAATGTAGAAAGTAAAGGCTTGCCTATGTTAAGGAAATGAAAGTGCTGAATATAAAGTGCTACAAAATTACATGAAATCACCTAGATAGGAATTACCACACATTACTTTCAAAAGAGACCTACTTTAACCTTGCATTCTATCATCTAGTTATCTGGACTAAGTAGGCATGGAAATGATCCTAATATTGTTAATACTGATATATGCATGCACTAGCTAAATATTATAGAAAAGAATGTTTTGGTTTTCAATTTAGAATTATAAATGTTAAACTAATCAATTTGATCTTTTGCAGGGGAGGAAGGTATGGGAAAAATGGTCAAAAATGGCATTGAGGGGTAGGGAGGTCAATTTGAGGGCATACCCTAGGCTCTAGTCATTATTTGTACCCATTACAATCTAAAATAAGTTGCTACAGGGTTTCTTGTAGTTGCTACAGGATTTCTTGTAGTTACTATAGGATATCCTGATTTACTACAAGAAACTTAGTTAAAATATGTAGGAAGGTAGGGAGAGTTAAAGGAAGTGTTAGGAATATGGATGATGGTGTAATAAGGTATGGGAAAGGTGCACACTACCCAACGATCAGCCCAACTCTTCAAGATAGTTGGATTTTCTCAAGGTGGCTTGCCACAGTGGCCTACAAAACAGAAATCGAAATTGATGGTTGGTAGGGTTTGGCGAGAGGTGGCGAAGACTTAGATGAGACTGGTGGAATTATTTATCCCTGTAGATTAACAACTCCTGCAACAACACACATTCATTTCTTCATTTATGCACAAATTTATGTAAATGTGGAAAAGATGAGTTCAATTTAAGAGAACTGATTTGTTGAAGGCTAATGGATCAACTCTATGGAATGGAATGCTTTCTAATCTATGGAAAACTTAACAAACAAAGATGAAAATTTCAAGTTCTTCTAAGGAATCATGAACAACGGCCTAATCAATAAGAAACCCTAAGTTATGAAATAAGCACAAGATAACTTTGTTTTTGGGACTATGAGAGTGGGGTATTCAAACCATGATCCCATGAGGGAGATGGGTATCAGTCCATTGTCACAAGTTTTTTTTAAGTCTTTTCTTTCCCTACTGTAACATTGATCTACTTCTCCAACTAATGGAAGCAAAACTAACCAATCATTCAAAGACTTGCAAATTAAATAAAACAGAAATAATTTCAGCAAGTAATCTATGATTCTAATCTAAGGATACAAGTACAAAAATAAGAGGAACATCTACTTCTAGGGTTGGGCCCTAAACCAAGAGCTTCAACCCTCTAAGTTAACTCAGTTCTGGATCAAAGAAACCCTTTTCATTATCACCAAAATGTCAAAAATAACATGAGAATAACAATCACATTATCTTAAGCTCAAAATTGCCTCTTGGCTACAATAAAGAATAGAATCCTAATGAGGCCCTAGGCCTTCTTATTTATACAACTGAAGATACCAACAAATTCCTTAAAATTAGGGAGGCTTGGCTCCCAAACTTGAGGTTAACTTGTCTTCAACTATCACTAGATTGGTTGCCAATGAACTCGGTGGGCTTGGTTTCTTGCAACTCTGAGTTGATGAGATCAAGTGGAGGAATCTTTGAGTGATTGAGGAGTTAAGGAGGGAGATCCAATCTCTTAAAATCCATCTTTCTTGTCTACTTTGAGTTTGTGCACTTAAATTAGCCAAAAAATTCTCTGAATCCTGCAATTAATGCACATTAGGCCACATGACATAACATCTCACCTTTACCGTTCTCACTAAGAAAAATATAGTAAAATATGTAAATAAATGTAAAAAAAAATTATTTTAATAAGCTGTAGAGTGGCATTAAGGCCCATATAATTTACCTATTGACGAGACTCATCAATATATGTGAGTGATAATTGTGTATGTAAAATGAAAAAGTTCTAGTGTATTTTATACCCAAGATACCCAAGAGACATGTCTCCTAAATTGAATCACATTTCTTTCTAAATTAAATTCTAGTAATTGTACACATTTACATTTTTACTCATATTTGTTAAAGTGTTGAAGATCGTGTAAATGATGGTGGGAAGTAACTCCTAGTAAGTATATTTATTTACATCTTGTTCCTAATCTGTCTTTTATGCAAATACTTGTTTATATTATGGTGGATAGTAACTGGTGGTAAATATCGTATTTACATGAGTATGAGTTATTTTCAAGGATCTTAATTTTTAGGTGGTTTTTTTTTTTATTTCCTTTCTTCTAATTTAAAATTTAATTTTGTTTATGTTTTTACATAGTATGTAAATACATTAAGGATTATGAGGGTCGACCATAACTACATTCTTTGACACTCCCTCTTAGCTAGGGGGGTATTCATAATGACTATTCATATGTTCTATGTATGCATGGACTTTCATAAAAGAAAAAAGATAAATCTCATCGATAACATCTTTATCTAGGTAAATACCCTTGACCTACATCAGCATCATGATCAATATGTACCACAACTAAGGTTATCTCTCCTAACTGATGGTACTTACTCAACTAGTCACCATGATCCCATGGGTGTCTCACCTCATGGTACTCAGACTAGTTCAGGGTTGTCATCCCCCATGGTCAAACCCTAGGGAAACCCATGTCTCAAATCCAAAGGCCTCCCTCTAGGCCATTATTTTGAAGAGGCACCCACTCCATGAGTTTCCAAGCCTCAAAGACCATTGCTCTTAGGAATTTTCATCGCTCATGCTATCTCACCAAAATTATGGTTCATTCTCATGTTGTCACCAATAGTCCAAGCCATAGCCTTATTGTCAACCCATCAACAGTCTAGACCAATATCCTATTGTTATCAAAACTCTAATCCATGCTCTTGTTTATATCACATCAATGCTCCCTCTCACTAATAGATGAGTTATCCATTGGTCCAAGGTTCTCTTTGAAGTATACAAACTTCTCCTAAGACAGAGGGCTTGTGATAATTTCACTCATTTGCTCATCAATGGATATATATTGAAGCATCACTACTCCCTTTTGTACCATATCATGAATGTATTGGTACTTTATCTCAATATTCTTTGTCTTATCATGAAACATTGGATTGTCCTCAGCTTCACACAGCTTTGATTATCACATAATAGCATAGTCAATTCCTACATCTGGTCGAACAATCTAGAGAGTAGCTTCTGAAGCCATACTCTCTCACAGCATGCCAAACAAGTTGCAATATACTTTTCTTCTAAAGTACTGAGTGCAATAGAGGTCTCCTTCCTCCTCATTCAAGATATCATAGTAGAACCCAATTTGAAACATACACCAAATGTACTCTTCTTTTCATCTGTACTCCCTTCCCAATCAGAGTCTCTATATCCCTGCAACTGTATCTCACCATTTGAACCATTACTCAAACAATATTCAACAATACCATGCAAATATCTCATTATATGCTTTGCTACAATCTAATGCTAATGTATTGGTTCCATCTCGAATTAGCTCAAGGTGTTTACTACAAAGCAAATATAGAGCCCGGTATTTACAAAGTACATCAATGATTCAATCAACTTTCGGTACATGGAAGGATCCACTAGGTCAGTCTCAAAATCTCTTAGCTTTCTCAGGTTCATCACCATAGGAGTTTCCATATACTTTCACTCCATCATTCTAAACTTCTGAACTATCTTGATGACATATTTTCCTTGTCCAAGAAGTATTTCACTAGGGTTCTACTAGACTTCCAGCCCCAAATAGTAATACATCAATCCAAGATCCTTCATGTCAAATTCAGAGTGAAATTCCCTTTCACAATGACTAATAAGATGCTCTGAACTGGTTAGGAATAAATCATAAAAATATAGTAGTAGTATCATTGGCTCACCTTTTACAACCTTGATATAAGATTTGTATCAACAACACTTTTAAATAAACCAAGTCTTGTCAGATATCCATCATTTCTAGAATACCAATCTCTTGGAGCTTATTTGAGTCCATACAATGCATCCTTTGATCTAGCAACTAGTGCAAAGACTTCATCATAGTCTTCCCCCTCTTTCTGGGAGAATCATCTAGCCACAAATCATGCCTTGTATTTGTAAATGCTCCCATTTGTTGCATGATTTATCTTTTAAATACACTTTGAGGTTGCCATAGACTTTCCTTCAAGTCTTGGATCAATTTCCCAAACATAGTTCTTTATAATAGATTGGTATTACTCCATCATTGCATCCTTCCAAACTTCTGAAGTAGACGCTTTCTCAAAGTTGGAAGGTTTGGATTCAAACAGCTTAGTAATTAAAGCTACATAAATATAATACTTCTTATGTCTCTCATATTCCCTGAAGGTGCATCGTGAAGCTACATGTTCTTCATCATCTTGTAAATATTTTCAGTCAAACTGGTCATTTTCTATTTTTGGAACAACCACAAGATCCAACGGTTCACAAGGTCCTTCTGGCATATCTTCATGATCTTCAAGATGAGTGGAGGATGAGTGAGGACCTATAACCTATTCTTTAGGAGCCACATGCTTCTTCTCTTCATATTCAGTGTCTAAGTTCTCTTCTATGGATTTCTAATAAATATCATCTTCATCAAAAGTCACATCTCTACTTACTTCCACTTATCATTTCCCTTGAACATAGATCCTATAGGCTTTTAATGTTTCATTGCACCCAACAAATATTCCGTTCTAACAAGAATGCTATAACTTGTTTCTCTTATCTTTGGGTATATGTATGAACACTGGACAACCAAAGATTCTCATATGATCAACTTATAGTTTCTAACCTATGAATGCTTCTTCGGGAGTCTTAAGCCTCTGATTACTTCTATTCAAGATGTAGATGGTTGTCCTGGAAGGTTCTCCCCACAAGAACATTGTTACATATTGATCATGTATCATCACCTTCATGGACTCTTCAATAGATCTATTCTTTCCTTTGGCTACTCCATTTTGTTTAGGTTATAGGGAACTATCATCTCCCTCTTAATCTGAGCTTCATTAAAAAAGAAAATGAGTTCCTTGGATGTGTACTCTCCTCTATTATCTAATCTCAGGATCTTGATTATCTTCCTTGTTTGTTTCTCCAATTCATCTTTGAATTCTTGAAACATTCTAAGAACTTGATATTTTAAATTCATCAGATAGATTCATGTCTTGTGGTAGAAATCATTGATAAATGATACACAATATGGAGCCCCTCTAAGATATTTCATCGATATGGGACCACACACATTGAAGTACACTAGATACAAAATTTATTTGGACCTATGTTCACTACTTGGAAATGGTTTCTTAACATTCTTTCCAAGACCGCATCCCTTACACACACCTTTATGATCTATCTGCAAATCTGGTACACCTGAAATAATCTACTTCAAATCTTGCAAGGCTCTATGATGAAGATGTGCATATATCCTATGTCATAGCTCACAAGGGTTAATATCATTATGTACTAAAGATTTGGAATATTTCCCCAGGAGTCTATATAACCTTCCTTCATGGATCCCAATATCCCTAGAAAATCTTATACTAGAGCCCTTATCACACACAAGGATTTTCCCATCAATGAAGGCCACTCTATCTACTTTATCTTCTAAACATGAAATTGAAACCAAATTATATTTCAAACCTGGAATATAGAGTATGTTTCTCAAGTGAATGTTTCCACGTGTTTCCATCTCACTGAATGTTGTCCCAATTCCTTTGAATGCATAGTTGTTTCTGTCTCCAAGCTATACATTTTGTGTCAATCTTATTTCTATCAAACTTTTAAAATGATCATGTTCCCCTGTCATACATCATGAAGCTCCACTTTCAATCAGCCATATATTGTTTTCATCTACAAGATATCTTGCAAGTGCATAATAGTAGAAGTAATATTTATCTCCTTCAACTTTGGATCTCTTGGACTACTCATCAAATTATATCATGGTAGCATATTGATTTCCTTTTGTATTCCTATCATTGAACCTTTCAGGACATTGGGCTTTGAAGTGACCAAATTTGTTGCAACAAAAGCACTAAATTTGAGACATATATTTCTTCCTTTGAGGATTGGGTTTTCTATCAAAACTCTTTTTCTTCTTCTAAAAATTGGACTTCGTACTTCCTCCAACTTTCATTGAATGAGATGCAAAGGCTTAAGAATTTTCTTCTTCTTTTGGCTTTTTTTCTCTAGATAGAATTCTTGATTCTTCATTAGCACAAGTTGCCCATAGTTCTTCCAAACTTGGAGCTTCTTTTATGTTTCTTATACCTACTGCAAATGAATATTATGAAAGGGGTAGTCCATTAAATGTTGAAGTCACAAGTTCTTTATCAGAGACAATTTCATCAATAGTTTGTAGTTGATCTCTTAGTTAAGAAATCCTCACAAAGTATGAAGTCACTATATCATTCTTTGTCATTATTATATCATGAAGTTCATTTCTCAAGGTCATGGCTTGACAAATATTGTTGACAGTATATGAATTATTTAGGGAACCATGCATCTTCTTTGAAGTGTCAATATTTGAGATGTGTGGAATAATATGGTCCTTGATGGAGTCCAAAATAATCCCCATGACAGTGATGTCATATTTCTTGTACTTATTCTTTCTAGCTTCATCTGTAAGTTTAGACACTTTTCCTTGCATAATTTACAAAAGATCTTATTTTGCAAGAATTAGGTAAATTATTATCTTCCAAGCCCTAAAGTTAGCCGTCCCTTCTAACTTGTACTATGAATTCATAGTGAGGGCCATGAATGCAACTTGAATATAGATCTAGGGTTTCTACAAAGTGACCTAAAGGTAGAGTTTTTCTAGGACTGATCTTTGTGTTCTTTCATTTACCAAATCTTTGATACCATGTTTATTTTTCAGTACAATTGATACAAGTACATTATTTCTGAACTATGGTAATTACTTGTGAATATATATTATAGTTATTTTATCTTCATCAAGCAATCACACTTTAGAAATTCAAATAATAACCATGAAAAGAAAGTAGATATCACAATGTGTGTGAGAGAGAGATATGTGAGTGATAAGTGTGTATTCAAAATGAAAAAGTTCAAGTCTATTTTATACCCAAGAGACATGTCCCTTAATTAAATCACGTCTCCTTGTAAATTAAATTCTACTAATTCAACACATTTACATTTTTACTCATTTGTTAAAGTGTTGAATATCATGTAAATAATGGTGGGAAGTAACTCCTAGTAAGTATATTTATTTACGTCTTGTTCCTATTTTGTCTTTTATGCAAATACTTTCTTAAATTATGGTGGGCAGTAACTTATGGTAAATATGTTATTTACGTGAGCCTAAGTTATTTTCAAGGATATTAATTTTTAAGTGGTTTTGTTGATTTCCTTTCTTTTATTTTTCTTTCTTCTAATTTAAAATTTAATTTTCTTTGATGTTTTTACATAATATTATAGATACATCAATGATTATTAAGACCAACCATAGCTACATTCTTAAACACCTAGTAACTGCCATATGTTTCATGTGTCCATTTATCCTTCACAAATCATTTTCATGGAATTTTTGGGAGGCTTACCAATAACTAGGGAGGGACATGACTACCTATTTGTGGTAGTTGAAATGTTCAAAAATATGTGCGTTATTATGCCTTGTAAAAACACCATCAATGGGAAGGAAGCAATGAACTTATTATTTGGACAAGTCTAGGTTCACTTTGGGATACCAAAGAGCATCGATTTAGAGAGGGAAAATTGATTTATTAATACATTTTGGACTACATTGTGGGAGAATATGGACACAAAATTGAGGATGTCTACAACATTCCATCCATAGACAGAGGGACAAACAAAAGTAGTCAACATGACTTTGGTGCAACTTTTGAGGGATTACATTCATAAGCATATGAACATTTGGGATGAGAATATAGTATATATACAACACTCTTATAATAGATCAATCCAGACTTCTACTAGTAAGTCCAAATTTTAAACTTGTTTTGGATATTCTCCACCTTCACATTTGGATATTTCATATGAGCAGCAAGGAAGAGTGAGTATCTCATAGAGGATGATTTAAGGGTAGAGAAATTTGTTGAGAAGGTCAAGCATATCCATATTCAAGTACATGAGACACTAGAGAAGTCATAAGAAAATTAGAATTCCAAGCATGATCAACACAAAACATATTAGTTATTCAAAGTGGGAAATAAAGTAAAGTTACAATTGAATAAGAAAAGGTTGCAAGATCCTAGTAAAAAAATAAAGGTTATGAAATAAGGTCCTTTCAAGATACTGGAAAAGGTATTAGATAATCCATATAGAGTCATTCTTCCCCCATGCATGTGTATTCACCCAATGATGAATGTATACAATATGAAACTCTATGATCCTTCGATGCTAGATCAAGAAGAGGGACATGTCCTACCTTTTGTATAGGATTTAGCATTATTTTCTCAAGGAGAGTTGATAGTGGATACAATTTTGAAAAAGAGGTACAAAACTATAAGATAGGGGTAGCATGACCATTGAGAGATTGGCTTGAAAGGAGCTATTCCATGCAAAACTAAACGTTACTCCAAGGAGAAGGTAGAGGAAAATTGTCTTCATCCCTTTTAGTAAAACAAATTGAACCAAAATCCTCCCAAAATGGGGAGGTATGATCTATAATGGATCATTATCTTATTTTTCATCCATGTTAATGTTTCAAAAGTATAAAAATTGGAGGAATCAACTAACCAGACCATTTTTACTAAGAGGCCCCAATTTGGAAAATTCGAATTTTAAACCTTCCAGAGGAAGTTTAAGGAATTTCATGAATTTATTAGGGACTAATAATTTTTACTTATGAAAAACCCCATGACATTGTTCTACACTCAGAAACATTTCCAATGGTACAAGAAAGACATCAAATTGAGTCAGTATAAAAAAGTTATGCCACCTGAAAGTTGACCTTCTTGTTTTGTTCACCATGATTCAAGAAGATACCATGTCAGCCGCATTGCTCATGGATAAGGGGATAGCCACATGACCATGACGAATAAGGATTTATAAGGGTCAATATTGTAAGTCTAGTTAAGAATTAAAGGATTCAAACTAAACCACTAGTAGGTAATCAAGTTTTGTTATACTCAGGCCACTCAAAGGAAAAGGAGTTCCATTCTATTCGCATGCAATTTTTTCCATAGTTGAGTAGAGTATTTGAGAGTGGATATATGGAGAGAATAATAGAGAGGGCTTGTTTTCTATATAAAACCAAGGGCCATAACCTCATTCCTTTGTATTTTCATAATTTTGATTCACAAAAGAGAGAGCAGACCCACCTCTCCTTCCTATTAGGTCTTCCCTTGTATAGGTTTCCCAGATCATATATTGGTGTTATTATGGTTTATGAGTAATTGCATTTTACCCCTTCTATATTTTACACATTTTATATATTACATGCATAAAAAGAAAACCACAACTTAATAGATCTTGGAATCTAAGTAAAATTTAACTCATACTATAGATTTTTTATTTTCAATATATTTTTATCAAATCTTTTGTGACAAATTGTCTAGTGGAATATCCACAATAGTTTGCAAATCATTATTGTACCTCATGAGTCCAGGATTCTATAGGAAGAAACTCTAATTTCTTCTTATCATGAGTTATCAACCGAAGAAAAAGAAACCTTGCTTCGGATATTTCTTGCTCCATATTATACTATTCTAGAAAACCCACCACCTTAAAAAACCAACATTTTTTTGCATCTCAAAACAAGGGATTTATATGATGTGTTTATTGTTAGCCTTTGATCATGACTGAAAAGTGGATGAAAAAATATTGGGTTTGTCTACTCTCTTTTCCATGAATAAACCCTTAATCAGATTCCACTCTAGCCAGCATTTAGCAAATACAATAAATTTCCAATTCACCCATTTTAATGTAACTAGGTATTTTAGGTTTTAGACTTATCTTGTTGGTTTATTTTTGTATTTCAAAGTAGAGAAGTTATCAAGTCCAGGTCTGAATTTACAATATGAGACTGATAACCATTCAATGGACTTTCGTAGTTAGGAAACAACCCCAAAGTGCTATATTTTATGAGTTTGTCAATAAATTCATGTTAGTTGTATAATTTTTTATTCGTGAAGAGTCGCCCCCAAGTGTTTTTACAAAAAAAAAATAAAAAAAAAATTCTTTCAATTAAAGCCAAATATTAAAGCTAGTGATTGGCGTGTTTTCCAACACCATACTGATAAGGATTTATGGTTTTGAATATCCTCCCTATTAATAACCAAATTTTCTAACTACGTGAACATTTTCCTTAGAGTTTATTAGACAAATATTGGAGTCTAATCAAATTCATTTTGTATCAAAAAGAAACAAGTTGCCTTTAAGTAAACAAGGAGGTTGGGCCATTAATTGTTGATGCCAAAGAAACTTTAAAACAGGTGGACAAATGCTAAAGGAAATGAATTTCTTATAGGGTTAATCATAGGCTTAAGACCCTTATTTGATTATTTCAAATAAAATAATAAAATAGGGATCAAATCCATATGTTCACTTAATAAAATTAAATAGAGAAATTGGAAAATAAAGATAATTAGGAGTCTAAGTAGTAGGTAGTCGAGCATCAAGCCAAATACGTAATTTTCTTCTAAACCACCAATTATAGATACTACTCAATGACAAGAGAAAAATCACAAGAGGACCCATCAAGAAACGTCCAAATAGTTTCAAAGATGGATGAAATAATCAATGGTTAGGATAAAGGCAGAGGACAAAAGAACATGAAGGAGATAGAGAGGTATGAGTTCACAAGGTAGAAGAGGCATTGTTAAGGGAGACTATTTTTTCTTTAAAATATGTACCATCACACTCATACCAACTCCTAGTGAACAAGATATCCCAACAACTACATCATCAATAGAACGAGTAAAGAAAGAGAACTTATTCCCTCAATATTTGGAAATGAAGAAAAAGAATGTTAAAATTTAACAAGATTTGTATTCACAACTATGGAAACAAGGGCCTTCACAGACTAGAATATTGTCAACCATTGGATTTCAGAAAGGAAAATTCAATTCTAGAGCCAAAGACTCACACTATCAAAATAACCAATTATTATAAAGCATTAAAGTTTTCAACAAATTTAGATATGATAGTTTATGTGGATAAGAAGGATCTGCATAGATAAATAGGATATATGGTATTTAGAGACCTAATAAAAACTTCATTAAGTGCATCTAATGTATAGGCTATCATATCCAAAATGGATAATCAACTTAAACAAGAGAAATCACTCAACATAATGAAGCAGATGAGGATAGATGAGTTGGAGCTTTGGATAGTAATGTTGGGAGAAAATCCCCATGATGTTAAGTCTATTCGAGCCTTAGTGAAGTCAAAGGATATTGATATCCTTGCATTGAGGAAGAGACTTAAGGCTCCAAATACATGTGTTGACTCCTAATTATTAGTAGTGGAATAGGAAAAGGGTCAATTATTGAGTCAAACTATATAGTTAAATATCAAAATGGAAAATTGTAAGCAAGAAATTGAAGCATTGACTAAGAAAGGACAAAAATATTTGTAAAGTGACTTCATTTGTTTCATCAACACCATTAGATCCATTAGAATGTTTAGAAAATAATATTTTTTATTTGAGTTAAAGGGAAGTTGAAATAAAAAATATTAAAAGAATTCACAATTAAAGATGATGAGTTGCATATTTTGGGGCGTATTTCTAAGAAAGATGGTACATGATTACAACCTATCAAGAACTTAAGGCTAAGCTTCAATAAGATTTGGAGAAAGTACATAATAGGCTGATAGGGAAAACATATTTAATTGGATCTAGGTATATCTTGTTGGACCATATCATAGAAAAAAATTAGACTGATTGGTGAGGAGTTTGCACTACTATATCAAACATGATAGACTATTCAACAATGGGATGAATTGGGAAATAAGCCTCAAATCGAAAATAAAATTGCAAAATTTATTAACTCTAAGGCATGGGAAGATCTAAATGCACTAGGAGTCACTAACAAGACATAATTAATAATGGAGCCAAATAGGTTAATGACCAAGAAAAATCTAACTCAACAGGCTCAAAATAAATGCAATGTAATAGAACGAACTCTTGAACAATTTGTGAACATGTTTAATCATTTGCTAGAAATGGGTTTACCCACTTGTTAGGGAAAGAAAGGTAATATAACTCTGCAAGAAAGATTATAAAGAATTGTTGTTAAAGGAGAGAAATAAATTTGATCAATTTTCAAATATGATAGTGATGGACCTCAGAATTGGCATCTTTTTACTTCCTCTTTTCCCTATTCTTAATTCCCTTTCACTTGCCTATGACCTGTATTAGTCCATTCTAATGCTTATATGTGGAATTTAGCTATAAATTGTTTTTCATCGCACTTCCTTAGTATTTTACATGAATTTTTTATTAAACAGTTGAAAAAGATCATATTTGTATTTATCTTTGAGTTGATGTACAAGGATGAAGTGCCAAAAAGGTTGTTGTACATGTTGTAATGTTGCCACAAGGTGTCCCTTGGTCATTGCTGATGCAAATTTAATGTTGTAACTTAGTGAAAAAATGCAGTTATTGTAACTCTAGAGCATTTTTGCCACAACTATAGAACCCTAATGTTGAAATTAAGTGATGAAATGCAATTTCTCCAACTTTAGAGCATTGTTGCTGCAAGTTTGGAACCCTAATGTTGCAACTTAGCTATTAAATGTAGTTTCTACAACTCTATAACATCATTGCCCCAACTCTAGAACCCAAATTTTGTAACTCTAGTATGTTGTTGTAACTCTAGAGCATTGTTGTCGTAACTTTGGAACCCTATTGCTACAACTTTGGAGCATTGTTGATGCAACTTAGGAATTACGTTGCAACTCACTACTACAACTTTGGTGTTGCAATTCGTTGTTGCAACTTTAGTGCTACAACTCCTTGTTTCAAGTATGGTGTCGTAACTCATTGTTCCAACTTTTGTGCCACAATTCATTGCTACAAATCATTGTTGCAACTCTTGTGTTGCAACTCGCATAACTACAAGTCAACATGGAACCATCAACCAGTGAAACCTTGATTTTATGTTGTTACACAGTTATTAACACAATTATTTTTTCAATATTTAAATTTGAATTGATATTAGACATGATTAACTCGGTTAATGATTATTTTGGAATTATGTATTTTTTGTTTCTAATTATTAGAAAACCACATGAAAAACTTAGTGGAAACACATCTATTGTTTTCTAATTGTTAGCAAACTATGTAAGAAACTTGTAGATCTCATTTATTGGTTGTTATTTTGTTTTTAAACAAATGTTATGTATAAAAGGATTTATCTCTCATTCCATGGGGAGGACTCTTAGAGAAATGTCCAAATTATAATGAAATACTTTACTTATTTTTCTTTTATTTTAATTGTAGTTTTAATTTTCATAGTTTACAATGTGATTAATTAATTTAAATTTTTTTCTGTGTTTATTTTCTTTACATATTTATGAAATATTAATTTCTTTTAAATATTAATTTATGTTACCAATGTAACAAGTTATAAGGATCTTATCCGATTGTGACGGGCCACGGCAGCTCTGGTTCTAGGGTTTAACTAAGCAAGTGACTGAGGGCAACAAGCATCCATGGAGACACAGGGAGGAGGGAGCTCCACTCCCTCCTACAGTAACATGGAAGCAAACAGAGGAAGAGGAGGGAAAAAGAACAAACCTCCATAGCCCTTGGAGGTCAAGGAAAAAAACACAGAGACTCAGAAGGTGGAAGGCAGCAAAACCAATGCAGCACAAGGGGCCCACGAAGAAGACTGTCAGGAGGAGAAAGAGGAAGACATAGGTCAAGGATCAGATAACAGAGCTAATATGGGGCCCTGTAAACCCAAGACCATAACTAAACCTCTGGTTATTCTGAATGATCCAGCTCTACAAGCGCATAGGGATCACATGTTTAACTATGCCATCATATGCAAATTTATGGGAATCTGGCCATCAGAGAAAGCATTGTACACCTGGATAAAATACAACTGGAAACCAAAGGGGGAGTTAAATATACATCTTGGATCCAAAGGTTTTTTCACTGTGGTGTTTATGAACATGGAAGATAAAGACAGAAGTTTTTATGGAGGGCCATACTTCTTTGCAGCTGCTGGTCTCTATATGTGGCCATGGACGATGAACTTTGTTCCAGAACGAGAAACCTTCAATTTGGTACCGGTATGGATTCAAATATACTCCCTACCTTTAGATTACTGGATGCCAGAGTCTTTAAAAGCTATAGGAAATAAATTAGGTCATTTCCTAAAAGTTTTAGAGGCAACTTTAAGGGGAAAATATACATCCTATGTCTGTATATGTGTGGAGATGGACCTATCAGGATCCCTTCCAGATGAGGTCATTCTAGAAGTCTATGACGAGGAATGGGTTCAAGCAGTTGACTATGAATATATCCCGTTCAGATGTCACAAATGTCATGAGCATGGGCATCTATCTAGAGACTGTACTCTCAATAGAAGGGAGGAAAACCTAAATACCAACAAAGGAAAAGACCAAACAGGTTTCACCAAAGTAGGAGGAAATGGAAAAGGAGGAGGAAGGAAGACACAAAAGAACCCTAGTGTGAATGATACAATAAAAATTTACAACAGTTTTGAGATCTTAGGAGAAAAAGAAGCTGATGGAGGGGATAAAGAGAGTACAGAGAATCAGACAGCAAGGGGGAAAGAAAAAGAGACCAGCATGTAGTACACTCAGGAATAGAATCAACACATGATGGACCCTTTGAGTACCATGGAAATAGAAAAATACCAAGAAATGACTCAAAGTGAAAGTGGTACAAAGGATCAAGATATACAGGAGATCTTGGAAAGGGAGAACCTAGAGTTGGAAAAGTTTCTAGAATAGGGAGGCAACCTAGGAATAAACTCCATCCCTCAGGAGGACATGGACAAGGTCCAACAGATATTCCTTAACAGGCACATCAAACAGCTGCAGGAGTTAAAAGAGGACATGGCAACCAGGAAAAAAAGGGACTTCCTCAATAGGATTAATGACATGAAAACTAACAAAGAATCCAGACAAGAGGAGGGGAAGAAAAATACAGAAAGAACTACTACTGGAGTGTGGAAAACTCATGATTGATTCAGGAAGGATGAAATACCTTTCTACTTACTCCTTTAAAACCCCACCTTAATGAAAATCACAACCTAGAACATTAGAGGACTAGGGATCAGAAGAAAACAGAGGAATCTAGGTAAAAGGATCAGAGAAGAAAAACCTGATATTCATGCAAGAAACAAAATGCTCAGTGGAGAGGATCCGCGGAAAAAATAGCAAATGGGTAAGTAGATATGGATACCTTGAAGTTAAGGCAAATAAATCTGTTGGTGGTATTCTCACTCTATGGGATCCATAGAAATTTGGGATTGATGTGGAGGCATCCAGACATCACCTTTCTCTGATTTTCCAACCAGTGGGTGACAGAAAATGTTACATGATCACCAATTTCTATGGTCCGCAACCAATGGAGGACAAACTTTGACTCCTCACAACACTAGAGGATATGAAGAACAGATACCCAGCTCTACCTTGGATTCTTGGAGGTGATTTTAACATAACAAAATCACTCATGGAGAAGAAAGGAGGAACTAGAATACTTGGTAGAGACTCAATTGCCTTCCAGAACTTCATCACCAATATGAAATTGGTTGATATGGAAACAAGCAATGGAATCTTCACTTGGAATAACAAAAGAGGGGGCCCTACCCAAGTGGCCTCAAAATTGGATAGATTTATGGTTTCAGAGGAACTTATTCTTAGGGGAAGCAACATTACTGCACTCATACTACCTTTTGGGGGTTCATATCACTGGCCTATCCAATTGGAAGCTTCCCTTTTTGGCAAACCAAGGAACACCCCCTTCAGGTTTGAGAATGCTTGGCTCACACATTCAGATTTCCTCACAACATTGAAAAATGGTGGAAGGAAGAGCTTCACCTTCAAGGTACAAAGATGTTCCTTCTTCACTGCAGGCTCAAACATGTTAAAGGTAGAATCAAAGAGTGGAATAAAAAGGAATTTGGAAACATCTTCAAAGCTAAAGGAGAGGTGGAAAAGAAACTAAAGGAAATAAACCAGATTCTTATCACAGAAGGCTATACAGATGAAAGGAAAGAGATGGCAGAGTCACTCCAGCAGGAGTGGGACAACAGATGCCTTCAAGAGAAAATACTCTGGAGATATAAATCCAGAGTGCAATGGATTAAAGAAGGGGAGAGAAACACCAAATTCTTTCACATATCCACCATAGCTCACCGAAACAACAATAGAATTATGAAACTTACAGATCAGCATGGAATAGAGAGAAACACTCATGAAGAGATGGAGAAGGTTCTACTCTAGCATTTTCAGAAAATTGTTGAGGAAACCTTGGATGATAGATACCAGTTTGTGGAAAAATTCACTCAGTACATCCCTAAATTGGTTACCGGGGAAGATAATTTCAATCTCAATAGACCAGTAATAGAGGAAGAAATTGAGGAAGTCGTGAAAGAGATGCAAAATGGGAAAGCACTAGGCCGAGATGGCTTTAATGTGGACTTTTTCAAAACTTGTTGGAAGATAATGAAATAGGGCATCGTGGAGGTAGTGAAAGACTCTCGAAGATTTAAGAAAGTCTTAAAGGTGCTCAATGAATCTTTCATAGCCTTAATCCCCAAACAGGAGAAGGCCACCTCTCTAGACAGATTTTGACCTATAGCATTATGCAATGTGATATACAAAATTATATCCAAAGTCATTACCAACCGTCTCAAACCTCTCCTCCCAACCCTAGTGTCAGAGGAACAAATGGGCTATGTGGAAGGAAGACAAATTCTAGATAATATAATTCAAGCACATGAAATGGTTCATTCACTCATTACCAACAAATAGGCAGGAATGATAATGCAGCTGGACATAGCAAAGGCCTATGAAAAAGTTAGTTGGTTGTACATAAGAGCAATTTTAAAAGCCCATGGATTTGATTGCAATTGGATTAAATGGGTTATGGCGCTAGTTACCATAGCCAGTTGTTCAATTCTTCTCAATGGCTCTCCTTCCAAAACCTTCAAGCCTTCTAGAGGTCTCAGGCAAGGAGATCCTCTTTCTCCTTTCCTTTTCATTCTAATGATGGAAGGGTTAGGAAGAGCTATCAGAGCTACTAAGGAGGAAGGGAGAATTCAGGGTCTAATACTCACTGAAGGTGGGGACACGGTGACACATCAGCAATTTGTGGATGACACTATGCTTCAAGGCACACCCATTGCCAAGGAAGCCAAAGCATTCAAACAGATTCTGAGTGAGTTTGCTAGGGCAACAGGCACAAAGGTAAGTCTCACTAAATCAAAGATTTTCTTTTTCAATACAGATATTTCAATTCAAAGAAATATTTCCAGAATTTTGGGCTTTCAAAGGGAGTCACTACCTGTGAAGTACCTGGGAGTTCCTCTCACTGACAAACCGCTTCACAAGGATATTTGGGAACCTATTCTTAATAAGCTAAAAGATAAGATTAGTAAATGGACAAACATAGCACTAAATATAGTAGGGAGACTGATTCTCACTAAGGCTATCCTCCAAAGTATCCCTATCTATATGCTATCTACCATTTCAGCACCAGCCAGTGTAATTACCAACATAAGGAACATTTAGAGAGACTTTCTCTGGGGTAAAGGTGAAGAAAAGAAGAAATGGGCCCTTGTGGCATGGGACAGAGTATGCAAACCTAAGTCCCATGGTGGCTTGGGTCTTCATGACCCAGGAATTCTAAATAGAGTTCTTGGTGCCAAAATCTGGTGGAGATGGTTGAAATAAATACAAGCCCCCTAGGCAAAACTCTAGAAGCACAAAAATGCTAGCGATTGGCAGCAGAAAAATCTAATTACAATGACAGGACAAGTAAAAGGTTCTGCAATTTGGAATAGGGCATGGGAGAACAGGGCCCTAGTCCAAAACCATAGTTTCTGGGAGATCAGAAATGGGAACCTGGCTTGGTTCTGGGAGGACAATTAGCAGCAGGAGGACAATCTCCAAAGTGAAGAATTAGCAGACATTCACACCGATACCAACAAAGAAGGGCTAAGGTGGGTAAGTGACTATTGGGACCAATCAAGGAACAATGGGAAATGGAGAACTTGGAAACTTCCAGATTATAGTGGAATGGGCATGCTACATACTCAAGCTATAGCCCTTCAAGGTCTTTTATACAAGAGACAAATCTTGAACTCAAACTTGAATGATCAACTAAGATGGGGAAAGAAAAAGACAGGTCTCTTCAACCTTAAGGAGGCTAAAAGAATAGATGCAAGGCTTAACCTTCCAAACACTGATAAGACATGGAAAGAAATCTCGGAAAATCCTCATTGGATGAAAGTAAAACTGTTCAAGTGCTGGTTCAACAAGACAAGATTCTGACATGTGATAACCTAAGAAAAAGAGGCTTTGTTTGCCCCTCAAGATGTCACTTATGTAGACAACAACAAGAAACTACAAATCATCTACTGAATAGATGCACTTTCACTACAATAATTTGGAATTGGGTTGGAGAAGTCTTTAAGAAAACAGACGGAAATGTTAATGACATCACTACTATGTTGAAGAATTGGAAAAAAACGTTTTCAGACAATGAGATCATTAACTCCGCCTGGATGTTGTTCCCATGTTTCATAATCTGGAATGTCTAGAAGGAGTGCAACAACGGGATTTTCAAGGAGAAAGTGAGTCTGGTGAACAACATCCTTAAGCTAATCCTTAAACAACTCAAAGAGATTGTTCATATCCTGGGAGGTGCAGCTACTGGCAAACCCATCAGACAAAGAGAGGCCAGAATTTTGGATAAATTAGAGCTGAAGGTTCATCACCCTCAGGGTTCAATGTGGATTAACAAGAAGACCTCAGCAGACAAGTCTTCTTGGCAACCCCCTTCTCATGGCTTTTTAAAATTCAACATAGATGGGGCTTCAAAAGGGAATCCGGGAGAAGCTGGTTATGGAGGGGTCTTGAGGGATGAGGAAGGAAACATACAAGTAATCTTCCACAGTTATCTAGGAAAAGAAACCAACAATATGGCTGAGCTCACGGCGATGGAATTATGCCTAGAAATACTGCTCAAGCACAACATTCACAATGTCATCATTGAGGCTGACTCAGAATTAGTCATTAACTCAGTGAAGAGGATAAATGATGGTGCTACTCCTGAGAAAATCTTAGAACACTGGCGGCTTCTACAAGTCTATCAAATAATCCAATTGCACCTACGAAGACTGAGAACTCTTAGGTTGGTGCATGTTCACAGGGAAGCCAACAAAGTTGCGGTGTGGCTTGCAAATGAGGGGGTACAAAACAAGCATACCGACTTGTGTTGTTGGTGGGAGGAGATAATGGATGACAGGTTGAAGGAGCGATGCTTATCCAGGGCCATCAGCGACTGACATCAGCATCAGGAAAATCAGGAGACAAAATTTCTGAAACAGAGCCACATAGACGGGTCTCATCGATCTGGATTCATTATGAAATGTTATGACATATGTAAGATCCTTTTTAGGATGCAGGTCTATGTCGACCTCCTTAACGCAGGTAACAGCAAACCAGTAGTCTTAGAGGGACGACCAGAAGGAGGGATCTTCATCTTCCTTTGGCCCTTGTGCTAGAATCCAGATTTTCTCGGCAGGCACAAAACCCCCACTTGTATTCCTGTGATCGCCTTACTGCCGTCAGGGTGGTTTTCGGTTTATTGCATGCTCTTTAGGCCAAAAGAGGTTTTTCAAAATCGGGAGCGATTCCACTCACCACGTGACATGTGGCTAAGGGTGGGGAGGAAATATCACCCTCATCGGGCACTAACTATTGGTTCTTTTAGTATGCGCGATATGATCCCTAACCGTTGGATCGAGCGAGGACATTTCGCAGCTAGGATTGAGTGTGCATGTTGGTGGGTCTGATACAACGGTTATGTTTCGAGCTTTTTTGATGACCTCATGGAAATCGCGCACAAATGGTGGATTTTGGGAGGTAAAAGTGATCACCGGTTATGACAAAAATGGACCCGATATGATTATAAATTATGGTTTACAAGGTTCATTGGGTCCAATGTGTTTGTTAAAAGGTGAGCTTGTTGGAAACCCAATATGTTTTTCATCCGCTAGATCTTTAGCTTAGTATCCAATAGTCAGGTTTAGACTACTGGTTTGTTTTGGTGGGCCGCATCTCTGGGTTCACTTTACCGTCTTGCAACCATGGATTGGGGTGGGCCTGTCATTTTGGTGGGCCCAACCACTGAGGTCGCCATTTGTACACTATTTCCCTTTTTCATTGAATAGAAGGATCCGCTCTTGCCTTAGCAAAAAAAATGTAACAAGTGATGAAAGATATCAACACTTTTTTCTATGGAGACATGGTCCACTATGATGACAGCTAAGCCACTTTGAGGCAGCAAAGCTATCACTTTATATAACTAGTACGTGGGCATGTGAGTTATGGGCCCACATTTATGTTGAAATAATTTTAATAGGCAGCCTTCACATTAAACCCAAAAGAAAATAAATAGCAAAATCACGATAAACCCGACCTACAACGTTGGTCCCACTTTGAACGCATAAGGCCAGAATCCAAATAAAATTCAAGCTGCTTTGATAACACATTAGGTCCGCTCGAAATGTTAACCTACATGCATGTTCACACATGATTACTGTCTGATCATCCATTCAACGGATGGTCTCGATGGCCGGAACTCAATGAGGTTTTAACCTTGTTGAATAAAACTTCATCATGTCCATTTTTGGAATTAACGGCCACACTTGTTTGCACGCGACATGCGTCTGATCACCTTTCAATGGACGGTCTAATCACCTCTAGACTTTAAAATCGTTTTAATGATTTCTCAGGTTAGTTTTTAGGATTAAACCTTAGCGCCTATAACCACGCGATAACCGTTAGATCTATGGATTTTTTGATCGGACGATCCAAATATACTCTCGAGTCCCTTCACGAATTTATTAGGGTTTTCTCGTTTCCCAATATTATCCGTCGATCGTAGATGATCCGACAGTTTCCTCTATGCTTATTCAAACTCCTTAGTTGACCTGATCTCGTTTGCTTATTATGGAATTACGTTACAACACAGAGTTATCTCTGCCATGCTCTATTTAAGGTGAAGTTCATAGGAATTTCATCCTACACTCCTATCATTCCATACAAAGCTGACTCTATGATATCAAATTATGTTTGGATCGCCATCAATCCTTATAGTGATCGATGATTGATCAATAAACCTATAACACGAGATTTTAACTCTTCCATCACATACATCTAAATTATGATTAAACAATACACAGACACACGAAATACAGAAAACATGCATATTTCATTATATACAGAACTAGATTACAGTCTAAGGCATCTCAGCCTTAGTCACAAATTATCATTTTGATTACATTGTATCCAATCTCTCCTATGTATTTCACACAACACAGACTCACTTTATATATGAAATTAAAAAGGCATGGATCATCTAAGATCCATGATTTCCTCCCGTAAATCGCTCAATCAAATCCCCTAAATATCTTTATATGCATACATGGCAAATAATTACATTTAATTAAGCCTTCTAGAGACTTATCAATTCCATCAATTTAATTCTGTTTTAAACAGAATTCTCCCAGTTTCCAATGATTGTCCACGTTTCCACTTTCACAACTCAAAATTTTAATTTTTATTAAGGGTGGTCTAATGCTCCAACATCACACTACAATAGAACAATGTGTTGTATAATTTAGGAAATTATTTTTTCTAGTTGTGTAATTTAACTTGGTTTTATTTTTCATGTAGAATTTATTTTATTTACTTATGTAATTCATTTATGGATGTGTGATTTATTTATTTGTGCATGGTTTTATTTATTTAGTTATCAAAATGTTTACACAATTAATTATTCATGTTTCTTTCTAATTGATGTGCTTACATTTCATAATGGTTTTCATTCATTTACGTTGTTGAATAAATGTGTTCAACACAATGATTACATTTGTTGGTCTTAGTAAAATCAAGGATCATCATGGCAAGGATTATTCTTTTGATTTATTTTTGTTTATGTGATTTATTTCCTTCATGTATGGTTTGTTTTATGTGTGCTAAGGGTTACAATGTTAAGTGTCCTAATACAACTAGGTAGAAGTGTGTTATTCCAATTTCTCAAGTGTGATCTTTAATTTCCCGCAAGCATGCTTAATTTCCATCAATCGTGTTTACTTTCCTACAAGTATGTTTTCTTTCCTACAGGTTTGTTTAACTTCATGTAATCGTGTTTACTTTCTTGAAAGTGTGTTTAATCTACAATAAATCTAGTTACCTTCCTACAAGAAACTTTAATCACTTTACTTATGAATTTGTATAACCTTTCCAAGCTTGCGGCTTACCAATACTCCATCTGAAAAAGTAATATCTTTCATAATACAACTATAAAACAAACCAATGAAAGTAAAAATTGTGATATGCATATACATTGCAAAGTAACTTGTAAGTTCCATGCGAGTCTCGAGTTGACAATTAAATGCATAGTCTTTTAGTTGTCTTTTCAAGAAATTAAAAGAGTAATTAAAAGGAACATCAATAGAAATGTCTAAAGACAAAAAATTGTGGAAATTGATTAATGATTTTTACATTTTATAGCAGATAAAAAAATATCTACAATTCCAACTTATTAAAAATATATATAATTAGAAATTGTGTACAAAATATAGCTACATGCAATTATCGTGTGGGAGAAGATTTGGATTTTCTTTCTTGGTTTGCAGTATGATATTCAACCAATAGTTGGTCAACATAAGCATACAACAATCAACACTTGACGTCGATACAACTTATTTTTGTGTAGTGTTGTCTTCCAGAGTCATCGCATTTAGGTTTGTTGGAATCGACGTTTCAAACCAAACTTTGTGGTTCGTCATCAGGAATTAGATCCATGAGTGAATAAGTTAGAACTTGCTAGGTTTATGCGAGATCTAACTTCTTCTTTGCAATCAATGACCTGAACCGTTATAGTAAACGAACTTCTCTTAATTTCTCCCTCCCGTATAGGTCGAAAATTGTTGATTTGAGGCTTCTGTGATCTATATTCTGTGTAGTGTTGTCTTCTGGAGTCATCGCATTTAGGTTTTTTGGAATCGACATTTCGAACCAACCTCTATGGTTCATCATCAGGAATTAGATTCATGAGTGAATAAGTTAGAACTTGATAGGTTTATGCAAGGTCTGACTTCTTCTTTGCAATCAATGATCTAAACCGCTCTAATAAACAAACTTCTCTTAATTTCTCCCTCCTGTACAGGTCAAAAATTGTTGATTTGAGACTTCTGCGATCTATATTCTGTGTAGTGTTGTCTTCCAGAGTCATCGCATTTAGGTTTTGTTGTAATCAACGTTTCGAACCAACCTCTATGGTTCATCATCAGGAATTATATACATGAGTGAATAAGTCAGAACTCGATAGGTTTATGCGAAATCTGACTTATTCTTTGCAATCAGTGATCTGAACCGTTGAAATCCATTTCTATAATTATGGTCATATAAAGTTGCTACTTGCAACTAATTATTTTTTTTTGTACCAAAGATATCAACAACTAGGACATGCTCATTCTCACATGACACAGAATCAATTCCAAACACTACCATTAAGAATCCAAGGTGCAACCACCTCATCTCTGAGGAAAACACACATGTTTATGTTGGCATTATGGTACAAGTGTTGTCATTGATGGCAACTCATAGATATGACAGATCATAGTGCAACAGGGCAGTAGAAAAAAGTTGATGATCAGACTACAAAGAATGTAGAAAATGAAAGGCCCGCAGGTTCCTGTTCACAAAGATGCGGCCTTAGGTTGGGTCCATAGGTGCGCCATTTAGAAGGTGTAGACATGTTCACAGGTGTTCTGAACAAAAGGTGCGGACCTAAAGTTCACAGACTTTCATGCAGAGAAAAGCGCACGCACATGGGAAATCTTATGGTTGGTCCATGGTATTAGTCCAATAGTTTTTAATCCTATGGTTTTGGTCCGTGGTATTGCATCCAAAAGAGTTGAACCCAAGTATTGGATCCTTGGTATTATTTCTCAATGGTTTTGGTCCATGGTTTGAGTAAGGCCTAACCTATATAAAGGAAAGGAGATCATTTGGCTGGACATACTTATGTGTTGAATATCTTAAGGTGAGTGAGAACTGAAATACTTGTGATCGGTTGGTGAGTGATAGCTAGATCTGAATCAAGGAGAAACCTGAGTATTATAGACAAATCGAATGATGGGTCGAGATCTCCTTGGCACATGATCAAATCTGTAGATCTGATAGCCTGGGGTATGCTTGAAGACTAATAAATTTTCTATACCTGGAGGTACACGGTCCAGACACTATGCAGGTGTGGGGGTGCGCAGGCAAACCACAGCAGTTGGTGCAGAGGTGCGCAGGAAAGTCGGAGACGCAGGTGTGGTGATCCACAGGTCAGACACAGAAAAAGTGAGGATACCCACAGGCTTCCTATTGGTCAAGTTACAGACTTCTCAGAAAATATGTTTTAGCTAATTTTACTGCTGTGTTCAGGGTTCTGAATTAATGTCTGGTTATTGTTACTGTTTTCTGGTTATAACATTCTGAGAATAGTTTGATTGATTCTATATATTGGGGTTTCATTGAGTCAGTTTTAAGTGATGTAAAGATTGATGTTGGTTGATTATGTGCTTCAGTGATATTGATTGGTCCAGTATGAAAATTGGATGAAATGTGGCCTTCAGATTATGTGTTGTGCTTCAGGAGTATCCAGTCTGAAAATGTATGAAACGTGGTACCCAGATGAGAGAAGATTGTAGGTCGGCGCCTACATACTAGTATCTCAGCTAGTACAAGAGCAAAGGGGGTGGTAGCTCCCTTCCAGTAGCAGTTGGAAAATGAGTAATAGTTAGAGCATTTATGTAGGTAGCAGTCTATGTACTAGTAAATGGATCAGCTAGTACAAGAGCTAAGGGGGTTGTAGCTCCCTTCTAGGGGAGTCTGGAGAACAAGAGAAGGTTGGAGCCTTCTGCAGGTAGAAGCATGCGTACTGGTATAAGACTGCACCAATACAGAACAATTGTAAAAGAAGTTTCTTATTAAAAGAAAGATTGAGATGACTTGTAGCAGGTGGTTTTCACCCACATTGGGTTTCCACCTTACATCATGGTGTTCATGTGTGATTCTTGTGTGTGATGATCTGTTTAGTTTTACTACTCCTATTTACTAGTCATATGGTTACTAATGTTCTAATGTAATCATTAAGGATCAACTAATTGAATCATAAGTTTACTGGATATACACTGGTTGCAATAATCATAGTTATGGAAGTAGCATATATGAATCTGAATATGGAAATGAAAACGTTATATTGATTTGATAATATTGATTCAACCCCCCCTCTTAGTATTATTTCCAACAATTGGTTTCAGAGCAGGTCCTTTGGTTGAAGCTTGATCGCTTGAAGGAGATCCGTAGAACAATGGGAAAGAAGCTCAAGAAGAAAGCACCTAAGAAGAAGAAGACACCTCAGAAGAACTATGACAGTGGGAGTATCGATTGGGGAATATGTGGAAGAAGCACTTCAGATTCAGAATCACTTCATGATGAAGATGAACAAGAAAATGATCTATCAGGTATGAATTTGTTATCCTCTGGTGATACAGGTATCTATCCATTTGGAAAAGATTAAAGTGATAGCGAAACAACTATTTTCTCTTATGGGTGAGCAAGAAAGATATCAAATAGACGGAGAATTTAAAAGGCTTACAGACAAAATTAGAGATCAACAAGATCTATTGAACAAAAGGGAATGTGCCTTCAGAGAAGAAGCTACCAACTAAAAGCTCATCTAGAGGAAGGAAACAAGGTAAGGTAGTCAAGGAAAAGTATCAAAAGTTTCAGGATGAAGTAACATCACTAAGAGATGAAGTCAATGAGAAGAGCACAACAATCAAGAAACTTAGAGATAGATCCAGTTACTATGAAAGTCTTGAAGCTACGATCCTCTCGCTGAAGGAAGATCTTGAAGAATCAAAGAAGTAGAATAACGAACTTCTCCAAGCTCATGAAAAACAAGAAAATGAAGTTCTCAATCTAAGACATCAGTTGGAAGAAGGAAGAAAAGTTGAAGAAAACATGAAGAAGAGGTATCTTGAAAAGGGAGAGCAACATCAGGTTGAGGTAAATATGCTAAAAGATAAGCTAGAAGAAAAAGATAAGCTCTTATGATTTCAAGATAGTACTAAGATCTTGGATGATATTCTTAGTAGTCAAAGGTCTCCTACTATTAAAACTGGTCTTGGTTTTCATGAATCTATTGAAGGTGAATCTAGTTTAGAAAATAAGACAAGGAACTCTAATGCAAAATCTGAAATGCTCAACAAGGAGATGAAAGGTCGACCCCATCAACAGCCAAGGAAAGAAACTCTTCAAAGAAAATCTTTTACTCCTCCAATGAATAATGTTGAATGTTATGAATGTCATAATCTTGGACATGTTGCAACCAGATGCACAAGAAGAGTGGTTCAAGACCATCATGCAAAAAGATCATCACATTCCAGGTACTTTAATGGTTGTTGCTTTTCTTCCAATATGTTTGGTCACAAAGCTGCTGATTGCTACAGGAGGAATATGAAATATGTAATATGTTATGCATGTAACAAGCTTGGACATATAGCAAAGGAATGCAGGAGCAAAGTACGGGCATCACACCAAAAGGAGAAAACATCATCACACTTGAAGATATGGAAGAAGAAGGAAGTACAGTCAGGAAGATGTGGCACAACACCATATACAGTCATAACAGACTCAGGTGGAGCTGAAAGTGTAAAACTTCAGTTTCCTAAATCTCATATGCAAGTTTCATAAAGGAAAGTCGCGTATATACATGATTTGGTTACTGCTCAGTCGCGTATATGTTAGTTTGAGGAAAAGCAGTGGGATAGACTCAAGAAAAGGGGTCTAATATGATTCAGTCCATTATTTGCTCTGTTTCATAATGGTTGGAATCTGTTGATGTTGTAATGTCTTGACACCTAAATGATTTGATCTTAAATTGTTGATACTTCTTGCTGATATATGCATGATCAGATCTAACAATAAACAGGATGGCACAGGTTCAGGGGGAGCATACACTTTCAATAATGCATTGTTGACATTATGGTTGGTAGTCCTTGGTAATGATGATTACATGGCTAAATGATATATCTTGCTATGATATAGTTATGAGTTGTCCATCTCATATATCTTGCTATGATATAGTTATGAGTTGGCCATCTCATAAGGAGAAGGAGAAGTACGAAGCTTGAACACACATCTTCATTACTTGATGATGAGTCACTCATATGTTGTTGTCATCATATGCATAAAGATCATATAATACAGTTATGATGCAGGATTCCTATAGTTTTTGGCACTCATGTGGATGAGGATTGTTGATGTTGATGATATAAAGAAGTCTTGACAAATGATCTTGAGTTCAAGATACATAGTGCTAGATATATGAATGATTACTCAAAGTTGCATTGTTGGAGACATGATGATGATGAGTTCTTACCTATATGATGATAGGTTGATACTTACATATGATGGTTGTTGCAGATGTTCCCAAGTGATGATACTTGGATCATGCAGATCTTGATGTTGATGAGATGGCTATGGTATTTCTCACATATAATATGAATGATTCTGGATGAAGTTGATGCTGACATATCTTGTCACAGGATGATGTCATCTACACTAATGGGCATATATAGGATTTCTGATCTAGATGCTATTGGCAGATGCTTATGGAGTTGATCATTCACCATAGTTGCTGATGACTATCATGGTCTTATTTAGATGTGTGGTCTCTGTTATAAATGCCATGAATAACATTCAATGAAAAGGTCATATCAAGACTCATGATGTAATAGTGTGTCTCTATCTATTGTAGTCAATTGGTGAGATCTCTTCTGGTCATTTGTACCCCCATGCATATGAAGGATGATGGAATATTTCAGTCATTATCAAGGTCATGTAACGACCTATGTCGGTTTCCCCACTATGCCTGGGATGGATGATGTTATACTCTTGTGCTATCATGTGTAAACCTTAATGTATCCCCACTTGATTGAGTGGATGATTCACGTTTCGTATATCCCCATTTTGGTGGGAGATGGATGTATGTATGAGTCCTTGGTGATAGGAAGGTCATTTATGATGTATAGAGTCATGCTCTTCTCGTAGAACATCTTTTTGAAGATCTTGCCTACAGTCAGAGGGAGCATGAACATCACACTTCAGCAGAGTAGAGATTTCAGTATGTACTCAGAGGGAGCATGGACAAATTGGTACACCTTGGCATATACAAAGGGGGAGCTCATTCCGAGATTTCAGCAAGTACTCAGGGGGAGTATGGACAGCGGAATGTTTATCAAGGAAAGAGAATATCTTGGTCTGTCCTTTGCCCTTGATTTCAAAGGGGGAGAGTGATTTGGTGTTGTTTCCATCAAGTCCAAAGAGGGAGATTGTTGGCATTATGATGCATGTATTGTACTTGATGGAAACTGTAGAAGAACAACTCACTAGATGAATCTATAGAAGAGATATCAGATGTGACAGAATACATGGGATGCAGGATAGATCAAAGGAATCGGATAACAAGTTCTCAGTATGGAAAATTAGCTTTGCCATCAAGTCCAAAGGGGGAGATTGTTGGCATTATGGTACAGGTTTTGTCCTTGATGGAAACTCACACTAATGACAGATCATAGTGCAGTAGGGCAGTAGCAAAAAGTTGATGATCAGACTACAAAGAATGCAGAAAATGAAAGGCCCACAGGTTCTTGTTCACAAAGATGTGGCCTTACGCTGGGTCCACGGGTGTGCCGTTAAAAAGGTGAGAACATGTTCATAGGTGTTCCAAACAAAAGGTGCGGACCTAAAGTTCACAAACTTTCATGCAGAGAAAAATGCACGCACGTGGGAAATCGTATGGTTGGTCCATGGTATTAGTCCGACAGTTTTTAATCCTATGGTTTTGGTCCATGGTATTGCATCCAAAAGAGTTGAACCCAAGTATTGGATCCTTGGTGTTGTTGGGAAAAGTATCCATTCGGAATGCCCCTATCCCACTCTAAGGTGTGATAGTGCCTTAGCAACAAACAAGGAAAACTATCTGAGTATTCTTCTTTATGAAATGTAAATGGAGAAGAAGGATGTAACTAACCTGTGTCTTTCGATAGCTTGTCGGTCCACTCACTCTCCTCTTTTGCTTGTTTCCCGCTGCCTGCTCCTTCACTGGTCCAGCTTCACCAAGTTCCTGCAAGATCACAAGAGAGGAAAACTACACAAAAGACATAGATTTACATTCATAACTAGTTTAGGATCAGATATAAACTAAATATGCAAATATAACAAAACATCATTGATATACAAGCATATAGGAGAAACTCAAATAGCTTTATTGATATGATAAGAAAGTCCAAGAGGAGATACAACCAAGTGAGTCCCGATCCAGCATCTACCTCCCAGCAAAGGAATCCCTTCCTCTCCTCCAACAAAGCATAAATCACCCAATGCACTAATCTCAATCTCAAACCAACAGCAATTCTTTGCAAAGTAAAAAATTCCAGCCTCTGGATCTCTGGGATGAGGGATCCATACATATATGTAAGCAGAGAGGATGAGTCAGCTTATGTTTTGACTTGTGGCTTCTCTCTATCAGTTCTTGCTTCCACTTGGAGGTTGAGAGCCTCTTACTCATCACTAGTCGAATTCATTGAGGCAAGTGTCATTGGAGAAGATTCTGGAAGCTTCCATGGTCTTTCCACCTCGTTGAATGAGCTTGCCATTTGTCATTTCCCGCTCAGCGCACCCTGGTAGTGCATTTAGGTGCATTTCAACACACCTAGCTAGTGTACTGGGGTGCACTGCAATGCAGGTAGCTAGTAGAGCTTCTGAATTGATCCTGAATTGACTGTTTCTGAGTGGTTTTTGGTGGAGAACTTCTGGGAGAAGCTGCCATTGGTTGACCTTGTTCCTTTAGGGGCAGGAACAACTCTTTTAGGGACTTTGGATCCCTTGGATTATGGACATTTCATGCTCAATGTTGTAAGGCACAAAAATGTCTATAACACTTGGTATTATTTCTCAATGGTTTTGGTCCATGGTTTGAGTAAGGCCTAACCTATATAAAGGAAAGGAGATCATTTGGCTGGACATACTTATGTGTTGAATATCTTAAGGTGAGCGAGATCTGAAATACCTGTGATCAGCTGGTGAGTGATAACTAGATCTGAATCAAGGAGAAACCTGAGTATTATAGACAAATCGACTGATGGGTCAAGATCTCCTTGGCACATGATCAGATCTGTAGATTTGATAGTCTGGGGTATGCTTGAAGAATGATAAATTATCTATACCTGGAGGTACATAGTCCAGACATTGTGCAAGTGCGGGGTTGCACAGGAAAACCACAGCAGCTGGTACGGAGGTGCACAGGCAAGCCGGAGATGCAGGTGCGGTGATCCGCAGGTCAGACACGAAAAAAGTGCGGATACCCGTAGGCTTCCTTTTGGTCAAGTTGCAAACTTCTCAGAAAATATGTTTTAGCTGATTTTACTGTTGTGTTCAGGGTTCTGAATTAATGTCTGGTTACTGTTACTGTTTTTTGGTTATAACATTCTGAGAAGAGTTTGATTGATTCTATAAATTGAGGTTTCATTGATTCAATTTTAAGTGATGTAAAGATTGATGTTGGTTGATTATGTGCTTCAATGATATTGATGGGTCTAGTATGAAAATTGGATGAAATGTGGCCTTCAGATTATGTGTTGTGCTTCAGGAGTATCCAGTCTGAAAATGTATGAAACGTGGTACCCGGATGAGAGAATATTGTAGGTCGACACCTACGTACTAGTATCTTAGCTAGTACAAGAGCAAAGGGGGTGGTAGCTCCCTTCTAGTAGCAGTTCGAAAATGAGTAAAGGTTGGAGCATTTCTGCAGGTAGCAGCCTGTGTACTAGTAAATGGATCGACTAGTACAAGAGCTAAGGGGGTTGTGGTTCCCTTCTAGGGGAGTCTGGAGAATGAGTGAAGGTTGGAGCCTTCTGCAGGTAGAAGCCTACGTATTGGTATAAGACTGCACCAGTACAGATCCATTGTAAAAGAAGTTTCTTATTAAAAGAAAGATTGAGATGACTTGCAGTAGGTGGTTTTCACCCACATTGGGTTTCCACCTTACATCATGGTGTTCATGTGTGATTCTTGTGTGTGATGATTTGTTCTGTTTTACTGCTCCTATTTACTAGTCATATGGTTACTAATGTTCTGATGCACTCATTAAGGATCAACTAACTGAATCATTAGTTTACTGGATATACACTCGTTTCATTAATCATAGTTATGGAAGTAGCATATATGAATTTGAATATGGAAATGAAAAAGTTATATTGATTTGATAATACTGATTCACCCCCCCCCCCCTCTCAATATTATTTCCAACAGTTTAATAGTTTTGGGAATTGAAAATGGGACCTTAATCAGTCACATAAATTTACATATCACAGGTTTTCCAAGTGAACTACCCATGGGGGACACTACTTGCAATAAATTGTTATTAGAGTTTATTTTCTTTTATAAAAACAAGGAAATATTAGACACAAAGGGATCGAGAAATTTGTATTGCTAAATATTGTAGGACAATATTGTTTTGTCAATTTGTTTGATTCAATCCTCCTTCTAGCGAAAATTTGTTTTCAATGCTTTGTAAAGTATTTACCTAATAATCAAAAGATTTTTCCTCCATATACTTATTCCATTGCTATGGAGAAGTTTTAAGAGTGACTATTGGGTACTACTTCCCCTTTCACATATGCTTGCATAGTGTTATGAGAAAAGTGATTTTTTTGAAGGATTCAATTTCTATCCAACATACCTTCCATTTTCATTAAGTTACTAAAGTGATTCACATATATGGATTATGTTATATTCAAACACATAAGAGTTTTGAGTACTATTTTAATGTTATAAATCCTCTAGTTTTATTTTTTTATACCCCTCTTAGCTTCCATTTATATATTTTTTGTTGCAATTGAATGATTTACTTAATAATGTTAATTATAAGTGTATTGTCCTTGATAATACTTAGGAAGTGATAATAATTTATATCAAATAAATATTTTAGGTAATTTGGTGCCTTGGCATAGTCCTCATACCAATAATATATAAAGGAACAACACCTGGAAAATTGATATGCAACCACCAAAGAAATCTTTATCCGAAGGGAGTCTCTAAGGAAACAAGCAACTCCACTTGAACCTTGATACCACCAAGTTCCTCTCTCTTTTTTATATGTTGAAAACCAAAGGTATCATGTAATGTTCAAGAGAAGCCAAATATCGCTCTCATGCGTCTCGATGATGAATAAATTGTTTAACGATCTAAGGGAATCATACAATATACCTGAAAATGACCAAAAATATCCATTCATGTTCCAACAACTAATAGAAATGGATCTACCCTATTGCCCTTCCCAACAAACCCATCATTTGGAACTCTTGAAATAGGATTTCCACCTAGGTGGAAAAATATCTTGGATGAATGCTCTAAGGTTCCTGATTACTACCCATTTCCTTTCCTTATTAATCATTGTAACAAACTCCTTGGAGTGTTGAGCTATGCAACCTATGTTTAGTAGATATTTGTGAAAAAAAATCTTATTAGGAAGAGAAAAACTTGTGTTTAGTTATAAGATCCTGAAGTCAATCAACCACAAACCTGGACTAAAGAAAAGGAGTGGAGTTGGATGCAAGCCAAGCCATATCAAGAGTCACATTAAGGAGAATCATATTATCTCCTGAGAATAAGGTTGCAACCACCATGGGGTCTAAGGATGAAAGAGGTAAATGGAGCCCTCTCACTTTGATGTTCAATTCCCATGCCCGTTGGGTATGCTCCTCCACGAGTTTAGCTTGTAGCACCTCCTCAACACCTATTTGGGGGGAATTTATCCCTTCGTCCAAATATCAGTGCCCATGAGGCTATATAAGTTTCTATTTCATGTTTAAAGGTAGCTTGTTAAGATCTTACCTCCTCTTGCTTGTTTTAAGATTTATAATTTTTCCATGTAAGGTGTAATTATGGGGGTGGTGGATGGAATCTTGTTCCTTGTTGTCATTGGACCATTTCTTTAGTGATATGTTTTCCAATTCAAAATTTTCTACAATGTTTGTGAGTTCACCAACTTTTATCTGCAATGCTAGGTTTGATGATTTCGTGAGTTGTAAATTCATTCATACTTCCTGAATCATCCTATTACTACCACCATCTACAAAATATTGTGTATCTATGTTTGAAATCATTGTGATTGCCTTATTTTTTATTTCATATCCAAAAAGGGGCCCCATCATACTTTCCCTTGGACGGACTACAGATAAGGAGGAATCCACTTGCTCCAACAAAGGAGAAGACCAAATCATCGATAGAGAGACTGGATCATGAGCCACCTAGTGGCATCTACAATATGTTTATAAACACTCATTAAATACTCCTATGAAGGTCATGGGGGTCCTTAACCAACTTAAAACAATTGGGGAGATAATTTAAGATAATGGAAGATACAAACAACAAATTTGTTAGTTTAATCTCAAAAAAACACTCTATTATTGCTAAAACAAATTAATACTCTATTTGAAATGTCCCTATTCATGGTTACAATTGGTTTGAACACCTCCTTCTCACTATCACTAATACAACAAACGAGGAAATTAGATTTACACAGAACCAATTTGTGAATTTTCCCATTAATTACAATCAATGATCATAATGGTGATATGTTGTGGAAGTCAATTGGGCATTCAACATCCAATTTGATTAATGGGAGAATCGAATTGGGTGTTCGTCATATAATTTGTTTAATGGAAAATGAGTTGCGAGCTAAGTCACTTGACATGATGACATGGGACATTGAGGACATGACAATACAAGCATCCACCGTGTGATATTGCGACCCCTAGAATAGGACACAGAGGACATGTTATGATCCAGGTGGATATTGGTGGCCACCTGCCAAGTCCACCTGGACCCCCACCATTGTCTTTCTCAGCATTTTCAGTTTCCTTAACTGTAGCACAACTTACTATTTTTAGCAGTTTGTCGAGTCCTGAACTTCTGGAGCCGTTTTGAGGCACTAAACGACGTTTTTTGGGGAATCCGGGGGCAACATGGGTCCACCAGTGTTGCCCATTCTAACAATGATAGTGCTCGGATAGATCTTTCTAATGAGATATTGTACGTGTCAAACGGAGATCATATGCCAAAGTTACGACCCCGGGAAGTTGATGTACCAATTTACCCCAAACGGGGCCCACAGTTTGGTGTTTCATCTCCTAGGGTTAGGTTTTGGAATGTTAAGGGTTTTCCATTGTTTCTCAACAATAAATAGGCCTTCGAGCCTCATTGTAACACAGTTCAGAGGCATGTAGCCATCACATCTCTTCTCAGAGATAAGCTACCATCGCCCTAGCTGGTTTATTTCCATTTCTGGTTGTAAGCATATTTCAGTATTTTCCATTAATGAAATGAAGTATTATTTCCGCTGCATCTTTGTGTATATGGTTATTTCTGTAATTTGTTGCGTTCCTGTTTACATCCGGATCAGTGGTATCAGAGCGGTCTGCTTTTTCTCTGTTTTTCTTTGCATGTCCCCAACAAGGTCGGGATATAAGCAGTTAGGGCTTGAACTGGTTGAACCTTTGCAATACCAGCCTCGCAAATCCTGACGGCCTCCCATGGCGGACGAGAAGAAAGACGAGGGGGCAGGAGATCCCATCAAAATCTTGCTCGAAGAAGCCCTCGAGCGATAACGGAACGCGATGATGGAAAGCTTTGCCCAGATCCTTCAGTGGCTACCCAGAAGCGACGCATCGGCTTCCAGCAGCTACTCTGGAAACGCCACACCCTTTAAGGTACAAGTTAATTTTGAAATCCCCACATTCGAGGGTCAGATAGACGCAAATGCCATAGATAAATGGTTAAATCTGCTAGAGGGTTATTTTTCTGTTCATGAATTTTCGAGTCGGGAAAAGATTGTTTTTTCTCTTCTCAAAGTAGCCCCCCACGTCAAGGACTGGTGGGAAACCTACTGCGAGCAGAAGGATGAAAGTACTGGCTCACTATTTTCAGCCGCACCCACCTGGGATTCGTTTCGGGATGCCATCAAGGAGCAGTACTACCCTGTCGGAAGCTATGTGGATGAATACATAAAGTGGACCACGCTGCGGCAGGGAAGGGACCAAGACGTGCCGGAGTTCACCAATCTTTTCCATACCCTTCGCACAAAGTTGGGTATCAAGGATTCGGAGCAACATTTGATACTCAAATACCGTGGCTTCCTGCACAAGTACATCCAGGAAGAAATACAATTCCTAAACATCCCCTCACTCGGCGCAGCATACCGATATGCCGTCAAGGTCGAGCAGAAGTTTAAACAAAAGAAGCGAGACTTTGGATCTGCGAATCCAAAGCAGGGGAAAGGTGCCCTAAACCACAGAACAAACGACAAAGCCAAGGCGGGACAGCCCAAGACAACCAGCCGAAGCTGCAAGAAAAGAACAGTGCCGCGAAGCTGAGAAAGGACACTGGAAAATGGTGCGAGTTCCATAAGAGCTCCACTCACAACACAAGTGAGTGTCAGGCCAAGCAGTCACTGGTGGCTGAGCTAAAGGTTTCAGAATCAGATGCATGTTCCGACTCTGAGTCAGAACCCGATAAGGGGTATGAAAAAGGGAAGCAGATCATTGATGCGGATCCCAGCGCCACTGTTGCTACCGCAAAGATCCAGAAAAATGAACCCGAAGATCCAGAGGAGGAGGAGCGTCTCTTCCACTCCCAGATGTGGGTAAAGGGCTCCCCGATACAGTTCATTGTTGATAGTGGGAGTCAAAAGAACCTCATTTCGGCAGAGGTCGTGAAGCGGTTGGGCTTATCGACCACAGCACATCCACAACCATACACCATTGGGTGGCTTCACCAAGGACGAGATCTTCGCGTGAGCCAGCAGTGTCGCCTTCCATACAACATCAAGCCCTTCACGGATCAGGTATTGTGTGACATTGCTCCCCTTGAAGTTTGTGATGTATTACTAGGACAACCATACTTGTGGAAGCGACATGCTGTGTATGAATCCAGGCCTCGTGTTGTTATTATTACATTGGGAAATAAGTTGTTTAGGATACCAGAGGTAGCACCACCTGCCGCCATCTCTTTGATTACTGCAAAACAATGCAGTAAGATCATTTCCAAAACCAGGAAATTTGTTTTCCTGATGATACGCCCTCAAGGAAAGAAGAAGACAGTGGCCGCGGCCTCCAAACGGGGTCCCTCTGCATGACAACTACAGATGGAAAAGATTGTGGAGGAGTACGAGGACATCTTCACCTCCCCGGCAGGGGTTCCTCTGCACTGTCAAGTCAAGCACTCCATCGATCTGACCCCAGGTGCGCCACTACCCAATGGACCAATTTATCGGCGCTCCGTTCTGGAGAACAATGAAATCAAGAGGTAGATTCAGGAGCTCCTGCAGAAAGGTCACATCCATCCGAGTTCATCGCCCTGTGGGAGTCCAATCGTGTTGGTACAGAAGAAGGATGGGGCGTGGAGACTCTGTATTGACTATCGGGCGCTGAAAAAGATCACTGTCCGTAATAGGTACCCGATCCCGTGGATTGATGACCTCCTAGACCAACTAAAGGGGGCGAAATATTTCAGCAAGGTCGATCTGAAGTCAAGATATCACCAGGTACCAATCGAGCCCTCCGATGTGTGGAAGACTGCCTTCAAATCCAAGGAGGGCCTCTTCGAATGGTTGGTCATGCCTTTCGGATTGACGAATGCTCCTGCAACCTTTATGAGGCTAATGGATGACATCTTGCGGCCATTCACCAACTCCTTTGTAGTAGTATACTTGGATGACATTCTGATCTTCAGCCAGAGTTGGGAAGAGCACCTCCACCACATCCAACAGGTTCTCCAAACACTGCGGCAACACATGCTATGTGCCAATTTGGAGAAATGCACTTTTGGCATGACCCAGGTTCAGTATCTGGGATACATCATTAATGAACAAGGGGTGCATGTCGATCCAGCCAAGATCCAAGTCATTCGGGATTGGCCCTCTCCAACCACTCTAACAGAGCTCCGCAGCTTTCTAGGTCTTGCCAACTTCTACCACAGGTTTGTGTTGGGGTTTTCTCATATTTCTTGGCCCTTGAGTCAAGTCACCAAGGGCGGGGCGAAAGCAAAATGCTTTTGGTCTGAATCTCAACAGAAGGCATTCAGGGAGTTGAAGGATCGCCTCTGCACGGCACCAGTGCTCGTGTTACCAGATTTACAACAACCATTTGAGGTCGAGACAGATGCCTCTGACTATGCTATTGGGGTAATCCTTACGCAACATGGACATCCAGTGGCATATCACAGTGAAACACTTTCAGACGCAGTCCGGAAGTACCCCACTTATGATAAAGAGATGTATTCCATTGTATAGGCCTGCCGACAATGGAAGCATTACATTTTGGGGAAGGAAACGGTCATCCACACAGACCACCGACCTCTGCAGTTCATACAGACCCAAGGGAAATTGCAGAATGATCGCCATCAGAAGTGGTCTACATACCTGCAACAGTTTCACTTGAATATCAAGTATAAAAAGAGCAGCATGAATAATGTTGCAGATTGCCTCAGTCGACCACCGATCATGGCGCTAACCACCATGCTCAACTCTTGTGGGCACGAGACTTCTGATTGGCCACTTCTCTACAAAAGCGACCCAGAATTCGGCCACACATACCAGACACCCTTGGAGGGTCAGCATGTTGCAGATTTTCACCTCCAGGATGCCCTATTATGCCACCTCGGTCACTTTTGTGTTCCTTCAAGCGAGCGTGCCAAGATGATTTGGGAAGCACACTACAGTCGGGCTGTTGGGCATTTCGGGGTCGAGAAAACAGTGGCAGTACTGCAAAATTATTTCTATTGGCCGAATCTTCGACAGGATGTTGGGAAGTACATCCGATCATGTACTGCCTGTGCCATTGCCAAACCGACCATTAAGAAGCACGGCCTCTATACCCCGTTTCCTACCCCTAGTCGACCTTGGGAATCCATCTCCATGGATTACATGTCAGGCCTTCCTTCCACTAAGCATGGAAATGACTGTGTTTTTGTGGTCATCGACAGGTTCTCGAAGATGGCCATTATGATGGCCTACAAGAAGAATATCACAGCAGAAGCCACTGCTAAACTCTTCTTTGAACGAATGTGGGTGCACTTTGGGATCCCACAGTCTATCATCTCAGATCGGGACAGTCGGTTTCTCAGCACATTTTGGTCCAGCCTCTGGTCAATGCTGGACACCAAACTCACGAAGTCCACAACCTTCCATCCTCAAACTGATGGCCAGACAGAGGTTGTCAATAGGATGATTGTGCACATTCTGCGCATGTATAACTCAAAGCATCCACGCACATGGGACGAGAGCCTCCCCTATGTTCATCACAGCTACAACCGAGCTCTTCACAGCTCCACTGGCCATAGCCCTTTTCAGGTGGGTTTGGGATTCCAGCCACTATGCCCCATTGATGTAGCCATGCCACTTGCAGCTACTCACATGAATTCAGCTCATGTCCAGTCCGAAACAGATAAGGCCACCAGCTTCATTGAGCGCATCCAACATATTCGCCAGCAGGTCCATGACATTCTTGAGAAATCAAATGCCAAGTACAAGCAGCGACATGATCAACATCGGGTGCCACACAAGTTTCAGGTGGGCGACAAAGTCTGGTTGCATTTGCAGAAGGAACGCCTTACTGGAGCCTATCGGAAATTGAGACCACTCCGATATGGTCCTTACACCATTACTAAGGCTATGGGAGACAATGCATTTGAGCTCAGCATTCCCCCATTCCTTGGCCTACACCCAGTGTTCAATGTGGACCGCCTTTGGCCATACTTTCCACCATTGCTAGACACATCCGACATTGCAGAACAGCTCAAACCCACAAAATTAAATCCAGATTGCATGGAACAAGCTGCAACGGATCGGATCATGGACACACAGATCAAGAACACTCGCCAACAGAATATCCAACTGTATCGAGTTGTCAAAGCAGGCCAACTCCTTCAGCAGGGCAAGTGGCTCACCAGGGAACAAGTTCAGTAGAAGTTTCCTCATCTCATGGAGGAGCTCAACGCAATGGGGACCATTGCTTCCTAAGGGGGGAGGAATGATCCAGGTGGATATTGGTGGCCACCTGCCAAGTCCACCTGGACCCCCACCATTGTCTTTCTCAGCATTTTCAGTTTCCTTAATTGTAGCACAACTTACTATTTTTAGCAGTTTGTCGGGTCCTGAATTTCCGGAGCTGTTTTGAGGCCCTAAACGACGTTTTTTGGGGAATCCGGGGGAAACATGGGTCCACCAATGTTGCCCGTTCCAACAATGATAGTGCTCAGATAGATCTTTCTAATGAGCTATTGTACGTGTCAAACGGAGATCATATGCCAAAGTTACGACCCTGGGAAGTTGATGTACCAATTTACCCCAAACGGGGCCCATAGTTTGGCGTTTCATCTCCTAGGGTTAGGTTTTGGAATGTTAAGGGTTTTCCATTGTTTCTCAACAATAAATAGGCCTTCGAGCCTCATTATAACACAGTTCAGAGGCATGTAGCCATCACATCTCTTCTCAGAGATAAGCTACCATCGCCCTAGCTGGTTTATTTCCATTTCTGGTTGTAAGCATATTTTAGTATTTTCCATTAATGAAATGAAGTATTATTTCCGCTGCATCTTTGTGTATATGGTTATTTCTGTAATTTGTTGCGTTCCTGTTTAAATCCGGATCATGTTAATATCTATCATATATATATATATATATATATATATATATATATATATATATATATATATATATATATATATATATATATATATATATCGATGTAGATATATATATAGATAAGAAATTAGTGAATTACACATAAAATGAAATATAGACAGAGATTCATTCTAGAAACTAAAACATTTACATGATGTGAGACAAATTCAATCATACATATAACTAGTACTACATCAATGATGATAAATTGACAAAGACACAATAAATTCAGTGCAAAAGAATGTTTTTTCAAGATTTAAAGTTGTTGTTGCAACCCCGCTTCTCATAGATGGAACACTTGTAAACCCTAATGAAATTGAAGGAGTGGGGATGTTATCAATGGGGGTGTTTGTTCAGTTCCATTTTCCTTTTCTTGATACCCTTGATTAAGCCATGATTGTTGTGATATTAAGAAAAGGTATACTAGTGTAAGAAAAAAAAATTATTGTAGCAAAAAAAAAATGTATGTAAAATCCACTTATGATCACTTTAAATCTCCTCTAAAACAAGTTACTCCCCTTTACTCTGATCTAAATTTAAACAAGAATGCAATAAATTACAGATGTAATCATAAATATAGATATGTAGTAGAAATAACACTTCATTTCATTAATATCATAATACTGAAATATGCTTACAAACAGAATGGAAATAAACTAGCTTGGGCAATGGTAGCTTATCTATGAGAAGAGATGTGGCAGCTACATGCCTATGAATTGTGTTACAATGAGGCTAAAGGGCCTATTTATTGTTGAATAACAAGGGAAAACCATAAAAAACCGGAAACCCTTAGCCAGGAGGTGGAATGCTAAGAGTTTGTAGGCCCCGTTGGGGTTAGTTGAGCAACCAACTTCATGGGGTCATAACTTGGTCATATTATCTTTGTTTGGCATGTATGATACATTTTTAGAAATGAATCTCCAAGTAATATAGGATTTATGGAAAGCCTAGCTTGTGCTTGTTGCAAACCTCAAAAACATGTCGTTATGGGGTCAAAACGACTCAAGAAGTTCAAGACCTGAAAAACTACTAAAAATAGTAAATGATGAAATAAAAAAGGAAATAGATGAAACCGACTGAAGGTCTAGGTGGAATAGGTGGGTGGCCACCAATATCCACCTGTATCAGTCATCCCTCCTTAGGAAGCAATGGTCCCCATTGTGTGTAGATACTTCATGAGGTGACGGCATTTCTATTGAACCTGGTCCCTGGTGAACCAATTTCCCTTGTGAAGGAGTTGTCCTGCTTTGACATCTCACTATAGTTGTATCCTTTGATGGTGATTGTTCTTGATCTGCCCTAAGGGTGAATCATAAGGAAAATAAATTTCTTGGTCTGGGAAATGATCTTACTGCATTTCTTTGCAGTGATCAAATAGATGGCAATAGGTAGGGCTACCTCTGGTATCTTGTACAACTTTGTTGGCTTATTGGGCCCTAACCCAGGTTCAAAGATTTATTAGCCAAACAAATCTCGCAGCTACCGGACCTTTCGGCAATAGCCTGGGGAGCACGGACTAAGATCTCACTCGAGGTAGTAGGGGAGGGTGCTGGAACCAGGCTTCCGCACCCTTGGGATGTCTTGATGTGGTCTGGAGGGTTTGCGAACCGTTTTTTGGCCTCGCACCATTCTATATAATTATCGGGCTTCCGTGAAGATCCACGCAGGTGTACTTGCTTATTAATGAAATTATTACAGATTTGATATTTTATTACAGTCTTTAAGCAAACATTTAACAATAAAACTATGGGTGCACAATCGAAAAGAAAGATATAAACTCATATAATCGATCATGCATAAATTCATAACATAAACAACAAATAGATCTACAAGAAACCACACAATGACCCAGAAATTCTTGTCTTTATTGATCTTTTCTTCAGTACAACCAGCTCTGCCCTGCACACTTAGCTGTAGGGGTCCGCGCACACAGCTATGGACTCTACCTGGTCTCTACACACACAAATGCAAAGCCTCTATCTCTCTACCAACACCCTTGACTTGGACTTACAGATGCTCCAAAACTTCTTGCTTCATAAACCCATTACATTCCAGATCAATAATGCATATCAAAAACTTACTTCTAACCATAGAGCCTTTCTCTGTTTATACATTTCCATTGTCCGCGGACCATGGGCAGGCCGACTCATTTCCTATTTTCTTACATTATTTTTGGACGGACAACCCTTTGACTTGACTCATTACAATTCACGCTCCACGCATTTTGCAGAGCCTTTACCATATTTTTACCTAAAATTGCGGGTTTTAAGCTCCAAAACCATTACGCGGGGCCTCCACCACCCAACAGTCCCCCAACACAATCATCATTACTCATCTTGAGTCACTCGGCTGGTGCGACAATCTTCACGCGAAGGTCAGTCAGTAACTTCTACGCTTCGCTTATACTTGCAACAAATTCTTCAGCCATCTTCTATACTTGTTCTACGCAAGTTGACGATGCATTAGTAGTTACTTCAGTGTCTTTTCCGGGTGCATATGTTGCCGCATGTGGGCCACCTTCCGCTAATTGGTGGTGGAAACCCTGAACGTCTCATCAAGCTAAGGCTAGATCCTTTCTTTAATTACTGTTTCTTTTTGCCGAGCGGCATCAGCCTAGATATTTAGAGCTTGGCCTCCCTCATTTTACCCAGCCACTGCGTAATAGCAACCATCTGCGTGGTCCCCCTGACATTATCATAGGCTTGCTATAACTCCCTTGCCTCTATTTCCAACCATTGTAAGGTTGGATCCTCCTGTAGGGACATGAGTGTAAGAAGTGATTGATCCAACACATCGGAACACTCCTACATAGCACGTGCTATTGTTTCTTGTCTGGATTGAATGATGCTTCTCTATTGTTCAGTGACCTCCGGTGGTGTAGAAGGGTGTGCTTTGAGTTTTCAGTTCTGCGATCTGCAAGCTGAGAGCCAACTGAATCCTTGCGGCCTTGTCCTTTGCTTCGGGAACCCACTAGCCGGCTTGTGGATTCTTATGCCAACAGGAAACTCGGCCGCAATCTCTAGCTCAGGGGCATGTGAACATGCTTCCCCTACAACTTTCTCCAACTGTTGACTTTGTGTAACCGCTTCATCCCGTTGGAGGCTCAATTATTCTATATTAATTCTCTGTTTGCTGAGTACCTGTTCTACGCATCCTTCACTAGCGCGGAGCTCCATCATTGCATTGTTCTAGAGCTAGTACAAGCTTTCGCATAGGAGGGCAACCAAATTTAATCCAAGACCTGTAAGCTGGCTCACCACAGCTCTGTCTGTCTCATTTTCTGTTATCAACACTCCTGCTAGGATTACGATAGTATTAGCCATTTGGGCCTTTAGCAACTACTTAGTGCCTGACATACCCGTAACTTCACGAGTAGCGATGGTTCCCAGCTGTGAGGCCCATGTCCCAAGTTACTATATCTATGCACAGAGCACCCCCAACAAAATTTGTTGCTCCGACATGGCTACGTCGATTGCTTCCTGGCTTCGCGAATTGTGTCCCTTATGTCACATAGATCACCCTGAGTCAATGTGGTCAGTTCTCCATCCCATTTAGACGCATTGGCCTTCTTCCGCGGCTTCGTCCATTCTGTCAGCTGCAGCTGTTTTAAGTGCATACCCGTGGTGGTGGGTGGTGTACCTTCCATCCCTATATCCGTGGTCGTCTCTATGGGCACCTTCGGAGCGCTTGCATCCTTTGTCATTGCAGCCCCTTCTGCGGGTGTTTTACTTGTAGAATCTTGCGCTGCCTCCCGGGCCGCCCATACTACTGTGATGTGTTGCTCATTCCTCTTTTGTTGTGTTACAAACTTAGCTTTATCCTTATTTTTTTAGATAGTGGTCTCATCGCGCCCCACCGCGTCAGGTCCGCGCCACTCTGGTGGCCAGGTGTCCAATACTACAAAGACAGCTTCATCAATGGCATTAAAGGGGATTGTGGACCACATCTGGTATGGGTCCTTGCGTGCCTGGATGTATACATAGTGCATGTTTGCCTTAAACTCGGCGATGTTCTTCACACTATCATATGTCTCCTTAGATAAATGGGGTTTCTGGTTGATCCATTGCCAGACGTTTACATCCATTAATATCTAGAAAATATTAATACCCCAGATTCTTGTAGTGTCCCTCGTCACCCAAAGCGGTGTGTATTTGGTGGCTTCTGGCCAATCCTAGTCCAAGGTAGGGAACTGGCTATCTTCGAGGAGTTCACTTGTAACCAACATGATCGATAACAACAACCATGCATAGTGGAAAGTCCTACCTTCCTCTTGGACCTCCCTGTAGTTTGTCAGGAATTCTTCGTAGAGGAACTGTGCCCAATTGAACCTTTCACCTTCTGCACACCACTCCGCTAGCGCAATGACTACTACTGGGACCTCATTGGCGTGAAATTTCTACATCACTTTTCCTACTAGCAACTGGGTAGAAATGTGATCCCCTTTTTCTGGAATACTATCAATAGCATACCATCACTGCTTCTTCTCAAAATTGTATTTCTTTTTCAAGGTTTCTGTCATCATCACATTGCCGCTCATAGCAACTATTTCCATGGGGTCCCTGCCTTCACAACGAAGCTACGTGATCTTGTGAATAAGTTCGACCATGATTTGAACGGGCTTTCTTATCCATAAGTGTCCATTATGTACCAAACAGAGCAATTGTCGGATGACCAATATTGTGATAGGGGCCGTTGAAAATGTGGAATGGACAGGAGACAGAGTAACCCAGCTTCCTCCACCTTTTGTAACCACTTCCCTGGCTGGAGTGTCGTAACAGTTCCTTCCACACTTTGCTTCATTATCTTGCTGGTCACCAAATGGGGAAACCTATCAATATCTGCAAGGTCCCAGCCTTCAAACTTCATAGTCAAGAGGTGGTTAGTCATCGTTCCTTCAAGCGGTACCTCTTTAGGGAGGGACGGAGTGACGAGTATGTTGTTAACATCATCCAGATTTGTAGGGACCTTAGCCTTCCCTCTGCTTGGAGGAACATACTTTGGTTTTCTTAGTGGCTGGATATTCTCTTCACCTTCTTCGTCTGGTTCTATTTCTTCAATATAGGTCAAAGATCCCTCTCCCTCATCGTCGCTTTCAAACATAACCACTTTGCCCTTTTCTTCCATTGTGAGCTTGCTAAATCATAGATTTTGTGGCGACATTCTTACTGGTCCTGGTATCTGGGGATCCTTCTTAGTCTGCGATGTCCTAGGTGATTTAGGGATTTTGGTTTCCCGTGGCATAGGATTTTGTGGAACTCCCTTGGTGGGGGTTACCGACCTGAGTAATGACTCTCATATTTCCTTTGGTAATTCCTAAAACCACGAGCTTTCTTTCATCAGTTTTTCATTCATCTTGCTCCTCTCGGTTTGAACCCACAGTGTACTATTCTTTGAATGATCAATCTTTGTTGTGTTCCCCTTCACTTACTTGTTATATACGATTTCGAATTCAAATTCGGCCTTTCGGCCTATTCGTGGCTCATTAATGTGATCTTGGCGGTTACCCCTCTACCTTAATTTCCTGTCGCACACTCCTCTATGTCTTAAATGGGACATCTTATCATGAATAGTAACTGCAACGGTTGCCTTCCATCCCTTCCACGTGGCAGCACAGCCCCTAGTATGCAGGTGTGTTCTATGCATTTGACTGGTCCTGCGCGCCACAGCCGAATCGCGTAGGTTTCTTGCAGCCTGCTTTATAGTCCCACGCCCTCTCTCAACTATGTGGAGCATTTAGACTGGGCCTCCTACATATAGTTAGGTGGTCGCACCTTTCGTTTGAGCCTTCCTTTTCCCTACTAGCCCATGCCGCGAGCACCCTTTGCATCCCGTCGAATTGAATAGCTTCTTTTGGTTTGTACTCCCTTGGTCAGTAGGTGCAGTCGCAACCATGATAACAGGGTCACAGCTTGTGCCAAGATCGTAGGGGGGTCGGCCAATTCTGGTTCCTTCCCTCGTGTGCTCGCACTGTCCATTTATGGGTCACCTATTTTTATGTTGTCAATTTCTTCGTCCAGCTTCGCACTTTTCCTTCTTAGCCTTTCCCCTTTTTCCTCCAGTTCGTGAAGTCTCAGGCTACTGCACCGAATGGCTTCTTGCAACCGCCGGATCTTTTGTCTAAGTACGTTTGTTCTATTTGAATGGCAAGGACAGTGGTTGTTTCGTCCTATCCGACTGTGGATAGAGTTTCCTTGGCACACCCTACTCTGTTTGCGGTCTTATCGGCCCAGCAGACCCTGGTTATGTGCAGATTCAGTTGTGTCGATGGTTGTGCATCATACCATTGTGTCCTTCATTGTAGATGGGTGGCCACCCTGCTCTGTCATGGCTGCCCTAGCTGCGTTTTCCATGCACATCCTCCAATTCGTACCTGGAATTACCTTCTACCTCCACACTCATTCCCCATCATCTTCCGTTGTGCACACTTCCCTAGTGTGATTACCGCACGCAGTGCCTCTTCTGTCACCCCTTGTGGCTTCGACCTTATAATTGAAGTTCCGCCAGGAGTGACAAAATCCTCCTCCGTTGTTGCACCTTTGTCCACTGGCTATTGCCATGCCTCCATTGTCATGCGTCGTAGCAATCTAATCATCATGTTACAGTTGAGTGTTGTGACTTTATGCAATTGGTTCTACCATCATTCGATCTCCTCATCTGAATCCGAGGTGCAGGAACTATCGCACTCCCATGAGATTCTTCCATCCACTATGGGATTCACCCGATCCTAGTCTTGCGCTGTTATCTGGTAGATGCAGTCCAGTTCATCATCACTATCCTCATCGCACACCGGTTCGGTGTAGCGCTCTCCTTCAGTTGGGTCTAGCGGAACTATTACCTGTAGTGACTTTTTTTCAAACATCATTTTCCGTCTTTTTAAGTTGATGATCCCATTCATGTCCGTGGCCCAATCTATTCCTAGCAATGCAGGGTATGGATTACTGTCATCAACAATTTCTATTACCTCGAAGTCAGTCTACATACTTACGTCTTCAATTTCCACTGTCACCCCTTGCAGTTAGCCCATCGGCAAGATCTTTTGCTCTTTAGGTATCCTCAGTTGAATAGGAGACCACTGCAGTGCAGCCTTACCCATGTGTTCCCACATTTGGTTAGGTAACACATTCACATCCAATCCTAAACCTAGAATGACTTGGTCCATCTCGTACTCGCCAATTTGCGCTATCATTTGCATCTCCTATCCGGTGTGCAGAGCATGTCTTCCTAGTTTCCAGACTATGCGTGGCTCGCCTGACGTTGTGAACCTAGTGATCAACTCTTGTAGTCCTTTAACGGCTCTATTGTCACATAGAATCTTCATACATGTCTCTAAAAAGGTAGTAAGCATAGAGGGATCCATTCCTGGCTCAATTGGGTCCCTTCTACTTGGAGTAGAGACTTCTTTGAAGCTCTTCTGAGCTTCCTTAGGCATCTTCTTCACTTGTTCCACCTCAAAGTTAGGTTCCCTTGTAGGGGCATCGCGAACCTTCTCATCTTCTGCAGACTATTTCCACACATCTCCTCCTATGGTTGAACCACTCCTCAGTACCATGTTTATGTTGGGGTCTTCTTTGCGTGGTTTCGACCTCATCATTTGGACATTTTGAGTTGGAGTGGTCTTTAACACTCCCTTTTCTCGTATCTAGGAAATTAGCATCGAGGAATCTACCATTTCATGGTCAAACTGCTCATAGTATGGACAAGATATCCTTGTTGGGTTAGTAAATTCGCGAGCGTAGTGTCCTGGCCCTCCGCAGTTATAACAGATCAGCTATTTGCGCCCTCACCTATGCCCTATTCCTCTTCCTCGTCCACACCCTTGGAATCTGCCACGTGGCCCTACGGTTGGGTCGAACCCTCACGCTTCAGTCTACATTCGATAGGCTGGGGTCGTTTCCATCATTAAATCATAACTTTGACACGTCCACTCATCGTGACCCACTGATCTACAAAAATTGCAATACATTTTTGTGTGGTCTAGGTATATTTCTGTAACAAGTGGTAGTTGTCTATTGCATGCTTACCTCCTACTTGACAAATTGTGCACCAGAGCGCGGGTGCCATACTTGGACCTGCTTGTACCTCCATCCTTAATGGCATCGGGCCCCCTCCCACTAGATGGTTCACGAAGACGGGGCAGTGGTCTTTGTCGTGACTTTGACTTTTGCATTTAATTCACCCTACCTCTGTACATGTCTCCGATCAGGGCGCCCTTTCTTGCTTCAAACTTTTCATTTCTAAGCATAGGTTTTGTAGGTGTGCGTGGATTTGCTAAACTCCCAACTCTAGATCCTGTATTGTAGTTTCATGTAGCCTCATTTCTATCTCTAATTCTTCAGCTTGGGTTGAGATATTTTGCTGTGATAGTGCCATCCTCATATGTGAAGTCAAAGACGCCAAAAACCACGCGAAGTGTTGTGCATCTGATAATGTCATGTTAGCCTCACGGATCGTACTTCTCAATCATTGATCTAGATCCCACGAGGTTTCGCCAGGTAGCATCGCGATCTCCTTGAACCCAATGATCAACTGCGTCTTTGATTTCGGCCGGCTAAATTCTTTCTTCAATGCATCCTGGATCATCGCTATTCTCGCATTTGGGTGGTCGCTCAAGTAATTTATATACCATGTCAGCGCGTGGTCTTACAATGCACTAACCAGAGTAGCCTTTTTCATGTTATCATCCATTATGCCTTGTGCTACCCATATAGCCTTGACCACAAACCAGAACTGATCTGGTTCCTCATTTCTTGTGCCTTTAAATACCGGCAACTTTACTGCACTCACCATCCCAACCTTCAGTAGTGGTGGAGGTGGTGTGGGCGAAGATGGATTTGATGTAGGTGAAGTAGGTGATGGTGTCGACAGTGGTGGTATTAGTGGAAGGCACTGATTAATCAACCAGATTGTGCATATTGGAGAGAACCCTAATAGTTCTTCCTCACTTTCTCGTGAAATAGAAATTAGAGGATTGTTTTCTAATCATTCATTTCCTCGGTAGTCTCTTCTGTTCCGCGTTACGCTGGACATCAATGAATGCGCATAATCTGTTTTTCACATAACAACATTTTAATCCAAGTATTCAACAATTTGATGTACTTACCCCGTGGTCCTTGGAGAAAGCGCATTTTTGATTCGATATAACTCATAGTTGAGTCTATCACGAATTTAGTGATAAACCCTCCTATTACCCGATCCAACCAGTGATCTACTGCACATGCGATTTTATCTTTAGATGCTTCTAGCCTACGCACCACTTCTGGAGTCCACACAATGGGTTTATCTAGTCTGCACCTTCCCACGCTGTCAGCTAGCCTTGTGATCCACTCATACAACTCTGTTGGGGATTATGCGAAGAAGATCTTGTGGATCTTTGTGTATATGTAATGGTACAGCGACCGTTCCTCTGATACTCACGGATTTCTATTTTCTTGAACCACGAACTTGTGAAGCTTCTGATCCAACCAACCTTCAAGTTCTTTCTTTGTAGGGTTCCAATGTCCTGACATCAGACATCTCTTAGGCAGATCCCAGTCCCAACAATGGAACCATTTGTTGGCTTATTGGGCCCTAACCCAGGTTCAAAGATTTATTAGCCAAACAAATCCTGTAGCTACCAGCCCTTTCGGCCACAACCTGTGGAGTGCGGACTGAGGTCTCACCAGAGGTAGCAGGGGAGGGTGCTGGAACCAGGTTTTTGCACCCTTGGGATGTCTTGATGTGGTCTGGAGGGGTCGCGAACCATTTTGTGGCCTTGCGCCACTCTAGATAATTATTGGGCTTCCGGGAAGATCTGCGCAGGTGTACTTTCTTATAAATGAAATTATTACAAATCTGGGCTTTTATTATAATATTTAAGAAAACATTTAATAATAAAACCCGGGGCGCGCAATCATAAAGAAATATATAAAATCATATAATCGATCATGCATAAATTCATAACATAAACAACAAACAGATCCGCAAGAAACCACACAATGACCCAGAAATTCTTATATTTATTGATCTTTTCTTCAGTACAACCAGCTCCGCCTTGCGCACTCAACTGCAGGGGCCTGCACAAATAACTATGGACTCTACCAGGCCTCTATGCACATAGCTGTAGAGCCTCTATCTCTCTACTAACACCCTTGACTCTAACTTACAGACGCTCCAAAACTTCTTGCTTCATAAACCCATTACATTCCATATCAATAATGCATATCAAAAACTGAATTCTAACCATAGAGCCTTACTCTATTTATACATTTCCATTGTCCACGGACCATGGGAAGGCCAACTCATTTCCAATTTTCTTACATTATTTTTGGGTAGACAACCCTTTGACTTCACTCATTACAATTCGCGCTCCGCACATTTTGTGGAGCCTTTACCATATTTTTACCCAAAATTGCAGGTTTTGAGCCCCAAAACCGTTACATGGGGTCTCCGCTACCCAACAAAATTATTTCCCAAAGTAATAATCACAGAGTGAGATTTAGAATCATATATAGCATGATGCTTCCACAATTATGGTTTTCCTAATAATACATCACAAACTTCAAGAGGAGCAACATCACACAGTACCTCATCCATGAAGGGCTTTATGTTGTAGGGAAGGTAGCACTGTTGGATGACATGAAGATCTCATCCTTGGTGAAGCCACACGATGGTGTATGACTATGAATCTATTTTCATCATTAGGCCCAATAGCTTCATGACCTATGCTAAAATGAGGTTGTTTTGGCTCTCGCTATTAACAATGAACTGCAGCTGAGAACCCTTCACCCACATTTGTGAGTGGAATAGGCATCCCCCCCCTGTGGATCTTTAGGATCATTCTTTTGGATCTTGTTGGTGGCCACGGTGGCACTAGGCTCTTCGTCAATGATCTTCTTCCCCTTTTCATTCCCCTTTTCAGGTTATGACTCAGAGTCAGAACATGCGTCTGATTCAGAAGACTTCATCTCGTCCACTAGTGGCTGCTTAGCTCGAAACTCACTTGTGTTGTGAGTGGATCTCTTATGGAAGTCACAACATTTTCCCATGTCCTTCTTCGTCTTCTTGGTGTTGTTCTTTGCTTGCGGTTTAAGAGGATTGTCATGGGTCACCACGCCTTGGCTTTGGAATTTTCTCTATGGTTTGGGGGTTCCTTTCCCTTGCTTCAGATTCACAAATCCAAAGTCTCGCTTCTTTTCTTTAAACTTTTTCTTGATCTTGACAGTGTATCGGTATGTTGTGCCGAGAGAGGAGATTTCCATGAACTCCATCTCATCTTGGATGTACTTGTGTAGACAGTCATGGTACCTGAGCACCAAATGCTGCTCAGAATCCTTGATACCCAACTTCATGCGGAGGGAATGGAAAACATTTGTGAACCTCGGCATGTTGAGAATTCAATAGGGCACTAAATATGTTAATTATCCTAACTTGATAAAAATTTGTGTTATATTTTTACTTATTATATTTTTTCCTTATTATAGCAATGTGCAATACATCAAACAACTACCAAAATAATAAGAATAGTGACACAGTGTATAGATTGTAAGCTAGGGCCAAAACCCCTCCTCTTGAGGGGAAAACCCATAAATCTCTTCTCTTCTTATATATTTTTCAATTGATGAATACCATGACCTTGTGACTCAAACAAATACCCTCCAAGATCAATATAAATTCTACCTCCTGTTGCACTAACTTCGATCTCCCACTGTAGATCTGAAATTCTATCTCCCTCCAACTACTACAATTGTTGTTGCTTCTCTTGGAGGCTTCGATCTTGCTTGATTATCCTTATCCTCCCTTCGCTTGGCTTTTCTTGAGTCTTAGGGATAATGAGACACCCTAAGAAACCTTTTCTTTCCTTCCTTTCTCTTCTTCTTCCAAGATCAAACAAAATATAGTCATAGTGAAAAAACCCTAACTTTGACCTTCTCAAGAGAGAGAGAGATCTAGCCTAGCGCTTTTACTTATTCAACTTCATCTTCTTCATGCCCTCTTCTTCGATTTCTTCTCTTCCACTTCTTTGCATATAATGATATGAGTGAGTGTCTCTAATGGAGGATAAGTTACTCTATTTATATAGCCTCTTCGAAGGGTGGACATGGCTCTTTATGTAGGTCAACTTGACAACTCTTTAGGCCAACTTGATCTTGGAGGTATTTCGACACTTTAAGGAAAAAATATTTTTTCTTTACAACATAGAATGTTCCCATAGGGTCTTCAATATATGACAATGGCTATTAAACCTAGGAAAAACCCTAGAAACACTCAATCGGTGCTTGACCTATAAAATAAAAGAACTGGAGCATGAAACCCATGCTCCATTAATAATAATTTCTTTTCATTTTATTGTTTAAAACAATGCATTTCATATTTGTGAAGATCGAACCTAGTTACACATTTTTCAACACTCCCTCTTAACTAGGGAGGTATTCATAAGAGGTACATGGTCATTCTCAATCTAAAGAGCTCTCATAAAAAGAGTCATATTGGTAACCCATCTATCTAGAATCATATGAACCAACATTGTTACATAGCAAGGCCTTGACTAACATCTCTATTTGCATGATCAGAGAACAATGATGGTGAGAGCAATGATTCATAGACACCAAAATCATTATCTCTCAAGGTACATACTCCACTCGGGTGTTCACAGAGTATGGACTTCCTTTGGACTATTCTTATCTTGTATAGCTACTCCTTAAAGAATATCGGTCCACAACTAATCTTATCTTGAATGCCCTACTACATTCTCAACAAGTATCAAATGCCATATTGTTACCCAATACTCCATTATTTCTTCCCAAATGAAGACAAGAATGTAGTGTCTATCTCCCCCTATCAATTAGGGAGGATATATCAACCAAACCAAGCTTGTCTCTCAAATATACAAGCTTCTTATTTGGAAGTGATTTTGTCAATATGTCAGCTACATGCTCATCCATGGAGATTTATTGTAGTTGTAGCACACCATTTTGTACTAGCTCTCTGATACAGTGATACTTGTTGTTTATATGCTTTGTGTTTCCATGAAACATTGGATCTTGAAACAAACGTATACAACTAGTGTTATCGCAAAGTATCATTGTAGAGTTCATCAGTCCTTCAAATAGATCGAATAGTAGCTTCCCTAACCATATTGCTACTTTTCTTACTTCATAGGCTGTAACATATTCAGCTTCAGAACTACTCAAATCAATTTTATCTTGTTTTCTTCTCATCGATGAGACCATGGAGGACCCCAAACTAAAACATCCTCTCGTAGTGCTCCTTAAATATTTCTCATTGCCTCCCCAATCAAAATTTGTATATCCAATTAATTAGACATCATTCCTTCTATCATACTTTAGACAGTATTGGATTGTTCCTTGTAGATATATGAGAATATTTTTTTTTGCTACCTAATGATCATGCTTTAGCTCCACTTGGAATTTACTGAGAACATTCACTTCAAATAATATGTTTGGTCGAGCATTCACCAAGTACATCAATGATCCAATAAGTTGTCTACACTTGGAAGGATCCACAGGGCTACATTCAGAACACCTTAGTCTCTTCAAGTTTCTTATCATTGGATTAATCAAAGGTTTGCAGTATAACATGTCAAACCTCTTAAATAACTCAATCAAATGCTTTCCTTGACCCATATAAACTTCAATAGGCCCTTGCCAGAATTCTAGTCCCAAATAGTAATGCATCAGCCCAAGATCCTTCATCTCAAATTTTGTTGATAGTTGCTTCTTACATTCTTCAATTTGGCCTTCTACACCTATCAAGAGAAGGTCATCTACATATTGCAAGTTCTCCATATACAACCTTGTTATAAAGTTTTGGATTGGTAGAAATTTTCATGAAGCCTATTCTTTATACGTATGCATTCATTCTAGCATACCATGCCCTTGGTGCTTTCTTGAGGCCATATAGTGCTTTCTTCAATTTGCAAAAATGTGTCTCTCTATCTTTAACCTTGAATCCCAAGGGTTTCTCTATGTATACTTCTTCATCTATTGTGCCATTCATAAACACAACCTTGACATCCATTTGGTGGATATTCCATCCCATCGATGCTGCCAAAGAGACTAATGATCGAATTGTTGTATATCTTACTGTTGGAGAAAATGTCTCTTCATAGTTGATGCCTTCAAGTTGAGAGAAACCTCTAGCCATAAATATTTCTTTATACTTATCTATACTTACATGAGTTGCATGCTTGATCTTATAGATCCACTTGGAAGTAACCACATAATTTTATTTGGGCCTAGGTACGATCTCCTAGACTCCATTCTTCATTATATATTGATACACTTCATTCATGGCATCCTTCCATTCTCGATGATTTGAAGCCTCTTCAAAGGAGGATGGTTTTGTGTCTATCATGTTTTTCATGTATGTAGCATATCCAGAGTATCTATTGGGTTTCTTGCTTTCTTTAAATGAGTCTGTCGCTGCTCCATGACCTTCTACATAAAGTAGTGTGTACTTCAACAAATTAGGTATTTTCTTCATTTCAGGGATGACCACAGGTTTAATAGGTTCAAAGGGATATTCTTCTTCATGGTGTGATTCTTATTTCCCTTGGTTAACTTCCTCCTCAAATATTCGAAGTTCTTCATCATCATAGTCTTTGGAAAGTTCCTTTGATTTCTTGAATGCTATACTCTCATAAAATATGACATCACGACTGACTTCTATGTGATTTCCATCTTTCATGTAGATCCTATAAGTTTTTAGTGAGTTCTTATACCCAAAAAATGTTTCCTTGTTACGAAAGCGGCTCACAAAAATATAGAAAAGATAGATCAATGCCTTAGACATAACCCTCTTCTAGGGGGCAACCTCCTTTACATTACACAAATGAACAATTCTTAGATGATACAAATGAAAAGACCTCCTTTCTATATATAGGAGTCTAAGGGGTCATAATATAATCAGAGCGGACATAACAATAATAATGTAAGGGCACAATAATAAAAATAATGGGCTTCTATGGGGCACAATAATAACAATATGGGGACTACATGGGCACAAAAATATAATAATGGGGTTGTACTAATAATCATAAGGGGTTACACTAGTAGTATAAGGACCTAACATGCCCCTCTCCTTAAAAAAGTGTTGTCCTCAAAGCTTGAGTAGTTCTTGATTCTTCTGTATAAATTCTTGTCCTCCCATGTGGAATCTTCAGTGGGTAAGTTCTTCCACTTGATGAGATACTCTAAAATTGATCTATTTTGTAGTTTTCTATTTCTCGGTTCTGTGACTACTTCAGGTTCCAATATGATTTTTCCTTCCTTGTCAGGTTCTTGCAATACTGTTTGAACTGGGATCTTCTGCAACTTTTGAATGAGTTCCCACTCCTTTGGGAATATGGATATATGTAAGGCTTGATGTTTGGAGGAACACTTAATGGAATCAAATGAATAGCATGATCATGATCATAAATAGGTGTTGGAAATAATACTGAGAGGCGGGGGTGAATCAGTATTATCACATTAATAAAACTTTTTCATTTCCATAATCAGATTCATATATGCTACTTCCACAACTTCTTATGATTAAGTTAATTGATATTCAATGAGTGCATTAGAACATTATCAACCATATTATCAGTTAACAGATGCAGTAACATAGAATAGATCATCACACATAAGGCACACACATGAACACCATGATATAAGGTGGAAACCCAATGCGGGAGAAAACCACCTGCTGCAAGTCATCTCAATCTTCTTCTTAATAAGAAAATCCTTTTACAATATTTTGTACTGGTGCAGTCTTATACCAGTACGGGAGCTACAACCCCCTTTGCTCTTGTACTAGCCAATCCATTTACTAGTACGCAGGCTGCTACCTGCTACAATGCTCCAAAGATATCCTTTAGCTCTTGTACTAGATTAGATACTAGTACGTAGGTGATGGCATACAATCGTTTCTCCTCCAGGTACCACGTTTCATCAATTTTCAGACTGGATACACTGAAGCACAACACATAATCTGAAAGGCCACATTTCATCCAATTTTCATACTGGGCCCAACAACATTGAAAATCATAATCAAACAACCTTCTGAATTACCCAAGCACTAGATCAATACATATACAAGTGAGTCATCAATCAGATCTAGTCCATCAGATCACATAAAATGAGTCAATAAGAACCTGATCCATTCATCCATGAATGTATAAACATTTAATCAATCACTGCTGTTATCAGAACTTAATACCAGAAACCAGACATCACTTCAAAACCCAGAACACAACAATAATAAGCAGGGGCAGCTAAATAGATTTTATGAGAAGTACGCATCTTCACCCATAGAACACCTTCGTAGAAGTACGCACTGTTTCCAACTACTTTCCTGCGTACCCACGTACTGTGCCTCACGGACTTCCTGCGTACCTACGCTCTGTGTCTTATGAACTGCCTGCGCACCTCCGCATCTGCAGCGCTTCTGGGCCTGCGTATCTGCGCACCTGCAGCGCTTCTGCGCCTGCGTATCTCCGCACTTTTCTTTCACTGCACTTGCGTTCCTGCGGGTATAGACAATTTTCAGACTTCAAGGATAACCTAGACTATCAGATCTACAGATCTGATCATGCGCCAAATGGATCTCAACCCATTAGTAGATCCGACTCATGTTTCTCCTTTATATTGATTCAACTCTCTCTCACAAACCCATCACTAGAATTTCAGATCTAGCTTCTCTTAAGATCTTCTTCCTTCACAAGTGTCTAGCCAAATGATCTCCTTTGCTTTATATAGGCAAGCTCTTCCTAAAATCATGGATCAATACCATAGATAACCAAAACAAGGGGCCCAAAAACATGGGGCTCAATAATAATAATAATAATATAAAACAATACCACTGACCAAACCATAGGATCAAATACGTCGGGCTAAATACTATGGTCCACCATCGGATTCCCACGTGAGAGTACTTTTTCACTGCATGAAAGTGCGTGAACTAGGGTCTGCACCTTTTACACGGGATAACTGCGGGTATGTACGCACTTTATGTAAGACATGCCTGTGTGTCCGCACCTTCTGTTCGGTGTACCTGCGTACCCCTTATTTTCTTCAATATTCAAGAACTGATCATCAATCTCTGATACTGACCTGAAGTACTGTGATCTATCACCTGTATGGGTTGCCATCAAGGACAATACTTTAGCCATAATGCCAACAATAGGTGGGAGGCCTTTGGGAGTCTCAAATACCTTGGAATGATTGTCCAAAACGTTTTGGAGATTTGGAGAAACACATGATTTTGATGTCGGATCCTCTAGTGAACATAATTGTCCAATTACACCCCATTGTTCTTTATTTAGAAGATTTGTCATGTTGTTAGAGTTGATTATCTTTCCAGGTTTTCCTTCGATACCCCTCAATTCAACTTCCTTTCCTTTCAAAAAAAAATTCAGGAAAAGTTCTTGAAATTAAGATTTATCGTACCCAAAGATTGTAGCCATTGGACTCCTAGTAAAACATCAGCACCACCCATTAGGATGGAAAGCATTAGGCTATTCATACATATTCTCCCATGGATAGCTTGATATTATGGCACTTTCCAGAGAAATTTATGGTTCCTCCACTTGCAACCATCACTTGACACTCTGGTGCTGGATATAAGAAGCAATTCAATTCCTTGGCTATCTTACAATCAATAAAATTATGGGTACTACCCGAATCAATCAACACTCTTACAATTTTCTTCTTGATATGTCCTTCTATCTTGATAGTTTGAGGATTGGTAATTTCTTCCAATGCATTACAAGATATGGTCGGATTGATTTCTTGAGACTCGATGTGATCTTTCAATTTTTGAACATTTTTCTTCTTGATATGTCCTTCTATATTGATAGCTTGAGGAGTGGTAATTGTGTCCAATGCATTACAAGATATGGTCGGATTCATTTCTTCTTTCTCAATGTGATCTTTCACTTCTTGAACATTTTTCTTCTTGATATGTCCTTCTATATTGAGAGTTCTAAGAGTGGTAATTCTTTCCAATGCTTTACAAGATATGGACATATTCATTTCTTATTTCTCTGGGGTTTGTTCCTGGTGTATATACTCTTCTTTTGACATTTCTTGATCCTTTTCTTCCTCCTCTCCACAATCAATGTAAAATAATTTCTTCTCAGCACACTTATGACCTTTAATGTATTTGTTATCACAATTATAACAAAGCCCTTTTTCTCTTTTTTCTTCCAATTGTTGTGGTGTAACCCTTGTAGGTTGTGGAAGGCTAGGAGAAATAACACTTCCATCTTTATAGTTGTAAGGGGTAGAGTTTCTTGTTGCCATTTTTCTTTCCACTTTGTAACAAAGCCCTTTTTCTCTTTTTTCTTCCAATTATTGTGGTGTTTCTCTAAAGAAGGTGTTGCTCTTTGTATCCTCATAATGTGCTATCATTTCCTCCATGAAAGTTGACCACGTCACAAGTTGTTTACAGGAACAAAAAGCCCTTTATACCATAAAAATTGATCCAGTTCTAAATATGAAGATGCAATACATACCTTTGTAATAGTGGTACACCATGTAGATCAAAATATTGCTCCATCTGTAGTATCCAATTTACTGGATCCTTTCCATCAAACTTCCTCATATCGCCTTTTCTTGATTTCAGGAGCTTGATCTTGAAATGACTGTAACTTTGTACTTTCAGATTTCAAAGTTCTAAAATTGTCTTCTGCAGTATCCCTCTCAGTCCTCTTTGTAACCCCACAATTCTGATCAGAATTTGATTCTCCAAGAAAGCCTTATGCCTAATCTCCTAAGATGACCTGATTATATAATGTTTCAGTAGAGCAAACTTGTACGACATGCCACGTCTCGAGGGGGAAACCTCCTTTACATTACACAAATGAACAATTATTAGATCATACAAATGAAAATACCTCCTTTCTATATATAGGAGTCTAAGGGGTCATAATATAATCAGAGCCAACATAACAATAATAATGTAAGGGCACAATAATAACAATAGTGGTCTTCTATGGGGCACAATAATAACAATATGGGGACTACATGGGTACAAAAATATAGTAATGGGGTTGTACTAATGACGATAAGGGATTACACTAGTAGTATAGGGACCTAACATTCCTTCATGCCGAAAGGGTCCATCTTATTTCTCTTGTCCTTTGGTATATGGATATATATAGGACACCCAAAGATTCAGAGATGATCTATAGATGGATTCTTTCCAGTGAACACTTCTTCTGAAGTTTTATTGTCTAGGGATCTGTGGGGACTTTGATTCTAAATGTAGACAGTTGTCTTTGTGGCTTCTCCCCACATAAACTTAGGTAGATCCTGATCGTGTAACATTACCTTTACACTTTCTTCAATAGATCTATTCTTTCTTTCTACAACTCCATTTTTTTCTAGATTATATGGGACTATCAACTCCCTCTTGATCCCAGATTCCTTACATAATGTTATAATCTCTTTGGATGTATATTCTTCTCCATTATCAAATCTTAGTATCTTGATTCTCTTTTCTGTAAGGTTCTCCACTTCAACTTTAAATTCTTGAAATTTTGTAAATACTTCATCCTTGGTTTTCATTAAGTAGACCCAGGTATTTCTTGAATGGTCATCTATAAATGTGATGTAATATAGATGACCTCCAAGTGATTTAGGAGTCATAGGGCCACATACATCGAAGTGAATGAGATCAAATATTTATTATGACTTTGAAGTACTGCTTCCAAATGGTCTCTTGGTATTCTTACCCAATGCACATCCCTTACAGACACCTTAATGATCCTGCTTCAGATTAGGGATTCCATCTACTATGGATCTTAAGTAGGAAGGATTTTAAAATGTAGATGTCCAAATCTTTGATGCCAAAGTTCACATGGGCTAATTTCAATGTGAACTAGGGCTTGGGCCACAGGAAATATCAGTTTGTAGAGTCTTCCTTCTCAAATGCCAATAACTTTGACTTGATCTATACTTGAGTCTTTTCCCCAAGCAACAACCTTTCCATCAATGAAGGCTATTCTATCATCATTATCTTCTAGACTTCAAATAGAAAGTATATTCTTTTGCAAAGCTAGAACAAATAGAATATTGTTGAGATGAATGTTGCTTCTGTCTTCTAGGTTTATGGAGGTTAATCCAATACCTTTCACGAGATAACTCTTGTTATCTCCAAGCTCCATCGAGTAAGTGGATTTTCTTTTTGATAAGGTATTTAAGTGATTGGAATGACCATTCATGTGCCTTGATGCACCACTGTTGATTACCCAAATGTCTTCATCTTGGAATGTGTTGGAGAGAGCCGAGAAGATACCTTCATTTGTTTCTTTGGAAGATTCCTTCTTTGAAGTAAACAAGAACTTTGGGATGGCTAATAATGGCTTGATATGGATTGTAATATTCTTGATGAACTTCTTCACGATAGAGGAGATCTTCATGATTCCCTTATATAACTTGTTGATGGTATTGTACTCACCAACATGTCAGGGGATCTCCCCCATAAGAAGTACCAACTAGACATCAGACCGTTTGGAGTAGGAGTCCCAAAATTAGGTAGTAAATCTATGCCTTGACTGTGATAGTGCACAGAAGTAAGCAATATATCTGTGTCGGAAGAAAGTGTGTGACCTTGCAGCGAGTCAAGAAATATGCATGGGGAGGTTCTAACGCACGGGGGGGGAAGGAAGTGTGCCCCTTAGAAGCATGTCATAGTATGCAGCCTAAAAGGAACACACGAGTTGAATAACATCACATTCTGGAAAGAAGAATAGTCAACAATCCAAACTGATGGGTTAAACCAACAACACGCTTCAATAAGATTCATATAACCACATATGGAATATTCCATGCATAAATGCATAAGTTAAAACTACATACATTGCTAAAGTAACCAGAATAGTTGAACTATAATAAAAACATATGCATGAAACGTGTTGGCTATGTTATTATAAAAGTGAAAGTTCCATCCATACATACAACCATGACATCTACTAGCACCAATAGTAGAATGTTGAAGTCAACATGCCTGCTCCTCCAAAGAGATGTACTCGCTCTGCACTAAGGAGAATCCAAGGCTCGTCACAATACTCTCCAAGCCCTCTCTAAGAAATGCCTAGCAAAAGCTTGGCTCCTAAAAGCCTCTTCTATGAGTTATGAGGTTCTATATATAGCAAAGGGTGGGGTGACCCTTTGTTGGGTGTGGATTTTCACCCATTTCCACACCTTCTTTCCCTTGTTTTGACCTTTATGACCTTCAGACCTGTGCCCTTATATGACCAAATTCCCTGTTTTATTACCTTTTTCATCCATGTTACTATCATGTTACTTTACTGTATTTTATCAAATAAATGTGAAGCTTTATTTCTTTTTTAGGCTAACTGGATGAGCATTGAAGGAGCATGTCGGGAAGTTTATATTTTTCAGGTGTTGGCTCATGAAAGCAGATAGGCAGCAGGACTTAACTACAGGAAATGGTAAAATAGTTCGTTGTTACACCCTGAGTGTTGTTACATATCGTTGCTACATACTAGGTGATGTTACAATGTTACAAGTTGCTGCTACACATCAGTTGTTGTTACACATCGAGTGTTGTTACACCTCACATGGGTCCACCATTACACCAACAGTGCTATCTTTATTTACGTCGTGTCAGCCCAAACCATCATTTGCTCAATATTGTTTCACCGAAGCTGGAAATGTGGGTACTATTCAACATAATAGTTGTTGGTAGGAGATTGTTTATCTTTTAGGCAATAGGATTCAAGTAGTTGTAACTACTGTATATTTATTTAGTTGTAGGTTTTAACTTCTTTATTTTTGGATCAGCATGAGAATCAAAGATTCTCATGGCTAATCTGTTTTCTAATTTTCGGGATATAATAGTTATAAAAGACTCGGCTTTTATGTATAAAACACATGGATATAGAAGAGTACTTTTACTCTAGTTATGTAATTCCTGAACTTATTTTAATATCAATTGGAAAAGTGATGTTGTGATTGCTTATCAACTAATCTGTTAATCAATTTTTGTGTCTTCATGCGCCTTGCTGAGGAGGAAGGGCCCTTTTCTTTGGCAGGGATTGTAGTGATTAGGTACTGTACGTTTCAATTTAGTTTATTGATTTATAGTTTCTTACTGTTCCTATAAATAATGGATTGCATTTGCTATTGTTTCTATTTATCTTATGTTGTTACATAGAGTTAAACAACAGAGGAATAGTAACTATCTGGAATAAATGTTAGCTCTAGGTGTGGCGCACCTTGATTTTAATAGCTGTGAGTTGTGATTTAATTCTTTGGATCGCTTCTTTATATTTTCATACATGATTGATTCAATAATTTTGATCAGCGACATCTTTTATATTTTTTCTGCAATATCTTATGCTTGGCTAGACTGTATCGGTACAGATATTGCAAACTCCATTAGAATAGAAAGATCTACCCTGGTTTGATAATTAATGTTGCAGTCTGAGTCAGTTAAGGTTAATAAAACATCACTACATCTTGGTGTCGTTGTCAAGGATGACATGTTGACATACAGTCAGCCAAGTTATTTGTTTAATATAAAGTTCTCCTAGTCCACATCTATTGGGCGATAAGATGAGAGGTAAGAACCTATGCATCGCTCTAACATACCTGGGTGGGCTCACCATTGTGATCACTAGGACACTTAGGACATTTTGATGCTTTGATTAGTGTGTCTTCAACTCTTCAGTTGTTGGGTAGTAAGACGAGAGGTAAGAACCTACACATCACTCTAACATACCTAGGTGGGCTCACCACTGTCAAAGGCTGAGATACTTAGAATTTGATTTGATACACATAGGGTCCATTTGTGTACTTTTTAGGACTTATAGAGATACTGAAATCACCCCCACTCTAATAAGTCATAGGAACGATGGGTCGTAAAAAGGAAACAAAGGGTGAAGATTTGGGAAGGAAGACATTTATCCAAGAATTAATCTCCAAGGTAGAAAAAGAACAATCCATCTCTCAAAGGAATGTAAGGAAGACAGGACCGCAGAAGGCTATTGCTCCCATAGTGAAAGTAGAAACCTCCAATCCCTCCATCTCTAGACCATATCATCCTAAGGCCAGCACTCATACCTTCAATATCAAGGATTTGATTCATGAGCAGGAAGGGGAAGTGAGTAGCTAGAATTTGAGGACTGAGGGCCAAGGGGAAACCGAGGGGGAACATCGGACACCTAAGAAGGATAAGCACTTAGAGACTTATCAATATCTGGATACAGGTAGTGTGGTGAAACAGCCAACTCCAAGAGTATCTGAGGCATTAATTGTGTCTGCAGGGCCATCACAAATGCAGCTGGAAGAACGTCCACTACAGGAAGGATTAGAAGAATTAATCATGGGGGACAACAATGATAACAATGCTAAAACAGACACCACCACTACCACTTTTGAATTCCCAATTGGGAATCTCAGGGGTGAAGCTCCTATGAAGAATATTCCTCTATCATCCTTACCATCCTTTCAAGGGATGACTATGGAAGATCCAGATACATTTCTATTTGAGTTTGATGTCTTGTGTAGAAGTTATGATTATATAACAAATGCTCAAAAGTTAAAACTATTCCTTGCTACCTTAAAAGGAGTATCCTTGAGATGGTTCATTGGATTAGGCCCCGCTTCCAATTCAACATGGAATGATATGAAGGAGATGTTCTTGTCAAAGTACCAAGACTATTGTAGGACTAGGGACTTGAGGGAAGAGATATTTAGAATGACACAGAAGGAGGAAGAAAGCCTAGAAGATTATGTGGAACAGTTCCACTACAATTTGCAGAGGTCTAAACACAGTGATTTAGACCTGGAAATCTTGAAGACTATATTCATCAGAGGAATGAGGGACGACTGCCTTAATACCCTGAACCTATTAGGCAAGGGGGATATATCACAAGAGCCGTTTGCAGGAATTATCAAGCTCTGCCTATGATGCTCTTAAGGATCATCTAGAGGAAGAAGTATGATTCAGGATGCCTTTGTTCGCATACAAAAATATGCAGGCGGAGGAGTAACTAGAACGGAGATCAGAAATTTTCTCGAAAATTTCAAGACTGATATCCTTAGTACTCTCTCGTCCCAGATAACAACAACATAGATCAAAAAGACACAACCAGATGTTGATACACCCCTAGATGTGTTATGTATGACTTTTCAGAAGAAACATCCTTAAAGGGAATGTGAATTGAACAACATCAACCTCTGCAACATATGCGAGTTGGCAAATTCGATAGAGAAGTGTCCAGAGCTTCCTAGACTAAAGGCAACACTTAGAGTATCAAGTGAAGAGGTGCAATCCTCTTACTTCATTGCACCACGGAGGCCATGGCAACCATCACCTCCAGGTATGTCTCAAGACTTTTCCTCTTTCAATTCATGGAACAATGCATATAATAATCAACCATATCCATGGAAATATTATGCCCCTCCTTCAGCTCAGTCCCTTCACCCTGGAACCAATGGTCCCCATCTCCTCTTGTCCAATATCCTCAACCCCAACCATACCTATGGAACCAGAACTGGAGAGAAAATCCCTAGAATTCATCTTTTCCTGCACCACCCATGCAATAGTAGCTGCAATTACCTCCTTTCCAAGATTTTGTTCCTCTGCCACCTATACGACCTCAACTACCTGTGCAACCTAACCCAAACAAAAATAATAAAGCAACTCAAGGCATAGAGGCTCCTATGACCCTTCAGACTTACCTTATTACCCCCATGGATTTTAATGAAATACAATTACGATCAAGAATGGTAATTAACATCAGTCACTCCCCTATCATTATAGAGGAAGACTATGAACCATCTAACGGAGAATTCAGAGGCTCTGAGGCAGTTACTAAACCTACAACAGTTGATATAGAGGAAGTTGTTACATCTGTAACAGCCAACCTAAGAAGAATTGTTACATCCGTAACAACTACTTCAGGGAAGGTTGATACACCTATAATAGCAGATTCAACTGTTGTTACGCAGGAACCCCCATATCCTCAGAGACTGGTTGAACCTAGGATGACTTCCTAGCCTGAATCTAATTTCCTTAGGGAGTTGCAAAATCTGTATGTATGAATCCCTTTGCTGCAAGCCCTTAAGGAAGTACCTATCTATGCCAAGACAGTGAGAGATTTGTGCATCAAGAAACCTGGAAGAAAGCCTAAAGACCCTGCCACCATACATGTGACAGGAGAGTTATCTGAATTAATTTCTACTCAACCTCTCCTTACCAAGCACAATGATCCAGGCAAGCCTACAGACACCATCTACATTAATTATCAACTCATAGCCAATACATTAATTGATCTTGGGGTTGCCATTAATGTAATGAGGAAAGATCTCTTCATCGCTCTCATGCTACAAGGACTTAAACACACCCCTACTGTGTTGGAATTGACAGATAGGTCCCATGTTAAGCCCGAAGGAATGTTAGAAGATATAGTGATTACGGTAGCTTACTGGAGATACCTGGTTGATTTCCTTATTTTACAGCCCAAATCCAACTTGGGGGGGCATCTTTTGATCCTAGGGAGACCTTGGCTAGCCACTATGGATGCATTTATAGGATGTAGGTTGAGATCCATGGTGATCTCGAATGGCCAGGAAACCCAGAACCTTAATCTTTACCCCCCAAAACCAAATGTGGATGTGTACAATGGTTGGTGGGATGACTTTGAGCCTGAGTCAAATCTTTCCCTACCACTCCTCACCCTGGGGAAAGCCCAATATTTTAAAGACGAAACAAAAGATGATGTTATTAATGGTTTTATTAGTAATGGGTCTATTACTTCTGTTGAAAATGAAAATGAGGAGGAAGAGGTATAATATATATATTTTGAACAAATGAGGACAACTCTGAATATTGCTAGCAACCCAATTGAGATTTAGGCTGGAAAGTTTTTGAATGTTAACCCCAATTTGACTGCTAAATAGAATCAACCATTGTTACAACTGTTGCAGAAGTATAAAAGGGAATTTGCATGGGATTATACGGATATGAAAGGGATCCACCCTAACCTATGCACTCACCATATTTATTTGAAGGATGATTGAAAACCACTCAACTAGCCACAACACTACATGAACCCTTCACTAAAGGAAGTGGTGAAAGAGGAACTACAAAAACTCCCGAGTACTAATTTTATTTATCCAATATCTAACAATCAGTGGGTGTCACCGCTCGTCATCGTTCCTAAAAGGAATGGCAAGTGGAGGGTCTGTGTTGACTATAGATAACTCAACAAGGCCACTCAGAAAGACCATTTTCCATTACCATTTATAGATTGGGTCCTTGATACTCTTTCTTTTCATTTTTGGATGGATTTAGTGGCTAGAGTCAGATATAGATTGCTTCAGAATACCAGGATAAAACAACCTTTACTTGTCCTTGGGGAACCTACGGATACAAAGTGCTACCTTTTTGGGCTCTGTAATGCACCAGCAACCTTTCAATGGGAAATTATGGGAAATTTCTCCGACTTATTGAATGACCGTCTGGAAATCTTCATGGACGATTTCACACCTTATGGAGATTCTTTTGAAGCAGCATTAGTCAACCTGGCTAAAGTATTAGAACGATGCGTACAGACTAATGTTTCCTTGAGCACGAATAAATGTCACATGATGATGACTAAAGGGATCGTGCTTGGAAATTACATTTCTGCTGATGGAATCAAGGTAGACCCTACAAGATTAGAGGTAATCCTAAAAATTCCGACCCCCAAAATGTAGAAAGAGGTACGTAGTTTCTTGGGGCATGGAGGGTATTACATAAGATTTATAGAAATTTTTTTAAGAATTGCATCGCCATTATTTTCCTTGCTCATGAAGGATGTGGATTTCTTGTGGACAGGGAAGTGTGAGCAGGCCTTATTAAAGTTGAAATTTTGTGTATCAGTAGCCCCAGCATTGTGAGGACCTAATTTGGAGCTGTCGTTTCACATAGCTACGGATGCATCAGATATTGTTGTAGGTGTTGTTCCGAGCCAGCTGGAGGATAAGAAACCTTATGCCATTTACTACATAAGTAAAAATCTAACTCCAACTGAGCTCAACTACACAGTGACCAAGAAGGAGTTCTTAGCAGTTGTGCACACCATCAATAAATTCCAACATTACATCAACGGATATCAAGTATTTGTACACACTAACCATTCTGCCATTTGTTTCTTAATGAATAAGCCAATTAAAAATGGTAGGATTACACGCTAGTTATTTTTGTTACGGGAATTTGATAACATTATTATAGATAAGCCTGGAAAAGACAATGTAGTATCTGACTTTCTTTCTAGGCTAACTATTGATGATAGTTGCACTCCTACTGAAGATTCTTTCCCTGATGAATATCTTTTTGCCATTTCTACTTACTCAACTTGGTATGCAGACATAGCCAATTATCTTATTAAAGGGAAGTTTCCCTAGTATTTTTCCTTCAGGGAAGAAAAGAAAATCATACAACAAAGTGCTACATATACTTGGATAGATGGGAACCTCTACCACACTAGACCCGATTTACAGATTAGAGGATGCGTTAGAGAAGACGAGGTCTTTGATATCCTCAAATCCTATCATGAGGAACCTTGCGGAGGACACTTCGCAGATAAACGAACAAGATACAAAGTCCTTTCAATAGGGTACTACCGACCAATAATATTTCAGGATGCCAAGAAGTTTGTAAAGGGGTGTGATAGTTGTCAAAGGATGGGCCAACCACTGCAATAGAATGAGATGTCGTTATAGCCCCAGATTGTCATAGAACCTTTTAAGAAGTGGGCTCTAGATTTTTGGGACCAATCAATCCTTCATCTAGATAGAGATCCTACATCTTGGTCTATGTCACGAAATGGGTCAAGGCAAAGGCACTAACTAGAGCCACGGAGCAGGCTATCTCATATTTTCTGTTCAAATACATCTTCATCCAGTTTGGCATACCCAGAGAGATAGTCACAGATGGAGGGCCACAATTCACATCTCATAAGATCTGGGAATTGGTTGAGAAATATAAAATCCATCACAAAATCATAACACCTTACCATCCACAAGTGAATGGCCACGTGGAAAGAACTAATAAAGTCATTGAGGGGATCCTTACTAAGACTTTGGCCAGTCATCGAAGAAATTGGGCTGACAAACTTCCAGAAGTGTTATGGACATACAAAACTACATGGAGGAACACCACTAGATTCTCACCACATGAACTTGTGTATGGAAAGAACCCTTTATTCCCCATTGAATTTGAAATCAATACACTAAGGAAAACATTGCATGTCAATTTGGATTTGACTACAGTACAAAGGCAGAGATTGAACCAAATCAGTGAATTGGAGGAGAAACAGTTGGCTGTTGTCCAGCAAACAGAGATTATCCAGAAGCATAGAGCTAAGTGGCATGATAGATTTATAAATAAGAAACAATTCCAGAAAGGAGATTGGGCTGTCTTATAAGACTCAAGGTTTAAGGACTTCAAGGGTAAGCTTTGCACCAGATGGATAAGCCCTTATGGGGTAGATGCAGTCATTGACAATGGAACTATAAATTTGTAATCATTGACAATGCAAGGACATCATTACTTTCAAATGGACACCGTCTCCGGTTGTGTCACAAACCTACCTCAAAGGGTTCATCTGTCAACATTGTCACAAATTCAGATCTACAGGTTATGGGAATAGGGGAAAGCCCCCCTGTGCTACAAAAAATTTAACTTTTCCAATAAGTGTAACAGACGAAAACCACCTGGTGGCGGTTGTTACACGGTCCTAAAAAAATGATATATAATAATAATAATAATAATAATAATAATCTGGTTGTGAAAACCTTTTGCAAGCACAGACAGACATTGTTTGTAGCAATTGAAAACCACCTGGTAGTGGCTATTACACCTTCTGCAACAACATTTGTATTTCAAAGTGTATCATACGATAAGTGTTGTTACACGATCTTTTGTTTTTTATCTTTTTGTAAAAATTAAATTAATATATATCAGTCGTCTTGGCTATTACACTTGTAAGAGCCGATGACTTTTTAGGAATAAAACGAAATATTTTATTGTAATAAACAGCGAAAACATCACCGTGAGCCTCATCAGCAGATCTAAGTTCATGTGCCTCGCTTCCCGAGTATGATTCAACGTTGCGCCACCCATCACCATGCCTCACATCACCCAGGTACGTCATCAAAAAGGTAATATTACATTCGATTTGTTTTATAATTATGGTAAGTTAACATGACTAGATTGACGACCGAGGACAACTATCATAATTAAGCTGGGGGGAACGAATCATGTCGCAACATGACTGTCGCGTGATTTGTAATTATTGGAAAATCTAGAAATTAAGGAACATGTCCTAGGAGTTATTGTTATTTCATACCAAATCATACCAAAAATGGTAAGGGCACTATTGACGAGGCTTCCCCACAACTCACCATTAAAGAAAAATTTATTAAGCCATACAAACCATGCATGCCAAATCTTAATCCAATCTACACTTGTGCCACCCTACCACCCTATCATTCACCCTTGCTGGAGGCATTGAATCCCTATTTAGAGTGCTTGGAGAGAAGGAAGGTAGTAGTGCAGGTTGAAACAACTAGAGTGTTAGCTGAAGGGAAGATAAGCAGGTGAAACAACATTTGAATTACAGAAGAAATGGGTGGAGCAACGATACGGCACGAACCAGGAACTATAGAGGCCTTGGAAGGCTGTCTTGAAGCATGTCAGGTCTTCAAAGATGCATGCTGGTTCAAATTATTCCCGAAATTAGAAGGGTCAGACAATGGTGTGGCCATGGAATTCGCGAAGAACTTGGAAAGAAACCAAACGGAAGTCAGAGGACTAAAATTAGAGGTCACGGAAGAAGTTATTGCTAGAGTAATAGGATTGCAGGTAGAAGGGAAGAGACTTTTTACCAGGAAGGTTAATGACCCCTCGCTAAAAGTGGATTTTCTTCACGAAAGCAAGTCATTGGTTAAGACAGGCAAGGGAATTGATAGGTTGTCACTCCCCTAGCCATGGATGAACATTGTTCTCTTCTTCATTAAGTACATTACTTGTGAGGGAAGAGCAACAATCGTGTTTAGTTACCATTTCCCATTGTTGAAATATCTCCACCATCAGCAGTGGATTAACCTGTCATATTTCTTGCTAGGCAATATTAGACACATGGCAACGCTGTAAAAGCATCTGCACGTCTAGAAATGTGTGTTACAACCCATGACCTTATTAACCACTTGGAAGTAACCACAAACTTTTCTTTGGGCCTAGGTACGATCTCATAGACTCCATTCTTCATTATAGATTGATACACTTCATTCATGGCATCCTTCCATTCTCAATGATTTGAAGCCTCTTCAAAGGAGGATGGTTTTTCTTCTATCATGCTTTTCATGTTTACAACATATGCAGAATATCTCTTGGGTTTCTTTCTTTCTCTAAATGAGTTTGTCGCTACTACATGACCTTCTGCATCAAGTAGTGTGTACTTCAACCTATTAGGTGTTTTCTTCATTTCAAGGATGACCACAGGTTGAATAGGTTCAGAGGTATCTTCTTCTTCATGGTGTGATTCTTATTTCCCTTTGTTAACTTCCTCCTCAAATATCAAAAGTTCCTCATCATCATAGTCTTTGGAAAGGTCCTTTGATTTCTTGAATGCTATACTCTCATAAAATATGACATCACAACTAAATTCTATGTGATTTTTATCTTTCATGTAGATCCTATATGTTTTTGATGAGTTGTTATACCCAAAAAATGTTTCCTTCATGCTGAAAGGGTCCATCTTATTTCTCTTCTCCTTTGGTATATGGATATATACAGGACACCCAAAGATTCATAAATGATCTACAGATGGATTCTTTCTAGTGAAAACTTCCTATGAAGTATTATTGTTTAGGGATCTGTGGGGACTTTGATTCTAAATGTAGACAGTTGTCTTTGTGGCTTCTCCCAATAGAAACTTAGGTAGATCCTGATCATGTAACATTGCCTTTACACTTTATTCAATAGATCTATTCTTTCTTTCTGCAACTCCATTTTTTCTGGATTATATGGGACTATCAGCTCCCTCTTGATACCATATTCCTTACAGAATTCTATAATATCTTTGGATGTATATTCTCCTCCGTTATCAGATCTTAGTATCTTGATTCTCCTTTCTGTAAGGTTCTCCACTTCAACTTTAAATTCTTGAAATTTTGTAAATACTTCATCCTTGGTTTTCATTAATTAAACCTAGTGGTGAGCTCCAGTATTGCACCAATAATGTTGCAACTCCTGGGGCTTCCTTATTTACTTTTATCAACCCGGTAGTTCGTAACAAACTTGGAAGCGACGACGCTGTATGCACAAGTACTAGCTCTTACTGCAAGCTGTCACTTGGTCAGCTGGCACAAGTTCGCTAGGAGCTTTAGCCAACTTATATGAGTTCTCAGAAGAAGCTTTTAACTGTGATGAAAGAAAGCTAACTCTATAGAGGTTATTCTATTTGCAGAGAGAGAATGAAAATTGAAATGAAACACAAACCCTAGCAAACCCTAGTTTACCCACTAACCCTACTTTTGCAAGAAAAGAGATGGAAACTAATGAAATGAGGGCCATTGACTACTGAAAAGGTAAATTTAATTTATTCAAGATACTTCTAAAAAGAAATGAGAAGAAATCATCTTTTTTTACTTTTGAGTGTTTTTATGTGAAATTATTATACTTGTGATTTATCTGGTTGTGACTGTGCAGAGGTTTGGTGGCAAAGGAAGATTGATTTGGCTTTTGCAGAGGGTGAGGAAGGTGTGGAGAGGTCCTAAGAAGTCCCTAGTACCCTTTTGAAGACTTTCATAGTGATCAGACTTCGAAAAATCACTCACAGGAAGTTCTACAGGAGGCTGCAGTGGATCTACAGGAGGATCCACAGGAGGATCTACAAGAGGAGGCCGAAAGCTATTTTTGGAGTTTTGAAGGCATAAAAATGATGGGAAAGGGGAACTAAAGGCTAGACGAAGGGGTTAAGGTGTCTAGAACTTTTCAAGTAAGATCAGGGACAAATGGGACGGTTGGATTTGTTCAAATGCCAAGAAAGCAGCTTTATGGGAAAAATGCAGAAATTAGAGCAGATTGGTGAAATGCTATGAATGAGTGGGGAAATCTATGAGAAGTGTGTTGGTGCTGACTGTGCTATGGATTTATGGTGGGATGAGATATCCTATAAGATATGTGCACGTTTACTTATCAAAACTGACCAAAGAAAGAACTAAAAACTGAAATTTCTCTAGCTTGACCTAATTTCCGACCTAAAAAACAGAAAATGCTGCACAGTACCTTATGAACAGAAAAGAATGCTAGAGAACTATGGGAAAAGAATAGGAAATGATCTAAGAAATTGAATCTAAACTACTATCAACCTTTCCAAATCAAAGTTATCACACTAGTAGTTGCATGGGAGAGAAAAAACTGTGTTTTTGGTGGCAGCAGTAGTGCCTTGACCTCAGATCATAGTCCCAGGAAGGGAGAAAGGAGATCAGGGCCTGTTGTTGGCCTTTTTGAATCTTATTCTGTCACTATAGCAACCTACTTGAGCAACTGAAACAAAAACAACTATACTAACCATCAAAAGCAACCTAATCTAACAAAGTAAAATGAAACTATGCAACAGAAATTCACTCATGAACTGAAGCAAAAACATATAAGTACACAGTAGGAGGTGTTGGAAAGCTTGGGTTGGGCCCTAACCCAAGAGCTTCAACACTCTGAAAGAGATCAATGCTAGCTCAAAAACTATTTCATCTTCATTATCAAAAATAGCAGTTACATTACATAAACTGTTCTCAAAAAGGAACTCGAAAATAAGCTGAACAATGTGTTGCACAAAAGTGCAAAAATCTACTAATAACTGGCTAACCTACTGAGGCTCTAAGCCTCCTTATTTATATAAATGGGAACCTCCAACAGTCCTCCTAAAATCAAGGAACTCGGCTTCCTAGAACTGAAGATAAACAACAGTCCTACTTTACTTGCTCGGTTGCCCCTTGGAATCATCAATGTGGACCTTTGTGCTCTAAGTTGCTGATGGAGGATTCGAGGGAAGGGGTCATTAATGAAGGATACACCCCCAATACAATTCCTCTTCCCTGTTTTCCCCGAGTTTTGGCTACCATTTGCTCATAAATTCCTTGACTTTGTCCAAAATTGTCCAAAAAATATGCATAAAACATTCATTAGACTATAGGGCAAAATGGCTAACCCAAGTCACTCTATTAGCATAAATATATTCAAAAAATGCAATAAAATAATGAGAATGGTGGATTAAGTCAAAATAAGAGGCAAAATGAGCCCATATAATTACCCATTTCTGGGGCTCATCATCACCCCCCTGCTGAATAGGTTCCTCATCCTCTGAGCAACTAATCTAACTCTTCATCCTTAATGGCTCTGACAGATTCCCTGACATCCCAAGCCTCTGACGTGATGTCTTCCTCTTTATCATGGAAACTTGCTTTCCTATCCACTTCTTCCGATTGTTTCTGTTCTTCCTCCTCCTTTACTCCTTCTAACAGTCCTAACAGCAGTGGGGGACTGAATTTAAGGCCAATCAAGTTGGCTTTCAAATTTTGCATTGAGTGCTTATACAGGGGCACTCTACTCATGGCTTCCCTCATCCTATTTGGGGAGTGATACTCCCTGATCCTTAGGTTGTGTGGCAATGTATTCCACCTTCTCATGCAGGCATGAATGCAGTCGTCACCAAACAATCTCTCCATATCCTCGAAATGAGCAATAGCCTGGGCTTGCTTGTCAGCATAGTCAGAGACAACTTGAGAATTAGCTGCAAGGTGTTGGTGGGCATAGATGAGAGCCAAGGGTTCTGCTGGTTCTGCTCTAATCATTAGGGGATCACTCAGCTCTTTTGCCATCATTTTTTGGATTTCCACTACCCTCTTCTCTTCATGGCTCATCCAAGATGCCATATCCATTAGCTGCAAGTCTCCCAATGCAGCATTTGGATCCCATAAATTCATGTCAGTAAGTGCCATGTTGTGCAGGCAAAACTCTTCTAGCTTCACTTTATCCTCAACTGAACTGTGATCACATAAATGCATAAATTGGCCATAATCCTGAAAAGGTATTATGCCCCTCTGGGCCAGTGTCTTAATCTGAAATTGGAGCCACTGATATTTGAGGTACAGTGCATATGATTTGGCTAGCTGCCTGCACTGCAATGCCTCCATTGCCCAGCTGTTCATGCAGGCTAACTGGGCTTCCTTTTCCTGTAGCTGGATTTTCAAAATCATCACTTCAGTTTCTGCCTGGGATTCTTTTCCTTGTTGATGTTTCATCATTGTCTCATTGTCTATCTAGGGTTCCTCTTCTTTTTGCTGTCTACCTGCTACCTCACTAGCTGCCTAGGGTTCATCTTTCTGTTGATGTCCTTTTGAGTTTGACAGTTCATTTCCTCCTTGAGGTTCCCTTTCTTGTAGCTACATTTTCAACATTTCATTTTCTTCCTACAATTGAGCTCTTCTGATGCTTTCTGTATGCCTAACCATGGTCAATTCTCTGCCCATTGTTGAGTCTTGAAAATGTCATTCATTTCCATTACACTTTCACTATTATGTCCATTATATCACCTCCATTTCACTACTATGTCACCACATTCATCCCACTTCATTATCATTGGGCCACCTTTATGTTTTTCCAATCTTTATTATTTCTAAGCCTTTTAAGTGAATTTGTGGTTAAACATTAGAAAATAATGTGCATATGCTTATACCTAACAAATGGGTTGAGATTGTTGACATGTGTAGGTTGAAAGGAGACTTCTAGAAGACCCTTATGTGGCACCCCAAGGCCAAATTCGAATTTGAGTGGAAAGAATCATGGGATCATGAGGATATGTGTCACATCTCCTAATTGTATTGTAACTCTAAAAAGACATGTGTCTTATCAGTTCCTATTCTGATTAGGACTCTAGAGGTAGAGGGAGAGATTCATGGACTATCATTAATGAGATGGCTCTCATCTTTTTGTATAAATAGGAGATCTCTCTCCTTCATTTGTTAGTCCTTTTTAGTCTTTTTAGTTTCTAGTTCTCAAGTTTGTAGTTCTTCCTTGATGGCTTTTGAAAGCTTTGGAGGACTTTGTTGTACTTTGTACTTTTGAAGAAATTGAATAAAGCTTTGATGTTCTCAACATGGAAGGAGATGTGAAGTAGATGTCATGGAGCATATTAGGATGTAAGGTAGAGTAGATTTCATTTTGTAAATATTGCTTTGTAGAATGTAAGGTAGATTAGATTTTTCATTCATGCAATTTTAATTCATGCAAGTGTGTTTAATTTTGCTTTGATTTCATGACTAGTGGAATGTGTGATCATCTTGTCTATGTTGCTGACCTTTATTTTTCGGTAGTTTGATTTTCATTAGTATCATTTCTTTAACTTGCACTTTACTTTCTGCTCTTAGATATCAAGTTGTTCATCTATTGATGGTTCTTTTTCAATAATCAAATAACTTTATTGGAGCCAAAATATCACTTAGTACAGCTTGGTTTAGTTTGCTTTAAGACTCACATTGCTGACTTGTTCATAACTGTTCTCACATGATAAATCTAGCTGAAAGGCAAAAAGGTTAAGAAAAGGTTAAAGTAGTGTGATTTGTCTCCTTTATGTAGTGTCACTTAGATTTCATTTTCATTTTAAATCAGCAGCAGAGATACTGGGCCGATGTCATTAGTCCTTTATTTGATGTCTTTATTTTCCTTTAAGCATTTGATTTCATAGGTGGTAGGGGGGCCCTGCCTTGTATAGATGTCATTTTATTTTTGCATTTTATTTCACCATGTATATTATCTGTATATAAATTGCTTTCAATTTGATTGTAGATTAGTGATGCACATAGCATTTTAATGAACTAATGACGTGATAGAATCATCTTGTCCTTTTGTTGAAGCAGCAAGGATACTGGGTCTCATAGTCATTCTCTCATTATTTGATTATTGCATTTTATTTCGATTGAACTAGTTGTATTAAACACTTTAGAAAAGCAACAAGAACAAAATCCCAAAAACAACATAAACTATAAAACAACGAAGTAAGAGAAAGGTTAACTAAGCACATATGGTGCACCACACTTCATCAGTTTACGATACCCGGATTGATAATTTATGTAGAGCAATTTAAGACATTAAATTGACTAGACATTTTGGCGCCGTTGCCGGGGAAGTGTAATTAGGAGACCTTATTTCTTACATCTGAAAAAAAAAAAGGTTAATAATTCTTGAGTATGCTCTCCTCTTGCACTTTGTGTGATCTAGAGGATCAGAAAAAGGATTGTTAAGTAAAAAAAAAAAAAAAAATCTTGAGTATGCTCTCCTCCTACACTTTGTGCGATCTGGAGGATTAGAAAAAGAATTGTTAAGAAAAAAATATAGGAGACAAAATAAACTTCATCACTTCAATTGATTCAAAAAAAAAAAAATGATATCATTGCCCCAGTGCTTCATCCCTGTTATCATATCTGTGTCATACACTTGACAATAAAAGAAATGGCAGGCAAAAGTTGTTTTTTTTTTCCTTGTAATTTCCATGTAACCTGTAGCCTTTTCAGGCCAAGAGCTTTTAACTTCATCCAAAGGACCATATGCGTGCATTAGATAATCTCTCCAATATTGAAGCTTGGTGAAAGCCAAACTCGCTGATTTGTGACCTCAGAATAGTTGCATGCTGGTTTTTCCAGAAGATTCTCATAATTTTCATAAACTTCTTATTGCACGTAATGGTCCACTATTTGGAAAAGGCTGTCTTCCTTACAGAAACGTTAGATTTCTTCGAATACCCTTCTTCTTTTTGGACCATCTCGGTTTTGAAAGCCACCACCGGAATATTTTTAGAGAAACAAGAGACCATAGATGTCTGTGTACTTTCTCTGGGAAGCAAGCCAACTCTGCCCACCCAATTTGATCTATCTTTCTCTCCTGCTACTAGTTAGATTGGAGCTGACACAAGGAATTGGTTGATGCAGCCAGATTGAAATGCGATTAGAGATGCAGTGACATACACAGAGCATGCGAGGAGAAAGACCGTAACAGCTATGGATGTTGTTTACTCCCTGAAGAGACAGGGCCGAACCCTTTACGGCTTCGGAAGCTGAGAAGGATGAAGTACCATTCGTTCCTCCTGTTGCCAGCCATTTATTTGCTCATGGTGTCTGTTGACACCACCCTTGTCTATTCGGGAATGGTAACCTTGAAAATTATCTGTATGTTGAACGGATTGTGGATGCTCTGTTTTAGCATAGAAACAGAATTGTCAATTGTCATTGGTAGTGGGAATGTTTGGACTTTTGATGTCGATAATGCTGCATGGCATGAGGTTCAGCAAATAAAACCACCATTTCAAAAGCCGAATGCAACAATTCAGAACAGTAAAAAATGATAACTCAGAAAAACGTAAACACAGAAAAAACGTCAAACTTCAAACGTTCGATTTGCCCAAATGGAGATGAATTTCAAAAAACTAAAACATGGGTTTTTTTGCCAGGTGGGTTAATTAGATAACCCAAAAACCGTTTGAGAAAATTCGTGGCGGTCTGGGAGAAATCTTTGGTTCTTTGGAGCCTCTTTTTTGCCGCCGCGTGAAGAAAAACGTGAGTTAATTAACTGATAGTTTGATGTGTGATTGAATTCGGCGTGCCTGAAGAAGGGGAATTCAAATTTGGTTCTATGCTGCCACCTCTACCACGTCCTCTGCCCATATGCCACCCATTCCAATTCATCAAGACCCGTTAAACAACAGTTTCAATCCAACACGGCTCTCCATTACGTGATTTGGTTGGATACGGCTCTTCACAGCCGATTGATAAACATGGTGTGAACCAAGTGACCAGTTTTATTATGGCTCTTCTCCACCGCATAACTCCCGCTACCTATTATACACTGGGCTTTAACCATTGTTGCAGGGTTTTCATCTACAAACATATTCCAAAACCCGATATCAGTGTACATGCTTAACTTGCTTGGTTGCAGAGATGGTGAAGGGCATCCAGAACTCTGAGACGCTAGACTAAGGTTATGGTTCCAGTAAGCGGGAGTCTCAATTTTAGATTCTCTTTGTTATCTCAAAGCCTAATGCCTTCAGAAGTCATGCATCAGATACCTACATAGTGTTGTATGGACTTTGAGTCAAGCACAACATCCTTCAGGTTCACCACTTCTGCAATCAAAAAGGGTGGTTCCTTTGTTATTTCCATGGAAAAGTCTATCATATGGAAGATCAGTTCATTTACACCTTAACTTCCTTTTGGCTGATGCTATAAACTATTAATGTCACACAGCGTTTCCGCAGCTGAAAACTGTTTCCGCAGCTCGCACCAGTTTCCGCAGCTGATCCCAGTTTCCGCAGCCAATCCCGGATTCCGCAGCCATTTTCTTAAATGCTATGTTCCAGGTGTCCTCCGGGTAGAAGAGCCACATGGGCAAGTTTCTGGGATCAAGGACATGGTGTGTGTCCTTCCAGCTCATCCAAACCGGTCATCAAAACCCGTGGTCAACAAGGAGGCAAATACGGTCAAACTGAACTAAAGGCAGAACCGGAAGGGCTTAAGTCTATGAAAGGGTCAAATAGTCATGATAATGGTTATAGACTATTTTTTTTCATCAATAAAACTATTTTTCTCTACAGACCATAAAAAAAAAAAAAAAATTGATCAAACTGCACTTTCCGCAGCCAGCCCAAACTTTCTGCAGTTGTTTTGTTAAACTCTAGGTTGCAGGTGTCATCAAGCAAAACAAGTCACATGGGTAGCTGGGGGAATGTTGGTACATGGATGGTGTCCTATTCATTCGATCAAATTTGATGAAAAAGACCCCGGTCAAAGGGAAGTCAAATTGTGTGTTATCACTAAGTCGCCACACTGAGTCGCTGCATGTCAAGAAAAAAATAATAATTTTGAATCAATGAAATGAACAAGTTATTTTCTCACTTTTCTGAAGGTATTGATTAATTTTGGATTGATGATGAAAAATGAATGGCTAACTTTGTATCCAAGATTTTTAGCTACAGAACTGTGCACATTCCGCAACTAAAGTCCAATTCCGCAGCCAGAAAAACCTCATTGTTCAAATCAGCCTATCTTTCTCATACAAAATCAGATTTTGATGATTTAAGTATCGTTGGAAAGATCTCAACAAGATCTATACAATGATAAATCTATCATTAGAGTTTGAAATAGCAAATAATGAAATAAATTGCTGAAAAGAAGCAACATCAACTTGAGGCACTAATTCCAAAACAGGTATAAATTCTTTTGATTTTTCCTTTGAGAACTTGTTTCATTAATACAAATTCTTAGTTTTGTGTGTAAATATCATAACTAGAGAGATTGATCACCTCTCTCCTTTGATAATCTTACATTCCATTGCAGAAGAAGTATTAGTTTTTTTTGCAGATTTCAGGAGGAAGGACAGATGACTACAAGAGAATGGTGTCTCTCTAAGAGACCAATTTGTTTCATAAAAGGATTATCAACAACAAAGAGGAAATATGCTGATGCAAAATCAGATCCAAACATTTGAAAAACCTTCAGATACTATTGTCTCCATCACATCCATCCATACTTCATAATAAACCATTCACCTCATTCCACTCCATATTTTCCACTTACATTCACATACACTTTCCATCTCTTTTTGTCCATTCATAACCCACAAATAAAAGCAAGAGGCTCATTCACATGCTTATTGCCATTGCTATTTTTGTTCTCCATTTCCATCTTCCATTTTCATCTTCCATTCCTTGTCATTTTCATTCCGCAAATAAGCCCTGCTTCAATGCAAATTATTGAGTCCATAGTCCTTTGAGTCTAAGTTCTTTGTAAAAACACCTTGAGGCTTGCATGCCTTAATGGCAAGTCCTCATGCTGACAAACAATGGGAATACATTAATGTCCCTTGTTCGTTAAATCTTCTAGGTGACTCGACATCAGCAAATTCATTCGTACCTAGCAAGATGTGTTTGGGCATCTTGACTCTCATTGTCATCAATGGTGAGAGTTCTCGTGTTGACTAGTGGCATCCATTAATGGCCACTAAGCCAACAATTTCCTACTATGTTCAACATCAAAACATATTTTCACACAGTAGGAGTTGTGCCAATGAGTTTTGAAGACATGAAGACTATTATTTTCAGCATTTTGGAGCAGATTCAACAAGTTTTAGTAGAAGCAATAAAAAGTCATCTTATCTCTCTATCCATGACTCCTCTTGTTCAGCCACTTGAAGAAGAATATGATCAGAAATTTTCAGCCACTACACATACAACTCATCCATTCCAAAGGGTAAGTGAAGGTACGACATTTTCTAACTTTTGACCATAGAATTCCATAAAAAGCTAGAATGATAATTGTTGGAAAAACATTTCTCTTCCTCATGTCATAAAATTGCCAATACCATCAGTTGGGGGGGGGAATACATTCATATTCATATCTTGCCATGTCCATATCATATTCAAGAGCTCACATACTTCCAACATATATTAATTATTACATTGCTATTATGAGCATACAATGGCTTTTGAAAAAGTGTTTAAAGGATAAATTGGATACAAACAAAATCATGGTTGTCACACAAGAACTAACCATCATGCAATCCAATAAAGATATACTTTGCAACAATAATCAAAATATCATTATGCAAAGTTCAAAGATCAAAATAGAAGGCAACAATAAAAAAAATTGTTTGTAACACAAGAACCAACCATGTTGCAATTCAAGTAAAACACTTTGCAAAAATATGAAGTTATCAAATGATATCATGCAAAGTTAAGCCAAAGCTCAAGGATCAAAAGAGTTAATGTAATATATATTGCATGAGGACATGCAATAGCTTCAGTTGGGGGGTATGTTGAGTCTTGAAAATGTCATTCATTTCCATTACACTTTCACTATTATGTCCATTATATCACCTCCATTTCACCTCCATTTCACTACTATGTCACCACATTCATCCCACTTTCATTATCATTGGGCCACCTTTATGTTTTTCCAATATTTATTATTTCTAAGCCTTTTAAGTGAATTTGTGGTTAAACATTAGAAAATAATGTGCATATGCTTATACCTAACAAATGGGTTGAGATTTTTGACATGTGTAGGTTGAAAGGAGACTTCTAGAAGACCCTTATGTGGCACCCCAAGGCCAAATTCGAATTTGAGTGGAAAGAATCATGGGATCATGAGGATATGTGTCACATCTCCTAATTGTATTGTAACTCTAAAAAGACATGTGTCTTATCAGTTCCTATTCTGATTAGGACTCTAGAGGTAGAGGGAGAGATTCATGGACTATCATTAATGAGATGGCTCTCATCTTTTTGTATAAATAGGAGATCTCTCTCCTTCATTTGTTAGTCCTTTTTAGTCCTTTTTAGTATTTTTAGTTTCTAGTTCTCAAGTTTGTAGTTCTTCCTTGATGGCTTTTGAAAGCTTTGGAGGACTTTGTTGTACTTTTGAATAAATTGAATAAAGCTTTGATGTTCTCAACATGGAAGGAGATGTGAAGTAGATGTCATGGAGCATATTAGGATGTAAGGTAGAGTATATTTCATTTTGTAAATATTGCTTTGTAGAATGTAAGGTAGATTAGATTTTTCATTCATGCAATTTTAATTCATGCAAGTGTGTTTAATTTTGCTTTGATTTCATGACTAGTGGCATGTGTGATCATCTTGTCTATGTTGCTGACCTTTATTTTTCAGTAGTTTGATTTTCATTAGTATCATTTCTTTAACTTGCACTTTACTTTATGCTCTTAGATATCAAGTTGTTCATCTATTGGTGGTTATTTTTCCATAATCAAATAACTTTATTGGAGCCAAAATATCACTTAGTACAACTTGGTTTAGTTTGCTTTAAGACTCACATTGCTGACTTGTTCATAACTATTCTCACATGATAAATCTAGCTGAAAGGCAAAAAGGTTAAGAAAAGGTTAAAGTAGTGTGATTTGTCTCCTTTATGTAGTGTCACTTAGATTTCATTTTCATTTTAAATTAGCAGCAGAGATACTAGGTCGATGTCATTAGTCCTTTATTTGATGTCTTTATTTTCCTTTAAGCATTTGATTTCATAGGTGGTAGGGGACCCCTGCCTTGTATAGATGTCATTTTATTTTTTCATTTTATTTCACCATGTATATTAGTTGTACATAAATTGCTTTCAAGTTGATTGTAGATTAGTGATGCACATAGCATTTTAATGAACTAATGACGTGATAGAATCATCTTGTCCTTTTGCTGAAGCAGCAAGGATACTGGGTCTCATAGTCATTCTCTCATTATTTGATTATTGCATTTTATTTCGATTGAACTAGTTGCATTAAACACTTTAGAAAAGCAACAAGAACAAAATCCCAAAAACAACATAAACTATAAAACAACGAAGTAAGAGAAAGGTTAACTAAGCACATATGGTGCACCACACTTCATCAATTTATGATACCCAGATTGATAATTTATGTAGAGCAATTTAAGACATTAAATTGACTAGACACCCATCTCTCTCAACTTGTTTTCCATGTGCCCTATGTCTTCTACCCCTTTTGATTTTGCAATCTGCATCCATGTATGGGTCCTGACACTTTCCTTTTCCAGCTCGAAGAAAAGAGTCACTGAAAACTTTTGTGGGATGATCTTCCCACCTTTCAGAAGGTTGTAGTAGGAGCCTAAGTTAGGCTGAGTTCCAGGCTCTGGTATCTCTTTTGACTTATCTTCCTCTTAGGACTATTCTTCTGCCTTCTTTTCAAGTTTTTCAGTTTCTTTGAGCTTTGCCAATGTCTCCTGTAGAGAGGTCTATGCCTCCTGTAATACTACTTTAGATTCCATTAATTTGATCCTTTCCTTCCAGGTAGAGGTCTTAGGACTTCCTCTCTCGTAAGTGATGGAGATTTTGGAGGGAGATTCCTCCTTTGTTACAGTAGGTGCATCCTCAATGATGACGGGTTCTTTCGAAGGTGGCTAAGGCTTCCTTATCTTGATTATAGTGCTCCTTCGAGCTTTGAAGTACATAGATGGTTGTCTTTTTCTTTTCCCTTTTTGCTTGGCTAGAGTACTAAGTGAAACAAGAACAACTGCTGCTTCTCTTGCTAGTGTCTCAGGAGACACTTCTTCTTGCTGTTTTTCTTCCTCTTCATCTACTGCTTTGCCTATGTCTGTTGTCTCTGATTTCGTTTTCTCCTCTACTTGCTGAGTTTCTGCCTTTCCTGTGGTAGTTTTTTTCTGAGTTGTCTTGGGCTTCTTATTTTCAGTTCTTGTCCTCTTCTTTTTTCTGCTATGGTTTTCCCTTTTTCTGCTTTGGATGTTGTTTTCTTCTCTGCTTTAGGTTCAACTGTGGTCGTGTCATGTTTCTCCTCTCCTCTATGTTTTTCTTCTTTTTCTTCTTCTACTTAAATATTTTGCGCTTCTTCATGGATTTCCTTCTCAAGTTCCTCATTCTGCACCTCCTCTTCACTGCCAGATGGACTAAGGTCATCAGTGAGAGTTTTTATGTCATCTTCTTTAGTGATGTTCCTGAAAATTTCTCAGGCTATAGGGATTGTGTGTGTGTGGAGGGAATCCTCCACCAGCAATTTAATGAGCCCATGCTGATCCAGCTGATCTGGAACCCCTGCATTCAATTTGGTGCTACACTCTATCAAGGATTGGAGGAGAAAATATGGCAGATTGAGTTTTCTAGATGTAGGTAGGTCCATTCCATATCTTAGTTCATGTAACAGTCTGAAATGATAACCATAGACTATATTGTATCTTCCTTCACATGAGATATATTTCATGATCTGATAGCTGACCTCACCCCATGGATAAGGCATACTTTTCCTTCTAATCCCATTCTTATCCTCCACGGGATGTTCATCAGGCTGGAAAAGGGTCTTTTTAGCAACCTTTCCTAGTGGCTTTTCTTCTTTGCTCCAGGGGAGCCCAAGTGGAAGACTTGTAATTCTGTTGATGAATTCTGGTGTAAGTTCTATGGTTAGACCCCTGAAACTGACTGTAGCATGGGTTTTTGAATGGGTCTTAAAGATAATAAAAATTCCTTTGTAACTTCCTCATCATACCCATGAAATTTCTCAAAGAAAGGCATCCAATTTGCCTTGGTAAAGAGGGCTACCACTTTTGGTTGTTCATGCAATTTGGTGGAATTCAGAGGCTCCTTTCTCATAAAACCCCCTATCATGATGTTCAGTGACTACTAGAAATTCTCCGGTGAGGAGGAAGGCAGCAAATTCTCAAACCTGAAAACAGAGGAACAGCTGAGGATTTTTTGGAACCAGAGAGAGTTTTTCATGTTTCTTATTTTTAACAAAAACAAATTGTAATTTTCCTGCCCTTCAGACTCTGTTCTCAACCTTAATTTACTTTTCAGACTGTTTGAGGAAATCAATAGTTTTTCTTTAAAAAAAATACAGAGAGCAAGACAGTGTTTTCTTTCACATACCACCCAATGCAAATTCACTATTTTACAGGCTTAATTTCCTATGGTTGCATCACTTCTTCATATAGGATAATACCACGGAGGAGAAAGAGACAGACTTTTAGTGCAGAGAGTAAAATGGAGAGACTGTATATATTTAAGAAAAACACATGAAGACTTATGTTCTCACTTTCCCTTTCCTTTTCAACTCAGGACTTCGTTTCAAATCCACCACCTTTTGTAGATAATTAACATGCATAGTGGGTTGTCCGAGCCTACCTTCTTTCGAGCTTGAATTTGGTACAAAATCCTGAATTTTCCCTTTGTAGAGCTACTCACTGACCTTCCTGTAGAAAGGCTTCTGTAGACTGCGTTTCTACTCCTGTAGAGTGCCATAATTCTCCTGTAGAGCCCGATAAGCGGAAGGGTTTCGAAACTGGCAAAGAGCGACTGTTTCTAGGTTCTAAAGGTGGTAGGTAAGTTGTTGTAGTTGACAGCATGACGATACAAATGAGAACAAAGGTGATGAAGGCATCGACTGCAGTGTACTTAAGCTTATGGCGTGTTCTGCGGTGACGAGGTGAGGTGGAAGGAAGGGTACATTATCGCCATCTGGAATGTTGGTACCTACTCTAATGCCATTATGATACTTCATGTTGCCTGCCCGCAATCACTTCCATCATTCCCATTATACGCTGCCATCACTACTTGTTTTGAGTTTTTCTTCTCGAGTTGACGAACACACGTGCCGATTGCACCCACTGAATGCTATTTCAATTGGATGAGGCTTCTTCGAACTAGACGAGGGTGGCTAGTTAGCTAGTCACTGATTTCATTTAATCGCGACCATCTCAATGGTTCATGCAATTTCTAAATCATATTCATGCAACAGAGGAACGGGTTTAGCCACTGTTAGTCGCTATTGTGCTTTGCATGCTCAGACTTTGGCACTCTGTTCATGGATTGTTGTTATTGTTGGCACTCGTGGCTTCCAAAATGGTGGCTTGGCTACCTCATGCTGGTGATCTTTGATTAGGAATGACTCCTTGCACGTTGTATACACCTATGGCTGCACTGACCCTGCCTCTAGAGCTTGTTTTTTTAAAGGGATCAGCTGTTACAGGAATCTTGCAGGATTTCCTGTAACTGCTTCTCCCTCTAAAATTTCTAGCTGAGGTTTGAGCAGGGACTGAAAAGATAGTTGAGGAAGGTTCTGAAGGAAAAGTAAAAGTAGCTGGTATGCACCAGGTAAGAAACAAGATAAGAATGTTGTTGTTTACCCTTCATTTTTTTCAAGAAAAAAACAAAAGAAATAGGATTTCTATGTTTTCTTGTGCATGTAAGAAAGAAGCGAGTGGAAATGCAGTGGTGCAGGGATGGAATGGAGGGTTAGGAGGATGAATGGTGGCAGGGAGGTCCACAGGTCTTCTAGACAAATTTCTAGCCCTCTGATGCTTTTTTGAAATTGATTTCGAGCTCTCTGGGGTTTCTACAGGAGCCTCCTGTAGAATGCACAAAGTTTCCTGTAGGATGCAAAATTTCCAGAACAAGTGAGACCAGGGCCTAGGAAAAGACAATGGTGATGGAGAAATGAGCTATCAAGGGTGTATTCAGCCTGGCCATGTCCTTTTTTCTTCTGTGACCCTCCTGCAATCTGCAATGCATTCAAAAGAAGTTAGTTTTTCTGTTTTTTCTTTTTTCTTTGTTTTTTCCTCTTTTTCTTTTCTTTTTTTTCTTTTCACCTTTTTTTTTATGAGATAGTTGGGGCACCTCCAGGAGGTTTTCATCCTCACTGCCTACCCTGGTTTCCTCTAGGAGGTTTTCACTTAGGGATCTTTTATTCTCTTTTTCTGTTTTTTCTCTTTCTGTTTTTTTCTGTTTTTTGTTTTTTTTTTGTTTTGTTTAGGGTGTGGGTGGAGTGGAGGCAAAGACCTGCTCCACTACCAACACTGTTTTACTCAGATTCTCAATGAATTCCTGCTTGGAGAGTGGCTTCCTGTAGATATTCAACCTATGCCCATTAACGAGCATGGGTATGGCTTCTTCATTGATGGTCTAGATCGGAACTGAACCATTGTCATTGCATTTTTCTACGGTGTACGGTCCCAGCCATCTTGTCCTTAGTTTTCCCTTGAAATATTTATATCTTGAATCATACAACAATGCCCAATCTTCTTCCTGGAATTGTTTTTCTTAGAGGTGTCTGTCATGCCATACTTTCCTTTGAAGTTCGACTACCTCTGAGTGGAGAAGGGCCTACAATCTCTGTTCATCTAATCCATTTAGCTGAAGTAACCTTTCCTCTTGTGCATGGCTGAGATCTAGGTCCAGATAAGTTTCCATCCTTAATGTGTTATATTCAAATTCTATTGATAGCAAAGCCTTCTTACCATAGACCAGCTCATAGGGTGTGAACCCTGTGGTGGTTTTCCAGGTGGTGTTATAGGCCCAGGTGGCCTCAACCAATCGATCTGCCCAATCTTTCCTGCTGCTGCTCACTACCTTGGTAAAAATTCCTTCCAAAGATCTCTTAGTGACTTCCACCTGTCCATTTTCTTGCAGATGATAAGGGGTGGAAGTTATGTGCTTAATTTTGTGGTGTGTGAGCAGGTCTTTAATGAGATTGGATGTAAACTGACTCCCTTGATCTGTGACTAATTCTCTTGGATATCCAAACTTGTAGAATATATTCTCCCTCAAAAACTCAGCTACTTTTTATTCTATTGCTGCCTTGATTAACTTTGTTTTTTCCCATTTTGTCAGATAATCAGTGCACACAATGATGTAAGATTTCTTTTTGGAGGGTTGATAAGTCCCACAAAGTCCATGCCCCACTTCTCAAATGGCTCGAAAGTCACTTGAGGTTGCAGGGGCATCTCATCCCTTGGAGTAGGTTTCCCCATCCTTTGACATCGGTCACATTAACTGATATATCTCCTTACATCTTGATGAAGAGTGGGCCAATAGTAACCTGCTTGCAGAATTTTGAAGGCAGTCCTCTTTGCTACAAAATGGCCCCGACAAGGCCCATCATGGCAGGTTAGGAGAATGTCAAAAGCTTCCTCCTCCCTGACACATCACCTCAAAATCTGATGTGGGCCATGTTTGAAGAGATTTCCCCCAATCCAGGTGAATGGGGCACTTTTCCTCACGTTCTTGCTCTTCTCTTTTGAGGACAGTTGTGGCGGAAACTGTGCGGAAACCAAGTAATTTGCTATATCAGCAAACCATGGAGAGAGTACTGAGATAGAAAATAGGTGTTCATCTATCATTTGATCATCCACCATTCCTTCTTCACCTGTAGGCAGATCTAATCTAGACAAAAAATCAACAACAACATTTTCCTTACCTAGCTTGTTAACAATGGTTAAACCAAATTGCTGCAATAAAAGTAACCATTTAATAATACAAGCATTTACATCTAGTTTGTTCATTAAATCGATAATTGTAGCATGGTCAGTGTGTACGAATGTTTGATAGCCGGTGATGTAGTGTCTGAACTTATTTAGGGAATGGACTACAGCTAGGAGCTCCTTTTTTTACTATAGTCAGCCAGTCACAGAGCCATAGGGGCAGGCTGATAGCCAGTTGTAATCAAGGACTCAATGCCGGTACTAAATGTTGGTGGTACTCAAGCCCTAGAGTCGATGCAGTCGATGCCAAGACTTTTGCTGCTACTCGATCAGTCAATCCAAGAGTTGATCCAGGTTTCGATGAGCACTCGATCCATCTTTTACGCTAAGAAATCAAGAGTCGATCACTTCCAGGAGGTGCCAATAGCCCAGCCTGATAGCTCTGATCAGCCCATTTGATTAGTCCAGCCAAATAGCGCAGCAGCAAAAGTTGATGTTATAGTGTAGTTTAATTCTACCTTGGACAATTTTTTACTTACAAAATATATGGCATAAGGCAACTTCTCATCAACTTTCCCTCAGCTTGCTCCTATCGCTCTGTTCGAGGCATCTATATGAATGTGGAAAGTTAGAGCCTAGTTTGGACCTCTCAAAATTGGGGCAGTTACCAGTTTACTTTTCAAGGTATCCAGAGGCTCTTGACAGTTGTTAGTCCATATGAACTCAACATCTTTCCCCAAAAGACCAAACAATGGAGAGGCTAGCTTACTGAAATCCTTCATGAATCTTTTATAATACCCCGCTAAGACTAGGAAACTCCAAACATCTCTTACCTTTTGAGGAAGTGGGACACTTTGGATGATGGCAATTTTGTTGGGATCCACTTGTAATCCTTGCTAAGAAATTATATGACCTAGCACAGTCCCTTCAGTCATCAGGAATTCTCATTTTTCAGGACTGAGGGACAGGTTCATTTCAATGCACTTGGCTAAAAAATTTCCCAGGTTAGTCAAAGCTTCCTGGAAGTTAGAACCATAAGGGGTAAAGTCATCCATATAGATTTCCACTAAATCATGAACCAGTTCAGCAAATATACTCAGTACTGCTCTCTGGAAAGTGGCGGGAGCATTCCAGAACCCAAAGCGAAGGACCCGGTAGGCAAAGGTACCCCAAGGACAAGTGAATGTGGTCTTATCTTGGTCTTTCGGGCTGATTTGGATCTAGTTGTACCCGTTAAACCCATCTAGGAAGGAGAAGAACTTCTTCCCTGCCAGGCCATCTAACACTTGATCTATGAAAGGCAAAGGGCAATGGTCCTTCTTGGTGGCCTTGTTTACTTCCCGATAATCGACACAGATTCTCCACTTCCCATTTTTCTTTGGCACTAGCACCAAAGGAGAGACCCAATCGCTGTAAGAGATAGGGTAGATGAATCCTGCATCCAACAACTTTTGCAGTTCTTCTTTGACAATGTCCTTAAGGGCTAGATTCATTCTCCTTTGAGGTCGCCTGACTGGTTTACAATCTTCTTTAATGTAAATGTGATGAGTGCAGACTGAAGGGTGCACTCCCTTCATCTCCTTATAGCTCCAAGAAAAAGCATCCAAGTGGTTTTTCAATAAGCTACACAGTTCTTTCTCTTGAGAGGTGGATAGGGATGAGTTGATCTTCAAGGTTCTCTCCAGGCCGAATTCCACATTCTTAACTCAGAGAGAGGTCGGATCAACGACACAGATATCAACTAAAGGATTGGCTTGGGTTTCTTCCACTAGATTTTCTAATGGCAACACACTGGGGGGTGGATTCTGAATCAAGTTTTCAATAATATCATCCTCAGTTTGTGGGCCCCCCATGGTAGCTTCTATTGTAAAAAATGGTGCGGAATAGATTTCATCCTCATCTTCCTCCTCCAGCCAGAGAGGTAAATCATGTTCTAACAAAGGTTGGGAAGGAGAATATAGGACTAGCTGCTTGAACATATGCCCATTCTTGATTGTCATGTTCCTAACTCGACAACTGATGTAGGCATTTGCAGTAGCCAACCAAGGTCCTCCCAGGATGAGAGGATACCCAGTGAGCTTTTCCTTTGGCTGGAGAACTAGGAAATCAGCAAGGTACTCCCAAGAATTGATGGAGACCATTAAATCTTCAACAATCCCCTCAGGGGTCACAATGGAGCGGTCTGCTAACTGCAGTATTGTTGTGGTCTTTCTCAGGGAGTCGTGAAGGTTGAGCTTGAGCATAGTGTCCTTGGTCATCACATTAATGGCAGCCCCTAGATCAATCATGGTATGTGGGATGATGGTGCCATTGATGTGGACATAGACTATAGGACTTCCAGGGTCTAGATATTTTGGACAGATCACCTGCCCCAACATCAGGTCAAACAGTTGTTCTATGACATTGATAGTTGGGGCATCTCTCCTGCGCATGCCTGGGTGCCTAAAGCACTTCTCCTTGATCATCTTGTTGTATATGGGCACATACTTTATGGCTTGGATAAGTGGTATCTTTACACCTAACTATTTCAATTCTCCCAGAAGTTCAGTTTCTTCTGGGGTCGGTTGTGTGGTTCCAGTTAGTCTCTCAGGAAATGGTGGAGTGGCTTTTGGTTCACTTTCCTATTTTTCTTCCTCGTCCTCCTTAGGGAGAGGTTGGTTATCTAGGATAACCTTCCCAGATTGTAGGTTAATCTCCTAAATTTGCACAGCATAGGTCGGGCATGATCTTTCTCCACTATATACTTGTTGGGCATGTCTGTTATTGGGGTTCGGGTTCAGTTGAGTAGGTATTTGGGTTTGCCTTGGTGGAGCAGGAGGCAATGGTTGTGGTTGAGTAGGTGGTGGAGGCAAAAGAGTGGGAAGAGAGTTGTACTGGGGCCTCCACCCTTGATAAGGTGCATTCCACTGAGGCTGTGGTTGAGCATAAGAGTGAAATGAATGAGCAACTAGTTGAGCATGGTATTGAGATGGATATGACAAAGAAGGGGGTGTGGACTAGGAAGGATGAGCAGGGGGGCCCTAAGAAGGCATGGAAGTGGCTTGATTGGGGTTGTAATAGGTCTAGGATTTCCCTTGCATTCCCTTCTAGTAAGGTTTGGGCTCATGTGGCCTCCTTCGGTTCATGAAATAGAGTGGTTCAACGGCTCCTTTGACCCCCTGATATGCAACTTTAAGTCCGAGCAAGGAAGCGCACTGATTCGTAGAATGGTCTTCTTCACAGATTGAAATCACTTCTATAGAGTTCAATGGAAATTCATTCCTAGGATTCCTTTTAGTGCACCTAGGACAAAAGATGGCCAAAGCCCTCTCAGCTTCCTCTTGTCTCCTTTTGATATGCAAGGTATCCATTTGCATGGCAAGAGTCTACTTCATCTTTCTCTTGAAATCTTCCAGTCGATTCTCAAATTCACTTCTAAGGGATGAATTGGATGATGATGTGTTGGCTAAAGGTTGACTTCCCCTACCTCTCTTTTTGGCTTCCCTAGAATGGTTTCTAAACACAGTCTTTATGTCATCATAAGGTAGTTGGTAGATGTCTCTCCCAGCTAGCAAATGGAGGGTATATAGAAGGTCTTCAGGGACTCCTCTGAGCAGGACCAAATTCAAAGATTTAGGGTCAAATGTGTACCTGGCCCTTTTATAACTGAGCTGAAGCCTCTCTTCGTAGTCTTCTAAGAATTCATCACTTCCCATGGTCATTCGGAAGATCTCTTCCTTGGTATCCTTTGACCTACAGTAGTCTTGGTATTTTTTGTTAAAGGCTTGCTGCATCTGAGCCCAAGTTGTGATGTTGTTTCTAGGTAACCCCATGAACTAGCGCAATGCTGCATCCTTGAGGGTAGAAGGAAACAATTTCAACTTCTACTCATCTTCTGCATAGTCATAGGTTCGACAGAGAACAACAAATTCAAACAAGAAGGTATCAGGATCTTTGGTAGTCAATCCATGGAAGTGAGGTAAGGCTGAAGGACTTATGTTTTTCATTTTAGTGTCCCCATTGGTCTCTCGGATAGGAAAGGTACCCTCTATTCTTTCCCCATTTCCTCTAACGTTTCTGTTTTCAGCCATGGTCTCAGGAGGAATGGTTTCTTGCTCTTCTTCTATTATAGGATCTTCGTATATCTCTGGTGGTTCACCTATAGGTTCTTCTAGATCACTGCCACCAAAGAAGAGAGAAGGGTGACTTAGTGATGTGGTGGGGGTGTTGGGTAGGAATTTTCCTGAATTGTCTCTGTTCCTACGAGGCATGAAAGGAAATCTATTTTTGGGTGATTTTTGTTTTTTTCCTGCTTGTACCTGCAAAACTGAAATGGATTGAACAACAAATTGCAACTAACTGAAATGAATCTTGCTTAATGAAATTGCAGAATTGAAATGAAATCAAGGAAATGACTAATCTACTTTGTTGGAATGGAAATTGCAGAATTGAAATCAATGCAGGAAATGACTAATCTACTCTTGCAAAAGTCAAATGAAAGAAGGAAATGCCTATTCTATGCTTGCTAAAATGAAATTGCAGAATTGAAATGAAAGCGGGAAATGCCTAATCTACGCTTGCTGAAATGAAATTGTAGAATTGAAATGAAACAACTACTCTACTTTTGTTGAAATAAACTACTTAGCAGAATGTTGTAGTAGAAAATAAAAGAAAAGCAGTAATCACAAAATACTCTGACGCTTCCCCGGCAACGACACAAAAAAGAGTGTTGAGCTCCAATATTGCAGCAATAATGCTACAACTCCTGGGGCTTCCTTCTTTACTTTTATCAACCCGGTAGTTCGTAACAAACTTGGAAGTGACCGTGTTGTATGCACAAGTACTAGCTCTTACTGCAGGTTGTCACTTGGTCAGCTGGCGCAAGTTCGCTAGGAGCTTTAGCCAACTTCTATTAGTTCTCAGAAGAATATTTTAACTGTGATGAAAGAAAGCTAACTCTACAGAGGCTATTCTATTTGCAGAAAGAGAATGAAAACTGAAATGAAATGTAAACCCTAGCAAACCCTAGTTTACCCACTAACCCTACTTTTGTAAGAAAAGATATGGAAACTAATGAAATGAGGACCATTGACTACTAAAAAGGTAAATTGAATTTATTCAAGCTACTTCTGAAAAGAAATGGAAGAAATCATCTTTTTTTACTTTTGAGTGTTTTTATGTGAAATTATTATGCTTGTGATTTATCTGGTTGTGACTGTGCAGAGGTTTGGTGGCAAAGGAAGATGCAGTTGGCTTTTACAGAGGGTGAGGAAGGCGTGGGGAGGTCCTAAGAAGCCCCTAGTACCCTTCCGAAGACTTTCATAGCGATCGGACTTCGAAAAATCACTCATAGGAATTTCTATAAGAGGCTGCAGGGGATCTACAGGAGGAGGCTGAAAGCTATTTTTGGAGTTTTGAAGGTGGAAAAATGATGGGAAAGGGGAGATGAAGGCTAGATGAAGGGGTTAAGGTGTCTAGAACTTGTCAATGAATATTAGGGACGAATGGGATGGTTGGATTTGTTCAAATGCCAAGAAAGAAGCTTTATGGAAAAAACGCAGAAATTAGGGCAGACTGGCGAAATGCTGTGAATGAGTGGGGAAATCTATGAGAAGTGAGCTAGTGCTAGTTGTGCTATGGATGTATGGTGGGCTGAGATATCCTACAAGAGATCTGCACATTTACTTATCAAAACTGACCAAAGAAAGAACTAAAAACTGAAATTTCTCTAGCTTGCCCTAATTTTTGACCTAAAAAACAGAAAATGCTGCACAGTACCTTATGAACAGAAAAGCATGCTAGAGAACTATGGGAAAAGAATAGTAAATGATCTAAGAAATTGAATCTGAACTATTATCAACCTTTCCAAATCAAAGTTATCAGACTAGCAGTTGCATGGGAGAGCAAAAACTGTGTTTTTGGTGGCAGCAGTAGTGCCTTGATCTCAGATCATAGTCCCAGGAAGTGAGAAAGGAGATCAGGGGCTGCTGTTGGCCTTTTTGAATCTTATTCTATCACTTCAGCAACCTACTTGAGCAACTAAAACAAAAACAACTATACTAACCATTAAAAGCAACCTAATCTAACAAAGTAAAATGAATCTATGCAATAGAAATTCACTCATGAACTGAAGCAAAAACATATAAGTACACAGTAGGAGGTGCTAGGAAACTTGGGTTGGGCCCTAACCCAAGAGCTTCAGCCCTCTAAAAGAGATTAGTGCTGGCTCCAAGACTATTTCATCTTCATTATCAAAAATAGCAGTTACATTACATAAACTGTTCTAAAAAAGGAACTTGAAAATAAGTTGAACAATGTGCTGCACAAAAGTGCGAAAATCTACTAATAACTGGCTAACCTACTGAGGCTCTAAGCCTCCTTATTTATACAAATGGGGACCTCCAACAGTCCTCCTAAAATCAAGGAACTCGGCTTCCTAGAACTGAAGATAAACAACAGTCCTACTTTACTTGCTCAGCTGCCCCTTGGAATCATCAATGTGGACCTTTGTGCTCCAAGTTGCTGATGGAGGATTTGAGGGAAGGGGTCATTAATGAAGGAGACACCCCCCCTACAAGTCCTCTTCCCTGTTTTCCTTGAGTTTTGGCTGCCATTTGCTCATAAATTCCTTGACTTTGTCCAAAATTGTCCAAAAAATCTGCATAAAACATTCATTAGACTACATGGCAAAGTGACTAACCCAATTCACTCTATTAGCATAAATATATTCAAAAACATGCAATAAACTAATGAGAATAATGGATTAAGTCAAAATAAGAGGCTGAATGAGCCCATATAATTACCCATTTCTGGGGCTCATCACCTAGGTCTTTCTTGAATGATCATCTATAAATGTGATGTAATATAGATGACCTCCAAGTGATTTAGGATTCATAGGGCTACATAAATTGGAGTGAACGAGATCCAATATTTCTTATGACCTTGAAGCACTACTTCCAAATGGTCTCTTGGTATTCTTACCCTATGCACTTCCCTTACAGACACCTTCATGATCCTCCTTCAAATTAGGGATTCCATCTACTATGGATCTTAGAGTAGGAAGGATTTTGAAATGTAGATGTCCAAATCTTCGATGCCAAAGTTCACATGGGATAATTCCAATGTGAACTAGGGCTTGGGCCAAAGGAGATATCAGTTTGTAGAGTATTCCTTCTCAAATGCCAATAGCTTTGGCTTGATCTATACTTAAGTCTTTTCCCCAAACAACAACCTTTCCAGCAATGAAGGCTATTCTATCACCCTTATTTTCTAGACTTCAAATAGAAAGTATATTCTTGTGAAAACCTAGAACAAATAGAATATTGTTCAGATGAATGTTGCTTCCTTCTTCTAGGTTTATGGAGGTTAATCCAATACCTTTCACGGGATAACTCCTGTTATCTCCAAACTCCATCAAGTAAGTGGATTCTCCTTTTGATAAGGTCTTAAAGTGATTGGAATGACCATTCATGTGCCTTGATGTAACTATCGATTACCCAAATGTCTTCATCTTGGAATGTGTCGAAGAGAGTCGAGAAGAGACCTTCATTTGTTTCTTTGGAAGATTCCTTCTTTGAAGTAAACAAGCACTTTGGGATGGCTTGTAATGGATTGAGATGGATTGTAATCTTCTTGATGAACTTCTTCACAATAGAGGAGATCTTCACGATTCCCTTATATAACCTGTTCATGGTATTGGACCCACCAACATGTTTGGGGATCTCCCCCGTAAGAAGTACCAACTAGACTTCAAACCATTTGGAGTAGGAGTCCCAAAAGTGGGAAGTAAATCTATGACTTGACTATGATAGTGCACAGAGGCAAGCAAGATATTCATGTCGGAAGAATGTGTGTGACCTTGCAGCGAGTCAAGAAATATGCATGGGGAGGTTCTAACACATGGGGGGAAAGGAAGTGTGCCCCTTGAAAGCATGCAATAGTACGCAACCTGAAAGGAACACACGAGTCGAATAACATCACATGCTGGAAAGCAGAATAGTTGACAATCCAAAGTGATGGGTTAAACCAACAACACGCTTCAATAAGTGATCCAAATGGATCCTAGAAAACCCTCTAAGTCTTCTAAAGATGAAAAGTATCACAAAAGAGGAACTCTTAGAAATAGCAGATTACACTATCGGGAGGCAAAAACATGAATAAAACAAGGAAATAAGGCTTATCGAAGGCTTAAAACAACTTTGCATGAGAGCCGTTAGATCTAGCCGATGAATAGTCCAGATCCGATCAGCATATCGCAATCGGCAGAGGCTATCGGAGACTATCAGAGGCTACCACAGACTTATTGCGATAGTGATTAGTGCGGTCAACGAGGATCGTCGATCAAGTGCGTAGATCGACGGCCCAAGTTGAATCACAATATCATAATCAGAAATTACAAAGGAGCGCTTATAAATGGCCTGGGGGTCTATGCGATATATGATTGCAATCAATCTATCGCAATATCGCTTTGGATAATTTCAACGGAGTGGGGCCGATATAAATATGATGCGCGATAGCCAGACCTGATGGACATATAGATGATATTATATATATTTTGAGATCTGGAAAATAGGGTTTTCCTTTTTATTTCGTATTTTTGTTAAATAAATGAAATACAAAGGAAAAAGCATCGATGCGATGACACTAGACTCGAAATGGTTTATTAATGTTGTATATTATTTCAAGTCCGATATGAGCCATTTTTCGGGATTTTCATGTTTTAATGTATTTTTAAAATACAAGGAAAATCATGAAACAAGCGGGATTTTGGGCGGGCCATAGGCGGTAAGTGGTTTTGGCCGGGCTCTTCCTGAGCCCATACACTAGCTGCCACATGTCCAGGCCCTAGAGAGAGAAAACCACCTTTTTCAGGTGGTTAACCCCCGTACAAATGAGCTGCCCGAAATGAACCTCAGTCATTGGATCAAGATCCCTTAGATCAATGGTGGAGATGCGATAAGCGATATAAAGGCGGACCCGATAGGAGTTATATGGCAGGATCTATAGTGTTTCAAATCCGATAAATGACAGATTGGTAAATTTTCACAGTTTTTAGTGTGTTTCTCTATGTAAACAGAGAACGCTAATTTTGGGGATTTCAAAGGCCCAATGGTCCATTCTGTTACAGAACAGGTGGCCACCATCCCTGAAGGCATTTAACAATGATTGTTAACGCTCAAAAGGGGATTCGAGCGGATAGAGGCCGAGAGCCAGAAAGCCCCAGAAGAGGAAATGAATAAATAGCGCCGATTGGCTTTAAAGCCATAAAATACAGAAGATAGAGGCAAGTAGTGTTAAGACAGAGAGCAAACAGAGACAAAGGGTCAGTGGGGAGAGTTTGTGTACTCAGAAAGACTTAGGGGATCCAAGTGAAGCCTTGTTGTTTTTTATCTGCTGGGTGAGACTCAAATTGAGCTAACTTTTGTAAAAACTCTACTTCTGAAGACATAACATAGAGGTCACCAATGAAGGTTGCACCAGGAGACGTAGCCCAGGAGTGTTGGGTGAACTCCTTATAAAATTTGTTGTCTTTATGTGTGTTTGTCTATTATGTGCTTTATTTGCTTCATTGTCAATGTATTTCACAATCTTATCGATCCATTACAGAAAGTAACATAGGCAAATCCATGCACATTAGTCTGTAATACCTTAATAATTATCTAAGCTCTCACTATCAAATCAAGTGGTTTTAGAGCTTTAGGTTTGCTAAGGTTAGACAAGCTTGTGCTGGATTGTTGAATGCTAACTAGGTCAAAGCTCACATTAGGAGAAGGAGAATTGGTTGAGGCTAACGCATAAATTGGAAGAGTCCATCCTAGGAGGAAAATGGTAGAAGAAATTCCCTTGGAATCATACTCTCAGTTCATGGACAGTTTCATGACCATGAGAGCCATGGTAGAAGAGATGTATCGAGAATTTAAGAAAGGTCGAGGTGAAAGTACTTCAACCTCCAAACAAGACAAATGAATAGAGAAACCTCTTCTAGATGGCCATTCAGAAGGGAAAGGAAAAATGGAAGAGCCTCCTATATCAACACCTCCTTCTAGCCCTAAAAATAAAAAGAAGAAAACATCTTTGATTAAATTTGATGTAAAATTTGATTTGCCAATATATGATGGAGAATTAAATGTAGAAAAGCTAGATAACTGGATTAGATAGATTGATGTATATTGTAGGGTGCAGAACATTGATTCAAAAAGGAGAAAGATTTAGCTCGCCAGCCTTCGCCTTGGAGGAACTGCCCTAGTGTGGTGGGAAGGTAGGACACAAGCTGATTTGAAGAAGCATGGTAAAATTCTTTCTACCTAGAGTGAATTTGTTTATTCCATTAAAAAACAATTCTATCCACTAGCTTATATGTGGCAAGCAATGATGAGTTGGCAAACTCTTCGCCAATTAAAGGTGCAAAGTGTACAAAGCTATACCCAGGAATTCAGAAAAAGTGCTTTAATTCTAGGCATTTCTCTAGACTCACCTGAAACTTTGTTGAAGTATATAGGTGGTCTACAAAGCTATTTGAGGCACACCATTCTCATGTTTAACCCTACTAGCATAGATGAGGTATCAGTTCAGGCTACACATCTATAGGCTAGAGGAAAGAATGTGAACCCAGAGATTGGGGGATCATCAAAACCCACTACAAGCAAGAACAAGGAAAATAAGAATCAAAAATGGAAAGAGAGGAAGGAAAACATTGTACAGAAAGACAAACCTTCATGCACTCATTACAAGAAGGATGGACATGATGATGCACATTGTTGGTCTTTGCATCCGTAGCTGAAACCCAAGAAGCTCGATGGCAAGAAGAAGAAGACTGATGCTGCTATTCAGAAAGATTTGGGGTTAGACTCAGGTGATGAAACAACAGTCACAATCACAGGTATAGAAGGTAAAAATTCTGAAGCATCTACTAGTAATTTTGCATAATATATTGATAATGAAGAAAATGAGAGGAAAAGACATGAGCTTTTTCATATTAGAGTTATTTCCAAGCATCAAAAGATTGATACTTTCTTTGATAGTGGATCACAAGTAAACTTGATTTTTGAAGCAATTGTAAGGAAGTTGGGACTACTAACCACACCTCACAAGAATCCATATCCGTTAGGTTGGGTATGTGATAAAGCAAAGCTACAAGTGAATAGACAATGTAAACTTAGGTTTGCTTTTGGGTCAACATTTGTAGATGAGGTTGAGTTAGATATAGTTTCCTTGGATGTATCTGGTATTTTTTTAGGAAGTCCTTACTTGTATAATAGAAAAGCCATTTTATATAGAACTGAAAATAAGTATCAACTCACAAAATATGGAATAGAATATATTGTAAGAGCTCATTAGTTCAAAAATAACTACACTCTCATAAACTTAGGGCAGATGAAAATAATTGTAAATTCATGCAAGCAATTTTTACTAATGGTTGTAAAGGAAAAGAACCTTGATAAAACCAATGTATTTGAAGGATGTGATGCTAAACAGAAAGCTGATTTAGAAAAAGTTGTTTCAGAATATGGTATCCTATTTCAAGAACCTAAAGGTCTGCCACACAAAAGGGAAATATTACATGATATTCATTTGGAGCAAGATGCTCCATTACCTAACATCGGAATGTACAGGTTATCTACTTTAGAGAATGCAGAGATCAAGAAGTAGGTACAAGAGATGCTCAATAAAGGGTTCATACGACCAAGCACATCACCATGCAGATCTCCAATCGTGTTGGTGAGAAAGAAAGATGGTTCGTGGAGGATGTGCATTGATTACAAAGCACTGAATAAAATAACAATCAAGAATCATTATCCTCTTCCTTGCATTGATGATCTATTAGATCGGCTGAAAGAAGTTGTTTAATTTTCCAAGTTGGACTTGCTTAGTGGCTACCATCAGGTCAGAGTTGCAGAACAAGATGCATGGAAGACTTCTTTCAAAACAAAGCAAGGGATGTATGAATGGCTAGTTATGCCTTTTGGCTTAACTAATGCTCCTGCCACTTTCATGAGAGTTATGAATGATGTACTTAGACCTTTTATTGATGATTTTGTAATTGTGTACTTAGATGACATTCTTGTTTTCAATAAAACATGGGAAGAACATTTGAAGCATGTAAAGCAAACTCTAGATGTTTTGAAAAAAGAAAATATCTATGTTAAATGATCAAAATGTGAATTTGGCAAAACATTTTTAAATTATTTGGGTCATATAGTAGGGGGTGGTGAATTGAAGATAGATCCCTCTAAGGTGGAAGTCATTGTGAACTGGCCTAAACCCAAATCTGCTACAGAAGTTAGGATCTTCCTAGGAGTAGCACAATATTGGAGAAAGTTTATTCCTAACTTTTCCTTGATTGCGCTCCCTTACATGCTTTAACGGGATTGAACAAGGTGTTTCAGTGGGGAGGCAAACAACAAAAAGCCTTCGACACCTTGAAAGAAAAAATTAGTACAACACCAAAACTAGCATTGCCAGATCTTCAAAGACCATTCAAGATTGAAACAGATGCCAGTGCCTATGCCATGGGAGCAATGTTGATGCAACATGTTAAACCCATATGTTATCAATCTAAGAAATTTAATTCTGCAGTAGTTAATTATCCCACATATGATAAAGAATTGTATCCATTAGAGCAGAGTGTGAAAAAGTGGAAACATTACCTGTTGGGCAAAGAAACAATTATACTTACAGATCATCAACCACTTCAATATTTGCACTCACAAACTAAATTGTAGCAATCAAGACACTATAGGTGGATGGGGTTTCTACAACAGTTTCATCTTGTCATTAGATATAAGAAAGGCATACACAATAGGTTGCAGATATGTTATCAAGACCAATCATAAATGCATCTACTATACTTAAGAATAACTCAGTATTGCATGAAAGCTACATTGAACAATATGCTCAAGATGTAGATTTTAAAGATGTACATGCAACTTTAAGTCATGGAAAACAAGTAGGAGAATTGGATTATCATGTTAAGGACCAACTCTTATATCATTTGGGAAAGTTATGCATTCCTCAAACTGAAAGAGTTAATATAATCTGAGAAGCACATACTTCTCTAATATCAGGTCATTTTGGTGTAAGTAAAATAGTTGCACAGCTGCAAAGGTTCTGTTATTGGCCAAGAATGCATGAAACAATTTCTAGATATATTAGAGGGTGTACCATGTGTGCTAAAAGCAAGCTCGACAATAGAAAACTAGGCTTGTACACTCCACTTCCAGTTCCTTCTCATCCTTGGGAAAGTGTTTCCATGGACTTTGTTGGGTGATTGCCAAAATCTAGAAAAGGTCATGACTATTTATATGTTATTCTGGGTAGGTTCAACAAAATGTGTATTTTAATACCTTGTAACAAGCAGATTACAGCTGAACAAATAGCAAAGTTGTTCTTTCAGCATGCATGGGTTCATTTTGGGTTACCCATTTCCATTTTATCTGATAGAGATTCCCGATTTGTTGGGAAGTTTTGGTCAAGTCTATGGGAGTTAATGGACACCATATTGAAGAAGAGCACAACATTTCATCCACAAACAGATAGTAAAATAGAGGTGGTCAACAGGGCAGTGATCCAGTTGCTCAGAGGCTATTGCAGCAAGAATCTTAAGCTTTGGGATGAACATTTGTGTTATGTGAAACATGCTTACAACCATGCCAAGCAATCTTCTACACAGATATCTCCTTTTGAGACTTTTTTTGGTTTTATACCAAGGTCTCCCATGGATTTTGTCTTTATTAAAGACATAGAAGTTGATGGACATAGTGATGTGGACAAAGAAACCAAGTTCATTGAACAAATCCAAGAAATTCACCAAGCAGTGTAGGAATAGCTGGAAAGAAGCCAGGCCAAGCACAAGGCAAGGCATGATAAGCATCGAATTGGGCATAGCTTCCAAGTTGGTGATCAAGTCTAGTTGTATATCAACAAAGACAGAATGAAAGGTAAAGGTAAGAAGCTGAAGCCAATAAGGTACGGGCCTTTCAAGATACTTGAGAAAATTGTTGAGAACACTTTTTGCCTTGATTTTTGATCTAAATTGGATCCTAAATGCTCTCAAAGTTTTCATGAGTGTTTCAAATTATGCCAAAAGATTCAAGTCTTAGAAAGATCAAGCTATCAGAAGGAATCCTTGCGACAGTTGCAGTTGTAATTAGCGTAGAGCAACGAGGACCCTTGGTCTAGCACGCAGACCATTGGCCCATGCTAACACGCACTAGCGCAAGATTGGCAAAAAATCAAAGGCTAATTCGAGAAATGGGGGTAGTTTCTGATACACGATTAGCACTTAGCGCTAATCGCATTTCGTAGGGCGTCCCCCTTAGTGAAAGAAAGCCTCGAAGCACTCGGACCCGAAAAGGCTATGAAATGCGAAAAAGTAGTGCATTTGGTTCTGTAGCGTGGGATTCCACAAACCGACAGGATATCGGAAGGCCTCGAGGCAATAAGAGGTTTTGACTAAGTCCCACCCAATGCCACACATCGAGTGACACGCGTCCAGTGGATGAGAGAGAAAATTTCCCGCATCAGATGGGTAAACGTCATGCAACTTAACCACTTGATATGAACGACGACCGTAGGATCTGGGGGGCCCAGATCAACGGCGGAGGCGCATCCCAATAAATGACCGGATTTGACGAAGTTATGAAGCAAGATTATAGGGGATTTGAAGTCCGACGTGGATGATGAGTTGGAAAAAGAGTCGTGATTCGCGGGCGATCTTGAAGCAAACAGAAATAACGACCATTCAAATATGATTCATGGAATCTGACACACTCAGTTCGTTAGGAAACAGGTGGCCACCTCCCTACGAGGTGTTACACAGTGATGATGATGCAAAGTAGAGGAATTTGAATGGATAAAGGTAGGAAACCAAAAGGTCAGGAAGTGGAAAAAAACAGTCAAAGAACAGACTGGCTTTAAAGCCATGAACTGACAGAAGTAGAGCAGGAGTTAGTTAGATGCAGAAAGCTAAGAGTAGAGAACAGAGAGTAGAAGCCAAGCTGACCTGAAGGCAGCATTGAGCTAGACAGAGCCAAAGAGAGTCAGAGAGTCTGTGTACTCCATAGAAGGCTTGATAGGTTCAAGCAAACTCCTCGGCATAGGCCTGTCATACTACTGTGACCAGTAGAGGTCGTGTTTCAGTAAGGAGAGTCTGTGTACTCTAGTCCTACTAATTTTTATCTGTTTAGTGAGACTCGAATTGAACTCACTATTGTAAAAACTCTGCTTGAAAACATAATAGAGAGGCCAACACCAAAGGTTGGACCAAGAGACATATCCCAGGAGCATTGGGTGAACTCCTTATTAAACTTGTTGTGTTTACATGTGTTGACTGTTATATTTTCTCTAACTGCCTCAGTGTCTATGTATTCTAGCAATATAATCGGTCCATTGCATAAACTAGCATAGGCACATCCACACACATGAGTCTGTAATACCTTTAATTCTTCGTTCTAGATAAATTCCAGATCAAGTGGTATCAGAGCTCTAGGTTACTAAGGTTAGACAAGCTTGTGCTAGATTTTGTTGTTGAATGCTAACTAGATCAAAGCTTAAATTAGGAGAAGGAGAGTTGGTTGAAGCTAACCCAGAAATTGGAAGAGTCTATCCTAAAGGGAAAATTTCAGAAGAAAGTCCCTTGGAATTAGACTCCCCATTCATGGATAGTTTTATGACCATGAAATCCATTGTAGAGGAAATGTATAGGAATTTAAGAAAAGTAGAGATGAAGATTCATCAAACTCCAAACAAGACAAGGGAGTAGAAGAATCTCTCCTCCATGACCACTCTAAGGGTAAAGGGAAAGAAGAAAAATTTCTCATGCCTCCTAATAGCCCTGAGAATAAAAAGAAAACATCTTTGATTAAATTAGATGTTAAGTTTGATTTACCAATATATGATGGAGAGTTGAATGCAGAGAAGCTGGATAATTGGATTAGACAGATTGATGTTTATTGCAGAGTACAGAGCATTGAATCAGACAAGAGTAAGATTCAGCTAGCTAGCCTATGCCTTGGGGGCACTGCCTTGGTATGGTGGGAAGGCAGGACACAACTTGACATGAAGCAACATGGTAATATTCTTTCTATCTAGAGTGAATTTGTTTCTGCAATTAAAAAGCAATTATATCCACTAGACTATATGTAGCAAGCCATGATGAGCTTGCAAACTCTTTGCCAACTAAAAGGGAAAAGTGTACAAGGCTACACCCAAGAATTTAGGAAGAGAGCTTTGATTCTAGGAATTTATTTAGACTAACCTAAAACTCTATTGAAGTATATAGGTTGTCTACACATCTACATGAGGCACACTATCCTCATGTTTAATCCCACTAGCATAGATGAGGTATCCATCCAAACTACACATCTAGAAGCTAGAGGGAAGAATGTGAACCTAGAAGTTGGGGGATCATCCAAACCCACTGCAAGCAAGAATAAGGAGAAAAGAAAATAGAAATGGAAAGAGAGGAAGACAAATACCGTACAGAAAAGCAAGTCTTCATGCACTCACTGTAAGAAGGATGGGAATGATGATGAACACTAATGGATTCTACATCCAGAGCTGAAACCCAAGAAAAACGAGGGCAGAAAGAAGAGGACTGTTGTAGCTATTCAAAAGGATTTGTGGTCAGACTTAGGGGATGAAACAACAATCACAGACACAGGTATAAAAGGTTTCCCACTTTAGAGAATGCAAAGATCAAGAAGCAGGTACAGGAGCTGCTTGAGAAAGGGTTCATAAGGCCTAGCACATTGTCATGTGGATCTCCAATTGTCTTGGTGAGAAAGAAAGATGGATCATGGAGAATGTGCATTGATTACCGAGCACTAAATAAAATAACGATAAAAAATCGTTATCCCCTTCCTTGCATAGATGATCTGTTAGATCAGTTGAAAGAAGCTATTTATTTTTCCATGTTAGACTTGCATAGTGGATATCATCAGGTCAGGGTTGCAGAGAAAAATGCATGGAAGACTGCTTTCAAAACAAAGCAGGGATTGTATGAGTGGCTGGTTATGCCTTTTGGCTTAACTAATGCTCCTGCTACTTTCCTGAGAGTAATGAATGATGTACTCAACCCTTTTCTTGATGATTTTGTCATTGTATATTTGGATGACATTCTTATATTCAAAAAAACATGGGAATAACATTTAAAGCATGTTAAGCAGACTCTAGATGTTTTGAAAAGAGAAAACCTTTATGTTAAACTCTCAAAATGTGAATTTGGAAAAACATATTTGAATTATTTGGGTCATATAGTAGGGGCTGGTGAATTGAAGATAGATCCCTCTAAGGTTGCAGTCATTGTGAACTGGCCTAAACCCAAATCTGCTACAGAAGTTAGAAGCTTCCTAGGAGCATCACAATATTGGAGAAAGTTTATTTCTAACTTTTCCTTAATTGCAGCACCCTTACATGCTTTAACAGGATTGAACAAGGTGTTTCAGTGGGGAGGAAAACAACAAAAAGCCTTCGACCCCTTGAAAGAAAAGATTAGTATAGCACCAATACTAGCACTGCCAGATCTTCAAAGACCATTTGAGATTGAAACGGATGCTAGTGACTATGTCATGGGAGCAGTGTTGATGTAGCACGGTAAACCCATATGCTATTTTTCTGAGAAATTTAATTCTGTAGTAGCTAATTATCCCACTTATGATAAAGAATTGTATGCATTAGTACACAGTGTGAAAAAGTGGAAACATTACTTACTGGGAAAAGAGATAGTTATACACACTGATCATCAACCACTTCAATATTTACACTCCCAAAATAAGTTGCAACAATCAAGACACTATAGATGGATGGGTTTTCTACAACAGTTTCATCTTGTCATCAGATATAAAAAGGGCATACACAATAAAGTTGCAGACATGTTGTCCAGACCAATTATAAGTGCATCTACTATACTTAAGCATAATTCAGTATTGCATGAAAGCTACATTGAACAATATGCTCAAGATATAGATTTTGAAGATGTGTATGAAACTTTAAGTCAAGGCAAAATAGTAGGAGAATTGGACTATCATGTCAAGGACCAAATCTTGTATCATTTTTGGAAGCTATGCATTCCACAAACTGAAAGAGTAAAGATAATTCGAGAAGCACACACTTCTCTAATATTAGCTCACTTTGGTGTAAGTAAAACAATTGCACAGCTGCAAATATTTTGTTATTGGCCAAAAATTAATGAGATAGTTTCTAGATATGTAAGAGGGTGTACCATGTGTGCTAAGAGAAAGCCCAACAATAGAAAAATAGGCTTGTACACTCCACTACCAGTTCCTTCTCATCCTTGGGAAAGTGTTTCCATGGAATTTGTTGGAGGACTGCCCAAATCTAGGAAAGGTCATGACTATTTATATGTTGTTGTGGATAGGTTCAACAAAATGTGTATTTTAATACCTTTTAACAAACAGCTTAAAGCTGAACAAACTGAAAAGTTGTTCTTTCAGCATGTATGGGTTCATTTTGGATTACCCACTTCCATTATATCTGATCGAGATACCTGATTTGTTGGGATATTTTGGTCAAGTTTGTGGGAATTGATGGACACTAGACTAAAAAAGAGTACAACTTTTCATTCGCAAATAGATTGCCAAACAGAAGTGGTCAATAGGACAGTGATCCAGTTGCTCAGAGTCTATTACAGTAAGCATCCCAAGCTTTGGGATGAACATTTATGTTATGTGCAGCATGCTTACAACCGAGCTAAACATTCTTCTATGCAAAGATCTCCTTTTGACACCTGTTTTGGTTTCACACCAAGGTCTCCCTTAGATCTTGTCTTCGGTAAAGACATAGCAGTTGATGGACACAGTGATGTGGACAAGGTAACCAAGTTCATTGAACAAATCCAAGAGATTCACCAGGCAGTACATGAACAGCTGGAAAAGAGCCAAGCCAAGTACAAGTGATCAGGAGCTCAGGACCAAGTGTCGTAAAATGGTTAAAAATGAAAGTGCTCAGAACTGATTGGAACCTAAACGACCGGATAGAGCTCGTCTTCCTGATTCCGGCGCCGCAAATGGTTCGAAAAACGGTCGCCTTATGAGAAAGTTATGCCAAAAATAAGAATTGCCTAATAACATTAGAATTTTGAATTTTGAAAAAAAAAAAAAAAAGGAATATTCCTTAGAATATTCATTTTCAACAACCAATCACAGGTTGCCACGTGGCAAGCGCGGAGGCCACCACATGGCCCATGATGACGTCAACATATGTGGGTGCATATAGTTCCAAAATTTTTAGTCGAGCGCGTGGTTTGAACCCACAACCTCCAGGTATATAACCAAACGTTTTACCATCATACCACAACACTTGATGTTGAATGGCAAGCGGCAGAAACATCTCTTAAAGTTTAAATTTGGTTAGGCGCAAACCAAAGCGGGCCAACCCCCATGCAATATGACCACGCCATGCAACCACTACCCAGGGAACCGGCGGTCAGTTAGTGGCGGATTTGGCGGAGCGCCAAATTTGGGCGGTCCTGCCATAATTGGCGGACCTATCTGGACCTCCTCTACAATTAACTGGAGTTTTTCAAGGGCAACTGGCAGTTGGGAGTAAATGGCCATAACTTTGGCTAGGAAAGTCCATTCTGGACGAATTTTTTTTTGATTTTGGGTCTCTTCGACCTTCTGAAGCCATTGGCATAGGTTTCACAGCCATCTGAGGTCATTTGCAGGTGTTTTAGCTTCATGGAAGTTCCAGGAGCCACTAGGGCCAAATCAATTTGGGAGCTGCATTGGGAATTGTGTAGCCAGTGAATGTGGAACAAAGGTCATTCTTGAAGTTTTCCAACCTTCTGAATCCATTTCTACAGCTCGTTTTGCCTTCTAAGGCATTCTTCTCACTGTTTAGCTTCAGGGAAGCTTTCAGGGCCACTAGGGCCATTTCAATGCATGAGCTGTTTGGGGGCTATGTTCATCCGTTTTTGGTGATTCAAAAGCCTATGTCTGCTATTTTCGACCTTCTGAGTCTAATGGTAGAGGTTTCAGAACCAATTGAGGTCATCTTCACCTCGAAATTCTCCATGCAAGTTTAAAGAGCCACAAGGGCCAATTGGGGAAAGTACTGTAAAAGGTACAAATTTCACTGTTTAGTGTTTGGGAAAGAGCATGTTTGGCTAATTCCTATCTTCTGATTCTTTATTTACAGTCATATCTGTCTTTTGAGACACATATATTCTTGTATTAGCCTTTGTATCATTTTTAATACAAGAGGACAAGCCTAATTGAAGAGGTTTGGTCCAGCAGATGTAGCCCAGAGGGGGTGAACTGCTTTAACATTTTGATGTCTTTATTTGCTGAATATGATATGGTAAACAAAACTGATATAAAGTTTTAAACAGCAAATATACATAACTTGCATACACACATAATCACCTATTCAGCTATAGAAAGTTATTGGTCTTATTCCGCAAGGACATTAAACTTCAAGTTTGTGTATGTCAAAGACTTCTAAGTGTTTACTTTGTTATTTCTTTAGGCAGAGCCTATAGAGGGCCAGGTAGCCTCTGGAACTCATCCTCTTTTTAGAGGTGACATGTCCGGTGAATGCCCCTACAGTCTATCTCTGTATAAGAAATAAGAAGTTTATACATTTTTAGAGGTCATTTGGAGTGTCTAGCTCACAGTTGAAATTATTGGAAATGGATACCTTGCACCCTTAAACAAGTACATTCCATTTTCAGATCAGATGGTATCAGAGCACTAGGTTGCTTGACTGACATCACTAGCTTGATTGTGTAGCTTGAAAGGTGTCTTAAGCAGTGTTGGAGATTGACTGCTTTATTATTCTGCAAAGTACTTGTTGTTTGAGTTTGTTGAAGCTCTTTTGTTCATTTTTATAATGACAACTTCCATAAGTGAGTTCTCAAAATCGTCCTCCTTCACAAGATTCTTTGATGAAGGCTTGAAGCAAGAATTTTTCATCATGATGAATATGGTGAGAGAAATGTATGAGGATGAAAGAAAGAGCTCTAGACTTCAAGAGCAGTTGAATTCCATGAGGGAAGAGAATCAGTTGCTTTCTAACCAATTGCAGGAAATGGAAGGCCAACTTCATATTGCAAACATGAAGCTGGAAAGGATGCATGAGTTGGAGACACAACTCCTTGTTGACAAAGAAGCCTTAGCCAAGTATCAGCTTGAAGAAGAGGTAAACAATTCTAGTTTGTCTTCAAATTCTGATAAGAATGTTTATGTTGGTTCTTTTGAGAAACATACCAGAGGCATAGGGTCCAAGTTGATGTCCAAAATGGGATATGAAGGACAAGGATTGGGCAAACATGCACAGGGTATAGTTGAGCCAATAATGGTTGAGGTAAGGCCTAAGAATTTGGGTCTTGGTTATGGACATTCTTATGGAGAATGTTCCAAAGCAGCCATGAAGGCAATTGAAACAGTTCCTAGAAGGAGTTTCATTTCAAGTTCTTTATCTCAAGGTTGTAAAGGTTGTATTCTTGAGGAATGCAATAGTTTGAAACATGCTTTGCAAGAAGGTGTGCATAAGCATGCACTTGAACAAGGGAGTGGTGAAAGCTCTAAAACCATTGAAGGGATTGATGGTGTTCCAAAAGGAGATTCTTCTTCATTTGATTCACCTCCTCATGAAGGTAATGAAGGTGAAAGACAAAGGTATAAATCTGATTTCAATCATATTTCCTTTGATCATGTAAAGCATGGAAAATTTCCACACAAGCATTGGAAAAGAATTGCATGTTCTTTTTGTGGTTTGTTTAACCATAATGTTTCTAGATGTTGGAAAAGAATGGCAACATGCAGGAAACTTTTGAAGGAAAGGAGGCAAGAAGCCAAAGTTCCAACGAACAATGCAAATCATGCTGTCAAGAAGATGAACATGTGTTGCACTTATTGCCATAAGCATGGACATACTGTTGAAAGGTGTTGGACTCTGAATCCAACAATGCTTCCAAAAAAGTTAAAGAAATTGGAGCAAGAGTATGGCAAGAATGGGAAGGAAGTTTCCATCATTGATATGTGTCAGGATGATACACATGTTGATATTGATGTGCAGTTAAAGGAAGTGCCTTTGAAATGGATTGGTAAGAAATGGTTAGAATTCTTATCCAATTGAAGTTGCATGTCTTTTGATTGAATGCATTTCATTGTTAAGGGAATGCAAGTGTAAGATGGAAAGCTGAGTATGAGACTCACTCTATTGTAGCGAAAGTTATATTCATTTCAGCTTTGAAAGTACATGTACATGTGATCGAGGATCTTGTACTTATGATTGTACTTAAGAGAAAGTTGAAGGATAAACTGCATGCATGAGAATGATATGCATGTGCACAGGGATCATGATGATTTCCTTATTTTTTTAAAACATGTATGTGTGATTAACTTGAAGGGTTGATTACTTTGTTTTTAACCATGCATGTAATGTAATCTTGACTTGGAAAAAGTTAATTTGATCTCCAATATTGTAAAGGGGAGAGATGATGAAGTATTTCATCTTTGTAAGAGCCTTCTCATTTGGGAGGCAGTTCTTCTTCTGGAGTAGAGGTGCCATGGATGGGCATCGTGACAGTGGCAAACCCACATGTTTAGAGAAAGATTTTAGCTCATATATCAGCAAGTTTCATTGCTGGTTTCTGCAAACTTTCAGTTTGTCTGGCGAACAAGCTTGGTCGGGATTCGACGAGTACTTGGTTTATGCAGCAACATTCGCCATGACGACAGTTGATAAGGCAGGAAATTTTGGCATCAGTATGCTCTTTTGGCTGAAAGGGAGAGGATATTTCTGTTCCTCAAGTGCTGTACAGTTCAGTTCAAAGAGTCAGTAAGCTTTTGGGGACCAAAAGCCTTCTCATTTGGGAGGTGTGATCAGGAGCTCAGGACCAAGTGTCGTAAAATGGTCAAAAATGAAAGTACTCAGAACTGATTGGAACCTGAATGATCGGATAGAGCTTGTCTTCCTGATTCTGGCACCGCAAACGGTTCGAAAATCGGTCGCTGTATGAGAAAGTTATGCCAAAAATAAGAATTGCCTATTAACATTAGAATTTTGAATTTTGAAAAAAAAAAATTAAAAAGGAATATTCCGCAAAATATTCCAGGGAATATTCATTTTCAACAATCAATCACAGGTTGCCACGTGGCAAGCAAGAGGCCGCCACGTGTCCCATGATGATGTCAACATATGTGGGTGCATATAGTTCCAAAATTTTTGGTCAAGCGTGTGGTTTGAACCCACAACCTCCAAGTATATAACCAAACGTTTTACCATCATACCACAACACTAGATGTTGAATGGCAAGCGGCAGAAACATCTCTTAAAGTTTAAATTTGGTTGGGCACAAACCAAAGCGGGCCAGCCCCCATGCAATATGACCACGCCATGTGACCACTACCCAGGGAACCGGCGGTCAGTTAGTGGCGGATTTGGCGGAGCGCCAAATTTGGGCGGTCCTGCCATAATTGGCGGACCTATCTGGACCTCCACTACAGTTAACTGGAGTTTTTCAAGGGCAACTGGCAGTTGGGAGTAAATGGCCATAACTTTGGCTAGGAAAGTTCGTTTTGGATGAATTTGTTTTTGATTTTGGGTCTCTTCGACCTTCTGAAGCCACTGGCACAGGTTTCACAGCCATCTGAGGTCATTTGCAGGTGTTTTAGCTTCGTCGAAGTTCCAGGAGCCACTAGGGCCAAATCAATTTGGGAGCTGCATTGGGAATTGTGCAGCCAGTGAATGTGGAACAAAGGTCATTCTTGAAGTTTTCCAACCTTCTGAATCCATTTCTACAGTTCGTTTTGCCTTCTGAGACATTCTTCTCACTGTTTAGCTTTAGGGAAGCTTTCAGGGCCACCAAGGCCATTTTAGTGCATGAGTTGTTTGGGGGCTATGTTCATCCGTTTTTGGTGATTCAAAAGCCTATGTCTGCTATTTTCGACCTTATGAGTCTAATGGCAAAGGTTTCAGAACCAATTGAGGTCATCTTCACCTCGAAATTCTCCATGCAAGTTTAAAGAGCCACAAGGGCCAATTGGGGAAAGTACTGTAAAATGTACAAATTTCACTATTTAGTGTTTGGGAAAGAGCATGTTTGGCTAATTCCTATCTTCTGATTCTTTATTTACAGTCAGATCTGTCTTTTGAGACACATATATTCTTGTATTAGCCTTTGTAGCATTTTTAATACAAGAGTACAAGCCTAATTGAAGAGGTTTGGTCCAGCAGATGTAGCCCAGAGGGGGTGAACTGCTTTAACATTTTGATGTCTTTATTTGCTGAAGATGATATGGTAAACAAAACTGATATAAAGTTTTAAACAACAAATATACATAAATTGCATACACACATAATCACCTATTCAGCTACAGAAAGTTATTGGTCTTATTCCGCAAGGACATTATACTACAAGTTTGTGTATGTCAAAGACTTCTAAGTGTTTACTTTGTTATTTCTTTAGGCAGAGCCTGTAGAGGGCCAGGTAGCCTCTGGAACTCATCCTCTTTTTAGAGGTGACATGTCCGGTGAATTCCCCTACAGTCTATCTCTGTATAAGAAATAAGAAGTTTATACATTTTTAGAGGTCATTTGGAGTGTCTAGCTCACAGTTGAAATTATTGGAAATGGATACCTTGCACCCTTAAAAAAGTACATTCCATTTTCAGATCAACAAGGCAAGGCATGATAAGCATCGGATGGAGCATAGTTTCCAAGTTGGTGATCAAGTCTGGCTGTATATCAACAAAGATAGAATGCAAGGTGAAGGTAAGAAGATGAAGCCAATAAGGTATGGACCTTTCAAAATACTTTAGAAAATTGGTGAGAATGTTTTTCACCTTAATTTACCAGCTTACATGCACATCTACTCAGTTGTTAATGCAGACAGCTTGAGACTATTTGAACCTTCATTAATTGAAGATCCATAAGAGCAGAGTCATTTGCCTTCTATTGATGATCTTTTGCCTGAATATCTTAATGAGTTGCAAGAAGATACAGTTCTGGACAGGAAGGTGAGAACCACACACAGAGGGGATCTTGAGTACCTCAGGGTTGGACTCAAGGGTTCAAAGCCAAGCAGTGCAAAATGGATAGAAATTGAGCAAGCGAGGAACCTATACCCTCACTTGATTGATGCTTAAAGAAAACCAACTTTTGGTGGTACAAAATCTTTCTCAGCAGAAAGGACGTGATCTGAATTGGATCCTAAATACTCTCTAAGTTTTCATGACTGTTTCAAATTATGCCAAAAGATTCAAGTCTTAGAAAGATCAAGCTATTATAAGGGATCCTTGTGATAGTTGCAGTTGTGATTAGCACAGAGCGACAAGGACCCTCAGTTGAGCACGCAGACCGTTGGCCCATGGTAACGTGCACTGGCGCAAAATTGGCAAAAAACCAGAGGCTAATTCGAGAAATGGGGGTAGTTTCTGATACGCGATTAGCACTAATCGCATATCGCAGGGTGTCCCCCTTATCGAAGGAAAGCCTCGAAGCGCTTGGACCCAAAAATACTATGAAATGTGGAAAAGTAGTGCATTCAATTTCGTAGCATGGGATTCCACAAACCAGTAGGATATCGGAAGGCCTCGAGGTGGTAAGCAGTTTTGATTGAGTCCCGCCCAATGCCACACATCGATTGACACGCGTCCAACAGATGAGAGAGAAAATTGCTTGCATCAGACAGGTAAACGTCATGCAACTTACTAGCCTGATATGAACAACGACTGTAGGATTTGGGGGGCCCAGATCAACGATGGAGGTGCATCTTGATAAATGACCAGATTTGACGAAGTTATGAAGCAAGATTACAGGGGATTTTAATTTCGAAGTGGATGATGAGTTGGCAAAAGAGTTGTGATTCGTGGGCAATCTTGAAGCAAACGGAAATAACGGCCATTCAAATACGATTCATGGAATCTGACACACTCAATTCGTTAGGAAATAGGTGGCCACCTCCCTGTGAGGCATTACATAGTGATGATGATGCAGAGCAGAGGAATTTGAATGGACAGAGGCAGGAAATCAAAAGGTCGGGAAGCGAAAATGAAAAATCAAAGAACAAACTAGCTTTAAAGCCATGAACTGATAGAAGTAGAGCAAGAGTTAGCTAGACGTAGAAAGCTAAGAGCAGAGAACAAAGAGTAGAATCCGAGCTAACCTGAAGGCAGCATCGAGCCAGATAGAGCCAAAGAGATTTAGAGAGCCTGTGTACTCCATAGAAGGCTTGAGATGTTCAAGCGAACTCCTCGGCATAGGCCTGTCATACTACTGTGACCAGTAGGGGCCGTGTTTCAGTAAGGAGAGTATGTGTACTCCAATTATACTGATTTTTATATGTTTAGTGAGACTCAAATTGAGCTCACTGTTGTAAAAAATCTACTTGAAAATATAATAAAGAGGCCACCACTGAAGGTTGGACCAGGAGTCATAACCTAGGAGCATTGGGAGAACTCCTTATTAAACTTGTTGTTTTCTCATGTTTGACTGTTTTGTTTTCTCTAACTACCTCCGTGTCTATGTATTCTAGAAATCTTATTGGTCCATTGCATAAAGTAACATAGGCACATCCATGCACATGAGTCTGTAATACCTTTAATTCTTCGTTATGGACAAATTCCAGATCAGTTTTCCAGCTTATATGCATATTTATTTAGTCATTAATGTGGTGAACTTGAGACTCTATGAACCTTCATTTATTGAAGATCCTAAAGAGAAAAGTTATTTTCCTTCTATTGATGATCTGTCGCCTGAATATCTCAATGAGTTGCAGGAAGATACAGTTCTGGACAAGAAGGTGAGAACTACGACCAGAGGGGATGTTGATTACCTCATAATCGGACTCAAAGGTTCAAAACCAAGCAATGCAAGATGGATAGAGATTCGACAAGTGAGGAAGTTGTATCCTCACTTAATTGATCCTTAAAAACAAAATTTTGGGGTCCAAAATAATTTTAGTAGAAAGGCGTGATCCAAATGGATCCTAGAAAACCCTCTAATTCTTCTAAAGATCAAAACTATCACCAAAGAGGAACTCTTAGAAATAGCGGATTACACTATCAAGAGGAAAAAACATGAAGAAAGCAAGGAAATAAGGCCTATCAGAGGCTTAAAACAACTTTGCATGAGAGCCATCGGATCTGGCCGATCAATGGTCCAGATCTGATTGGCATATCACAATCAGCGGAGGCTATCGGAGGCTACCACAAACTTATTGTGATAGCGATCAGCATGGTCAATGAGGACCGTCAATCAAGCGCACAGATCGATGGCCCAAGTTGAATCGCAATATCATAATCGACAATTATAGAGGAGCGCTTACAAATGGCCCGGGGTCTATGCGATATGTGATTGCGATCAATTGCATCGCAATATCGTGTCGGAGCATTTCAACAGAGCGGGTCCAATATAAATATGATTCGCGATAGCCAGACTTGATGGAAATATAGATGATATTATATATATTTTGAGATCCAAAAAACAGTGTTTTCCTTTGTATTTCGCGTTTTCATTAAATAAATGAAATACAAAGGAAAAAGCGCTGATGCGATGAAACCAAACCCGTAAGGATTTATTAATGCTATTGTATATTATTTCAAGTCTAATATGAGCCATTTTTCAGGATTTTCATGTTTTAATGTATTTTTAAAATGCAAAGGAAAATCATGGAACAAGCAGGATTTTGGGCAGGCCATACATGGTAAGGGGTTTTGGTAGGGCTCCGCCTGAGCCCATACATTGGCTGCCACGTGTCCAGGCCGTGGAGAGAGAAAAGCACCCTTTTCAGGTGGTTAACCCCCGTATGAATGAGTCGCCCGAAATGAACCTCAACCGTTGGATCAAGATCTCTTAGATCAATGGTGGAGATGCGATAAGTAATATAAAGGCAGACCCGATAGGAGTTATAAGGCAGAATCTATAGTGTTTCAAATCCGATAAATGACAGATTGGTGAATTTTCATAGTTTTTAGTGTATTTCTTTGTGCAAATAGAGAATGCTAATTTTGGGGATTTCAAAGGCCCAATGGTCCATTCCCTTACAGAACAGGTGGCCACCATCCCTGAAGGTTTTTACCAATGTTTGCTAATGCTTAGAAGGGGATTCGAGCGGACAGAGGCTAGGAGATAGAAAGCCTGAGAAGCGGAAATGAACAGACAACGCCGATTGGCTTTAAAGCCACAGAAGACAGAAGATAGAGGCAAGAAATGCTCAGACAGAGAGAAAACAGAGATAGAGAGTTAGTGAGGAGAGTCTGTCTACTTAGAAAGACTTGGGGGATCCAAGTGAAGCCTTTTTGTTTTGTATCTGTTGTGTAAGACTCAAATTGAGATCACTTTTGTAAAAAATCTTCTTCTAAAGACATAATAGAGAGGTCACCATTGAAGGTTGGACCAAGAGATGTAGCCCAAGAGTGTTGGGTGAACTCCTTATTAAACTTTTTGTGTTTATGTGTGTTTGTCTATTATGTTCTTTAACTGCTTCATTGTCTATGTATTTCGCAATCTTATCGATCCATTGCACAAAGTAACATAGGCAAATCCATGCACTTGAGTCTGTAATACCTTAATAATTGTCTAAGATCTCACTATCAGATCAATAAGATTCATACAACCACATATGGAATATTCCATACATAATTGCATAAGTTAAAACTACATACATTGCTAAAGTAACCATAATAGTCGAACTATAATAAAAACATATGCATGAAACATGTTGGCTATGTTATATTATAAAAGTGAAATTTCCATCCATACATACAACCATGACAGCTACTAACACCAATAGTAGAATGTTACAGTCAACACCGCCTACTCCTCCAAAGAGATGTACTCACTCTGCACTGAGGAGAATCCAAGGATCATCACAGTACTCTCCAAGCCCTCTCTAAGAAATGCCTAGCAAAATCTTGGCTCCCAAAAGCCTCTTTTATGAGTTATGGGGTTCTATATATAGAAAAGGGTGGGGTGACCCTTTGTTGGGTGTGGTTTTTCACCCATTTTCCGCACCTTATTTCCTTTGTTTTGATCTGTATGACCTACAAACTTGTGCCCTTATATGACAAAATTCCTTGTTTTCTTACCTTTTTCATCCATTTTACTGTCATGTTACTTTAGTGTATTTTACCGAATAAATGTGAGGTTTTATTTCTTTTTTAGGCTAACTGGACGAGCATTGAAGGAGCATGTCAGTAATTTTATTCTTTTCAGGTGTTGGCTCGTGGAAGTAAAGAGGCAGTAGGACCTAACTACAGGAAAGGGTAGAACAGTTCGTTGTTACACCCTGAGTGTTGTTACATATCGCTGCTACATACTAGGTGTTGTTACAGGTGGCTACTATTATAATTTGCTGCTACACATCGATGTTATTACAGGTTGCTATTACACATAGGGTGCTACTAAACCTCGCGTGGGTCCACCGTTACACCAACAACGTTGTCTTCAGTTATGTCACGTCATCCCAAACCATCATTTTCTCAATACTGTTGCACCGAATCTGGAAATGTGGGTACTATTCCACATAATAGTTGTTGGCAGTAGATTGTTTATTTTTGAGGTAACAAGATTCAAGTAGTTGTAACTAATGTATATTTATTTAGCAGTAGGTTGCAACTTCTTTATTTTTGGATCAACATGAGAATTAGAGATTCTCATCGCTGATCTGTTTTCTAATTTTTGGGATGTAATAGTTATAAAAGACTCGACTTTTTATGTATAAAGCACGCAGATATAGAAGAGTATTGTTGTTTTGTTTCTGTAATTCCTGAACTTATTTTAATATCAATTGGCATGGTGATGTTGTGATTGCTTCGCAACTGATCTGTTAATCAATTTTTGTGTCTTCCTGTGCCCTGTTGAGGAGGAAGGGCCCTCCTCTTTGGCAGGGGTTGCAGTGATTAGGCAGTGTACATTTTAGTTCAGTTTATTGATTTATAGTTTCTCGATGTTATTGTACAAATCGTGGATTGCATTCATTGTTTTTTCTATTTATCTTATGATGTTACACAGAGTTAAACAATAGAGGAATAGTAACCAACTGGAATAGATGTTAGCTCTAGGTGTGGCACGCCTTGATTTCAATAGCTACGAGTTGTGATTTAATTATGTGGATCATTTCTTTATATCTTCATATATGATTGATTCAGTAATTTAGATCATCGACATATTTTACAGTTTTTCTAGAATCCCTTATGCTTGGCTAGAGTGTATTGGCACACATAGTGCGAACTCCATTGAAACAACAAGACCTACCCTGGGTTGATAATTAATGTTGCAGCCTGAGTCAATTAAGGTTGATAAAACAACACTACACCCTTGACATTCCCCTTTGTGACTCTTGGACTACCCTCATGACTCTTCAACTTCATTACACATAACTCTTTACATTACACATGACTGTTTGCATTCCACTAATGACATTTGGAATTTCACTTTACATTACATCTGATTACAGCATTTACAGCTCATAGTAGTGAGCTAGCCGAGACAACTCATAGCACAACTCGACATGACATTATTGACATGTACTGGCTGAATGTGGTGTCCATGTCAAGTTGTTGTGTTGTTAAATGATGGATGTGTCCTTGAATGTAGTTTGTATTCATCTCCTCATAGCTTGGTGTTGCGGGGTCTTCAATGATATTGATCTTCCCAAGATGGTTCTATGCATGTGTTTATTTTGTTTGTTTTTTGGTATGATTCATATGTATGTTCAACTGCGAGAAAATCTTCTAGCATTCGCTCCTTCTTCATCTCGTTCATCATCATGCCAAGATTCATCAATGTACCTATTCTTGCAATTCACTCATGATGGGACGACATCAAATCCAAAACCTTCTAACCTAGCATGATACATTGTTCTCATGTTTCGGGTCGAGGTGACCGGGAGGGAGGACAACACATTGAAACTCCGTAGAGCACAGCTCAGGCCAAGATGAGAGGCTCTAGAGGATTGCCATGAAAAACTACATAGATGACAATGGGAGGAAGATTTGCTCAATCTAGGATAGAAACGAAATGATAGCTACAAGGTGGAACCCAGCTAGACATAACGACGCAATTTGCAGGAGGAAGAAAAGGCAGGGTGTCTGGGGGAACTGCTGGACAGTTCTGTGCATTTTTCAAGGTGAGTACTGGGAAAGTCTCTTAGGGTCCAGTTGAGAATCTGCATAGATTCTATGAGAGAGACAGAGCTGAGTAGCAAGGGACACTAGCAAGAAATTATCCACAATTTTCCAGAGCAGGGCATGCCACGTTGCGGGGAGTTGCTGGTCATAACTATGCGTTTCTGGGTGACAATGCAGGATAGGAAGTTGCTGTGTAATTTCAGAAACGTTACAGAGCAAGGTAGCAGCATGTGTACTAGCCAGATCTTTGTAATTTTTAGGGACTGCAAGGCAAGCTAACAGGGGGGCTGTCAGTGATAGCTTTGCAATTATGAGGGAGAACAGGTCAAGCCAACAAGGGGTCTTCTAGTTAAATCTTTGCAATTCCTTGGAACAATGTAGTGATAGGCAGCATAGGCCCGACTGATCCAAAATCTTTTGCTTATAGATGTGTTAAAGAATTACATGCATAAATTGTAGCTTAACATAGAAAACTTAATGTGCACATGAGAGAAGAGGAGAAACACATAAAGCATGAAAGAAGACAACAAGACTTGATAACGGAGTTCATCCGACTTGGACTACATCTTCAGGCCCTGCTCGATCAATGGGGAGGCCTTCATTCATTAAGTGGCATGAGAAAGAAGAGTACAAGCATCAGTTACAAAAAAGGAGTTTTATACCTCCATACTAAAAAATGGCTGAAAAATGCATAAATATTATGGAGAAATGGATAGTTCCATTGTGTTCGTGGCATCAAGAAGTGTTAAAACCATATAAAATTTGTCAAATTCTGACAAAGTGAAAATTCGGCCCTCCTGCAAAATTCTGTCTCGAACTCCGTGCACTTCCTCCTCCCTTGGTCGCACTGAAAAACTATGTTTAAATAAAATATTGGTGGTGGATTATTCAAGGAAACCGTTGTAGCACAGTTGGTGGAAAGTTTGGTTAATATGGAGGAGGTCGGGCAGTCAAACCCTGCCTCCTCCTTTTTGCATAACAAAATCTTTTTTAATACATTATAAATGATATTTTTGTTTAAATCAAATTTTTAGTTGGGTCGGCCTCGCCTTGGGCAGCTCACCCACTGTACCTGCCTCCGGTCAACATTTGTAATAAGTTTCATGTTGGGCATGGTTGGGTCCGTGCCCAAAGGGCCGGCCCACCACCCACTATATTCAATGTCGTGGGTTATTGAGGCCCGTTCTGTGGGATCCATTGGGAGTTCTGTGGTGTGCGGTGGTGGGGTCTTGGTTGCCCACCTGGTTTGTTTACACAATTCCGTGGGAGGGGTCGGGGGTCGTGGCCCTCCCCTCCACCAATTTTTATGTGGTGCGGATAAGGGGTGGGCGGGTTAGTGGCCCGCCACCCTTTTTTTATATATTTTTTATTATATAAAAACAAACTATGCATTTTTTTGAAATTTGGTTTTGGACCGAAGGAGTATTTTTAACAAGGCCACGATTTTTCCCAAAATCTAGCTGGAGTTGGCCAGATTCCATCCACCAAGAAAAGTCAAAATTGTGCCTTCATTAGTCCTGCCCAGTCATAAAAAATTCAACCCAACTTTGACTTCCTCTATCTCCTTCACTCGGACTCGGATTGGAGTGTCGTTCACACCATTGGAATCAGGGTGACATGCACTTCGATTTGATATCAAGTTCATCGCCTTCTGCCACTTTGGATTTTGAGCCTTTTCCATGCCACTGGTGTCTGGAGATCTGCCTGGATCAATCCTCCCCATTTAGGAGCTTTTGGACCGCCAAAAGCTTTATCAGTCAATTGCCAAGTAAGGGAATTGTTCCATCACTCTTTCTTTTTCCAACCATTTTGCCTTGCTATGGTGCATCCCCTTGAAACCAACTCGAAGGTATTCCACATCTCCCTGTTGTGAAGTCCTGGTTCTTCTATCAAGGATACTGTCTTCAGGTAACTCATCGAGATACTCTAGTGTAAAGTCATCAACTGTAGGAATTGTTCTCACCTCCTCGATGTCCATAATCAATGGTGGCTCATATAGCTTTAAGTTCTCCACATTCACTACTGAGTACATTTGCATATATATCGGCAAATGGAGATGAAAGGCATTGTTTCCAATCTTCTCCAAAATGGTGAATGGAACATACCGAATTGGTCACAACTTCTTCCCTTCTCCCTTCATCCTATCCTTGCTAATGTGGAACCACACTTTGTCACCCACTTGAAATTGGTGGTCGACTTAGTGTTTGTCATTTCGAGCCTTGTACCGGGCTTGACTTTTCTCCAGCTACTCCTATATTGCTTGGTGAATCAACTGGATCTGCTGAATCAACCACTGCGCTTTGTCCCTGTCATCACGTCCACTAGAGTCATCTTCCCTTCCAAAGACCATTTCAAAAGGGTCTTTTGGCAGGTAGCCAAAACATGTCTCAAATGGTGAACAATGTGTATATCATTGTACTACTCGATTGTAGGAATGTTGCACATATGGAAGATGCTCATCCCACAATTTAGGATGTTTCCCACAATAGCCTCGTAACAAGTGTACCATGGTGCAGTTGACAACCTCTGTCTATCCGTCAGTCTGTGGATGGAATGTCGTGCTTCTTTTCAACTTGGTGTCCATCATCCTCCACAAGCTAGTCCAAAACTCTCTGAGAAAGCGAGAGTCCCGATCTGACACAATCGATGTGGACAACCTAAAATGGACCCAAACATGTTGAAGAAAAGATTAGCAGTCTACTCTACAGTGATCTACTTTTTACAAGGCATTAAAATACACATCTTACTAAAATGGTCAACGACGACATACAAATAGTCGTGAATTTTCCTAGACAAAGGCAAACCTCCTACAAAATTCATCGACACACTTTCCCGTGGATGACTCGGAATAGGGAGTGGTGTGTAGAGCCTGAGTTTTATATTATAGGGCTTTGAAACAGAAGACATCACACAAACCTTTACATAGCAAGTCACAATGTTCTTCATATGAGGCCAAAAAAAAAATCTTTATACATGACACAGTTTTTTCAATACCAAAATGACCAGACACAAGAGAGGTGTGGGCCTCCCGAATTACATTTACCCTTTCTCCTGTGGGTATGCACAATTTTCCAAGGTGATACAACAGTTTACCCTACAAGTGATAGTTGTCTACCTATGAACCATGGGTTATTTTTGCATAAATCTCCTTAAAGTCATCATCATTAGCATATTGTTCAGCATAACTTTCAAAAGACAACAAAGCATTATGCAAAATAACAGAAGCAGAAATAGGAGGGCGAGATAGCATATTAGCCATTTTGTTGCTAGTGACCTTCTTATACTTTATTACTAGATGAAATTACTGAAGAAAACCCATCCACCTGAAATGAAGAGATTGCTACAACTTGGTTTGTGACTGAAGATACTACAAGGGCTGATGATACGTATGGATGATGGTTTCCTTGCCGATCAGGGAGTGTTTCCACTTTTTCACATTCTAGACCAAGGCATATAACTCCTTGTCATAAGTGGGATAGTTTATCACAGCCTGAGAGAACTTCTTTGAATGCTAACATATTGGCTTCTTTTGCTGCATCAATACAACTCCCATGGCATATCCGCTGATGTCAGTCTCAATCTCGAATGGTTATTGGAGATCTGGTAAGCCCAATACCGGTGCGGTGCTGATATTTTCTTTCAATGTTTCGAAGGACTTCTGCTGCTTTCCTCCCATTGAAAGACTTTCTTTACACTTGTCAATGCATGTAAAGGTGCTGCAATAATAGAGAAATTCACAATAAATATTCTCCAATACTGTACTGCACCCAAAAAACTGCGAACCTCGGTTACACTAGTAGGCTTAGGCCAATTTACAATTACTTCAACTTTAGAAGGATCAACTTTTAGCTGACCATGACCAACAATATGACCTAGGTAAACCAAAGAGGTGTTTTTGGGAAAACTACTAGTCCTAAAGAATGCAAGCCCTCTAGGTTTGGCAGCTACCCTAGAAACAACAGTTTAAAGCAATTCAATGATTTCTTCTATGTGTAACAGATAAGAGAAAGATAATGGAACCAACCTAGAACTTCCGCTTAATCCCTTGCTTGATCTCTTTCCCCTTTAACAGATCTTGCAACTCCTCCCCGTACTTAACACGCTTGGAGAGTACCTGCACAAGTATAGCAAAAAGAACCGTCAAAGCATAGTGATCTATTACAACATAAACATTACAGAATCAGATATATAATGAACAAATGATAGCATTCACAAATGATAACATTCACAATTGCACAATCATATGGAAGAAAAATTGAAGAGCTTTATTAATAGAAAGGAGAATTACAACCCAATTGTCTGATCTGACATCATCCTCCCAGCTTCAATCCTTCTTCACCTCATGAAATAACAAGATCACACCAATAATATAATGCCCTTTCCTCAATTACAAACTATCAACACTTCCTTGCAATTCACAATATTCCAACCTCTAGATATCTTGGATGAGGGATCCATTTATAGATGTGTGCAAGGGTGTGAGTCATCCATGGGGTTTGATTAGTGTCATTCCACTTGTTACAATTAGTTCCACAAGAGAAGGGATTGGATATTTCTTAGATCCCTCATTCATCCTTGGGTGAATTTAGAGAGGCAAGTGGCACAGGAGAAGTTTCTAGAAGATTCCATGAGCAACCACTTAGCAAACTATCTCAGACATTTGTCCATCCTCACCCATCGCACCCTATAGAATGCCTAAATAGTATGCATCACTCCCTAGCATTGTACTACTTAGTATGCATCGCACTTTTCCAGTGGAGCAGTTAGTATGGTTCAATTTAGGCAATTTCTAGATGGTTTCTCAGATGGAACTTTTGGGGAATGGTGTATTTAGATGACTATGTTCTTTTAGGGTATGAAACAACTCTTTTAGGGGTTGATGAGCCCTAATACATCGACATATAATTTTTGGGTTGATGTGCCCAAATATGTCTATAAAAGTTTCCCCCTAAAGCACGAGGTCGTAAATATTCATGTCGGGTGAAATGCTTTATCATGAGGATCTGAAGTTTCGAACTAGAAGGTGACCTACATAAGTTACAATACAATACATCATCATAATATAATTTTCATGATCCAGCTGAGGGAGGCATTCCCATGCTCAGCTTTATAAATTTCATTTCAGACTGGTGATTCTTCAGATATAGAGTCATCATCCATGATTAGGATGAACATCTGTGCAGAGCCTTTGTACATTTGATGTTTTTATATCCCTGAATATATCACAACCCAAATGGATGAAACTAGATCTGGGGTCTTCAAACTCATTCAATCTTCTCTCGATGTACAAGTCAATCCATGTGAAGAGATGTTCTGAAGTAGAACATGGAAAGACATCACCTGATTACCAGCCAATGATGTGAGCTGTTAATAGACACGAGAGGGATCATCGATAATGATAATTAACCTCAAGGTACTGTAGTACAATTCATGTGGTGTGAATATATGATCCAATTTCAAACACCACGTAAAATCTTTCAGTCGAAGGCCATTCATGTCAACCTATTGCTAGAAGTGAGAAACTTTCCATTGATGTATGCAAGCTTCAAAGCACTGAAAGGGGTGTTTCTAAGTCAACTTCTTGGATAATCAGCTGATGTCGACAAGAAGGGACTCATCATAGGAGGGCCTTGAGGTATCCCACATCTACGACACAAAACGAAGCAAATGATTTTTGGAGGTGAAAATGAACTGACAACACAAGGTTCAATATTGGTGGTCATGAAAAAATGAAGGTTGGAGGTATTGCGGTGTATGAGACATTAACTAGATGGTGACTTCTCAACTGAATGACTTCTCTTGAACAGGTCAGTGACACTGAGATGAATTGGTAGCATTAACCCCAAAATATGGATGGTATGAAAGACCAATGGTGAGATGACCGGTGAACGGAATAGCCCAACCCAACTCAATAATGGTGATGAAGTGAAAGTGTCATGTTCAAGAGCAACTTGCTACCATAAATTCTTCAAGTTTTTCCCCCTTTTCCCTAGTCATTATTGACCGGTATCTCTTTATTTTTGTCAAGCTTGAGGAGGATAACATATTCTTGTTCTATAATTTTCCCTTCGAGAAAACCTGTCGATATTTAATGTTTTAACGAGTACTAGTGACAGTGAAACTCAGTCTTGTCTAGATGGACAAGTTTGTCGCTATTGTTTTAACTAGTTTAACGACAAGGATAACTCGGTCCTTTTCATGTTTAGAGAGTTTGAAAAGGGATGAAAAGAAAACTCCATAAGTTCTTTTTCATAAAATAATCCCTCAAGTCTGAAAAAGGATAAAACAATATAGGAGGGATGACATTTCCAATACTTTAATGAGCTGGAAAAGACAAGTGCTCAACAATTTTTTCATATTTAACAAGCCTGAAAAGGGTTTAAAGAGGACTCTATTTTGAGGAACGAGTGTGTCTAGGGTAGCAACTAGTTCCAGTGATTTTGGAACTTCTCAAAACATTTTTATTTATGTGAAGAGGCTAGCTAATAAGACCACTCATTGCAACTGTTCGTCAAAAAGGGTAAAGCAACCAAGTGAAAGCGTATGATAGGCCGAAGAGATTGTGGTGATGAGATGAAAACAGCAAAGGCTCAAAAATCTAATAGAATGGCAATAACAAGGGTTAAAAATTGAAAATGGGTTCATTTTTAGACAAGCTTGAACCATGGAGAACTATGCTTGGATTCGGTTTAATTTTTACACAAGCTTGAAACAAAAAACTATGCTTAAATTCAGTTTCATTTTTACACAAGATCGAAATGAAGAAACTATGCTTGGTGGTCAAAGATGTTCAGTTCAATGTTTAGCACATTAGATTCTTTCATCAGTCGCTCAACCTGCTCAAAACTCCATCAAATTGATTAGAAATACATATATATGGACGAAAAATGAACTAAAACTAACATTTCACTTTGAAGTACATGAATAGTAAACATAAAAGGTAGTTTTAACCTTTCACTTTCATCATATCATTTCAAATTTGGGATTTTGGAGATCTGGAGCGGTTTTCCCTCTCAAATTTCACCAGTCGATTTCAGGAGATCCTGTGGACCATTCTCCGTGCCATCAGGACCAGGTAGGAGCTATCCTTAAGCTCTTCATTTTCATTCCATCTTTTCTTGATTCTGAGCAATTTTTTTCACTTTTCTGGGTCCCTAAGGTTTAAAGATTTCGTTCCTCAATTATTGCACCTAGCTAGTATCGAAAGGTACGAAGCATACTGAGATGCCAATAGGCTAATCAGTATGCATCTCACCTTGCTCAAAGGCAGGGTGCAATGGGCGCAGAAAGGTAACTTTATACAATGTTTTTTCATCAAATTTTTACCTATTCTTGCTCAAAATTAGATCCTAACTTATCTTTTGTCTGCATTTTAGATATTTGTTGGATCAAGATGGTTGTCACATGGTATGAACGAGAACATGAAGAGGAGGATATGATTTCTTTACATGACCAGGACATAGTGGATGCATTAAGAAACTGTGGTTTACTGAAGTTCTTCCACATATCCAGCATGAGACAACATATCAGTTTGTTGCAATATTTTCTCAATGCTTGGGATCCTATTGACCAGGTATTCCAGATCAGAGGTAAATCTATTCCTTTCATGGTCAAGGATATTTATTTTCTGATAGGATTGTCGAGGCATGGTGCCCCTCTTTCACTATCAGGATTTGCTCATGGGGGTGAATTTGTGAAAGATTACATTCGTCAGTTCTGCAAGGATGGATCTCAACCAACTTGTCCTGACGATGAACCACACTGGTTGGTTCGAAACGCGTCGACAAAAGATTGATTATGTGATTTTGCCGAAGATTCTAAACAATATACGAGATGTTACTGATCAACCTTTGAGGGACATTTTATTTACCTTTGCTAGATTGGCTAGTAGCGTGGCCTTACATTCAACGAACAAATCTTACATGCACTATAACTTGGAATGCCTGGAACCGAACGTGTTCAATTGGTGTGAGGTGATACTTCCTGTCATAAAAGAACAACTGTCCAAAGTAAAAAATGGAAGAACCAAGAACTTTGGTTATGGATCCATATTCACTGCTTTAGCTTTAGAGATAATTCCACTGGTGCAACCTCAAAACGTTTCACTAGGATTGCCAGCATCGAGGGAACCATGGATGCAGAGATGGGTGGACCTTATGGCTAGACATGCCAGCCAGTCCCAGATCTCCTTCTCAGTTTCCTTTCTCGAGTGGTTCAACTGCCAGGAGATGGTGTTCGCGGAGCATCCATATGTCGGGATGGATTTTTGAGGTAATCCAGATTTGGCATTACCAGCTGATGAGCAGTGGAGTGCTATAGGTAAAATGATTTGACCACATCTTTGTTTTTTTAGTTTTATAATGTTTTGTGTTTTTGATGTTACCAAGACTAAAAAAACTCATATGTGTGTGCAGATATCAGACTAGTGTGACCAGTGGCACACCCACGAGAAGCAGGTGATGCTCCAGCATGAGAGGCTGTAGGTAGGGCCTTCCTTCAGGATCTGGACATATCGGAGACCCTTGCAGTGTTGCGGGATCAGATCGAGGGCCTCACTCTTGGCATTCAGGATGTCAGGACCAATGAGTTACCTTTGAGGTTACAGTGCCATACTACTGGTGTATCGAGTAGTTGGACTATGCTCCTACGCATGATAGCATAGGCGGTGACATGTTATCACTATCATCACTAGTCTAGGATGTTTTTCTGCATTCATTTTGAGTCTCTTGGTCAGATGACTGATTTTTTCTTGGACACAAAACATTTTGTGACAACTATAAATAGCTATATACTTTTTATTTTTGGAGTTTTATTTTGGCTAAGTGATGAAATCCTAATGCAAATGTTGATGTGAAATGCTTTTTTTACAAATGCTTCAAATGTCTATTTAACACATAGTTTGCTAATGAATCAGTCAATGTGTTTAAGTTTCTGCAAATGTGTTGATATTGAATGGAATCAAAATGTCTTTCCAAAATCCTAACTCTTAGGAACATGCGATAAATAGCTGGGTTCCGAATGGAATAAATGCCAGTAAGCTGTAGAATGATGAGTTGTGAATCTAGCCTGACAATGAGTTGGTGTATGCCATGTGAAATTGCATTAGAGAGAAGTTCAATCAATGCGCTATACTCAGCGATGTTGTTCGTCGATCGACCAATACATAGCCACCTGAAACTCACTAACTTTCCGCTTGGAGTGAAATTGGCCCAGGCCGTAGAAGATAGGTTCTACATACTATGACTAGCGCCGTCGGCGTACCCAACAAATGGTTCCAAAAAGTCTAACATCTGTAACAAATATGAAGTGGATTACCTAACCAAAATGACAGCTCTTAAAAGAAAACACTCAAAAATGCAATAAAATCATACATACAATGAGTTTACTACACTTAATCAAGCATAGTAATGTTTAAGATACAACCCGTTTCGGGGCTACGACAGTGGAATCCCATCATAATCGACTAGCTCGTAGGCTCCTTTTATTAATACTTGTTTAACAATGTAAGGGCCCATCCATATTGGTTCAAATTTACTTGCTCCTAATTTGTCAGAATCATGATCGTAAAGCAAGACCGGGTCACCTTTTGAGAAGACATGAGGCTTAACATTTTGGTCATATTACGACTTGATGCATTTCTTATGTGCTTCATTAGCCAACATGGCATCACGATAGGTTTCATCCAGATGGATTAATTCCAAGAAACGAGCCTCTTCTTCAGAAGTTTCGGGAAGCAGATCGATTACAAGCTTGAGGGATGAGATTTCGCACTGAATTGGTAAGACTGCTTCCAGACCATACACCAACTGAAAGGGCGTAAATCCGGTTGCATTTCTCACCGAAGTCCTATATGCCCACAGAGCTGAGTACAAGATTAAATGCCAATTTTGTTTATGGATTCCAATCATTCTCTACAGCATGTGCTTAAGGACTTTGTTGATTGCCTCAACTTGTCTGTTAGCCTGTAGATAATATGGAGTAGAACTATCATGGGACAGTCCTAATTTGGCAGTTAATTTGATCATCATGTGATTGCGAAAATGCAACCCATGATCTGTGACTATAGCCTGTGGTACACCAAATCTAGAAACTACATGATTGAAAAAGAAAAGAGCAGTCGTTTCACCGCTATTGTTCAATGTAGGCATTGCCTTAGCCCATTTTGTAAAATAGTCAACAACGACTATAATATAACGATGCCCCCTGGCCGAGGTGGGGTTACATGTCATGAAATCAATGCCCCATTTAGCGAATGGGCCAACAGCAATGACTGGATGTAATGGTGCATGTGGTAATCTAGTTTTGTGATAAAAAATCTCACAAGCATGGCAACTTCTGACTGCAATTATGCAATCTTTGAATAGGGTGGGCCAAAAGTAACCAGCTCATAAGATCTTTTGTGCAGTAGCGTAACCAGATAGATGCCCCCCACAAGCACCTGAATGACAATCATTCAAAAAAAAATTGGCCTCCTCATGCATGAGGCACCTTCGTAAAACCGTATCGACACCACGACAGGTCCAACGATCAAATAATCTTTGGCTTGGTATCGAGTATGTCGTTGTTCAGGCGAGAGGTGTTAGGCCTAAAAGTTTGGGTTTGGAGATAGACCGGTATATCCCCATACCATGGATCACTTAACGATATGAGAAACAGAGTCTCATCCACGATTGATGCTTTTGATGTTAAATCGTTGGAGGATGAAGGAAGGTCGCAAAGTAACTCTGCAAAGACAAGAGACTTCTTTGATTTGGATTTGGTGAATTCTAGATCAAGCTCCTACAAAATTACTATCCATTTGGAATATTTCCCCCCCAGCAGTTGACATGACAGAATGTACGTCATATGGTTGCAATCTGACAAAATGGTAGTTTTGCGAAGGAGTATATAGTGTCAAAATATTTGTACTGCTTAAACGGCTGCTAAAGCCAACTTTTCAACATAAGAGTACTTGCTTTCTGTATCATTAAGATTATGACTTAAATAATATATAGGATTTTCAATTCCGTCATGTTCTTGCACTAAAACCATAGCGATGGTTGTATCTGCAGCGACTAGATACAGGTTGAAGTCTTTTTGATAGTCGGGAGCATACATTAATGATGCTTTTATAAGGGAATCTTTTAGATCATCAAAGGAAGATTGCGCAACCTGATCCCCTTTCTTCAAAAGAAGTTTATAACCTTTAGCGAGCTTAGCATTATTTGGAATGAACCTCCTCAGAAAGTTAGCTTTCCCTTGGAGTCTCTGAATCTGAAGCAAATTTGAAGGTGGAGGCATGTCAAGAATCGCCTGAACCTTAATTGAGTCGAGTTGAATTCCGTTCTTAGAAACCACAAAACCAAGAAGTCGACCCTAACCAACACAAAACACACATTTGTGCAGATTGAGTCATATTTTGTAGTGTCAGCAACGTAAAAATATGGCTCTCAAATGACGCAGATGATCAGTCCATTTTCGCGAATGAGCAGGCAGATCGTCAAGATATGGTTAAACGATGTGTTTGATGTCATGGAAGGCATAATTCATTGCCCTCTGAAATGTTTCCCCTGCGTTCTTCAAACCGAAAGGTAATTTATGATATACGAATGTGCTCCATGGACATATAAATGCAATTTTTACGGATATTGATTTGATTGTATCCGGAAAATCGATCCATGAATGAAAAGATTTCGCATCCGGCACATTCATCAATTATTCGGTCGATAAAGGGTGTAGGATAGTTGTCCTCTGGACATGCTTGATTTACATCCCTATAATCGACACACACTCTAATCGTTCCTTGCTTTTTTATTATGGGAAGAATATTCGATACCCAATCAGTCAGAGGAACAGGGTAAATGAAGCCAGCACGCAAAAGTTTTTCAACCTCTACTTTAATGGCAGCGGATTTCTTTAGATGAATAGGTCAAAAGCGTTGTCATACTAGTTTGATATCTGGATACATCTTGATTTCATTTTCAACAATTCTCGAGTCAATGCATGGCATTTCTTCATATGACCGTGCAAAGACATCTATGAACTCGTGAAAAAGAGCACAGTGATTTTCTAGTTCTGATGGAGAACAATATTTTCCAATGTGAATATTCTCTACAACATTAGTATTACAGGGAAAAGTGTCTATTTATAACTGCTCTATCCCACTAAGGTGTGACAGCTGCCTTAGAAACAAATAGAGAAAAACTACTTTTGTATTTCCTTTATGAACTATAGATAGAGAGGAATAGAAAGAACCAACCTGTGTCTTGAGCTAATCCTTTGATCCAATCCCTCTCTTCTTTGACAGTCTCCAGCTACCTGCTCCCTTACATGTCCAGCTTTACAAAGTACCTATAAGATCACAGACGAAGAACACTATACAAAGACATGGATCTATATTCATAAACAACTTAGGATTAGATTTAAGTTAACCATACAAATGTAACAAGCATCAATGATACAAAAGCATGGAGGAAAAACTCAAATAGTTTTTATTGATAAACAAGAAAAGATCTAGGAGGAGTTACAATCGGTGGTTCTTGACCCAGCATCAACCTCCCAGCACAGAAGCCCCTCTTCACCTCAAACAAAGCATAGATCACCCAATACTCTGATGTTTGTCTCAAAAAACCAACAACAATTCCTTACAATATGGAAAATTCCAGCCTCTGGATCTCTGAGATGAGGGGTCCATATATAGATATGTGTAAGGAAGATGAGTCAGCTTGTGATTTTATTAGTGTCTTCTCTCTGTCAGTTCTTGCTTCCACTTGGATACTGAAGGCCTCTTACTCATCCTTGGTCGAATTCAGTGAGGCAAGTGTCACAGGAGAAGATTCTGGAAGCTTCCATTGTCTCTCCACCTCGCGGGATGACACTGCCATTTTTCATTTCTCACCCATCACACCCCACAGAAGGGACTTTTGAAATGCAATGCACCCTCACAGTGTATTTAGGTGCAATGCAACGCACCTAGCCAGTGGAGCAGCTGAAATGATCCTGTTTTGACTTATTTTGAGCAGTTTCTGGTGGAGAATTTCTGGGAGAAGCTGTAATCTGTTGACCTTGTTCCTTTAGGGGTTAGAAAAACACTTTTAGGGACTTAGGAGCCCTTGGTTTATGGACATTTCATGCTTGGAGTTGTAGGGCACAAAAATGTCTATAACAATTAGGTTTGGTTGAAATATTAATGGTGATAGTCTCTTCAATGTTGGATAGATTTCACTTGGAATCTATTGTATTTACATAATTTAATAAAAAATCAACAATTGAAGGGTGATTGAGGTCATTTGAATAATCTTCATTGTCATCTCAAAGGTGGGAATGATGATGATAATCTTCCCACGGTGTCTCTCCTATCATCATTGATTGGATGATTCCTTCATCTGTGGAATGTATACGAGACTAAGGATTAGAAGAGGTACCATATTCTAAAGACCTATCTACCCAAACACTCGTCGAGTACTGATTCGGGTTTGCTGCCCAAGCCCAAAAAATTGATTGCTACAAAGATTCGATGGGGTTTGGTGGTAACGCCTCGCGATGATCCTCACTATCAAAATAGTGCGAACTCTTCTTAAACTGAGATGATGTAGAAGAGATCATATGATAGGTTTCCACTGTGGCCACTTCCGCGAAACTAGATGGAGACGAGAGGGAAAAAGTACCCATAAAGGAAGGGTCTTTTAGGAGACCCACTCCAACATTTTGAAGCAATTGTGAACTTCCATGGATCAATGGAATGCTTCCAGTAGCTTGTGAACCGTTAGCAAAAAAGGCTAGTTGGTCAACGATTGTGATTCCACCTTGGAAGGGAAATGCAATATTTATAAAATATGTAGACTCAACGGTGGCCATACCATAAACCTAGGGCCTTCCTAGTAAAATATTGTAGTCAAGGAGTCCATTAATGACCTCAGCTTTAGTATCTACTGTCTTTCCCCCTAGTTCAACTTGCAAGCTACTTAAAATCCCGTATGGAGTGTACGTTCTTCCATCGAATGTTTTTAATGTTGTTGGTGATCATGACAAGGGTGGTGAACCAAGAGTTTTCCAGCAACTCATTGACATAAGATAGGTAGATTCCCCCTCATCAATGATGGTTCGATGAACATTTTTATTGAGGGCTTTTACCTGTATAAGGAAAGCGAGTTAGGCCAATAACTGAGGTGTCTATCCTTTATGATTAAAGGCCACAAGATTGGAATCCGTTGGATCGATCCCACCTATTGCTGATAACAAAGCCTACTTTTGGGAGGAACAATTTTGCAATACCTCAAGTGTTGACATAGCAGATGGTGATTGAGCCAGATCCTCCACTATATTATAATTGAGAAGCTCGAGCACAAGGATTAAATGTCGATTTATGTACGACTCCCTTTGGTGGCTTTATAGCTAATTCAGGAATAATGGGTGGAACAACTTCTGGTGAAGTCGTCGTCGACGATGATGGATTCCCATAATCTTTATTCCTTGTCGATATCAAAGCATCATTTTGCTTCTTTGTGATGGATAGCATAAGCACTTGGGATGTGAAAGCATTATCAATAGCAACCAGATTAGTTTCTGGGTTTGGAAACAGATCAGTCAACATCGCTGAGGTATTCGAAGCCTTCAAAAGTTTCGAAACCTCAGCTCGATGTGGACAATCTCTCGTAAAATTCTCCTCGTTACATATCAAACATGGATAACGAGGAGGTTTCCTTGCCGCAGTAGGGTTTTTAGATGATTTTTTAGGAGTGGAGTTCTCTTGTTTCTTATTATTATTTTCCCCTTTCTTCTTGCCTCCTAGTTTTTTTGGATTTTTGCCTTTGTCAGATGACATGGCATTAATCTCCTAGGCAAGAGAATTGTCATTTGCATTTTGACTAGAAACAGTAAGAGTTTGACCAGATCGACCTCTTGCAGTTTGTGTGCTTGAGGCACCGATCACACTGTCATTGGCATGAGAGTCCTACTACTCGATTTAGGAGGAGGTGGAACGAAAAAATCTGGTCTAGGAGTGTCAAGAAATTTGTCGTAGAGTGTGCCAGACTGAGCATAGATCAAATCTAAATATTGGGCACGAGCAATGAATTTCTCTTCAGTGACAACTCCTTTCACCACGTCCTCAGTGATAGATGGCAATAAGGACTTAATAAACCACTCAGCTAATAGATGATCAAGAACATATGTCTTTACCATTCGACGATGATGCCGCCACTCATGAATATGATGAGATATGTGAGTGGACATTGTCTATTTAAAATTGGTAGGGAGTTCTATTCTAGTTTCGTACCTGATGGGTAACTGAAAATGGGTTAGAAAAGTAGTGGTAAGGATGGTGAAGTTATCAAACGAAGCCCTAGGTAATTCAATATACCATTTCACTGCTAGACCAATGAGCGTTTTCTGAAAAAGGTGAAGTCTAATCAAATCATCATTCAGAGTGTTAGATGAGCACCACAAATGAAAAGTCACTATGTGATTCGATGGATCTTCACCTAGATTTCCATTGAAATTAGGAAGATCAGAGGGGAGTTTATGAGGAATCGCCAGCCACAAAGGGGTTTATGCAATTGGATCATTCGTTAGCTGGTTCAAATCTGGTAATTCTAGAGTTGCTACAAAAGGCAACTATTGATTCAGGTTGGGTGGAGCATACCCAGGATAAGATGGAATTGCCTGAGCAGTAGGTATTTTCATACCAGAATAATGTATCTGTTGCTGGTAACTTTGATAAGGTTGTTGGACATGTTAGCGCTTGAGATTTCACCTCAGGCTGAGAAAGGTAAACCTCAAGGCAACATCAAACCATTTAGCCTCGTAGCTAGCCCTACGGGGCAGGAGAAGGCTCTCTCCGGTCAATCTCGGCAGATCTTCAATGGGATGAGATGACCAACAAGGTAACACTGATATTAGGCTAGTAAACTGATCAAAGGGGGTTTTTAATTAAATGACAGGGTTTTCTGGGCTGCATGGGCAAAATCACAGCTTGAACAGAGAAATATAATGAACAACATAGATTGTCTCCTGAGGCAAGGTAGGCAAGAAATTTAGCATCAAATCTAGATTTAAATGGGATGGCAAGACTAGTGAGGAGCTAAGGAGGGCAAACAATAACTTTGAATCCTCCTTAAACAGAAGAAAACATTGAATTGAACAAACTTAAAAGCGGAGCATGGCAGGCATGAATTCTCACTTTAACACTTCATTTGTTCATTTAGATATGATCATGTAGTGAAATGGAACATAACAGATTACATATGAAACAGAGGAACAACTTATGCTAAATTAACATACCACATGAATATCAGAAGTCAGAGCTATGAAATTTTCATTAAAAATCCCTCTGTCAAAGACTGTACAATGGAGCTCAGTTCTCCTCCAGCACTCAGAATTTTTTTCTCCCTCTACCTTCCTCCCGCTCTTACAAATGATTTTGTTTTTTATATATTAAAAATTTGTTAAGCAAAAACAAATCGACCCCCCAAGACAAGGGATTTGTTTTTCAATATTAATAAATAAAACTAAAAAAAAACAAACACTCAGTGCTTCTGAAGAGGGAAAGGCACATCCTTCTACTTGATAACTGATGAAGTGGCATTCCAGGTGTCAATCCTATTCCTAAAAATAAACATAGGCAACCGAAATCTGTTTCAAGTTTGTAGATATGATGTGTAACAAAATTCAAAATTCTTGGTTCCGTTAGTTTAATGAAATTCATGGACCAGTCAGCGTCAAAAACTCCATCCAGCGCAACGAGGAGTGGTTTTACTTTCTAAAGCTCAACGATTTCAGCTGCGTACCACTCGGCACTGATGTTGTTTCCAACGCCACTTCCAGACAACTCATTTCCTAATTGCCATGCCTATATCTTGTAACCATGATCAACTGGATAAAATCACGAGCATTGCTTGAATCCCAGGGTCCCGTAGCATCGCTGGGTGTCAATTGCTTTCCATTCAGTGCGTTTCAATCCAAAAGCCACAGATGCCCCTGTTTTGTTGAAAAATCCATTCAAAGCATCCCATCTTTGTATGGGAAAGCATCCACCTGAACAAAAAATGCGTCTGATTGAGTCGAGACAAAAGGTTGACTAGGTTGTTTCAACTTCACCACATCATATATCACTTTGTATTGTAGTGATCCACCCAACCTGATCTTTAATGGATGGAAAGCTTCCACAGCAGTTGCTAGCAGTGGGTTTTCAAGATCTAAATTTAACAAGGAGGCGTTCCCCTAGCTGCAGGTCCCATAATCACTCTTGAATAGCAACAAATTATTATCAGTCTTCTTTTCCCTTAACTTAGCAACATATTTGGGCACCGATAAGAAGCCCTCCTGCACTCCTTCCATCGATACAGATTTTGTCCTTTGAACCAAATTGATTTTTTAATAAATATTCTGCACAAGCAATAAAATCTGTAAAAGTGTTCCGTTTTTTCAGTTTCATACCATTTCCGTTCCATCTCACCGCCACCTCTAATATGAGCGATTGCATATACAAAGCCATGATCAATCCAGGATAGCCATGTTGTTCTGAAATCAGGCTCAATGCAGACCTCATATGAGCTATACCCGTAAAGAAGTAGAGGATCTGTGCTATCTAGTTTTACCAAAACAATGGAAATTGGCACTTGTGTTCCATCAGAAACTACAGCCCATTTTCGAAGAACCGCATATTTCTCCTTGTCAAAACCTTCCAAAACCGGTTCAACCTTCTTTCGGACTGATTTCCCAATGTTCATATCATAGTCACAAATGGATGAAGGTGTATGCAGTGAACCATACTCGTATCTCAGTATATGAGAATTGAACTGTGATTCCACTTGTGATACTGAATAAATGGGATCAATAAATTGAATAGTCTGACCATAGTGAGAATATCAGAGGCGTATTTGCATCAAGGACTTGTCCAGTAGCTTTAGCTAACAGAGAACTAAAGCACAATGCCTGTCCTTCCTGAATTGAAAAGTTAATCAGAGACCCTAACTCATGAACCTGTTTCAAATAATAATACCTTTCCCTCTAATTATGCATACGTGCAGAGAGGGCCTCAATATATTCCTTGTTGGAACGCGATGTAGTATCGATGTAGCTCAAAAGAGCAGTCAGATGCTCTTGAATGATACCATCAAGTTTATCAACACCATATGGACCAAACAACCGAACAAAAGCCTTGAGTTCGGAAAGGTCTGTTACCGCCTCAGCAAAGTACCCCCCAACTGGTCTTGCACTCTTAAAGCACTTATCTATAGGTGTAAATAAAATACCAGCACCATTTACATATTTAACAACATTCTCCAGGTACCAAACACAGATAATTGAAATCGTTGTGCCTGTGTTCTGTACAGGTTTCTCAACAGTATGCAAACCATGTATGGGTCCAGAAAATGGCTCACACAATAACACCTCCCGCATACCCTGCGTTAAATCCATACTTACATGCTATTCAATCAGATGAAATATATTCATGTGACGGTGAACCAATAATTCCATAACAGAAGGCCGCATGAAGGTCCCATCAATCTTTTAAAATTATAATCAACCTTCTCTTGAGGTTGTTTAGTACACAATCCCGCAGGTACTCTCTTAAAATAAAGACATGGTTTAGAATACATATTGGTTCCATTTCATTCACCAATGAGCAGATACTTGTCAACCTTTGCACTGCAGCCTCCAACATTTTAATGGTATTTCTATTTGCAGGTTCACTCTCCTTTCCTGGCAAAGGAAAATCTGAACTGCTCTTCATTGACTTGGTAGAAGGCATGGCAACGTTGGCTTCATGATTCATGCGAATAACTGGCTTGCTATGGTAGGAGCTTGGATTCTAAGGAACCAAAACCACTTTCAGAATCCACTTCCAATCCCGGCCTATTTTAAGAACTCCTCAGGCACACTGACAGTGGCATTGTCTGGAAAACTGCTGCCATTTGAAGAGCTGTAGAGCTATAGAACATCATGAAAAATTACATATTAATGATTTCTTCTTCAAAACAGGGTCTTGAAGAAGAATCAATCTCTGACATGAGACGGAGTCTAACATCGGCTCCACTTGGGATGGCAGCTGCCGCTCCGTGGAGGTGCCAAGAACCGTAGAAATTTGGGAGAGCAGACAGTGCCTCCACCCATTGGGCAATGGAGTCATCATCAACACAACTCTTGACTTATTTTCAAACTGAAACTAAACTCAAACCATCTTCAAGCAAACTAAAACAAGATGCTGCCCTTATGGCTGCTTATTTATTTACAAAGCTACCCTACTTTGCTGTACAAACACTAGATCAGGTAATACTAAAATGCCAAATTAACCATTCAAGTAAACCTGAAAATGATGTAGGTTGAGAAAACTTCCACCAGGCCACAGATGTAGTTGCTGGCAGCCCTTCATGCACGTACTGATCCTGGTCACGGAAAAGACATCCTGATCTGTCAATCAAACTGAAAAATATGTCCATGTATGCCGCAATAGGATCACAGAATCCGGACTCTGGTGGTTGCCCCAACTCTGCAACACATACTTCCAGCTGCACACTGTCAATGTAAACATCTATAGGCAAGTCTGTTATTGCTTGTTGTGAAGGAGGAAGGATTTCCAAGAACTTTTTAGGGTCTTGGAAATCATATGACTGAATCTGCTCATCGAGACACTGGATCTCCTTTTCGATTCTTTCAACAATTAACTCACAGACACTAGTTTTGAGGACCTTTAAAGATTTCAAGCATTGAAGCAAGGCACTGAAAACATTTTCATCAAATTCATTATCTGCTAACAGCTTTCTTATTTCTTCTACAGCTTCACACAGGGTAGGGTTTGCCACATACCCTTCCATTGCATGAATGTATCAGCAAGCGTTGGAATGTCTGGATCGAGTAGGAGTCGCCAGGTGAATGGTTCAGCCTGCATATGTATCTGACTGCTGTCCACCATCAGCATCATATCTGAACTTGATATATGTACTGGGGTGAAATGAAAATGAAGTGCTGTATTCACAAGCTCACGGAGATTGACTGAAGCAGCGTTTATCTACTAATGCTGATGTAAAACAAGAGCGTTTTCGAAGGCTACCTGGCGTAACTTCAGGCTCCGTCTAAGACTTATGAAATAACACGTCAATGAGCAAATGATTAATTTGTTCTCCCCAGTATGGTCGCCAGTATGTTAGCGCTTGAGATTTCACCTCAGGCTGAGAAAGGTAAACCTCAAGGCAACATCAAACCATTTAGCCTCGTAGTTAGCCCTACGGGGCAGGAGAAGGCTCTCTCCGGTCAATCTCGGCAGATCTTCAATGGGATGAGATGACCAACAAGGTAACACTGATATTAGGCTAGTAAACTGATCAAAGGGGGTTTTTAATTAAATGACGGGGTTTTCTGGGCTGCATGGGCAAAATCACAGCTTGAACAGAGAAATATAATGAACAACATAGATTGTCTCCTGAGGCAAGGTAGGCAAGAAATTTAGCATCAAATCTAGATTTAAATGGGATGGCAAGACTGGTGAGGAGCTAAGGAGGGCAAACAATAACTTTGAATCCTCCTTAAACAGAAGAAAACATTGAATTGAACAAACTTAAAAGCGGAGCATGGCAGGCATGAATTCTCACGTTAACACTTCATTTGTTCATTTAGATATGATCATGTAGTGAAATGGAACATAACAGATTACATATGAAACGGAGGAACAACTTATGCTAAATTAACATACCACATGAATCTCAGAAGTCAGAGCTGTGAAATTTTCATTAAAAATCCCTCTGTCAAAGACTGTACAATGGAGCTCAGTTCTCCTCCAGCACTCAGAATTTTTTTCTCCCTCTACCTTCCTCCCGCTCTTACAAATGATTTTGTTTTTTATATATTAAAAATCTGTTAAGCAAAAACAAATCGACCCCCCAAGACAAGGGATTTGTTTTTCAATATTAATAAATAAAACTAAAAAAAAAAACAAACACTCAACGCTTCTGAAGAGGGAAAGGCGCATCCTTCTACTTGATAACTGATGAAGTGGCATTCCAGGTGTCAATCCTATTGCTAAAAATAAACATAGGCAACCGAAATCTGTTTCAAGTTTGTAGATATGATGTGTAACAACATTCAAAATTCTTGGTTCCGTTAGTTTAATGAACTTCGTGGACCAGTCAGCGTCAAAAACTCCATCCGGCGCAACGAGGAGTGGTTTTACTTTCTGAAGCTCAACGATTTCAGCTGCATACCGCTCGGCACTGATGTTGTTTCCAATGCCACTTCCGGACAGCTCATTTCCTAATTGCCATGCCTGTATCTTGTAACCATGATCAACAGGATAAAATCACAAGCATTGCTTGAATCCCAGGGTCCTGTAGCAGCGCTGGGTGTCAATTGCTTTCCATTCAGTGCGTTTCAATCCAAAAGCCACAGATTCCCATGTTTTGTTGAAAAATCCATTCAAAGCATCCCATCTTTGTATGGGAAAGCATCCACCTGAACAAAAAATGCGTCTGATTGAGTCGAGACAAAAGGTTGACTAGGTTGTTTCAAATTCCCCACATCATATATCACTTTGTATTGCAGTGATCCACCCAACCTGATCTTCAATGGATGGAAAGCTTCCACAGCAGTTGCTAGCAGTGGGTTTTCAAGATCTAAATTTAACAAGGAGGCGTTCCCCCAGCTGCAGGTCCCATAATCACTCTTGAATAGCAACAAATTATTATCAGTCTTGTTTTCCCTTAACTTAGCAACATATTTGGGCACCGATAAGAAGCCCTCCTGCACTCCTTCCATCGATACAGATTTTGTCCTTTGAACCAAATTGATTTTTTAATAAATATTCTGCACAAGCAATAAAATATGTAAAAGTGTTCCGTTTTTTCAGTTTCATACCATTTCCGTTCCATCTCACCGCCACCTCTAATATGAGCGATTGCATATACAAAGCCACGATCAATCCAAGATAGCCATGTTGTTCTGAAATCAGGCTCAATGCATACCTCATATGAGCTATACTCGTAAAGAAGTAGAGGATCTGTGCTATCTAGTTTTACCAAAACAATGGAAATTGGCACTTGTGTTCCATCAGAAACTACAACCCATTTTCGAAGAACCGCATATTTCTCCTTGTCAAAACCTCCCAAAACCGGTTCAACCTTCTTTCAGACTGATTTCCCAATGTTCATATCATAGTCACAAATGGATGAAGGTGTATGCAGTGAACCATACTCGTATCTCAGTATATGAGAATTGAACTGTGATTCCACTTGTGATACTGAATAAATGGGATCAATAAATTGAATAGTCTGACCATAGTGAGAATAGCAGAGGCGTATTTGCATCAAGGACTTGTCCAGTAGCTTCAGCTAACAGAGAACTAAAGCACAATGCCTGTCCTACCTGAATTGAAAAGTTAATCAAAGACTCTAACTCATGAACCTGTTTCAAATAATAATACCTTTCCCTCCAATTATGCATACGTGCAGAGAGGGCCTCAATATATTCCTTGTTGGAACGCGATGTAGTATCGATGCAGCTCAAAAGAGCAGTCAAATGCTCTCGAATGATACCATCAAGTTTATCAACACCATATGGACCAAACAACTGAACAAAAGCCTTGAGTTCGGAAAGGTCTGTTACCGCCTCAGCAAAGTACCCCCCAACTGGTCTTGCACTCTTGAAGCACTTATCTATAGGTGTAAATAAAATACCAGCACCATTTACATCTTTAACAACATTCTCCAGGTACCAATCATAGATAATTGAAATCGTTGTGTCTGTGTTCTGTACAGGTTTCTCAACAGTATGCAAACCATGTATGGGTCCAGAAAATGGCTCACACAATAACACCTCCCGCATACCCTGCGTTAAATCCATACTTGCATGCTATTCAACCAGATGAAATATATTCATGTGACGGTGAACCAATAATTCCAGAACAGAAGGCCGCATGAAGGTCCCATCAATCTTTTAAAATTATAATCAACCTTCTCTTGAGGTTGTTTAGTACACAATCCCGCAGGTACTCTCTTAAAACAAAGACATGGTTTAGAATACATATTGGTTCCATTTCATTCACCAATGAGCAGAGAATTGTCAATCTTTGCACTACAGCCTCCAACATTTTAATGGTATTTCTATTTGCAGGTTCACTCTCCTTTCCTGGCAAAGGCAAATCTGAACTGCTCTTCATTGACTTGGTAGAAGGCATGGCAACTTTGGCTTCATGATTCATGCGAATAACTGGCTTGCTCTGGTAGGAGCTTGGATTCTAAGGAACCAAAACCACTTTCAGAATCCACTTCCAATCCCGGCCTATTTTAAGAACTCCTCAGGCACACTTACAGTGGCATTGTCTGGAAAACTGCTGCCATTTGAAGAGCTGTAGAGCTATAGAACATCATGACAAATTACATATTAATGATTTCTTCTTCAAAACATGGTTTTGAAGAAGAATCAATCTCTGACATGAGACGGAGTCTAACAGGACATAACCTGTATAGTGTGGTTGTTGATAACCAGTTTGAAAATGCGGTTGTCCATAACCCATAAAGCCTTGTTGCCCAGGTCCTCGGTAGGCTTGATATTGACCAAATCCAATATGAGCTTGTAAACCAAGCTCGAACTGAGGTTGGGTTTGCTGGAATTGTTGTTGTTGGTATTTTTCCAGCCATGGTTGTTGGACCATTTGCTGTTGCCCAATACTAGAAGATTGACCAAGTTACAAATTGACCATACTCGTTGGTGCCTGAGTTATTCCAAATAAAGAAGCACTAACCTGTGGTTGCGGTTGAGCCGTAGAGACAAGTGGTTATTGTATCACAACCTAAGAAACTTGAGTCTTCTACCTCAAGACTTGAGGTTGCGAGGAAGAAGGTGTAGGTTGAGGTTGAGACACAACAGGCTGTGCTTGTGTTTGCGACACAGTCATAATAGCAGGTGTATTGGGAATATTCAACACAGGTCGAATCCGTTGCGTTAGATATATAACCCTTGGTTGTTCTAGCAGTATTGGTATCCAACCACTAAATGTAATTCCAGTTTGACCTGAATGTTGTTGGAAACTCTCATATGGTTGTTCCCCAGGAGGAAACAATGAAAAGGCATACTGCTCTCCATATGGCGGTAGTCCAGTGTTTAAAAGATATATCGGTCTTTGAAAACTAGTTTTCCCAAATTGATACTGACATGTAGGATCAAATTGCTAAGTTTCAACATAAGAAGGACTAGATGGGACTCCGGATGAATAAATAGGAGCAGACCATGGTGCTAAAGCAGCCCCTGAGTGGACTCCAGCTAGTGATTGATAACCAGCTAGAACAGATGATGTACTGTATAAATATGACTCAGGTGGACCAGAAAACATTATAGGAATAGCAGCAAAAGTTTCCACCGTAGCTGCATTAGATGACACAATCCTAGATTTTGATGGTTTCTCAGACATGTTTAGTCTATCCAAAAGCTCTTCAAGCGATTCAATAGGAACTTTTAATGAAGGAGGATTAAAAGAACCAAACTCAGGAGTAGAAGGACACAAATGAATCCCAGTTCCAAAATGTAACGAGGTACTAGATGGGGGATCCTCTACTGTCTCTTCTATAGCAATCAGACCAGGTGGAAGAGGTAGACCGTCAAGTCCGTAAAAGATTTTTGGAGCCAAATAAGGTATAGCTTCTGCAGTGACAGATACTGGAGGGGCGACACCTTCTGAATACTAACATTCAACATCCAAATGTTCAGGTAAATGAACTTCAGTCTCAACGGGAGGTTCTTGAACAATTGTTGGTTCAATGTAACCTCAATTTGAACTGAGATGGGTTCTGGATCAACTCTAGATGGAGTTTTTTTAGGTACAAAAGTGTCTACCATTACACTAGGATCAGTTCTAATGTCCTCTTGTAACTGCAGAAATTCTTCTCTAAAGGCAGATGTACTAGAAATAATCGGAGTAACGGGAGTCTCTGACGATGTTGAAACAAAAGTTTCAAATAAACTAGATGAATTGGACTCAGTTAAATAAGACCGTTTTGCCTGGATTGGCTTCACTTCTGGAGGCAAAGACGGTTGACTCGCTAGTCTCCGCAGACGATGGGGTTTTGATTGACTTTCTTCCATGATTGCAGATTACTTGATCAACTTAAAATCAAGGGGAAAAATGATGTTATTCTAAATTCAATAAATTTTAATGACGCTTGGACATAACTTTGCTTTTTTAGTTTTTAAGAGTTGTGAAAAAGCTAAAGATGACTCTAGTCTCCTTTGATTTTTAATTAGCCTGAAAGGACAAGTGCTTAGATGGACCTTTTCTTTTAAAGAGTCGAAAAGGAACGAAAGTGACTACTCCGAAAAATCTAGACAGAGGGATTACCAAACCAATTGCAAAATTGCAATATACACCTTGGTGATAAATTAAAAAGAAATTACCAAGGACTTATGTATGGCAGTCAATCTTCCTGAATGTTGTGTTCAGTGCATTGCAATCAGTAAGGTGGCAGACTCAGTTTCCTATGGATAAAGGATTTAAGCCTATTGTGGTCTCCCAATATATACACGATGGTACGGGGAGCACAAGTTCATGCTAGCACTTGTCGTATCAAGGAGGAGGAATCACCCAAACTTCAATGAAAATGATAGTCACTAGTTTTAACGACGTCGGAACACGTCTCTAGCCTAGACCTCTAGATATGTTGCGTTAAGTTCCAAAGAATTGTTAGATTCATTGAAATTCATTTTAAAGTTGATCTTGTTTAGAGTTTTCCTTTCAATAGTTCACCACATGATGATGATCTGAAATTCCTAAGATGCAATCTATAATGATAAACAATCTTTGTTTATTTTAGCAATGAAAATCCTAGCTACTAGGGAAAGAAAGTAACAGTGCTTTTAAGCAAAGAGCAAAGAGCACACACTAGTGCATTTCCCTAAATTATTTTTTCGCACACAAATAAAAAAATGTTAAATGCAAATGCATTTATTTGTTTTCATTCTCCTTAACGTGAAAAATGCCAAAAAGGAAAACTAAATGCAGCAAAGATTTGAAATATTTCACTCAAAATGACATTTTCGACAATTTCTTCTTCAAAAGAGAAAGGAAGACTCAAGATGACACTTTTCAATTTTGAATAAAAATTCTTTTGACACTTTGAATATAAACAAATCAAACTAAATACATGAAGAAAAGTTTAATCGATTATCAAGGGAAGGAAGAATTTACAACGCTTCTCTTTTCGACACAAAATGACAATGATTACACTTTTTGTACCAAAGCGACAAATCGATTTAAACAACTTTTCGACAAAGGATTGTAAATGAGGAACAAATACACAAAAACATTCACTAATCCTAATGTAATTGAGGCTGATCTAAGTGATGCAAGTAAGCTTCAGTAAAGAGGCACTGTTCATTTGCAGCAAAACAACTAAACAAACTTAAACAAGGTCAAAAACCCTCAATTTCTAGATGGAAAAAGAGTTCAGTCAATCATCGCACCTAGGCTTCACAAAACCTGAGATGCATCACATTTACTACACTGGGGAGGTGTGAAGCATACTAAGTCACAGTGGAAGACAGTGTGATGGTCCAGGGAGCGCAACTAAAATGGGTTTTGGCTCAAATGTGCAGCTGTTTTCAATGAGTTAAGTTGGGTTTTGATGAACAATAAAGAGCAAAGTATGATGGAATGTCTTGAGAGGTGAATGAGCTACCAAAAGGGAATCTAGATGTGCTTGTAAGTCAAATGTTTAATTCATAAACTAAACCATAGATTAACTGAAGTAGCATTCATCTACTATGAAATTGCAGAGCAAGAGCAGTTCGAAGGCTACCTGGCTGACTTCAGACTTTGTCTATAACTTATCAAATTGAACACAAGACCAACAATAACAACAAAAAAACATTTGTTCATTCCCTAGCAGAGTCACCAATTTGTTTCTGGGAAAACTAGCATTCCTAAAGAATGCTAGTCCTTTAGGTTTGGCAGTTACCCTAGAAACAACAGTTTAAAGCAATTCAATGATTTCTTCTATGTGTAACAGATAAGAGAAAGATAATGGAACCAACCTGGAACTTCCACTTAATCCCTTTCTTGATCTCTCTCCCCTTTGACATATCCTGCAACTCTTCCCCGTACTTAACACGCTTGGAGAGTACCTGCACAAGTACAGCAACAAAGAATCGTCAAAGCATTGTGATCTATTACAACATAAACATTATAGAATCAGATATATAATGAACAAATGATAGCATTCACAAATGATAACATTCACAATTGCACAATCATATGGAAGAAAACTTGAAGAGATTTATTAATAGAAAGGAGAATTACAACCTAGTTGTGTAATCTAGCATCATCCTCCCAGCTTCAATCATTATTCACCTCATGAAATAGCAAGATCACACCAACAATACAATGCTCTTTCCTCAATTACAAAATATCAACACTTCCTTACAATTCACAATATTCCAGCCTCTAGATCTCTTGGATGAGGGATCCATTTACAGATGTGTGCAAGGGTGTGAGTCATCCATGGGGTTTGATTAGTATCATTCCACTTGTTACAATTTGTTGGCATTATGAGACAAGTGTTGTCCTTGATGGAAAATCACTCAGATGATAAATTATAGTGCAGAAAAGTTATTTTCAAGTTCACACACTTTCATGCAGAGAAAAGTTTCTTTCATGTAGAGAAAAGTTCACACACTTTCATGCAGAGAAAAGTTTCTTTCATGTAGAGAAAATTTCACGCACTTTCATGTAAAGAAAAGTTTATTTCATATAGAGAAACATTCACGCACTTTCATGCAGAGAAAAGTTCCTTTCATGAAGAGAAAAGTTCACGCACTTTCATGGTTGGCTCATGGTATTAGTCCGACAGTTTTTGATCCTATGGTTTTGGTCCATGGTATTGCATCCAAAAGTGTTGATCTCATGCACTTTCATGGTTGGTTCATGGTATTAGTCCGACAGCTTTTGATCCTATGGGTTTGGTCCATGGTATTGCATCCAAAAGTGTTGATCCCAAGTATTGGGTCCGCAGTATTGTGTTATTATGGTTTTGGACCGTGGTATTGTGAAAGGCCGAAGACTATAAAAGAGAAAGGAGATCATTTGGCAAAGCACCATCTGAATTATTGAATATCTGATAAAGTGCTAGATCTGGAATACTGTGATTGGGTTATGGTGCAAATATGGATCTGAGCTAAAGAGGGATCTCACCAGTTGATGGAGAACAAGATCTAAGGATAGATCGAGATCAAATGGTTTGAAATGAACTATCTCTATGCTTATTCTAGATGTGTATACTGACGCTTGTAATGATCTGAACTGGGGATAACTTAAGTTTGAAATCGCTGCAAGTCATGTTTGAATATTTATAGATTTGTACGTGCATTGGCTTTGGTGTAAGCGCGTATGTATGCAGGTTTGGTTCATTGTAGTAGCGTATACAATTTGAGCTATGATATTTGAAGTCACAGGTGGTTCTGGTTGTTGATGGGTTCTGATGACAGTTTAAAGGTGTCAGTATTTTTCACATCCTGTTTGGTTGATGGTGTTTAGCTTCAGTATTGATGGATGAGAACTAATATTGGATCAAGATCATAATGACTCATATTTATGTGATCTGATGGACTAGATCTGGGTGCTCACACATATATTATCCTTGTATATGTATTGATCTGGTGTTTGGGTGATTCAGAAGATTGATTGATTATGTGCTTCAATGATATTAATGGGTCCAGTATGAAAATTGGATGAAACGTGGCCTTTCAGATTATGTGTTGTGCTTCAGGAGTATCTAGTCTGAAAATGTATGAAACGTGGTACCTGGAGGAGAGAAGATTGTAGGTCGGCGCCTACGTACTAGTATCTTAGCTAGTATAAGAGCTAAGGGGGTGGTAGCTCCCTTCCAATAGCAGTTGAAAACTTTGGAACATTGTAGCAGGTAGCAGCCTGCGTACTAGTAAATGGATCGGCTAGTACAAGAACTATGGGGGTTGTAGCTCCCTTCCAGGAGAGACTGGAGAACAAGAGAGGGTTGTAGCTCTCTGCAGGTAGAAGCCTCCGTACTGGTATAAGACTTCACCAGTACAAAAATATTGTAAAAGATTTTTCTTATTAAGAAGAAGATTGAGATGACTTGCAGCAAGTGGTTTTCTCCCACATTGGGTTTCCACCTTATATCATGGTGTTCATGTGTGTGGCTTATGTGTGATGATCTGTTCTATTTTACTGCACCTGTTTACTATTAATATGGTTGATAATGTTCTAATGCACTCATTAAGGATCAACTAACTGAATCATAAGAAGTTGTGGAAGTAGCATACATGAATCTGAATATGGAAATGAAAAAGTTTTATTGATGTGATAATACTGATTCACCCCCCCCCTCTCAGTATTATTTCCAACAATTGGTATCAGAGCAAGTCCTTTTGTAGAAGCTTGATCGCTTGAAGGAGATCCGTGGAACAATGGGAAAGAAGCTTAAGAAGAAAGCGCCTAAGCAGAAGAAGACATCTCAGAAGAACTATGACAGTGGGAGAATCGATTGGGGATTATGTGGAAGAAGCACTTCAGATTCAGAATCATTTCATAATGAAGATGAACTATCATGTATGAATTTGTTATCCTCTGATGTTCCATCTATCTATCCATTTGGAAAAGATGAAAGTGATAGCGAAACAATTGAATTTTCTTTTATGGGTGAGAAAGAAAGATATCAAATAGAGGCAGAATTTAAAAGGCTTACAGACAAAATTAGAGATCAACAAGATCTATTGAACAAAAGGGAATGTGTCTTCAAAGAAGAAGCTGCCAAACTAAAAGCTCAACTAGAGGAAGGAAACAAGGTAAGGAAGTTATTCAAGGACAAATATCAAAATTTGCAGGATGAAGTAACATCACTAAGAGATGAAGTCAATGAAAGAAGCACAACCATCAAGAAACTCAGAGATAGATCCAGTTACTATGAAAGTATTGAAGCCACGATCTACTCGCTAAAAGAAGATCTTGAAGAATCAAAGAAGTAGAATAAAGAACTACTCCAAGCTCATGAGAATGAAGTTCTTGAACTAATATGTCAGTTGGAAGAAGAACGAAATGCTGAAGAAAATGTGAAGAAGCAGTATCTTGAAAAGGAAGAGCAACATCAAGTTGAGGTAAATATTCTAAAAGATAAATTAGAAGAAAAGGATAAACTGTTACGATTTCAAGATAGTACTAAAGTCTTGGATGATATTCTTAATAGTCAAAGGTCTCCTGCTATCAAAACTGGTCTTGGTTTTCATGAATCTATTGAAGGTGAATCTAGTTCACAAAGTAAGACAAGGGACTCTACTGTAAAATCTGAAATGCTCAATACGGATATGAAAGGTCAATCTCATCATCAACCAAGGAAAGAAATTCTTCAAAGAAAATCTTTTACTCCTCCTATGAATAATGTTGAATGTTATGTATGTCATAATCTTGGACATGTTGTAGCCAGCTGTAGAAGAAGAAGGGTTCAAGACCATCATGTAGAAAGATCATCACATTCAAGGTACTTTAATGGATATTGCTTTGCTTGCAATATGTTTGGTCATAGAGCTGTTGATTCCTATAAAAGAAATATGAGACATGTAAGATGTTACACATGTAACAAGCTTGGAAATATAGCTAAGGAATGCAGGAAAAAAGTATGGGCACCATACCAAAAGGAGAAAACATCATCATCACACTTGAAGATGTGGAAGAAGAAAGAAGTACAGTCAGAAAGAGGCAGCACAGCACAACATACAGACATAATAGAATTAGAGGGAGCTAGAAGTGTAAAACTTCAGTGTCCTAAATCTCATACATAAGTTTCTTAAAGAGAAGTCACGTATATACGCGAGTTGGTTATGGAATAGTCGCATATATGATTGTTTAAGGAAAGGCAGTAGGGACAGGTTCAGGAAAAGGATCAGTCATGATTCGGTTTATTATTTGCACTATTTGATAATGGTTACGATTTGCTGATGATGTGTGGAAATGACTTGATGGTTAGAAGTGTTTTGTTTCTAACTTGATAATGATGATGTCTTGATACTTCTTGCTGATATGCATGATCAGATCTGACAATAAACAAGATGGCACAAGTTTAGGGGGAGCATATGCTTTTAATGCATTGTTGGCATTATGGTTAATAGTCCTTGGTGATAATGCTTATATGGATAAATGATTCATATTGCTATGATATGGTTATGAGTTGTTTAGATGATTCTTGAGGTTACATAGTTGATATTTAGATCAGATTTGTGGTTGATCCTCTAATGGTGCTTACATGGTGATCTTCATAAGGATAAGGAGAAGTACATAGCTTGAATTCACATCTTCTTTACTTGATGATGAGTCAATCATATGTTGTTGTTTTCATATGCATAAAGATCATATATTACAGTTATGATGCAGGATTCCTATTGTTCTTGGCACATATATGGATGAGGATTGCTGGCTGGATACATGGATGATTATTCAAAGTTGCATTGTTGGAGACATGATGATGATGAGTTCTTACCTATATGATGATAGGTTGTTTCGTACATATGTTGATTGATATTACCAATTGATGATACTTGGTCCATGCAGATCTGGATGGCTATGTTGTTTCTCACATATGATAGAATGATTCTATATATACAGAATTATGTTCAAAAGGATGAGTTGATACGGACGTACCTTGATGATTCATGCACTAATACAAGTTGTTGGTGACAGATGCTATGGAGCAGATCATACGGTGTCGTTGTTGATGTTTATCATGATATTATTTAGGTGTTTGGTCTCTGTTATAAATGTCATGTATATCATTCGATGTAAAGGTCATATCAAGACTCATGATGTAATAGTGTGTCTCTATCTATTGTAGTCATTTGATGAAATATTTTAGTCATATCAAGGTCATGTAACGGCCTATGTTGGTTTCCCCACTATGCTTGGGATGAATGATGTAATGTACTTGGTTGTAATTTTATGGTATATCCCCACTTGGTTGGGAGATGGATGTATGTATGAGTATTTGGTGCTAGTAAGGTCACGTATGATATATAAGGTCATGTTCTTGTAGAACACCTTTTTGCAAACCTTGCTTACAGACAGGGGGAGCATGAACATCACAATTCAGCAAGATCAGAGCTTTCAGCATGTAGCATGGACAGATTGGTACACCTTGGCATATACAAAGGGGGAGCTCATTCAGAGATTTCAGCAGGTACTCAGGGGGAGTATGGATAGCGGAATGTTTATCTAGGAAAGAGAATATATTGGTTCGCCCTTTGCCCTTGATGTCAAAGAGGGAGAGTGATTTGGTGTTGTTTCCATCAAGTCTAAAGGGGGAGATTGTTGGCATTATGATGCATGTGTTGTACTTGATGGCAACCCACTCATAGAAGAACATCTCACTTAGTTATAACTAGATGAATCTTCAAGAAGATATATCAGATGTGACTGAATGCCTAGGGTGCAGGACAGCTCAAAGGAATCAGATGATAGTTCTACATGTGACAAGTTAGCTTTTCCATCAAGTCCAAAGGCGGAGATTGTTGGCATTATGAGACAAGTGTTGTCCTTGATGGAAAATCACTCAGATGATAAATTATAGTGCAGCAAAGTTATTTTCAATTTCACGCACTTTCATGCAGAGAAAAGTTTCTTTCATGTAGAGGAAAGTTCACGCACTTTCATGCAGAGAAAAGTTTCTTTCATGTAGAGAAAAGTTCACGCACTTTCATGCAGAGAAAATTTTCATTCATGTAGAGAAAAGTTCATGCACTTTCATGCAGAGAAAAGTTTCTTTCATGTAGAGAAAAGTTCACGCACTTTCATGCAGAGAAAAGTTTATTTCATATAGAGAAAAGTTCACGCACTTTCATGCAAAGAAAAGTTCCTTTCATGAAGAGAAAATTTCACGCACTTTCATGTTTGGCTCATGGTATTAGTCTGACAGTTTTTGATCCTATGGTTTTGGTCCGTGGTATTGCATCCAAAAGTGTTGATCTCACGCACTTTCATGGTTGGTTCATGGTATTAGTTTGACAATTTTTGATCCTATGGTTTTGGTCCGTGGTATTGCATCCAAAAGTGTCGATCCCAAGTATTGGGTCCGTGGTATTGTGTTATTATGTTTTTGGACCGTGGTATTGTGAAAGGCCTAAGACTATAAAAGAGGAAGGAGATCATTTGGCAAAGCATCATCTGAATTATTGAATATCTGATAAAGTGCTAGATCTGGAATACTGTGATTGGGTTATGGTGCAGATCTGGATCTGAGCTAAAGAGGGATCTCACCGGTTGATGGAGAACAAGATCTAAGGATAGATCAGGATCAAATGGTTTGAAATGAACTATCTCTATGCTTATTCTAGATTTGTATACTAACGTTTGTAATGATCTAAACTGGGTATAACTTAAGTTTGAAATCGCTGCAAGTCATGTTTGAATATTTATAGATCTGTACGCGGGTTGGCTTTGGTGTAAGCGCGTATGTATGCAGGTTTGGTTCATTGTAGTAGCGTATACAATTTGAGCTATGATATTTGAAGTCACAAGTGGTTCTGGTTGTTGATGGGTTTTGATGACAGTTTAAAGGTGTCAGTATTCTGCATATCCTGTTTGGTTGATTATGTTTAGCTTCAGTATTGATGGATGAGAACTAATCTTGGATCAGGATCATAATGACTCATATTTATGTGATATGATGGACTACATATGGGTGCTAACACATATATTATCCTTGTATATGTATTGATCTGGTGTTTGGGTGATTCAAAAGATTGATTGATTATGTGCTTCAATGATATTAATGGGTCTAGTATGAAAATTGGATGAAACGTGTCCTTTCAGATTATGTGTTGTGCTTCAGGAGTATCCAGTCTGAAAATGTATGAAACGTGGTACCTGGAGGAGAGAATATTGTAGGCCGGCGCCTATGTACTAGTATCTTAGCTAGTACAAGAGCTAAGGGGGTGGTAGCTTCCTTCCAGTAGCAGTTGAAAACTTTGGAGCATTGTAGCAGGTAGCAGCCTGCGTACTAGTAAATGGATCGGCTAGTACAAGAACTATGGGGGTTGTATCTCCCTTCCAGGAGAGACTGGAGAACAAGAGAGGGTTGTAGCTCTCTGCAGGTAGAAGCCCGCATACTGCTATAAGACTGCACCAGCACAGAAATATTGTAAAAGGATTTTCTTATTAAGAAGAAGATTGAGATGACTTGCAGCAGGTGGTTTTCTCCCACATTGGGTTTCCACCTTATATCATGGTGTTCATGTGTGTGGCTTATGTGTGATGATATGTTCTATTTTAGTACACTTGTTTACTGTTAATATGGTTGATAATGTTCTAATGCACTCATTAAGGATCAACTAACTGAATCATAAGAAGTTGTGGAAGTAGCATATATGAATCTGAATATGGAAATGAAAAAGTTTTATTGATGTGATAATACTGATTCACCCCCCCCTCTCAGTATTATTTCCAAAACAATGAGTTCCACAAGAGAAGGAATTGGAGATTTCTTAGATCCCTTATTCATCCTTGGGTGAATTCAAAGAGGCAAGTGGCATAGGAGAAGTTTCTAGAAGATTCCATGACCAAACACTTAGAAAACTATCTCCGCATTTTCCATCCTCGCCCATTGTACCCTATAGAAGGCCTAACCAGTATGCATCACACCCTGGCAGTGTACCACTCAGCGTACATCGTACTTTGCTAGTGGAGCAGTCAGTATGGTTCAATTTAGGCAATTTCTGGATGGTTTCGCAGATGGAACTTTTGGGGAATGATGTATTCAGATGACTATGTTCTTTTAGGGGTTGATGACTCCTAATACATCGACATATAAGTTCGGGGTTGATGTGCCCAAATATGTCTATAACAAGAGGTTTTCCCAAACTCACACTTTGATAATGTTACATAGAGATTTTCTCTTTTCAATACATCAAGCACTTTCTTCACATGGTATACATGTTCATTCCAACTTTTACTAAAGATAAGAATATCATCTAGATATAAGAGAACAAATTCATCAATGAAAGGCCTAAAGAGATCATTCATGACCCTCATGAAAGTGGTTGGAGCGTTGCAAAGTCTGAATGGCATCACCATCCATTTGAACAACCCCTGTTTGGTCTTGAAGGCGACTTTCCTCACATCCTGCTCTGTAATTCAGACCTGGTGATAACCACTATGGAAATCCAATCTGGTGAAATAGATAGCATTCTTTAACTGATCTAGTAAGTCATCAATACGGGGAAGAGGGTAACGATTTTTCACTATGATTTTTCCATGCACATCCTCCATGTGCCATCTTTCTTCGGCACTAAGACAATTCGTGAGCTGCATGGAGAAGTGCTCGGTCTGATGACCCCTTGGTTCAATAGTTCCTGCACCTAGTTTTTTATCTCCTCCATCTTAATGGTTGACATCTTTTACATGCCAATATTTGGTAAAGGAGCATCAAGCTGCGAATGGATCTCATGTTGGATTTCCCTCTTCGGAGGTAATCCCCTTGGTTCCTGAAACATCTCATCATAGTTAGAAATTAATTCACATAATTCCTTTTTATGCACATGATCACAACTTTGGAAAGAATCAAATAATTCTACATCTTTCCCCCTTACAACCATAAGCATGGAACCCTTACTGAATTCACCAACCTCTTCCTTTTTCTTGCACTTACAAGGCTGGCATTGATTTTAGTTTGATGAGCCCTTACAATATAGTCTACCCTGTATTTTGTGATTTGGCATTCGTTTTCATGATAGAAGAATATTTCCTTTCTATCATATATATATGGACTCCATAACACCATGCCACAGATATCCAATGGTATCACATCAAGTTTTACCTTATCCACTAACTTAGAAGCAATCACAAATTTAACCTTGCACTGCTTAGTTACATTTAGTTTTGCTTTATCATGTATCCAACCAAGTGGGTAAGGTTTTGGATGTGGTTTGGTTTCCAATCCTAGCTTCTTTACCAAGGACTCTGAAATTAAGTTTTCTTGGGATCCTGTATCAAATAGAGTTTCCAACTTTGTATGATTTATGATAACTCTAATATGAAATAGCTCAATTCTCTTTCATTCATTAGGAAGAGACTCATCTATTGAACTAGTGCTTTCAGGTGATTCAGAATTAACATGAGGTGTAAGAGTACTTTTTGTTCCTACTGTTGTGACCAATGCTTCATCTCCGGAATCAGATTCAAGGTCTTGCTGCACAGTCGCCACTGTCTTTTGCTTTCCTTTTCCTCAATACTTCTTTTTTCTCTTTTCCGGGTACAGTTTCCAACAATGATCGTCGTCATGACCTTCCTTTTTGTAGTGAGTGCAATAAGGCCTTTTTCCTTCATCTTTCTTTGTTGATGCAATCCTCTTCTCCTTTCCTTTTCCTTTCACTTTGGGTTTTCCATTTGGAGGTTTGAAAGGTGGTTTCTTGAAATGATCATCTATTTCATTTTTGCCCCTATTCTCAAGATGAATGGCCTTTACATTGGCCGAGTCAATAGTAGTTGTTTCAAACAATAAAAATGAATGTTTAAGGTAACTATGTAATGATCCATTATACTTAGTTACTACTTCAAGTGAGTCAAGTGCAATGCCCAAATAAAGTGCATGTTTTCTAAATTCCTCTGTAAAGATTTGAACATCCTGACCTCTACGTTACCTTAAGTATTGCCAATCCATTAAGGCCTTTTGTTTGTAACCCAAGGGATAGAATTGTTACTTTAATGCAGAAATGAAATTAGGCCATGAGGAAAAAAGATTACCCACACGCTTACTGCTTCACAATTTGCTCTCCCACCAAACGAGAGCAGTGCTACTCATCCAAAGAGAGGCCAGCTGAATCATTGCCTCATTGTCTTCGATCTACTAAATCCTATAGTAGATTTCAATCTTCCTAATCCAGTTATTAAGCTTTTCTGCATTAATTTCACCGTTAAACATGGGAAGATCAAATTTGACACCTAATTTAAAGAAAGGTTTCTTAGATGCATCCCTTAAATTTCTATGATGATGGTGATGAGAGGAAGAAGAACTTTCACTCATGGAAGGACAAGGAGGGGGTTCTTCTCCACCATTTCCATGCACTGAACCTTGCTCTTCTAGATTTCTCTCTTTTACTTTCTCCAGCCTTGAAAGAAACTGACTAACATTCTCTGCCATTATATAGAAGGTTTTGAAAAATTGCGCTCCTCTTCATGACAAGCCTCTTCATCTACTGTGTTTCTCCTTCGCTGTGAACGCCCCACTTCAGGATCGAAATACTTTAGTTTCCCTTCGCCTCTTTGGAGCCTGTTTCTTGTTAGCATACAAACATGCAATTCACATCTAAAAAAAGACTTGCTTTGATACCACTTGATCCAAAATATTTTGCTTATAGATGTGTTAAAGAATTACATGCATAAATTGTAGATTAAAAATAGAAAACTTAATGTGCACATGAGAGAATAGGAGAAACACATAAAGCATGAAAGAAGACAACAAGACTTGATAACGGAGTTCATCCAACTTGGACTACGTCTTCGGGCCCTGCTCGATCAATGGGGAGGCCTTCATTCATTAAGTGGCATGAGAAAGAAGAGTACAAGCATCAGTTATAAAAAAAAAGGAATTTTATACCTCCATACCAAAAAATGGCCAAAAATGTAGAACTCTGATGGAGAAATGGGCAGTGCCATTGCATTCATGGCATCGAGAAGTGCTGAAACCATATAAAATTTGTCAAATTCTGACAATGTAAAAATTCAGCCCTCTTGTAAAACTCTACCTCGAAATGCATGCATTTCCTCCTCCCTTGGTCGCATTGACAAACTACGTTTAAATAAAATATTGGTGGCAGATTCTTCAAGGAAACTGTTGTAGCATAGTTGGTGGAAAGTCTGGTTAATATGGAGGAGGTAGAGCAGTCAAACCCCACCTTCTTTTTGCATAAAAAAATCTTTTTTAATACATTATAAATGATATTTCTATTTAAATCAAATTTTTGTTTGGGTCGGGCTTGCCTTGGGCGGATCGCCCACCATACCTGCCTCCCACCAGTGTTTATAATAAGTTTCATGTTGGGCATGGTTGGGTCTCTGCCCCAAGGGTCGGCCCACCACCCACTAATGTCATGGGTTATTGAGCCATGTTCTGTGGGATCCGTTGGGAGTTCCGTGGTGTGGGGTGGAGAGGTTATGGATGCCCACCCCGGTTTGTTTACACAGTTCTATGGGAGGGTTCGGGGGTTGTGGCCCGCCCCTCCACCAATTGTTATGTCGTGCAGATAAGGGGTGGTGGGGTTGGTGGCCTGCCACACTTTTTTTATATTTTTTTGTTATACAAAAAAACTCTATGCATTTTTGGAAATTTGGTTTTAGACTGAAGGAGTCTTTTTAATGAGGCCATGATTTTTCCCAGAATCTAGGTGGAGTTGGCCGGATTTTGTCTGTCAGAAAAATTCAAAATTGTGCCTTCATTAATCCTGCCTAGTCATCAAAAATTCAACCCAACTTTGACTTCTGAGTGCAAGGCACTGCTATGGGATGGGTCCTGGGAGGACACATCTGTGCAGTTTTAGGTTGCAAGACAGACTGAGTAGCTTGTTAGTGTTAGTCTTTGAAACCTTCCACCAGTGATCAAATATGCTCTTACAAAGTGGTCTTAGGGTGTCAAAGTCAAATTTTGTCATTTCAGTGAGTCTTCAAGTAAAATTTGGTCACTAGGTATTAGGTCTAGGGTTTGCTTTCACTCCTTCCAAAGTTTCCCAAATGGTAGTCCATGTCACCATTTTGCTGAGTGTACCATCATTCAGATATTTGTCATCATCATTTCAGGTTCCAATGGGTCATTTTACACCTTGTTCATGTTTCAGTTGTACTGGGTAAGGCTCATTTCCCTCTCCTAGGGTTATGAAGGTAATTTCTCTTGGATGGTAAAATCATCAATAAAAATTGTATCCTAATGCTCATTCACCTTCCCCTATCCTTAATGTACCTTCTTAAGCACTTCTTATCACTGATATCCCTTAAATTCATCATTTTCCCACAAAGCCTAGCTTCTTGCTACAATTTGAAAATTTTCTAGGCTAGGCCCATGTTTTTCTCTTTTGAACCCATTCTCCTCACTCAAAATTTGAAATTTCAATTGCCCATACTTCCTAACATCCCTCCCTACTTCCCAAAACTTTCTCAAGAATTTATAAGCCCCTTATCCCCTTCATTTCACTTCATTTCAACAAATCCCCTGTTCCACACATCAGGATAGGTTTTACTCAAATGATGTTTCTGAGCAAGAAAAAATGAATTTGGAAAACATGAGAGAGGTTTTTTTCCATAATAGGCCAAGGAAGAAAAACCCCCTTCACCGTTTACACAGGTTTCATGGTTTTAGAGAAATGTCAAAATTAAGGTTGCATCAGGAGGGTTGCTGCACCTCTAGAGTGGCCATGGGAAAATCAAGATTTCTCCTATCTTAGTTGGCCAAATGACTTGTTTGATGAGTGAAATGATAACTAGACACAAATATATTTGCAATGAGATATCTGAAGCTCAATTTGGAGTTTAGGAAGACCTTCAAAAGTTGACTGCAACAACACTCTGCATTTAGGAAGCCTCATTTTGCACATTTTGACTAGTCTTGGGAGATTTGACTTTTGACAGGGAAAATGAACTCCAAATTGAAAAATTCAAGATGTTTTGGAAATTAGACTCAATAATATTTCCAATGAGCTATCCTGCACCCAATTTGGACACTAGAAAGGCCTCCAAAATTTGGTTTGAAAGAGGCGCTACGCATTAAATCAGTGGCGTTGCGCATTAAATTTTGAAACACATGTTTTTCCAATAGGTGCGTAGCGCCACTGGCACTACGCTTTTGATGGGGAACTTTATTTGAAAAATGGCCTATATATTTGGAATCAACACGGAAAAATAAGTCAACTCAGAAATATTGAGAAATTTTTGACAAGGTCTTGGTCACCAAAAGGGCAAAAAACACCCAAAAAGTGCCCTCTCTGCCACTTTTTTGCTACACAGGAAGCAGTCTTCGGAGAATCAAATTTTGGAGGGGAAAATGAGCTCCAGATCAGAAAAATCAAATTTTCCAGAAACTAGACAGGTAGGGATTTCCAAAAATCCAACTTGCATATGATTTGGACACTGGTAAGGCCTCCAAAACTGGCCCTGAAATGGTGCTACACATTAAATTTTTGGCGCTACGCATTAAACTAATTTTGCCAGTTTTGCTTAAATTTCCGGATTTTTCCTAGTTTTCTTGGAAATTGATTTTTTCATCATTCCTTGGTAAATGTATGCATCTTAAATGATGTATTTGATGTAAATATGGATGAAAAATACGTCATAGGGTAGATACATCAAGTTTCAAGTGGTTTTGATGATGAATGAATTGGTTTCCTAAGTTTTAGAGGCAAGTTGTTCCACTGCCTACTTTTGTGTTCCTAGTTTAGATATGGTTGAAACCACCCCTCTTCTCATCGATTCGACCCTTGATAGCTAGCTTGAGTAGTTTCCTTGCCTATATCATGTAATTTTTGGTTCATTTGTAAAGGTTGGACTTTGGTGGAAGTGGTGGCACTCATTGAACATTTGCATGAGCAGTTTGGCAAGGAATAAAACCAAGTCTGACAGCTATTTTTGTGGGACTCTTGTGACAGTGAGTTTATGTATTGTTTCTTCTTTTTAATGAGTTTTTCTTATGTTTTATATGTACTGTGATGCAGGAAAGTGTTCCCTCTGCGGACAGAGGCAATCCCTCTAGCCCTAAAGTGGTTCTAGTCACAAACAAGGACAGATTAACAATAGCTTTCCTTAAACAGTCATAATTGGAGGCCTACCTCAAATGGTGGTCGATGGAGTTCCATTACGCTACTCCAGATTCCACTTCCTTCTCATAACTAGTGATCAACCTGAAACAATGCAAAGGAAATAAAACAAAGCACGTAACCGGAAAACAACAATGATCTATTTACTCACAAAGTCAAAAATCCATGAGCTATTAAGTACAGTACATACAAGAAATAGGAAAACATCATTGATTGTATTAATAATGAAATAAGAGTAAGCTTACAACCAAAGTCTTGACGTCACAAGCCTTCTCAGAGGGATCCAGCCAGCATGTTCCTCAAGCATTCACTCTTTGAAGATGGATCTCCCAACATACAAATCTGTCTCACTCACAAGTTTTACACAAGATTAAGGGCACTTCACAACCTTCCACAATATATCAACAATACCACACTTGTCACACTCACACAAGTTATCTAGCAAACTCACAAACACTAACAACACTACTCCACTAGCCAACTATCACCAACTATCCCAAAAACTAGCAGTGCATAGCAATGGTGAGAGTTTAAATAGGAGAAGGAGTCTCCATGAAAGGTGGAAGAGTGAGCTTATCTCCAAGGAAGGTAGCACAAATGACGGAACAACCACGCCAGAGAAAGGAGGGTGACACAAACTATGCCAACAACCAAGTCTGGAGTCATCTGGAAGGCCGACTGTTGGAACAAATTCGCCCAATCTGGATCATCACGGGGGCATAACTGACCTTTGGTGTTGACATCATTATTGATTAATGTAGCTAGTCAGGTCATCGCTAAAGATTACAAGCAACCTCGCGCTGGTGCATCAAATCGGACCATCGCAGGAATCAGGTGTACTTTCAAGATGGCATCTTATGGACTATTTAGGAGCGCCCTTCAGTGCGTTTATTTAGCCAACAGACACGATGAGGAAGATAACTGAGGAAAAGTGGGTCATTTGGCAACATCAGAGAGCATTTGTCTCATATGAGTATGTTTGACTTGGACACATGACACAGTAGGAAGATTGGAGTGAAGACAATGACAATTTACTATGAACAGATGCCCCCTAAAGTATGAAGCCCGAGAGAGTGGGAGGGTGAAATTCTTTACAAAACTGACTGAGATGGAACACCATCTGGAAGAACCTATACGCAAGTACTGCTAATATCTCTGATAATGAATTACATGTAGTCTAGGCATGGGCGCAGCCATCCAAAAGACATACGAGATAAGTCTGTGGTATGGACGTAGCGATCCAGCTAATGAGACCATGATAATAATAAAGGTATGGTCGCAGCCATCTAGCTAATGAGACCATGATAATGATAAAGGTATGGTCACAGCCATCCATGAAGACTCAGGTATGGTCGTAGCCATCCATCAATGAGTCATGTAATCATGAACCAATCCACGCAACCTGAACATGTGTAATCTGAGTTCGGGGTCTTGAACCCAACCGACCATAGTACAAATTCTATCATGCGAATAGATGTGCTAAGGTTGAGCATGATAGGAAGTCGCTTGAGTACTGATCAATGATGAAAACCGTTAACAAGCGCAAGAGAAACCACCAATAATTCCAATCGTTCTCAAGGTACTGTCTAGCACAATCCACGAAGTGTGAAGAAGAAGTTGGAGTCGAACACTCGTGGAATCACCCAATCGACGACCAATGATGAAAGTCAACCGTCAGGTGTGAAGAACTTTCCATTGAGGAATGCAAGCTCTAAGGTACCAAAGGGGATCTCTAGGTCAATCTCATGGATAATGAGCTGATGTCAACAGGAGATGACTCGTCACAGGAGGGCCATGATGTTTCCCCCATCAATGACATGAGATAAGGAACAAGTGGTAGATGGCAAAACAAAGTATCAGAGGAGAAGGTGATGGTATAAACTGCAGAAGGATTATACTCTTGAACATGCCAGCGACATGACTCCGGAGGGTGGAAGAATTCAAGTACCAAGGGATCAGAGGCTCGATGGAGACGACATGAATCAGATGGAATGAGGCTGAATGGTAATCCAAACCCACGGAAGGCCAAATGACGATGTGTGGATGTCCCAACCCGACAAGAAGCAAGAGTGTCGATGTTCAAGAGTGACTAGTTGCCATAGACAATCAATGATAAACTTGTTTTTGAATCCAACCTAGTAATGATTTAACAAGCCCTAGGAAGGAGAAGCTCGAGTCTCATCATGGTGACAAGTCTAATGCCGTCATGGTTTAACAAGTTCGACATAGGTAAAACTCCGAGTCTTTTTCACGTTTAGAGAGTTTGAAAAAGACATGGAAAAGAAAACTCCAGGGGGTCCTTTTTCGTAAATTTGTGTTTCTCGAGCCTGAAAAAGTATAAAATGATACTCGAAAGAACCGCCCGACCATTACGATTGAGGAGTACTTTTCGTAACTAGTGACTTCGACCCGAAAAAGTAGAAAATCGGTTGGAATCACGTTGTTTCGGAACCAGTAACAAGCTTGAAATGACAAAGGCCCGGCAATATTTTCATTTTTACACAGTCAGAAAAGAGCTTAAAGGCGACCGCCCCTTATTTCTTTTAATGAGTCAAGAGGGTCAACTCAGCTATCTTTTCTTTTTCGAGTCGAAAAGAGCTTAAAGATGACTTTTTCAGATCAAGTGTACACGAATTCCACTACCTGTAGCTCTGCACAAAGCACGTCAAACGTAAACCCATTTGATATAAAATGAACAATAATCGTAAAAACATAGTTTAAAAACCATATTTTGACTAACCATGTGACAAGAAATGAGAAAAACCCACATTTATAAAGAATAATTTTTTAATTTCCAAAAATTACTATAAAAAGGGTTTAATCCAACCATTTTTACCATAGTTGTTGTTCATTTCACTATGGAGAATTTTGGAGCACCAAAGTTGGCGAGCTAATTTTGGCTTTGTTCGACCATCATTCACCCCAAAACTTGTTCCAAGTAATTAGTTCTTGTCCTGTGCTTCAATTCCATACCTTTTTCATGCATTTTTAACATTAAATGTGTTAGTTTAGGCGGATTTTTGGACCGAGCTCCGCCGCTCGGTCATCGCGGGTATAGCCTTCGGGTCCGCGATGACTAAAAAAATTGACACATATCGCGCTCTAATAATCACCGAAAAGTGATGTACTTTCGCGATGACCATGAAAAAATAGAACTAACGACCTTGCGTCATTGCGTCTATTTTAAAAACAGACGCGATGACAACGCAAACTTATTTTTATATGCAAATTACACATTGAATTTGGTGAATGAAGTGTTGATTTGATTTTTCTCGTCATGCAGGTGATAATGGCATTTTTCTGGCAAGAATTAATGCATGATGATAACAACATAGAAGCTTTCGCCGATGTGGGGTGCCGAAATGCATTACAAGCATGACGATTGCTCAAATTCTTCCTGACTCCACACCTTCGGTCACAGCCTGATTTACTGGAGCTACTGATCAGGGCCTAGAATCCCACAGATGGGAAATTCATCATCTGAGGTTGGGATATCGAGTTTGATGCTACAGACATATATTTTTTGACCGGGTTGTCCCATCGTGGTGAGAGGCCCATTCTGGAGGGGCAGCGACCCAGGGGTGATTCCTTAGAGATGTTGATGGCTCAAGTGTACCCATGGGCATGCAAGACGAGAAGTGGGAAGGTGGAAATCCCAATAGTGGATGACGTAGTCCTTTATGCTATGATATTCATGGTGACATGGGCAGCGGGCTCCCAAGCCCAACACGAGGCTTCGAAGACCCATCTTCGGCTGGCTCTCGAATGTCTCAATCCAACCATGTTTAACTAGGCAGAAATGGTGACAACGAACATAAAGAGGCAACTCACCAACCTCTGTCGAGGAGAGATGAAGCAGTTTGGTTATGGATCCATCTTAGTCCCGCTCATGCTGGAGAGGGTGCTAGCATTGCAGTTACAGGGCATGGATTTGGATTTGCCCAGACCACGTGAGACTAGGGCCACATGGTGGGCACACGTCATGCCATGAGGAGGTGGCGGACGACCAGTGGCATGGGGGACACTATTTCGAGAGTGGCTAGAGTGCTAGATGATCTTCGTGGAGGATTGGCCATATGCCGGCATGGACTTCCGTAGAGATCCTGACATGTAGCTGCCCGCTGGAGAGCACTGGGATGATGGTGGTAAGACACTTGATCACTTTTTTGCATTTTATTTTTTATGATTTTATTTTTTATTTTTTCATGCATATGTCCTGATAATGAACGCTATGGTATGTAGTTTTAGGACCAGTGAGACCCGTCAAGCTAGCTCCAGAGGCGCGGAGGGATGCGCAGGGCATTGCAGCACTAGCCTTGGCTCCTTCGGTTGATGATATGGTGGAGACAGTGGCCCGGAACCTTGAGGGCCTAATAGCGGGGATTCCAGATTACATGGGGATCGAAGAGGTCCCCATAGCATTCCAAATCCACACAGTAGGAGTGGAACCCAGGGTGCACCGCCTGTTAAGGCAGGTGGCAAGGGTGGTGGTATGCTATAGGGAGCATAACCCACCACAGTAGACACCTAGTTTTTATTTCCTGCTGGTGATTTTTTGAGAGACATGTGTCTCGGATGTATGGAAAACACAGACTCTATCTGGACATGTACACTTATTTTTTTTAGTGCCTCAGTGCGCCACATGATATATATATATATATATATATATATATATATATATATATGTATGTATGTATGTATGTATGTATGTATGTATGTATGTATGTATGTATGTATGCATATACATATACATATACATATACATATACATAAACATAAACATATATTCCTATGGTTTATTATTATGTTTTACATGCTTCTTATATGTTGTTTTGATTACATGTTGCGCAAATGTATGTCTAATACATGATTAGCCAATGCATCAGTTAACGTGTTTAATCTTCGTGGAATATGTTGATATGTGATGAAATCAAAATTCCTTTCTAACAATTTAACACGTAAATACATTCTTAAAATCCGATGGTCTATGACGGAATATCGCCCATTGAGCTGGTGGACAACAAGCTAAGAGTCCAAGTTCACAACCAATGTTCGAATACCGAGATTGATCGCCTCAGCTAGTAACTCAATAAAAACACTATATTCAGTGACATTGTTCGTGGTACAACCTAGACAAACACCTTGGAGGTCTATCAACTCACCATGAGGATCGTAGATCACCCATGCTGTAGAAGACAAGTAGCGAGTACTGCGGCAGGCACCATCAGCGAAACCAACGTAAGGTGCACCAGACATCTACACAAGAAGCAAAAGACACAATAAGCGACAATCATGCCTACACACCAAGCGAAGAACATGAAAACACACACACATGACACACCTGTTGAAAACACACGTATGTACAAATCAAGGTGCATGGAATTCACGCATAATACTTTTTCAAGTAAAGCCCATTTCGAGGCTTATCCCGTTGCGCCGCTGTGTGACCGTCCCAGATAGTGTAAGAATCGTCTCGGCCCATTTTGTAAAGTAATAAACGACAATGATGATATACCCATGCGCCTTGGCAGAGCGAGGGTTACAGGTCATATAATCTATGCCCTGTTTAGCAAAAGGGCCGATGGTAACAACAGGGTGTAATGGGGAACCAGAAGCAAATCGCTCAAGACAAGGAAGAATTTCCCAATAGGTAGGGAGAAATGAGGAACAATGGTGATGATCGGACCAAGTTGGTTCCTCGAGAGACATGGTCTCGATAATGGCTTCATCAGAAGGAAATATTTCCTTGAGAGGGTCTGAAGAAGCGTCATCTCCAAGCCAAGGGGATGAGCATACGAGTCAAGAGCTCTGCTCGAAGGAGCAGATTCAAATGATGGAGCCGATGCAGTAACAATTTCGACATAGTTAAGCTCGGTAGGACTCAACGTCATCTCGTCGCCCCAAAATTCTATCTGATCGGCGGGGGGAAGAACCCACGGATCAGAGCGAACGGAAATCATATCAATAGGAGCAAAGTTGGGAGGTGGGAGTGAAAAAACACCCATCAGGGCAGGATCTTTAAAGAGTCTAGCTCCCACACTCTGACATGGGATGGAAGTATGCTCCACGAAAGGCACGTTGCCTTCGGAAGAGGAGGCGAAGAAATATAGCTGGTCTACTGTGACGATCTTCCCCTGATGAGGGAAACGAATGACACAAAATAGAGATGAAGCCACGGATCGCATGGCGTATGTCCAACTTCATCCCAAAAGGAGATTGTAAGTTAGATTAGCATCAACGACTTCAACCTCCACTTCGACCATCTTCCCTTCCAATGTAATAGGCAAACGTTGGAGTATACCATAAGGGCGAGACTCTCTCCCATCAAAGGCTTCCAAATTCATAGGAGACTGGCTCAGAGTCGGAGAACCAATAGCCTTCCAACAAGCAACAGCCATTATGCACGTCGAAGCACCTTCATCAATGATGGTACGATGAATCGTTTTAGAATTGATGATGACCTGGATAAGGAAGGAAAATTGGTGAGGCAGCCTCGGTATATGGCTATCAATGTCAAAAGTAATCAGATTCGAGTCGGCCGGGTCGATGCCACCGATGGACAATAGCAAGGACTTCCTCTGAGATAAAGAACTTCTAAAGCGGACATAACTGACAAAGCCTGGGCTAAGTCCTCAACGATGCTATAGTGTTGAGCAACACGAGCATTAGGGTTGTAAGAAGATTTCTAGAGTACACCTTTAGGAGGGGGTCGGACGGACGTCTCAGTGCTAGGTCTCTTGATATGGAGTGGACCAGAACTGGACAGAGGAGAGCTAGAGGGAACCTCAAGCTCTTTCCCAGCAGGCAACAGATACTCTTTTGCCTAAGTACTAATGTGGATAGAAATCTTCCCAGCAATAAACACTTGAGAACCAAAGGGAGAAGAGGATTGGGATGGATCAGCCACCATTTGCATTTTCTGTGAGGGAAAAGGATCTTTAAGCACGACAGGAGTCCTGGGAGCACCTTTCAACAAACGACTAACTTCAGACCACCTCGGGCAGTCTTTGGTATAGTGATCCTTGTCACAAATAAGACAAGGATACTTAGGCTTGCATTTGGCACCTTCCTCTGGTGGAGGTTTAGGGGAATCCTGCTTGGGTTGATCAGCTTTATTATTTCCTTTTCCCTTCTTCTTTCCTTTTGAGGCTTTGTTCACCGCGGTGGACTGGATGGAGTTAACCTCAGAAGTATTACTTGAATTGGATACAGCCTGAGAAGTATTTTCATTTGGAGCATTCGACTTTTTCTTCCCAGGGTTCGCGGAAGATTTCTTAGAAGACGGATTAACAGAACCAATGACACCGTCAATGGATGGGGTTAGCGGGGCTTTGGAAGTTCTGGGTCTCAGGGCATCAGGCAAATAATCATATAGGGTACCAGACTGGAAGTAAACCAAGTCAAGGTACTAAGCACACCCGATAGTCTGCTCCTCAGTTACACATGCCCCCATAGCAATGTCCTTTGCTATCGGACCGACAAATGAAGTCGTGAACCAGTCGGTCAGAAGCTGATTGGGAATCCAAAACTTAATCAAACGACGATGCCGTCTCCATTCATGATATGATCAGAGATATGTGTAGCCATTGTTTGTTTTAAGGATGTCAGGAGGTGTGTGCCCATTTCATATTGAATCAGCAATTGAAAATGAGTTAAAAATACCATAGCCAATGAGTTAAAATCCTGAAAAGATCTGCGAGCTAACTTAATATATCATTTAGCAAGAGAGCCAGTGAGGGTCCTTTGAAAAAGGCAGAGCCGGATTGAATCATCAAGCCATGAATTTGACGAACACCATAGATGATAAGTCATAATGTGGGCTTGGGGATCTTCTCCAGCTTTACCATCAAATTTGGGACAGTCATCAGGAATCTTAGTTGGAACCGGTGGCCAATACGGATTATGAAGAATAGGATCATTGGTCAGCTTGGACACATCCGGTAACTCCAACATTGCTAAAAAGGGTAATTGAGGGTTAAAGGACATCTGAGGCCGCGGGTAGGAGGTAGTACTAGCGTTCCAGCCAGCTGCTTGTTGCCCCGATTGATTATGTCCGAACGGATTTGACCTAGGAGGGTTTTGTCCATAGGGATTTTTTCCATAGGGGTTATAGGATGGCTGACCCTGGATTTTCCCCCCAACATTCCATTGATTACCAACTTCGTCTGCAGGAGAAACATATGGTTGTTGGTAATTCTGATAAGGACTCACCTGCAGTTGTTGATAATTTTGGTAAGAGGAAAATTGGTTTTTCCCTTGGGATTACTGAAAACCATAAGGTGGCTGGGCTCCAAACTAAGCCTGGGAGCTAGGCGGCATTTGATAGGCCGGTTGAGATTGAGATCCAACCTGCATTTGAAAACCGGATTGGGTCTAGAGTCCATACTGGGGTTGAAAACCGAGTTGAGCTTGAGGAGCAACAATCATTTGAGTGCCCGGTTGAGCAGGCCCAGATGGATGTCCTTGAGAGAACTGAGGCTGAGCCACCTAGCCAGAAGGTTGACCTAGTTGAGATTGAGATTGACCCATTTGCCCAGAAGGTTGAGCTTGCTGGGTAATGGGTTGTCCTTACACAACTGAGAATTGTCCTGATGGACTAGATGGCTGAGCAGACTCGACAGTTGGTTGACCTGATTGGATTTGAGGCTGACCAACTTGTCTAGACAGTTGACCAGACTGGACAGTGGGTTGGCCTTGCTGAATGTAAGGTTGACCAACTTTCCCAAAAGGGTAGCCTTGCTGGACACCAGGTTGGCCTTGTTGCATGTAAGGTTGTCTCAGATTCATAGAAGGTTGCCCTAAATAGGTAAAAGATGAACCACCAGAGGCCGAAGGTTGTCCCTAGACAGGTTGGCCTTATGGGCCTCCAGGTTGCCCTAGATAAGACTGTCCATAATACTGCTACCCTCTAGAGGGTTGCGCGTAAGACGGTTGGCCTTGATAAGGTGGTCCTTGAAAATCCGCAGGAGATACTTGGCCACCGCCATAACCAGTGGTGCCCCAAGCAACAGATAACGAGACCGTGACCTCAACCGTAGGCTGCGATGGTAAAGGTCCATGGTGATAGAGATGAGCCCCTGGAGAATCATAGTAATGAAATGGATTTTGAGGGTCCGGATTCTGAAGAGCATGCAGATATTGATCGTATGCCACTGGAATGGAACCAAAAGAAGGTGGGGCACTTAGTATAGGATTAACAACTCTGGGTATAGATACCGATGGGCCACTATTTGCTGACCCAGAAGAAGGCCCAGCAACAAAGGTCACAACTGAGGATGTAGTAACAGCACCAACAATAGGGGTTGAAGAAGCCACACAAACAGCTGGAATAGTCGGGACGAAACTGACAGACACATTGTGAATTTGAGGAATAAAAGACTCCAAGGTTAGATTGACGATGTGAGACCACATAGAACTCATAAGGGAGGTCCAAGAACCCATAACATCCCTCAAAGACTTATAGTGTAAAGGCAATGTGACACCAAGAGGGGTAATACAAAAGGTGTAGTTTCCGTCGAGATGGGAATTTCACTGCTCGTCACAACAGATTCTTCACTCGTAACAGGGGATGTGTCCTCCATGTCGGAACAAGACACTGGGACCGAAATACTAGGAAGAGTACTGGGAATATCTTCTTCAGAAGGCTCCCAAATGGGGTTCTAGTGAATATCGTAAGACTTGTTCTCTGGGGTGCGAGAGTTCATCGGTTGGATACTTGGAATAATAAGGAGAGTATCACTCACAACCGGTATCTCAAGAGAAATAGAAGAAGGAGACCCTTGGTCACTTGGAATGGGAGATAGGATCGGTGATTCCCCCAGGATGATGATTCAAAAACCCTAGGAAAACTAACGAGAAAGGACCCTACTCAATCTAACGCAAACAAATCTAACAGGGTAAATGTGAATCGTGGCCGAATAAACTTTAAGACACGGGAATAGAACTTGACTTTTTCATCTTTAAAGAGTCAAGAAAAGGATAAAAAGATGACTCTAGTTTCCTTCGAATATTTAATGAGTCTGAAGTGACAAGTGCTGAGATGGACCTTTTCTTTTAGGGAGTCCGAAAAGGAACAAAAGTGACTACTCTAGAGAACTAGGAAAAAGGTTTACCAGACAAATCCGTAGAACTGCATATACACCTTGGCAGTCATATGAAAACCAAGGACACTCCGTACGGTAGTCAATCTTCCCGAATGCTGTGTTCGGTGCGTTATGGCTTGAAAGGCAGCAGACATGGCTTCCTAAGGATAAAGGATAACCTAGTGGGGTCTCCCAACATATACTCGACAGTACATGGGAGCACAATTCCATGCTAGACCACTATTGAGTCACAGAAGGAGGAATCACCCAACCCTGAGTGGAAACAAAAGTGACTAGGTTTAACGATGCCAGAGCATGTCTCTAGCCTAGACCTCTAAATAGTGTGAATTATGTTCCAATGCGTTGTTAGATTTATTCAGTTCATTTTAGAGTTGATCTTGGATTATGTTTCAATTGTCAGGCCTTACTGTGCGTATACAATAAATCCTAGGATGCAGCTAGAATGAATAAAATATCCTTTTTTCTTCGATGAACACCTACCTATGGGAGGGTAGAGAGATCATTCCCAAACAAATAAAACCAAGACAACAAAGGCAGTCACTCAATGCAAGCAGACATCAATTCCTAAAGTGTACGGATACTACTAATGAGAGATTTAAACATTCACTTTTCAATATGAAAACTTGAAATGCAAATTCACTTTCACTTTCTTATACTAAATGAATGCAATCCTTTTTTATTTTGATGTCTTTTAATCTAGAAGAAACAAATAAGCAACAAGCAAGTGTGGAAAAACCAGTTGACCCAAACAATTGTAATCTATGTTCGGTAGCGAAAAGAAATCGAATCAATGCCAAAGATAGGTTCAATAACAGTCACTAAACAATCAACCAAAAACAAGAAAAGGGGAAGGCCCAATCAAACCAACAAGCTGTGAACGAATCTTTGAGCAAACAAGCAACTAAGCCAAACTGATCCAAAAGACTTGAAACAATGAAACTAGGTCACAAAAGCAAGAAAACAAGATTCATTCAACAAAGCTCATGAGAAAGTGCCTCAACCTATAAACAGTGAAAAACAAGTCATCAGACAAGTGAGAACAGCAAGTGGCTAGCGGGACTGATGGACCCAGGAGGCAAAATTGAGAAAATCAATTCTACAACAATCAGCACGGGTAATACACAAGCAACAAGTGCTGATAAAGCACTAGCCACAGCAACAAAGCAATGTCAGCGCGGAAGTACACGACTTTCCCGCGATGGTCCGATTTTCAAAACTGTCGCAACCATAAGGCGTAATTACGCGATGAAAAGGACACTACAAAAAGGTGATCGTGATGATAGCGCAACTGTTAAAATTAAATCCGCGATGACTTTCAAAACAATAATAGGCGAACCAAAACTCCCAAATCAAAAATAGTCAAATCTTTAATCAAATAAGGGCATTTCCCAGATCAGGCCAGGAAACTCAGAAGACTGATAACTAATCCCTAAAACTTCAAAAGAGACCAAATCAAAAAATCAAGACAAGAGTAAACAAAAAGAACAAAGGCCAACACTCCCTTGTAGAGTCGCCAATTTGTGATGCAGGAAAGTGTTCCCTCTGTGGATAGAGGCAACCCCTCTAGCCCTAAAGTGGGTCTAGTCACAAACAAGGACAGATCAACAATAGCTTTCCTTAAACAGTCATAGTTGGAGGCCTACCTCAATCGGTGGTCAATGGAGTTCCGTTGCACTACTCCAGCTTCTGCTTCCTTCTCCTAACGAGTGATCAACCCGAAACAATGCAAAGGAAATACAACAAAGCACGTAACCAGAAAACAACAATGATCTGTTTACTCACAAAGTTAAGAAGTCATGAGCTATCAAGTACATTACATACAAGACATAGGAAAACATCATTGATTGTATTAATAATGAAAAAAGAGTAAGCTTACAACCAAAGTCTTGACGTCACAAGCCTTCTTAGAGGGATCCAGTCAGCATGTTCCTCAAGAATTCACTCTTTGAAGATGGATCTCCCAACATAAAAATCTCTCTCACTCACAAGTTTTACACAAGATTAAGAGCACTTCACAACCTTCCACAAGCTATCAACAATCCCATACTTGTCGCACTCACACCAGCTCTCTAGCAAACTCACAAAAACTAACAGCACTGCTCCACTAGCCAACTATCAGCAACTATCCCAAAAACTAGCAGTGCATAGCAATGGTGAGAGTTTAAATAGGAGAAGGAGTCTCCATGAAAGGTGGAAGAGTGGGCTTATCTCCAAGGAAGGTAGCACAAATGACAAAACAGCCACGCCAGAGAAAGGACGGTGACACAAACTATGCCAACAACCGGGTCTAAATTCATCTGGAAGGCCGACTATTGGAACAAATTCGCCCAATCTGGATCATCGCGGGGGCATAACTGACCTTCAACACTGACATCACTATTGAATAACGTAGCTAGTCAGGTCATCGCTAAAGATTACAAGCAACCTCGTGCTGGCGCATCAAATCGGACCATCGCAGGAATTAGGTGTATTTCCATGATGTCAGTGCTTCTGGACTATTTAGGAGCGCCCTTCAACACGTTTATTTAGCCAACAGATGCGATGAGGTAGATAACTTAGGAAAAGTGGGTCATTTGGCAACATCAAAGAGCATTTGTCTCATATGAGCATGTTTGACTTGGACACATGACACAGTAGAAAGACTAGAGTGAAGACAGTGACAAATTATTGTGTAACATGTACCCAAATATATCTTTCTCTTCTAAAACTAAATGAATCAAGGTGAATGGACAAAATACACTGCTGTGCTTTGTCTTGGGAATGCGTTTGGTTTTCAATGTTTTCAACTAATTGAAGAGGATTCATAGTTTCTTTATGCCCTCCTCAACTCCTCATCTATCTTAATATACCATCTCAAATCATTTCGAATACATAAACCCTTGTCTTCCTCACCCCACAAAACATGATTGTATCCCTGATTTGATTTCCCGAACCCATCTTCCTTGTCCAATTGATCCAGCAACCAAAACCTAAAAATCAAACCAAAAACCATAATCTACTATACCTAGCCTAAAATCAACATTCATTTCAGTCATCTCAAGATATAATTGCAACTATCCTCACTGAGATTGACAAGGAGAGAGCCCTCTCCTGACCTAGTAGGGCTAGCTACTAGGTTAAGCGTGGTTTGTAGTTATCCTAGGATTGCCTCCCTTCAGCCTGAGGTTGATCTAAGCTCTAACATAGTGGCAACCATACTGGGGAACGTAGTGTTATGTTCCTCAGCAAAATGTATCAAGTTAGATCTGATTGTTGATGGTGGACAGCGATTAGACACCGGAAGGCTGAAATCATTCACTTGGTGACTCCAGTGTCTAAGAATCCCAAGGTTCAGAATTTTTATGGCAACTCCACCCTTCAAGAACCAGTAGCCTGAAGAATTTCTTGGTGAATTCATTGTTATCAAAATGGATTTGTTTGCTCGAAGGTATGCTCCCATGAGTCAAGATCACATTCCAGGTTTCCCAAATAAAATTCCTAAGGTAGATTGGCAAAGGAATTTGACTATGTTTAAAGATGATGATAGGAATTATGCTTCTTTACATCTGGTTAGATTTCACATGCATATTCGCAAGTTGAAGGTTGATTTTCTTGAAGACTGCTTGATGAAGATATTCATGGCCACTTTGGAAGGTGAAGCCCGATCTTGGTATGAAAGTTTGTGGCCTGCTAGTATTTACTATTTAACAGATTTTCATACCATGTTCTTTGAAAGGTATAAAGAATCTTATCCATAATTAAATTTAGTTCAGAACTGTTGCAAACATGTTTATATTTTTATTAAAAGTCTTGAGAAATTTTATGAATATTATGACTTCATGGACGATGAGATCATGGAAGCCTTGTATGAAAATCCATTTCAACAGCATAAAGAGAGCGATACTTATCAAGATGATCAGGAAAATTTGTAGCAGGTTCAAGATCTTAGTACAATTGAAAATGATGAAAGAGAAGGTCTTACTTCCGATCTGCTCATAGCAGAAGACAGTATGCAAGGAAATCAAGTTTCAATTTTAGATTGTGATAAAGTCAAGTTGACTAATTCAGATCTAGATTCAGACCGTGATGATGAAGAAGATTCATATCGTGATGATGAGGAAATCATTGAAACCAGTCACTGTTACACAAGATCATAATCAGCATATAGTAGCTTCTTCTTTGATTAAATATGAAGGAATTTTTCATCTTGATAGTCAACAGGAATCATATAAAATGAATCAGCAGTATGAGGAAAATTTGTATACTCCTTTGTTTGAAATTAATGAAGATATTCAACAACCTTGTGAATCTTTCAGAGGGAAAGAAGACAATCACTATTTGAGAAAAAAAAAACAAAAAGTATTATCTCCTCTATCTGAAGATGAGATAAGGTCATGTTATAGCCCAAGCTAATGCAGGTTTGCAGTGTGCACATGGTCAAGAAGGTTTTAGTGAGGCTTCTTCCACTTTTGAAAATGATGACAGTATTGAAATTAGATTTGTAGATTAGCAAATAGATTTGGTTTTCTTTCATGAAGATGATAAGGTTGTCATGTTTAATAATTTTGAAGAATGTTTTCTGTTTGATAATGAATTAGACTATGAAATTGAGGATTATGAGCCTGAGAAATATAATATGCCAGAAATCTAGTAAGAATTTCTCATGCTTGAGGAATTTACAGCTAACACTCAGATAGAAAAAGCTTATACCTCTCTATGCCTTCCTATCAATCAGCAACCAACTGTTTTTTCATATTAGAATGAAGGGAGTACTTGTATTTTTGCTACTAGATCTCAAGACAAGCTAGTGCTTCAGGACTTTCAAGATCCTTTCGGCATTCTTTTGCAAGCACTAGAGAAGATGGATGTTGCCTGGTTCGTTAGCATAAGCCTTGGTTTCAGTTGTTATTGTGAGTTGCCTACATGTACATCGTTCTACCTACTCGGCGAAAGTGAGAGCAGAATTTCAGTGAGTAGCCATCTGTTGGATTGGTTACATTGGAAGGCCCACTTCACATGATTGTACATATTTCATTAGTAGGCAGGTGGTCGTCATCATGATTTGAAGACCTCAAATCTCGATGGACTGCTACCGTTAAAAAGCTTTGTAAGTACTTGTTTTAGTTAAGTAAGTCTTGAGTCATTTTTTGTTTTCATCAGTTTCAAGATAGTTTCAGCCGTTGAATGTCTAGTTTCAGCTTTTTAGTGTCTTGTTTCAGTTTTGAGTTAGTCTTAGTTCTTATTCATATCAATTATGAGTCTTGAGTCTTGAGTTTTGAGTCTTGATTTTTGATGTTTTTTTTGCCAAGATATTGATTCCATATTGCCCAATGGATAAGGCATTGGTCTGCTCTCCCAAAGATCTACGATTCTTGGCAACTCCAAGGAGCAACCATCCCCATTGGAGCCAATGTTAGTGTCAGTGTTTGAAACCTTCCACTAGTGATCAAATTTTCTCTTACAAAGTGGTCTTAGGGTGTCAAAGTCAAATTTTGTCATTTCAGTGAGTCTTCAAGTAAAATTTGGTCACTAGGTATTAGGTCTGGGGTTTGTTTTCACTCCTTCCAAATTTTTCCAAATGTCAATCCATGTCACCATTCTACTGAGTGTACCATCATTTAGAGAGTTGTCATCATCATTTTAGGTTCCAATGGGTCATTTTACACCTTGTTCATGTTTCAATTGTACTTGGTAAGGCTCATTTTCCTCTCCTAGGGTTTTGAAGGTAATTTCTCTTGGATGGTCAAATCATCAACAAAACTTATATCTTGATGCTCATTCACCTTCTCCTATCCTTAATTTACCTTCTTAAGCACTTCCTGTTATAGAAATTTTTGTGCCTTACAGCATTGAGCATGAAATGTCCATAATCCAAGGGATCCAAAGTCCATAAAAGTGTTGTTCCTGCCCCTAAAGGAACAAGGTCAACCAATGACAGCTTCTCCCAGAAGTTCTCCACCAAAAACTACTCAGAATCAGTCAATTCAGGATCAATTCAGATGCTCCACTAGCTGCCTGTGTTGCAAAACACCCCAGTACACTAGCTAGGTGCGTTGCAACGCACCTAAATGCACTACCAGGGTGCGCTGAGCGAGAAATGTCAAATGGCAGTGTCATTCCGCGAGGTGTACAGACAATGGAAGCTTCCAGAATCTTCCTCAATGACACTTGCCTCACTGAGTTCGACCAAGGATGAGTAAGAGGCTCTCAGCCTCCAAGTGGAAGCAAGAACTGACAGAGAGAAGCCACAAGTCAAAACATAAGCTGATTCATCCTCTCTGCTTACATCTATATATGGATCCCTCATCCTAGAGATCCAGAGGCTGGAATTTTGTACTTTGCAGAGAATTGTTGTTGGTTTGAGATTGAGATTAGTGCATTGGGTGATTTATGCTTTGTTGGAGGTGAGGAAGGGATTCCTTTGCTAGGAGGTAGATTCTGGATCGGGACTCACTTGGTTGTATCTCCTCTTGGACTTTCTTATCATATCAATAAAACTATTTGAGTTTCTCCTACATGTTGTGTATCAATGATGCTTTGTTATATTTGCATGTTTAGCCTAAATCTGATCCTAAGCTAGTTATGAATGTAAATCTATGTCTTTTGTGTAGTTTTCCTCTTCTGTGATCTTGCAGGAACTTGGTGAAGCTGGACCAGTAAGGGAGCAGGCAGCGGGAAGCAAGCAAAAGAGGAGAGCGATTGGATCGACAAACTAGCGAAAGACACAGGTTAGTTACATCCTTCCTCTTCGTTTACATTTCATAAAGAAGAATACGAAAATAGTATTCCTTGTTTGTTGCTAAGGCACTATCACACCTTAAAGTGGGATAGGGACTTTCTGAATAGATACTTTTCCCAACAACAAAATGGCGACTCCGCTGGGGAACGTATCTAGTTAGTTTATTTGTGTTTCTATTGTTGTTCTTCTCATAAACTTAGGAGTGGCGAATCGAACTGCATTTTCCATTTACAAATACAAAGTAGAGATCTGCTACTCTAGTCCATTCACTGGGCCTGTTTATGATCTGAACAGCTGATCCAAAAATGCTCTAACAACCCTTTGTGATAGCTCTTAGTCCTCCTTTAAATCATCCCTCTAATTGTACCTTATTGATAGCTTTTATCCGGCCAAAAGCCATAGATTAAACTGCAAACCGTGACCCTGAACCCGGAGACAATTCTCGTTTCTGCTTCAGCGCAGGCTCTGTGAAGAGGTTCTGCATTTCAACGCAGGTCCCGAGAGGGCTACCTGTGCTGCAATTCAGTTTCTCTGTGCAACAGGTGCGCTGATCAGCCTTTGCCCTGTGCAGCTGTGGTTCTCTGCTTCATTTTGTTCAGTTTTTATCTCTGATTTTTGCAGCCTGTTATCAGTGTGTGTACCTATCTGAAAACCCCTTTTCTTTGCCTTAATTCTGCCTCAGTTTATAAAAGAAATTGTATTTGTTTTTGTGTATTTGTTACATCATTTGCAGTTTCCCATTACAAAAGTAAACTAGTCATACTGTGGCCCTTAGATCTAGACCTGTCGTAAGTGTCGTTTTGATCTTAGGAGTAAGTTTGTTTGCTATTGACAGTTGATTGCGCTTTTACTTTTGTCTTTTGGTTTGAATTTGTGAATTTATAGTGTCGAAACAAGTGTTTACTTCAAAATCATAAAGTGTCGTAATCGTCTTTTTGATTTCGAAAAAGAAGCTTGTTTGTGTTTTTTCACTTGAAATCGAATTCAAATTTGTACAACAACTTTCTTTTTAGGCATCAATATTAAGAAAGTGAAAACAAATACATGCACAAGTGCATTTGCATTTTGACAGTTTGTATGGATTGATTTAGGAAAAGTGCATTTACAGTGTGCTCTATGCTCTTTGAGAAAAGATTGTGTCTTTCTTTTCCCCTTGTAGCTAGGATTTTCATGGTTGAAAAGAGATAAAAGCTTGATTATCATCTTTAGACTGCATTTAGGAATTGTATCTACATCTCGTGGTGATCCAAAAAGGCAAACTTCTAAGAAAGATCAACCTAAAATAAATTGAATGAACTTAACAACGCTTTGTAACTTAACGCACAACATAGAGGTCTAGGCTAGAGACATGTTCCGGCATCGTAAAACCTGGTAACTGTTAGCCTCACTGATGGTTGGGTGATTCCTCCTGAGAGACGACAAGTGCCAGTATGGATTGTGCTCCCACGTACCGTCGAGTATATATTGGGAGACCCCTATAGGCATAAAACCTTTATCCATAGGAAGCCGTGTCGGCTGCCCTACTGATCGCAATGCACTGAACACAGCATTCGGGAAGATTGACCGCCCGTACCCTAAAAAGTATTTTGCGGTTTTGCGATTGGTTTGGCACACCCTCTACCTAGAACTCCAGAGCAGTCCCTTTCGTTCCTTTTCAGACTCCTTAACGGAAAAGGTCCATCTGAGCACTTGTCACTTCAGGCTCATTAAAAATCGAAGGAGACTAGAGTCATCTTTTGCTTTTTCTCGACTCTTTAAAATTGAAAAAGCAAGTTGTGTCCAAGCGTCGTTAAAATTAATTTTAAATGGAATATTCATACCCTTTTTCTTGCGTTGATCTTTAGGTTGAGAAAATGGAGCCTACCAACCAAGGAATTCCCTTTGGTGGAAATCCTAGTCCCTTCTCCTCTTGGGGAGATGTTGGTGCGCCCCATATGGCCACATTGTCGCTTCCAGGACTGACAATTGGCTTACCAGCCTGGCTCTTCTCAACCAATGTCGTTCAGAACACCACTATTCCTAAATAGTAAAATCAGCAGTTAGACGAGTCCAGAATTTCCCACCAACCTTCTACTTCCTCTAATTCTTCCTCTCTTCCTTCCTCTTCGCGTGATGGGATTGGTAAAGCTAAAAACCAAGTTCCTAAGGAGAAAAAGGAAAAGAAGAAGAAAGAGAAAAAGAAGAAGGAGCCAAAGGCAAATAAGGGAAAGCAAGTGTCGTCTAATGAAAATCCACACACAGCACTGACCAGGCCTAAATCGCCATGTGTCATTTGCAAGGGAGACCACTTTCACAGAGATTTTCGTTGCATCCCTCGGATACTAAGGGACTGGTCTCCCCATTTGCACAATCCGGTGTCGTCAACCTCTGATGGCCATGTTGAAAGTACACCGTCAACTAGCGAGAGTGAAGTTCCAGGGCAAAAAGGGAGAACTAGACCTCCCTGTAGATTGTGCGAAGGCGACCATGCCCTCCACCGTTGTCCCTTCTTAGACGAGGCTAAAAGAGTCTTGGAAGATCGTCCGGTTTCACCGTTACGACTTCCTCCTGGATATAAAAAACTCTTGCCGAGTCCTTCGTTAGTTGAGAATCCAGCTGGCCCGCTCAAGTGGTCAGCTGAAACGTCTATCATTGAAGATAAACCAACTGAATCCATACCAGACAAAAGTCAAAAGGTCGAGGCGGCAGTCGACCCGGTTTTGCCTTCAGAGGAATTACCTTCGAATGATATAGTCACTGAAAAGGATAAGGATGACACCATCCAGATTCTTTTCATCAACACAGACTCCGACGAACACGGGGGCAACCCACCCATTCCTTTATCACAGGAAGGAAGTTCGTCAGAGCGATACCCGGCCACCTACTTAGTCCCACCACCAAGCAACCTAGTTGTATCCTTCGACTGGAACCAACTAGGCAGACCCCGTTTGCCAGCAAGCATACCATTCCGAATTATCGTTCAAATATATAGAATGGTCATGGCTGGCACCATCATTGATGAGGGGGCATCTGTGAGTATCCTTTCCTCTATTGCTTGGAAATCGCTTGGTTCGCCATCGCTTTTGCCTGAAATGAGAAATCTGACAGGCTTTGATAAAGGAACCAGTCGACCTTTAGGGATCCTCCCCAATGTGCCCATAACATTGAAAGGGAAGACCGTTCAAATGAACGTGATGGTCATTCAAGGACCCTTGGATTATAACCTACTCCTTGGACGAGACTATATTTATTGCATGGGAGCCATCGTCTCCTCACTCTTTAGAGTAATGTGTTTTCTGCACGAAGGAAGAGTGGTCAAGCTCGTGGACCAGCTTTCATTTCCCAGATCACGCATCGCAAATAGTCATATACCATCCCTAAATGGTCTCTTCACACAAGAAATGTCTCAACCCACGGTCCGTCCTCCCGATGAGTGCGAGTGATTCGGAGGGATATGACTGGAACCCAGGGGGCATGCATCCTGGTCTACTTCAGCAGGAAAACTTTGGGTATAGGGTAGGTTTCCGCGGGAGAATATGACTAGTCTGTACCCCGCCCATGCTGGAAGAGGGTTATTCTAGAATAAGATTCTCTTGTCAAAGTTATGTAAGCTGGGTCGGCGCCGCTTACCTTTGTTTATCTCGGTAGACATCGTCAAAGAAGTGTTTTGTTTGCACCACAAATAAAACAGACTTTGAATAACCTGAAAGAGGTAGGCCTTTCCTGGTAGAACAAATGTTTTATCTGCAAATTGAGGGGTAACCTTGAAATCGTATTTTATACCTGGGGGCATGCAAACCTTTTGGAGTGCAAGCAAGGGGCGGCTATTTATTTTTTAAATTTTTAGGACCTCTAACCCTTTAAACTCGTAGGATTAGTCGTTTCCGAACTTGCATAAAGAAAGGATTCCGGGGCAAAGCTTTATAAGGTGCAAGCTCCATAAAAAATCGCATCTTCAATGAGACATTCTTATCATACGACTGGATTAATCGAGCAGTTTTAGCACATAGTTCATGCTCGTTAAAAAATAAACATAAGATCGAGCAGTTTTAACACATAGTTCATGCTCGTTAAAAAATAAACATAAGATCGAGCAAGTGTTTCAACTCGCGTTTAAGCTCGTTAAAAAATGAACTATCCTCCGGTAAATAACCACCGTGAATGTAAATTTATCAGCCATTAAAGCCTTGGTCGTGTTTGCACCGTCACCTCCACTTTTCCATTGGCCGATCATTCACCTCCATTTGATTGTTTACCCATTTTGAGGAACAGCTGCGAAGAGTGATTTCACTAGCCATCCTTGTGACACTGCCGTGATTGGAAAATTCCAACCCTTACCTGGAATCAGCTGCTACCCGTTTTATCACTCGTTCCTCAAAAGACGAGTCTTCTTTAAGCTCTTTTCATCTGACTCGTAAAATATGAAAAGATTGCCGAGTTTTGGCCTTCCAGCTCGTTAAAGCGACCGGAAGTGCTATCCCTCCTCTAGATTTTAATCTTTTTGGACCTGAGGGATTATTGCACAAAAAGATCGAGCGCTTGTATTGTTCGGTTCATTAAAACTATCGAAAATTCATCTCTTCTGTATTGTTTTATACTTTTTCGGACTTAAGGGATTAGATGACGAAAAAGGACTTCCGGAGTTATCTTTACGTACCTTTTCAGACTCTCTAAAAATGAAAAGGACCGAGTTATCTTTGTCGTTAAACTCGTTAAAAACATTAATAGCGACAAACTTGTCTTTAGATGAGAACGAGTTTCACTATCGCTAGGCTCGTTAAAACATAGCGATGGGTTTGCCCGAAGGGCAAATTATAGAACAAGCATATGTTATCCTCCTCAAGCTTGACAAAAATAAAGAGGTACTGGTCAGCAATGACTGGGGAAAAATTGGGAAGAAACTCAAAGAACTTTTATTGGTAGCAAGTCGCTCTTGAACATGACACTTCCACTCCGTGCCTGAGTCGGGTTGGGTTGTTTCATTCACCGGTCACATCACCATGGTCTCACCATACCATCCACCTTTGGGGTAAATGCTACCAATCCATCATATAAGTGTCACCGATATGTTCAAGAGAAGTCATCCAGAGAAGTCACCTGTGTCCCATCCACTACCATACATTATACTTCATTCTTTCATGACCGCCACCCTGAACCATATATCATCAGATCGTTTTCACCTCCATCAAAATCATTTGCTCCGTTCCATGTCACTGATGTGGGATACATTAAGGCCCTCCTTTGACGGATCGCTTCTTGTCGACATCAGCTCATTATCCAAGAAGTTGATCTAGGAACACCCCCTTCAGTACTTTGAAGCTTGCATGCCTCAATGGCAAGTTTCTCACTTCCGGCGACAGGTATACATCAATGATCTTCGACCGAAAGATTTTGCGTGGTGTTCGACGCCAAGTCCTTTATTCACACCATGTGAATTGTACTGCAGTACCTTGAGGGTCATTATCATTATCGGTGATTCCTCTCGCGCTTGTTAACAATTTACATCATTGACTGGTAATCAAGCGATGTCTTTCCATGTTCGACTTCAAAACATTTCTCACATGGATCGACTTGTACTTAGAGTGAAGATCGGATGAGATTGAAGACCCCGGATCTAGTTTCATCCATCCGGGCTACGATATATATTCAGGAAAAATAAAGAAATTTACATGTACAACATTGCAGCACAGATAATCATCCTACCAAAAGGATGGTGATTTCATCAAGATCATCAGTCTACCATCAGACGATTGTCTGTCCTACGTACATAAAAATGAATTTATAAAGTTGAGCATGGGAATGCCCGCCTCAGCTAGATCATGAAAACAGTATGAAAAATAATGTATTGTATTGTATCTTATTACAGGTCTCCTCCCAGCATTGAAAGAACTTCGGATCCTCCTAATAAAGCATTTCACCCGATAAACAACCTCATACTTTAGGGGGCAACTGTTATAGACATTTTTGTGCCTTACAACATTGAGCATGAAATGTCCATAATCCAAGGGATCCAAAGTCCCTAAAAGTGTTGTTCCTGCCGCTAAAGGAACAAGGTCAACCAATGACAGCTTCTCCCAGAAGTTCTCCACCAAAAACTACTCAGAATCAGTCAATTCAGGATCAATTCAGATGCTCCACTAGCTGCCTGCGTTGCAAAACACCCCAGTACACTAGCTAGGTGCATTGCAACGCACCTAAATGCACTACCAGGGTGCGGTGAGTGAGAAATGCCAAATGGCAGTGTCATTCCGCGAGGTGTACAGACAATGGAAGCTTCCAGAATCTTCCTCAATGACACTTGCCTCACTGAGTTCGACCAAGGATGAGTAAGAGGCTCTCAGCCTCCAAGTGGAAGCAAGAACTGACAGAGAGAAGCCACAAGTCAAAACATAAGCTGACTCATCCTCTCTGCTTACATCTATATATGGATCCCTCATCCCAGAGATCCAGAGGCTGGAATTTTGTACTTTGCAGAGAATTGCTGTTGGTTTGAGATTGAGATTAGTGCATTGGGTCATTTATGCTTTGTTGGAGGTGAGGAAGGGATTCCTTTGCTGGGAGGTAGATGCTGGATCGGGACTCGCTTGGTTGTATCTCCTCTTGGACTTTCTTATCATATCAATAAAACTATTTGAGTTTCTCCTACATGTTGTGTATCAATGATGCTTTGTTATATTTGCATGTTTAGCCTAAATCTGATCCTAAGCTAGTTATGAATGTAAATCTATGTCTTTTGTGTAGTTTTCCTCTTCTGTGATCTTGTAGGAACTTGGTGAAGCTGGACCAGTAAGGGAGCAGGCAGCGGGAAGCAAGCAAAAGAGGAGAGCGATTGGATCGACAAACTAGCGAAAGACACAGGTTAGTTACATCCTTCCTCTTCGTTTACATTTCATAAAGAAGAATACGAAAATAGTTTTCCTTGTTTGTTGCTAAGGCACTATCACACCTTAGAGTGGGATAGGGGCGTTCTGAATAGATACTTTTCCCAACAACACTTCCCATCACTGATATCCCTCCAATTCATCATTTTCCCACAAACCCTAGCTTCTTGCTATAATTTGACAATTTTCTAGGCTAGGCCTGTGTTTTTCCCTTTTGAACCCCTTCCCCTCACTCAAAATTTGAAGTTTCACTTTCCCCTACTTGCTAACATCCCTCCCTACTTCCCAAAAATTTCTCAATAATTTAGAATCCCCTTATCCACTTCATTTCGACAAATCCCCTGTTCCACATATCGGCATAGGTTTTACTCAAATGTTCCTTTTAGGAAATAAAAAATGAATTTGGAAATAGTGAGAGAGGGTTTTTTCTATAATAGGCGAAGGAAGAAAAACCTCCTTCACTTTTTACACAGGTGTCATGGTTTTAGAGAAATGTCAAAAATAAAGTTGCCTCAGGAGGGTTGCTGCACCTTTGGAGTGGCCTTGGGAAAATCAATCTTTATCCTAGCTTGGTTGGCCAAATGACTTACTTGATGAGTGAAATGATAACTAGACACAAATCTCTTTCCAATGAGCTATCATGAGCTCAATTTGGAGTTGATGCAGACCTTCAAAAGTTGATTGCAACAACACTCTGCATTTAGCAAGCCTCATTTTTCACATTTTGACCAGTATTGGGAGATTTGACTGTTGACAGGGCAAATGAACTCAAAAGTTAAAGATTTTTTGGAAATTAGACCCAATTATCTTTCCAACAAGCTATCCTACACCCAATTTGGACACCGAGAGGGCCTCCAAAACTGGGTTTGAAAAGGGCGCTACACATTAAATTTTGAAACACAAGTTTTTCCAATCGCTTTTGATAGGGACCTCTATTTGAAAAATTGCCTATATATTTGGAATCAGCATGGAAAAATAAGTCAACTCAGAAATATTGAGAAATTTTGGACAAGGTCTTGGTCACCAAAAGGGCAAAAAAACACACAAAAGGTGCCCTCTCTGCCACTTTTTTGCTACACAGGAAGCAGTCTTGGGAGAATCAAATTTTGGAGGGGCAAATGAGCTCCAAATCAGAAAAAAAAAATTGTTCCAGAAACCAGATAGGTAGGGATTTCCAAAAAGCCAACTTTCATCTGATTTGGACACTGGTAAGGCCTCCAAAACTAGCCCTAAAATGGTGCTATGCATTAAACTGATTTTGCCAGTTTTGCTTAAATTTTCGGATTTTTCCTAGTTTTCTTGGAAATTGACTTTTTCCTCATTCCTTGGTAAATGTATGCATGGTAAATGATGTATTTGATGTAAATATGGATTAAAAACACCTCAAAGGGTAGATACATCAAATTTCAAGTGGTTTTCATGATGAATGAATTGGTTTCCTAAGTTTTAGAGGCAAGTCGTTCCACTACCTACTTTTGTGTTCCTAGTTTAGATATGGTTGAAACCACCCCTCTTCTCATGGATTTGACCCCTGATAGCTAGCATGAGTAGTTTCCTTTCCTATATCATGTACTTTTTGATTCATTTGTAAAGGTTTGACTTTGGTGGAAGTGGTGGCACTCATTGAACATTTGTATCAACAGTTTGGCAAGGAATAAAACCAGGTCTCACAACTATTTTTGTGGGATTCTTGTGATAGTGAGTTTATGTATTGTTTCTTCTTTGTAATGAGTTTTTCTTATGTTTTATATGTACCCAAATCTATCTTTCTCTTCTAAAATTAAATGAATCAAGGTGAATGGACAAAATACACTGATATGCTTTGTCTTGGGAGTGCATTTGTTTTCAATGTTTTCAACTGATTGAAGAGGATTCATAGTTTCTTTATGCCCTCCTCAACTCCTATGCTATCTTAATATACCATCTCAAATCATTTCTAGTACATAAACCCTTTTCTACCTCACCCCACAGAACATGATTGTATCCCTGAGTTGATTTCCCAGACCCATTTGCCTTCTCCAATTGATCCAGCAACTAAAACCTAAAAATCAAACCAGAAACCCTAATCTACTATACCTAGCCTAAAATCAGCATTCATTTCAGTCATCTCAAGATATAATTGCAACTATCCTCACTGAGATTGACAAGGAGAGAGCCCTCTACTGACCTGGTAGGGCTAGCTACTAGGTTAAGTGTGGTTTGTAGTTATCCTAGGATTGCCTCCCTTCAGCCTGAGGTCGGTCTGGGCTCTAACACAGCTAAGGGACAATACTATGTAGTTTCTAATTATAGTGGGTTCCGGCTAGGGGAGGGACACTAGAGGAAACCACTGTGCATTTTTGGATTCCAAGGGAGGTTGGCGTCTCAGTGCATTGTGCAATTCTAGCAGGCAAGGGAAAATGCTTGAGGGTTGTAGAAGTAGAGTGTGCAATTCCGGAAATTTGGATGAGGCTAGGTTGCTCGGGAAACTGACTAAGTGTAAGATCCATGAAATTGGTGTAAACAATGATAGGACTTGACTATGATCACACATGAACACTTAGTGATACAACATAGACCATCCATAATGTATAAAACATACTTTTCTTGATACAATAACCTTTGTGTCAGCAGTGCGTGAAGTGAGTGTGAAACATGTCTATGTGATGAGAAATACCCATACGCACAAATATTTCCCCTCGAAGTATAACAAACTTAACTTTGCATGAAAAATAGTAATCTCGATGCCCAAAGATGACACATATTGTATAAATATGAGAACGTGAACAATCTATTAAGATCAATGAGGGGGGTTGAGATCATTTCCTTACCAATAAGTGACCAAGGAACAATCAATCACATGATCCATGGTAGGCTACAAAATTTCATGTGAGCCAAAAATTTAGAGGATGGTTGTAGCCGCTAAAACAATGGTGACACATTGGTAGAACTCCATATCTCTGTATAGACCTTGTTTTGTGAAAAGCAAGTCTAACACTTTTGGAAGCATTGCTCGATTCTTTGATCATCATGGCTTCCTCACTAGCTAGAGTGAAAGATGTAGTCCCTACAACTCTCTTGATTGGTCAACACACATACCAAGCTAAGTCAACTGAGTTGTTTTGATTGGGAATGAGGGGTATATGGATGCACAAGTAGTATACTTTTCATAGTTTTAGTTTCATCTCTAGTGTTGCTCCACAGCTAGCAGGCCTAGATAGTACCCCGATGGAGTCACGCATGAACACAAGCATCACTCTGCTACCAGCGAGCCTGGTTAGTACCCCGGCGGAGTTACTTGCATCACCTCTCTACACAGTAAGCCTTTCTCTTATTTCGCCTTATTCATTTTTCATTTTTTCATTTTTCCAAAGAACTGTGCATAGGCACTTATTTATTTCGGAGGCAGAAGAGGCATCTTGACTTATTAAGAGCAGAAGAGGTTGTCCCTTTAGAGAAGTATGTTATATATACCTCTGACAAACTTGTTAAGTTTCCCCCCCTCACCTTACACTACTTAACTAAGTTGATAAGGGTTAACCCAAAAAAATTGATTAGAGTAGGTGGTACTAGTTAATAGTGCAAGTGTTTTGTTTTCACGAAGACTCACTCTGAATGAAACATATTTTCCATCAAGGTATCATCGACTAAAGACAACAAGCTCTTCATAAAGAGAGAGGACAACATATAACCAAGTGTTGATAGTTGTACAATTCCTCTTATATTTTCTCGGCTTATCTTGAGTGACAAACATCATTTCATGTGAGACTAAACCTATGAGTACAAACAAGAAAAAAAACAAGAAACCAAAGAGTAGAAGTAAAGTGAAATAAAAATGAGTAAGAAAAGAAAGAAAGCAAAGCAAACTAGAAAGGAAAGGAAAGAAAGAAAGAAAACACTACTCCTACTTCCTACGTTAAATAGTGCATGGGCCTACTCACGTAAAGTGATATTTCCAATGCAGCCACTGGTGCATTGGTTGGCCCATGTTGGTGAAGGCATGCTTAACAAGAAATATATACATGAAATCTAGAAAACTAAAAATATAAAATAGTGAATACCTACATGCTCCGAGCTTAAAGGCATCCACAGAAAAGAAAAGAGTAAAAGTGCAGGATAAGCATTCTGCAGGTGTACCATGATGTTGTGACACACTCTGTGCAAATGATAAGCATGTACACTCTTTTAACCTTGACTGACGAGCAAACATGAAGAAATAAGACAACTTGCACTTCACAAGGATGCTCGATGTGTATGATGCCTCCAATTCATGAGCGATGGTATCACGTGAATCTGGTGAAGGATGTGAAATCTATGGATTATATTGATCTTCAATGAACACAGAAGAGTAATGAGGAGCCTCAGGTGTTTCAACAAAATTTTGATCAGGAGTGGAGCTAACCTCAAGATAACGAGAGCTTGACATAACCATTAGTGCGGGCTGAAGTGCCTCAACATCTTGAGGCGTTTCCACTTCATCAGTAGATACATCATCAAAGACCAATGGCTTAGAAATATTAACAACAAGTGAACGAGCATCGTGATTGAATGAAGGAGTATAGAGATCACCAAAACCACGATCATAAAATTCAGGATGTTCATTGGCATCCTCGTGATCTGAAGAATCACAGAGAGGGGTTGATGAGAAACAAGAATGTTCATCCTCTGTGTTTCTGGAAATGATAGATGAAAGATTGAATGGATTTTTAGAGAAATATGTGTCCTCTCTGCAATGCAATTAACAACTGACATCTGATGTTTCTTATGAATGATCGGAATTAGAAACACCTAGTGATGGGTTTTCATAAGGAAAATCTAAAGTGGCAAAATCACAAGATATGTCAAGATAGAGAAGATGAGGCACAGATAGAAGGAGGTCATCCTTCACCACGGGTCCTTCTTCAGGTTCCCGCACACACTCATGATGAATGAAAGCGTAGGTTAGAGGCACAACATCAACTCTGTCGACAACCCGATCCTCGTGATTAGCAAGTGTGGAGTCTGGAATGGGAGAACACAACACAATAAAATCTGGAGGATCAACAAAATGTGGGGACGGAGGTTGAGGAAACAAGTCCATGTGAAAACTAACAGTCTTGCAAGCCAAATCTGTGCAATATTAAGAGCAGGTGGGGTGGGAGGATGTGACATTTCAACACATAAGTGTGCACCTTCTCCCACCTCGCACTACGGAGCTAGAGTTGTTTGATGAGAAGACGATAGAGAATTGTTACACAACATTTTGTTACTATCCCTATACTCCCCATTGTTCGATCTTGAAGGACCTCTACAGTGAACCCTACATGCTTTTCCTTCATGAAGAAACTTCTATTTGTGCCCTCTTCATGAGTAGAACAATTCCCTTTTGCACCATTTCCCCAAAATCCTCTGATTTTCCCAGTTTACAAGACCAACGCTAATGATCCTTGTCCTCCTCGCGCTGACATGGAGGGATTAACACTGCCCCTAGTGCCGACCGAAGTGACTAGGCTTTGTTCCAATCATTTCGATCCTCTTATGGAAAGCTTTTTAAATAAGGAGCCGAAGCTTCCAGCTCTAGAAGCTTTGTAACAAAAGTTTGGTAAATGGTTTGGCTGGATGGGGTTGAGGATGTCAGCTTGGGCTCCTTTCCCCTATAAGGATGGAACTACCTAAAGAGATAATAACTTCTCTCATGAGAAGAGGATCCTTCTCCCATCCATTCATGCTATATAAACCTCCATCTTTCCCAAGCACAAGCTAGTGTTAATGTTGGTGTGCTAGTGCTAATTAAGTTTGGAGTGATCATCAAGTTACCCATAGTTGTAGCTCTCTAGTTGTGTGTGAGGGAGAAGTGTGAATTTGGTTTAGTGTCAAGATTAAATGGAAGAGACTTAAAACTATCATTGTTGAGGCCATTAGGGAATGCTAATGGAAGTGTGTGGGAACCTGGTTTTGTCGGAGGAGAACAACAACATCAAGACAATGGTTGTAATATCTTCTTGATTTAATAAATATGAAACTATCGATTGATTTCCTACATAATGTGTCATCTTACATGTTTATGGCTTAATGTTTCTTGACTTGTTAAGTAGGTTGAATTACAATTTGTCTATTACCACAATTGTTTTTTGTTGTTTTTTACTTGTTTCAAGTGTTCAAAGAAGGAAACGAGAGATAGCTAGAGTGAGCAAGCAAGGTCATCATCAAATGGGATAAGTGTACTAAGAGGTAGGTCCTCTTAACTGGTTCTAACCTAAGGAAATCTTCCATAGAATGTATTATTTGTGGCTAGACCCATTATAGGGCTAGAGGAATTGTGTGTGTTTGCACTCATAATTTTACTTCACCACAAATTGGCGACTCCACTGGGGAGCCAATCCTTCTGTCTGTTTGCTTGGAATTTCATGGTTTTGTGTGAACTTTTCTAGTTTTTCTTTTTCCCTTTGGTTCTATTTGTTTTCTTTTGCTTACTAATCTAAGTTTGAAATTCATAGTAGCAAGTCTGGTCTCAACTTTAAAAAAAAAAATATTGGCTTCCTCGCTTAGCGCGCTTAATTCGCTGACAGTCACGCCGATCAACTCGATATGCTGAGAAACAGTCGCGTCGACCCCCTTCTGGTGCTTGTTGTCAGTTAGGCAGTTGCACTGATGCTTGTAAGTGAAGATTAGGGTTTGCCCCAAATCTTGGCCAGTGTGTTTTTCTCTCATGATTTCAACCATGTAAGCCTTTTAGACCATCTTCTCCTTGACTAGAAAGCTGATTTTCATTTGATTTGTTCACTTGTTGATTTGTCATATTTCTGCTTGATTCTTGGGTCATTGGATGGTTAGTCGCACTAAGGCATCTAGATTTCCATCCATTCAGATGATTGTGAACTTAGTAAGTCGAGTTGTTGGTGCATTTACTCCCTGTATTTTGTTTGCGGTCCTTCTATGACTTTGACCTCCATTACAAAAGTTTGAAAAGTTTTTGTTTGCTTGTCTAAATGTTTCTTTTTTGGCATGGATTACATTGCTTGTATTGTTTTTGGTAAAGTCGGTGTCTCATTAGTTTGAATGATATTCTCTTTTCGTGTTTTTCATTTGCTTGAAGAGCCAATTGTCTCGAAAACTTTTCCATTCAAGTGTTTTATGAGAAAAATTCATTTTGTCATTTCATGAAAAGTATTAAATTCTATTTTGTTGCATCAGTATGCTATGGTAGTTAGCGTAATTGAAGACTAGGATTATGTTGGCATTTGAAAAGAAAAAGAACTCTCTTTGCTTTTGAAAGGACTCTTAGAAATGTACTTGTCAGGAAATTAGGAATTGGAATGTAATTTTCATTATTTTATTTTCTCAAAAAGTGAAGTAGTGAAAAATCATTTTGCTTTCAGTTGCTTGGTTGTTTGCATTTGACTTTGTGTTTTCTACCCTCTCTAGTGTAGGCAATTCATCGAATTGAAAGGGTCTCGTCTCATTTAGTTGCATTCAGGGTTTTTCGAGTCACATCGTTAAGGCCTGAAAATTGAGACATAACTCAAGATCAACTTTAAAATGAAATTAATTAACCTAAGGTGTATTTGAAATCTAACAATCAAATCTAGAATGTCTAGGCTAGAGACGTGTTTCGGTGTCTTTAAACCTAACAACTGTCGTTAGCTTTGGCACTAAACAATGCTAGTACAGATTTGTGCTCCCCGTACTGTCGAGTATATAACAGGATACCCCTCTAGGCTGCAATAATTTATCCATAGGAAGCCAAAATGCCTTGCAAACGTGATACACCGAACACAACATTCGAGGAGATTGATTTCTCGTAATTCTCGGTTCACTGGGAGGTATTCTGCATTTCACGGTTGCCAACTAATTCTTTCTACCCTAATCATCTAGAGCAATCATTTGATATTTTTGACTCATTAAACTTAAAATATCATTCGTTTTCTTGTCCTTTCGAGCTCGTTTCCAATCGAAAGCGATAGAGTCATCTTTGTTTCTTTCTTGACACTTAAAAAATAAAAGAGCACTAGTCTATTTATGCGTCTTAATAAATTGATTGCCCACGATCTTATAACATCTTGTTAGTCTTTTATAGACCAAATCATGAGTTTCCCCTAAAGAACATTTCAAAGCCTTGAAGTTTATCTCTCTATTTTCCTGTTAACTAAGACAAGGACATCGTGGCTGAACCATCTGGTTCACCTAGTTCCTCTTCCTCTCCTCCATCTGAAAGATTGTCTGAGGAGCCTTTTCTTGAATTACCAAAGTCACTCGAGGACCAAGGTGTTGAACTTGGAATCATTCTAAGCATTCAACCTTTGTCATTGCATCCTCCACCTACTTCAGATACTGGGTCACCTGCTGATTTTGGCCCAGAATCTCCGGACAATCTTGTTCAAACTCCTTAGAGTTTGTCAACCACTTACGATCAACTTGGACTAGTTATCTATCCTCTGAATCCTTTTTTCAACCCTATTGTGATATCACCGCAACGTCCGTACAGTCTGTATGATCAGCCAGGTGTTCCTTTGGAGTTATCCCCTCGTACCTCTTCGATCATTCGTCGTCATTTTCTCCCAGCTATGGAACCCGAAGGCGATGCTCCAGTCACCTCTCTAGATGAGTCAAAATTTTGTACTCCACACACTCTCGAGGAGGAAGAACATCCTTTTCCTCCTGAAGGTTTCCCCTATACAGGGAGAATTCCCATCAATGTGCATCGGGAATTTCCACATAATTATGCATCCTTGGCACAACTGGTTTCAAGTACACCTAGTGCCTCATCACTTTACCATAACCCTATTTGGGCATCTGGCGCCATGCCTATTACAGGTCTGTTCATTGTGAACTCGACCTCCCAAAAAGTCATTACCTCAATCCTAGTGCAACCCACCATTCTGAACCCTCTTGTATCATCCATCCCAGTTACCCATCTGGTTCAACCGACAGTCTCGAAAAATGTCTCTACCAGTTCTTCCATCCCTCCAGTAAGTGGCAAAGATTTACCACCACCTGGGGGGCAGAATCTGAGTGTTTCTATGGGGTCGGGTTCCACCAATGTGTGTAGTTCATAGGCTCACATGGTTGGTATGAACCGACCTTCTTCTAGCGTTATTCAAAACCCTGTTGATCCCACTCGATCGAGCAATGTCCAATACCAACAGATTCAAAATCCCGTTGGTCCATTTTGGTCAAGAAATTTCCTATATTAGTAGCCTTATAAGGCTCAGGTTGAATACCAAACTCCTTACGTTCCATATGGTTCTCAAGGAATTTTCAATCCACCTTACGTCCTTCAGTTTGGGCAGTACGTTCAGCCTAGCTCATCCACTTTCCAGGTGGCTATGGCCAGATTCAGTTCGGAAATTTTCCGGGCACTATTCAAGTACCCTTGCAACAGCAAGGACAACCTCTATAGCCACAAGGGAAACCTTTTTTGTAGCAAGGTCCATCCACACAATAGCAAGGGCAGATGATACCGCAACAAGGTCAACTGCAACAACCACAGGGGCAACCCTCACAACAGTTGAAGCAAACCATGCAGCAGCAGATGTAGTATGGTTTGCAAACCTCCCAGCCTATGTCTTCACGGGGACAACCTCTACAGCCCTAGGGGGCAGCTTTTGCAACCACAAGGTCAAACTTTGCAGCAACATAACCAACCCATGCAGCAACAACCCTTATATACATATCAATAGGGTCAACCCTTGCAATGATAAGGCCAAGGTCAAGTCCTACAGCAGCAGACCCAAAATCCTAATGTCCTAGGTCAATAGGTCTAGAATCCTTTTGGCCAAGGGAAGGAGGTACATAATCCCTATGTCCAAGGGCAACAAGTGTACAATATTTATGCCCAAGGGCACCAGATCCAAAATCCTCTTGTTCAGGGGCAACAGTTTCCCAACTCGTATGTTTAGGGACAACAGGTACAATATCCATATGTTCAAGGTCAATAGGCTCAACAACCTCTTAACCTGTATGTTTCTTATCAACAACCTATGACTGGACAATTCCAAGCTATTCAAGGTCAAAATCCTCCCTATGTCCAAGGTAACCCACAATGGGGGAAGAACCAAATTCCATATGGCCAAAATCCCCCACTATGGGGCCAAAATCCTTACCAGCAGGGATGGGCCCCTCCGATTGGACCCGGTTACCGACCTCCAATGCCTTTTAATACTCAATTGACATTCTTGGCCACGCTAGAGTTTCCAGATGTGTCTCGTCTTATGAATGACCCAATCCTTCATTCGCCATACTAGCCTCTGGTTCCATCCAAGATCCTGAGCGATTTTCCTAAGTTAGATGGGAAAGAAAAAGAAGATCCTCAAGCCCATGTGATGACATATCACCTCTGGTTCTCTTTGAATTCTTATGTTGATGATTCTATTTGTCTCTGTCTTGTCCAATGAACCCTCACGGGTGTTGTAGCTAAGTGGTACATCGAGCTTCCTCGAAGTACTTACCATAACTTTAACTCTTTAGCCATTGCTTTCCTCACGCATTTCCAGTTGCTAGTTCACTATGAAACTGGCACCTATTTTCTCACATTGCTTAAGCAAGATACTATGAAACACATCTCTGATCACATCCATGAATGGAGACGTAGACGTCGCCTGATCAAATTCAAGATTGTTGATCAGTTACTCACCGAATGGTTCACTAAGTCATTTGTAACTCCAATTGCTCGCGATATAGCTATGGGTGGTGTGTTACTTAAGAACAAGCCATTTCTCGTGTCTAGTACCTAGATCTAGTTTACTCTCAGTCTAGCACTTTCTATGAGTTATTACCCGATGCTCCCTGGACATCATCTGATCCCACGGCATTGAAGTCGTAGGCTATACCTCCTATTGATGGAGTCAATGGTTCAGTGTCCCAGACCCCTACTAAATCTTCTTCCAAATAGAAGTCAATATCAAACTCTTCTTTTAAGTAGTTCCTCCCAGAATCCACCTGACCCTAGTAAAACCTCAGAGGTCTACGCTTTCCAGTCTACCACAGTAGACAAATCCTCGAAATGTAAGAAGAAATTAAAAGGAAAGGGTAAAGCCGATGCCCCAAAGTAGGGTCCTCCTAAGTCGCCTACTAGTTATTCTTCATAATGGAAGCCCAAGTATCTATGCCTAATTTGTGAGGAGGATGACTATAGCAAGGATTGTCCCCAACGATCGAAAGTTAGTTGTTTCCTCAAAGGGACCCCAGTTATCTTGAAAGAGCCTTTTCCATCTCAGTAGACCCAAATGGTAGACCAACCTCAATCATCTGCTTCCTTAGGATCTCAAGTGTTCATGATGAGTACACCTATTAATGTGGCTACTAGATCAAAATATTACCAAACTCTTGCTCTGACAGTCGGGAAAGAGAAAGAGGTCACCCCTTCTTCCTCTGCCCTAAGTTCTATCCCTCTTCATATCAAGCGCCCTAACCCTAATTCTGCTATACAAACACCCTCTCAAGGTGTGCTAAGGAAATCCTCATACAATCCCAACGCTTGAGCTGCTCAACACTATAATATTGTTGAGGATTTGGCTCAAGCACCATCAACTATGTTAGCTCTCGAGGTGCTCCAAATTTTCCCATCACAATGGAAATATTTATTTTCCACTATTGGGGGTATTGATCCTACCGATTCCAATTTGATATGTTTTGATATAGAGAACCATGTTTCGCACCTGCCTCATCAAATTTCCTTTCTTATTTAGGTAATCATCAATGATAAGACCATCCACAGGACTATCATCGATGAAGGTGTTTCCGCCTGCATCATGTCAATCGCATGTTGGAAGGCCATTAGTTCTCCTACTTTGAACCAATCCCCGAACACTTTGGAAGCTTTTGATGGGCATGATTCGCAGCCCTTCGATGTCTTACCTAACCTTGCCATTACTTTGGAGGGAAATATAGTACAAGTCGAGGTAGAGATTGTTGATGCTAATCTCAATTATAATCTTCTACTCAGCCGGAGCTAGACCCATGCCATGCATGTTGTAGCCTCCTTCCTATTCTGCATGATTCATTTTCCCCATCAAGGGAAGATTGTCACTGTCGACCAACTATCCTTCTTTGCCTCTTCCTCCTCGGATGGAAATGTTCCATATGTCAAGCACACTAGTGCTCCCTATGAGAGTGTGGGGGTAGGTAATTTTAAAGATTTTTCCTTGATGGGAATTTTTCCGCTCCCACCTCCTTAATGTGTCTCTATCAACATGTTCTCGGTGAAATCTGACCGTTGGTTCATACCTTCACCAGATCTTGTTGATACCTAGGGCGAGCTTGTTCCACTTATTCTTGCCGAAATAAATTACGTGGAGATTGTTTCGGCCTCAAGTTATGCATCCTCTGATTCTCTTGTTTCAAAGACCTATCTCGATACGTATTCTCAATCCCCATGGCTTGGCACTTTGGAATCTCCTGATCCCTTAGCCAAGACTTTTCTTGCTAATGAAAGTATCATGCAAGTAATGTCTCTCAAGGAACCACCTTGGAGCGATACTCATCATCATTCTATTATTTTCAGTATCTACATATTTCCATTAGGGATCAAATTTACTCTTTGCATGTTCATTTTAGGGGTCCCATACTGAAATTTTTACATCATTTAATTAGGTCATGTCAAGTTGATCCACTAATGGTTTTCTTCTCTTCAGAAAATATAATTTCTCCCTCATAAAGTATACTTGTTGACCCATCTTCAAGTTGTCTTCAGTCATGGTTTCATGGTCAAAATGCAATCATGTTTTCATTAGGTCTTAGGGTTTCATTTCCAAGGTCAAAGGCATGATTTAAAGGTGTAAATAAAAGGTAGCAAGGGGATGAGGATGATAAATAAATCAAGAATGATGGCTAGTAAGTCATAGTCACTATATAATTATCTTTTTAACTAATGTAATTTTCACCTTAGAAAACATGTTTTTGAGGTGAAAATAGAGTTATTTGAGTTAATTTATATTTCTTATGTAATTATAAGTCACTTTATTTAATAAATCATCTCAGTTGCACCAATGCATATCTCCTTTCTACAAAACAAAGAAACACTGCAAAAATCAGTTCAAATTGAGCATCATCCACCTGAAAAGGAACAAAGAAGAAAAGGCATTAAAAACAGAGATTTGAAAAAGGTGAAGAAAATTTAGAAAATGGGTTTTTCTAGTGAAAATAAAAATCTACTCCTATATAAGGTGTCACATTTCATTTTCAAGTTCATCATTCTCATTTGGAAAAGAAGGAGTCAAAAAGTAAAGAAAAGAGGAGAAGTTGAGTGAGTTTTGGGCCAAGGATAAGTGGCGTTGTGCTTCTAGAGATTGGCGTTGCGCATTTCAATCATTAGAGGTGGCACTGCGAGTTCAGGGGGTAGCGTTGCTCGTACAAGCTGAGTGCTATGCGTAGGCCATTTTTGTAAGTGTAAAATAACATTGCGTTGTGCATTCAGGAGGGTGTTGTGTGCCTATAGCAGGTGCTGCATGTTGAGTAGCAAGGACCAAAAGAGCCTCCAACTTCATAAAAACTTCCAAAATCACCCTTTCATTCCTCAAACAAGTAAGTGCCCTCACTATACCTCATCACTAATTTTCAATTGAAGTGTTTGAAGGTAATTTACATTGGAAAATTTGAAACCCTAGATTCTCCCTCAATTGCACCCTAAAAATGACCTTTCTGCGACTTTTTGGACACACAGAAGCAGTCTTGGGAGAATCAACTTTTGAGGGATCAAATGAGCTTCAAATGAAGACATTTTAGGTGTTTGGGAAAGTAGACTTGAAGATATTTCCAATGAGCTATCACGAGCTCAATTTGGATGCCAAGAAGACCTCCAAAAAAGACCTAAAAGTGGCATTGCACGTTGGACCAGTGGCGCTGCACATAGGACAAATTTTGCATAGGATGGCCATTTTTTGTGTTTTGACGGTGTTCATGGATTTTCTCTCATGGAGGATGTTTTACTGATGTAAATGATTACTTGGCTTGTAAATATGATGGATAATTAGTAGTAGAGGGTAGATTCATTAAATTAAAAGTCAATTTGAGCACAAGTGAATCAGTTTTCTCACTTTTAGAGGCAAGTTGTTAGGATGCCTATATTCTAGTTTCTTGTCCAGTTTTGGTCAGATTAGCTCCTCATCTTAGGGATTCAACCCCTAAAGATGGGAGGAGGTTGAAACAATGCCTATATCCTCTTCTTCTTTCTCATTATAAAGGGTTGGACTCAGTTGGATGCTTATGCCTTGATGGTATATCATTTTGTAGTAGTTTAGCAAGAGATTAATAAAAATCGCAGCTATTTCTTTGGGATCCATGTGGTATGGAGTTTTAGTTCAGTTTATTCTCTTGTTATCATATGTTAATATGTTTTTTGTACTTCATTCATCATTTCATTGTTTCTAAGTGAATGTTTTCAAGTTGATAGGTAGAATTCATAACATCACTGCTATGCTTTGGGAAATATTCACCATTATATGATTTCTACAGTCTAGGAAGGATCCATGGTAATCACATTCTCTTCCTAGCTCCTCAAAAGTCTTAAAAAACCTCAACCATCAAGCCCTAGAGTGCTAAGCCTTATTACTTCCTTGCCCCATTGAACACCCTGCAATTTTGACCTAATTCCATCACCCTAACTATCTGGCTCCTCCTGATCCAGCAAAACCCCTTCAAAATCAAATCAAACCTTGTGCTACTATACCTAGCCTAATATACTTTTCCTGATCTAGTCATCTTGGCTGAGATCCTTACGGAGAGAGCCCTCTCCCGGCCTAGTAGGGTTAGCTACTTGACTAATTGTGGTTTGCGGTTACCCTGGAATTTCCTTCCTTCATCCTGAGGTTTAATCCAGGTGATAACATAGTGGTGACCATACTGGGGAGCAAAAGATTAATCACCCTAGTAATAACTTTCATTTGAATTCTTAAGCTTGTGGATGATGAGTTTTAGAATTTACTAGGCTGAATTGGAAAGTTGTAAAGTAGTATATAAAATTTCAAAATTGAGCATACTGGCTTCGCGAAAGTGCACCAGATCCGAATCCTCCAACCATTGTTAGTGATCCTCATAAAATTGGGCGGAAATCTAAGAAAGCTGCAGAGAAATTCAGTGTAGCAAAAGAACAATCAAGTGAAGTTTTCATTCCTCATGTTCATTCACTCCCAGAAAGGTTAGACACTCTGTAAGATATTGAGTTTGATGTTCATTTTGAGCAAAGTCTATTTCACAATAAATATTTGAGTTGGATTGATCAAATAGTTGTTGATTCCTCTATATCTCTTAATAGCCCCATTGAAGACTTGTTTACATAAATTAAATCAGGGTCACAGATTATTCATGCTCTCGATTAGTTGCAGAACCTTTCTTCAAACGTAGAAATTTGGGTGAAAAATAGGCCATCTTTTAATTTTTGAAATAGCTCCTTTACATCTATTGCAACTCAAACAATTCCTTACCCACTTCTTTCTGTTGGAAATAATATTGAGAGGGGGGGGGGGGTGAATCAGTGTTAGAAAATCACTAACTTTTCATTTCCATAATTAGATTCATATATGCTACTTCAGTTAAGGGAACTCGTGTGTACACGCAATTATGATTAATGCAACTAGCGTATATCCAGTAAAGTTATGATTCAGTTAATTCATCATATGTTGATATTTAATCATTGCATCGAAACTTCATTAACCATATAAATAGTTACTAGGTGCAGTAAAAATAGAACAGATCATCACACATAAGAAACACACATGAACACCATGATATAAGGTGGAAACCCAATGTGGGACAAAAACCACCTGCTTTCGTCTTCCTTTAATATAAGAAAAACCTGTTTAAAATCTTGTACTGGTGCAAACTCATACCAATATGAAGGCACCCATCTGCAGAAGGCTACAACCTTCTCTCGTTCTCCAGCTTCTACTGGAAGGGAGCTACAACCCCCTAGCTCTTGTACTAGCCAATATGTTTACTAGTATGTAGGCGCCAGCCCACTGAAGGCTCCAACCTTCACTCATTTTCTAGCTACTACTGGAAGGGAGCTCCAACCCCCTAGCTCTTGTATTGGCCGATATGTTTACCAGTATGTAGGCGACGGCCTATAGAAGGCTACGACCTTCTCTCTTCCTCCAAGGACCACGTTTCATAAATTTTCATACTGGATACTCCTGAAGCACAACACCATAATATGAAGGCCATGTTTCATCCAATTTTCATACTAGACCCATCAACAACATTGAAGCACAAAATCAATCACCACCACAATACAACCATCAATTACACCTGCATCATCAATCTCTGGATCACCCAATAGTGAATCACTGAAACCATGTCAATAAAACACAGTCACCAGAACACAGAGCAGAACACAGAACTCTCCAACAACAACCAGATCCAACTGCAACTTCAAATATCATACTTCATCATGTATATGCTACTCTGGTGAACCGAACCAACGTGTATATGTGATTTTTCCAAAGAGAACCCGCATACAGATCTGCAAATATTAACTTATAACTTTGCAGATGTTCGAGACATCAGTTATCCCCAGATCATAACATTTATAGAAAAACATGCGTCAATAATTCAAATCTAGTCTATCCATGATAAAACCACATAATGATAATACATTCAAAGCCTTATGATCCTGATCCATCATTCATCATCATCCAAATAGGTGCATCCTTGGTTTAGATCAAGCAAAGCTTCAAAAACCCATAATCTGCATATTGGATCTCACACTTCATCATATATTCAATACTTGCACCAATTGCACACTTTGGCCTAATGATCTTCTCATCCTTATATAGTTTTAGGCCTTACTCAATACCATGGACCAATACCTCAGACCAAATACCTAGGGTCAATACCTCGGACCAGATACCATGGACCAAATACCACAGACCAAAACTTAGTTTTCCAACATGTACGCGCTTTCCCTTCTGTGAAAGTGTGTGTGTACATTATAAGCTTTTTCCGGTCTGTTAACCCACATGTATATGCTTCTTTGTCAAGGTGAACCCGTGTATACCTCTTTTTCTTCATTCTTTGTAGCCTGATCATTAATTCTTTGCTATTGACCTGCTGCACTATGATCTGTTATCTGAGTGAGTTTCCATTAAGGACAACACCTGTATCATACCTATATCATAATTCCAACAATATCCCCCTTTGGACTTGATGGAAACAACAACACCAAGTCACTCTCTCCCTTTGACATCAACGGCAAAGGGTGGACCAAGATATTCTCTCCCTTGATATACATTTTGTTGTCCATACTCCCCCTAAGTTCATGCTGAAATCTCTGATTGAGCTCTCCCTTTGTACATGCTAATATGTACCAATCCGTTCATGATCCCTCTGAGCACATGTTGAATTATTTGATCTAACTCCCCCTTTGTACATGCCCAAATGTACCAATCCGTCCATGCTCCCCCTGAGCACATGTAGAGTCTGCAAAAATATTTTTCAAAAGAATAACATGACTCTACAATTCAACTAAGTGAGTATGACCTTCCTATCACCAATGACTCATACATACATAAGTCTCCCAACCAAGTGGGGATACACCATTTTGAATCAACCACCCAACCAAGTGGGGATATACCAAATGTTTATACATGTCAAAAACAAGAAACATTACATCATCCATCCCATCAATAGTGAGGTTACAAATTACATCATAAGACCCATGGGTCTTTAAAATACATACATGACATTTTTAACAAAGACCAGCAATCAAGACCATGATAGTCATCAGCAACTATCATACACCATATATGATCTGCACCATAAGCATTTGTCAACAACATCTGAACCCGTAACCTGCAATACCATTCTCTCGACCAACCAATAATAAGTAGCAAGATGTATCATTTATCCACATAAGCATCATCACCAAAGACTTCTAACCATAATTCCAACAATGCATTATTTGAATCATATGCTATCCCTGAACCTATTCCATATGTTCACTGTCAGATCTGATCATGCATATATCAGCAAGAAGTATCAAGGCATCATCATCAATCAGATATATATTAAGTTAAAAGCACTTCTAAATAGCATCTTATGAGTACCAACATCTTTCCTCATATCATTAGCAGATTGTAACCATCATCAAACAGAGTAAATAATTTGACTGATCCATATCAGGCCCTTTCTCCTAAGTCTGTCCCACTACTTTTTTAACATATGCGCGACTGTGTATCTTCAAAATCATGTATATACATGACTTGTCTTCATGAAACTTGCATATGAGATTTAGAACTATGAGGTTCTGTTAGCTACCTATAAAAATACGTTTCATTTTTCATGATTGGCAGGGGAAGTGCCAATATGATCTACTTTGGTGATGCAAAGATCTCATATTCTTGTGAATGACACATACCTACAGTTGATTGATGCTGTCCTACTTCTGAATGGGTGATCCAACAGTCTAAGCTAGGCCATGCCATGTTTCAATTGTTTGTTGTAGATTAGAGAAAGAAATCTGTCCAAACTGTTCAATCTTGGCAGATAAAGTAGTTAGGTAGAGAATGAAGGTTCCCAACTGTTTAATCTGGGGCCTTGGAAGTAATAAGGGTAGCCTTAGATAGAAAATCAAAAGAAAAAGCCAAAGGAAAAGAAAAGGCACATGAGGGTTTGCAAGTCTAAATGCACCCTCCTTGAAGTAACAAAAAATGCTAGGCAATAGAATGGGTAGGTAGATGGGGTTGCAGAAGCATGATTTATGACCCTTCACTGGCCTAAACAAAGGAAAAACATGGTGTCAGTGCAGATCTTCCTATTCAACAGTATTGTAGCAGCAAAATGATGCATGTCTAACTTCCCAATCATCCCCCATCACATTCCTTGCTAACATCCCAATACTACCTCTGTTCATGAGAGAAGTCAAACTCTTTTGTTGATTCTTGTTTCATAAAGAGCCACATTTCCTGTGTAAAATTCTTTTCATTTTGATCTACTCCCTAACTAAGTTTGTTTCCTAAAAAACTTAGTATCTATAACTTCCCATTCACATTCCCCTCCAAAACTAACTACTGACTCTATCTATACTTAACTCCCTATGCTTCCCCCTCCCTATTACTATAACACCATGGTGTATAAAACCCCAAAAATTGTATATATCCCTTCCCTTTGGCATTATAGCCATATGTTCAAGTATTGGACAACCATGCAGAATCTAAGTCTGGTTCAAGATGTTTTGTTCAAAATCAGTGATTAAACTAACCCCACGTTGGTTTAATAACCTAGGCCCTACCCATTCTCCCTTTACAACCCCTTTGAGCTATTATGTCTAACCCGCGCTATTTGCAAAAAACACCAATAAACCCACTTTATCCCCTAACCCAAAGTTTTGATTAAAGCGCATTGAAAACAAAAAACATTGGAAAAAACCCATATTTCTTTGATTTCCAAAGTACCACCCGAGCGCACCTTTCGAGAAATATAATAAATTATTCCCCGCCCCGCTGCCGTATCGTCCTTTTATTTTATTGACCCGTCGACCGTCGGATCTGGGCTTTCCCATCCGACGGCCCATATTGATATCGAGCCGCCCCCGAGGTCCGGACGTTACCTCCCGAAAAGTGTCAGACCATGACGTCAGGCCTTTGCCACGCGTCGCTCCCATGGCGTATCAGGAGGCCGCCTGCCAATACTGCCCCCGTACCATAAGCGGTCCGATAGAACCGCTTACCGCCCTCCGTATACCGTTTTCCCACATCAGGGCCCGGCCTGCCATCGCTCCGACTTGTCCACCACCTCACCAGTCCCCGTGGATCACTCACAGGCCGCCACGTCACCCGTCCGTACCCGACCCCACCCGATGACTTCATGCTGACGTGATCCAAAAAAAGCACCAATAACCCAAAATGCCCATTTTTTCACCAAAATTCGCGTTTTTTATCACTTTTGCCAAAAGAACTATTTCTTCTCTCTACATGCACATTACGACCATTTCGTCGTCAACCTGCAGAAATCAATTTCAGAGACCGTGGGCGCCCTCAATCTGCCTGCATTTGCCACCATTGCCAGAATTCACCAGGTATTTCTCCAAAACCTCCCCTCCGCACCTGGTTTTGTGCATAATTCACCAAAGCATGCTTAAAAGGAATGAAAAACACTGTAACCTAAAGTAAATCCTCGGGGACCACCATTTTTCTTCAGTTATAAGGTCGAAATTCACCTACAGACGTCCACATTGAGCCAAATTTCCATAAATTTACAGTCAGTTTGCGCATTCGTGAACTTAAACCTCTGCTGCACTAATTCACCGGGAAAACCACCTGTAAATCTCAATATCTTCTCATTGAACCTCTTTCGGGAGCATTGTGACTTATTTTCACCATAATTCACCTGTTTTCCTCTGCAAATCGCCCTGCTCTTGCAAAATTCACTACCTTGTGTTGCTGTGCCTACAAAATCAAGCTCAAATCCATTTCCAAGTGTTAGTGAAACATGGAGACCCCAGTTGCGCTGAATGTTGCACCTATTAATGCCCCACATAGAGAGCTGGAATGGCATGCCCTGGGTGACAGAGATTACCAGATGACAGAAACACTCTCAATGCACACCAAATATAATATTCATATGCTCAATGAGCTGAAGGCCAAGCACCTCAATGGAACTGATATTCTAGGGATTTGGGACTCCAATTTTCCCATTTATAACCTCCCTCAAGTCAATGTCCTTCCAGATTTAATTCACAGATGCAGCGCCAACTATGACCCATGTCAAAGAGCAGTCCTCAATACCTCAGGTGCAGTTTTGTTCCATGTCACCCCTGAGGCTATAAATCAAATGCTGAACTTTCACTCTACAAAGCCATTGACTCCTCTTTCCATGATGGACTTGCTAAGGAAAGGAGGCAAGCTGTCTAGTGCCCAAATCATAAAGATTAATCAGCTATTCATTGAGTCAGGCTCTGAAACTGTGAGGACCCCTCCTATAGGAAATGTATATTTCAATGAGTTGGGCAAGTTGCTTGTAGATTTGATCAGTTATGTCCTGAGTTACAGATAAGCTGAGGATGCTGATGAAACCATTCTGGCAATGATGTCTATTTTCTCCCCTGGAATGCATCCTTCTGTTCACTATGATTATGCTGCATACATTTCCAACAAGATTCATGAGCAATTGATGAATCTAGAAAGGGAGAATTTGTTTACATACACTTCATACATCTATCACCTATTCCTATTTTATCAACCAGATAGCTTCCCTATTACTCTCAAGAAGCTTGATGCTCAAGGAAACCCAAGGTCTGTGGTATTTTGGACTTCAGTCTTTGATCACATATCTTATTCACCATACAGCTACTGTGAGTTCATAGACCTCTTTATCCATCCAGCTATGTCCTTGCTATTGGGTACCCCTCCTCCAAGATTAACAGATGAGATGTAAAGGATTCTCCAGCTCTCAAATGCCTACAGCATTGGGGATTGGTATTTTTACCAAAACCACACAGTGATCAGGATATATGGCTGTGAGCTAGCCCCATATAGATTACCAAGATATGTCGCAATGAGACTCTTTGCCCTAGAGTACTTCAGGCAGTTTGGAAATGCGGACATGGTCCATTTCCACAGCAAAAACAAGAAGGTACAGTTGAAGGTCAGAAATCAGCTAGGCCCATTCATTTACAACAAAAGAGAAGAGGCGTGGAAAGAAGCAGATAAGATCCTAGAGGGCCTCCGATTGTAAACCAGTTTCCTCTGGTCACCCTATGACCCCAATCACTTCATTAGTCTTAGAAGGGTCAAGTATAAATTGGCTAGTTATGATCATGTAAGGCTGCCCCACATTGAAAAATATGTTAATCTGTTAGGATGGAAAGAGGGCACTTTAGAGGAAGCAAGTCCTAGAGAGGAAATACTACAAAGAGAAGCTAGGAATCTTGAGAAAGAAGCTGACTTGGAAACTTTTGGGCAGGTTTCCTCCTCTTATCAAAGGCAACTTGGAGCAGCTGCCTCATCCTCTATAGCCCACCAGCAAGCAGCTAAAACTACTCATCAGGCAGCCAGCAAAGGTAAAGAAAAGGAGATGGAGCAGGAACAGCCACCCCCTACAGCAGAACAACAAAAAGAGCAGCCAAAGTAGCAAGAAGAAACAGCTGAGGCCCTAATTTCTACAGAGCAGCAGGCTCAACAAAATGTGCCTCCAAGGCAAGAAACAATAGTGGAGACCTCGGTGCTCCAAACTCCACTCAACGAAGAACGAAGCAGGAAGAGGGATATAGAACAGGAAACTCCCCTCACCACATCAACAAATAAAGGGGAGAAAAGGCAGAGACTAAATCCTCTTTCTGAAGAGGAGATGCCTATTGGGCAATCCTTGGGTATGGGCCCTCCTAGCATGGAGGCATCTGCCAGTTCCTTTCAGCAGGAACAAGAACGAACCCTTGGAGGAGAGGTCAACTCCTCAAGCCAGCAAAGGAGAGCTGAATCAGGCATAAAGCAGCAGTTTATCGACATCAAAAAGAGAAATGAGCCAGTCAGGCTCCAACTCTATAATCACCTGCTTAAAATGGCCCCTACAAACCAACAAAGGCTTATGTCAACATATGACATAAAAGAGGGGAAAATGACCATGAGTCATTTCATGCCTACCATGCTGCAGCCACAGTCAGCTGCAGATTATATAAGGACCAACCTTGAGGTTCTTGCCAAAGACATCTACCCTATGGACCAGATAGAGCTTCACAAGCAAATGGGTGAGATGGTCTATTCAACACTTGCAGACAAGACCTTCCTGGCACATAAGTTGCAAAACAGTCTGCATAATACAACTGCTCAACTTGAATTGGAGAAGGCATCCTCTCAGGCCAAAGACAACAGGATCAGGACTTTGGAAGACATCATTATAGAGCTTGGGCATGACCCAAAGGATCCCAAAGCTATACAGGCACTGCTAAAGATAAGAGATTCAGACATTGCAGCTTTGAGAAAAATGATAAAGATCCCAGCAACCCTTCACCCTCAAACGGAAGAGGTTGCTAAACAGAGAAAAGACCAGGATGTAGCAACCATGCTGCTAACACTACATAAGAAACTGGTACAAATAGAAGGGAAGCTGGTAGAGACAAAGGCTGCACTTCAGGAGGCATTAAAGCAGAAAGGGGAAGGCCAAAAATCTCAGCCCCCTCAACCAGTGATCAACCTTGAGGAGCCCCATCAAACTATCACTCCTCCCACAGGGCAGACAGTTGAAACAGGCCCATCAACATCAGCACCAGCAACGACATCAGAACAGGCTCAAAGCCTTGACATGCAGAAGATGATGAAAGAAATTCAGGTTCTAGAGGCACAGATGGCAGAGCTGAATGAAGCCAAGGAGAAATTGGCCACACTTAATGAGAAATATGATAAATCCAAGCAAAGTGTAGCTGAGAAAGCAAGAGAGGTGAAAGCTTTTAAGGAGAAAATAAAAGAGCTAGAGAAAGAACTCACCCTTGAGAAAGTAGTGGTCGAGATCAAGAAAGTCCTATGGGCCAATATTGGCCAATCAATAACAAATCAATGGCAGTACATAGAGACCATTCATGAGCACATGGAGCTCATAGGCAGGGCACACAAGGAAAGCCAAAGAGCAAGGGCATCTCTAGGCAATATGCCTGAGATAGCCAACAGAATGATAAATGTCCTTAATAACCGCACAGGCCCTCAGCTGGCAGCAATAGGGATCACCAATAGAACTGACACCATCTTGATAATAAAGAGGGTCCTCACTTTGAGAAATCTGCTGCAGACATTGGATAGAAGGTGTCAGGAGATGCAAACAGAGGTAAACAAATTTACTAATAAATTCACAGCATTGCACAGCCGAGGCCTTCCCAGCTTACTGAACAGCGCAGGAAGGCTCCTATCACATGAAAATTATGCTAAAAGGGTAAACACATTTGCCGCCAATCAGATCACTGCAGGATCAAGTGTCCCAGAGGAAGCAGGGCCTGCATCTAGGCAGAGCCTCTATGAGAAAGTAGAAAATTTGTTTTTTATTATGAATGAAATCAAGCATCTATTTGAAGTGCCTCCTACTTACTTCAAATATACTGAGGCAGATGAAACATTAGGCACAATTTTGAGGCATCAGTTGCCTACACAGGAATGGTGGAGCAGCATGATACAGCTATTGCTGTGAACCAACAGGTATTCATCAAGTTTTTGCATAAAAAAATATATATATATTATCATCAGGCTCAGAGAGTTAATGCATTCAGTATGAATGAAAAAGACTGGGATGAGCCAACTCAGCAAAGTAATTCGGCCACGGAAGCAACAGTGACAGGTGCAGATGACAGGGCCGAGAAAGCTACAGCACGACAGAGCCATCAAAACATATCATTCAGAATTAATGAAGAGCACTCAACCGACTCAGTGGCCTCCAAAGGTCAAAATATTTCTGACAGAAGTAAAGGATATTCATTATAAATTTAAGACAGCAATAACTTTCATATCTGCTATTTTGAAAGTTGGTGAACACATTTATTTATCAAATGACTCAGCGATTCAGATATTTTGTAAAACTGATTGTATATATTTCCCCTCGCATAAGCTTGCAGGGTTGTTGATTTTCACTTCAAAAGAGCCTATGTTGTAAATTTCAGAGTTTAATACAGGGAGCTAATGGAATTTCCAAAGTTCTGTGTTGTCTGATGCGTTGTGATGTGTTTGCTGATTGCTACAGGATTCCTGCATATTTCATGGCACAATAAGTTTTCTTTAACCTTCTTGTTATGTATTTCATTCTTTCATAATCCGTTCATGCTCTATGTTTCACAGTTTAATAGCACAGAAAAAGAATAGTTTCAGGATTTATTCATCGAATACCCTAAACTCAATCTATGCTGTTATGAATGTTTTTCTCTAGTTATAGTTGTGAAAGTGTAATTCTTAATTGCTGCACCTTCAAACTAAAACTTTCACAGAGACTATTATTCAGGAATTCAAATCTGCTCCTGGATGATATGTCTTTTTCTCACGTCACTAGCTTAGTGAAAAATTCTTAATTGCCTTTCACTGGCTAATCATATTTTATCACCACAATTTTAAGTTTGTTTCATGACATATCTAAAGGCCCTGCAGTTCCAAGCAATCTCACTCAACACCTCAAACAACCCACAATCACAGACTCCATTGCCCAATGGACTGAAACTGTCTGAAGATCTCATCCTAGGCACTGAAAGACATCATTCAACCAAAAATTTAAATCAAAACCCATACCTCACAACTAGCCTTAGATCCTCAAGAAGAAAGTAAAAACTAAAAGAGAGAGCCCTCTCTGATTACAAGTTGGCTAGAACCTGTAATCCAAATCTTGGTTAGTGGTTATCCCGGCCGTATTCCCTGAGGAGTCAAAGGGAACAACCTGGGTGTTAACATAAATGGCGACTCCGCTGGGGACCTGAATGAACTTTATAACCCCTGTTTGATCCTTAAAACGGTAGATAAAGCCTGAGTGACAGTCAGATAGCTGCCTCAGTCAATCTTTATTCAGTCTTAAGTTCCATACAGATGTGCTATGCGTGATCAGTCCTTGTCAAATATCACTATCTCTTAGAATATTCTCCTAGAAGAAATTTACAGAAACTGGCTCCTAAGAAGAAAACTCGCTACACCAGGTCAAACCCAGATCCTGATCCATCACCTGAATTCCAAAATCCAAACTTGATTCCAAGAATCCTCAAGAGACACAAATCGGAAGGGACTCTATCAGATTCAAGTTCTGAAGCAGGTCTTCAAACTGACATTCCAACCCCTGCTAAGGTTTCTCCACATCCTCACACCACTACTCCACAACCTCCTAGTTCTTCATCCACTTCACAAGGTATCCTTTCAGCCACTCCATCAACTACACATACCCAGCTCATCCCCTTTCCTCCACTTGTCACATTCATTCCTGTTATCCCTATTGTTCCACCAGACATGGCTAATAGATATGCTCCACTGCAGTTACTTGCCAATCCAGGGCCTATGCCTCAAGATTACCAAAGCAAGATTTCATATTTTGATGGTACTGGCTCTTATACAGCCCTTCAACATACTAAGAAAATGCAGGACTACTTTGAAAATTATGAGATAGATGATGATGGGGTTAGGATGAAAATTTTTGTGCAAAGCCTAACAGGTGATGTAAGAACATGGTTTAGAGGACTCCCAGTAAATTCCATAGGTGACCCTGAGGCCCTATATCAAACCTTTATCAACAGATGGGAGAAGAAAAAGGATCCACTTCATATTTTATCTGAATACAATACCATCAAAAGAGGTCCCCAAGAAACTGTCTTGGACTATTGTGCTCGGTTTAACAATGTCTACAATGCTATTCCCCAAAATCTCAAACCCCCACCTGACCTAGCTTTATACACTTTTCCTGATGGGTTTGATTCAAATATGGCATACCAATTAAGAGAAAGAGCTCCCCGAACTCTAGCTGAAATGCAAGACATAGCAGTGAGCGTAGAAGCCAACCTGATAGCTAGGAGAAATAGGACCAGAACCGAAAGAAAGACTACCTTCAAAGAAGAGCCTTCAGGCTGGGATCAGAAATTGGATGCAATAATCACTGGCATGCATAGGTTAGGTGACAGAGTAGAATCAATTGAGAGGAAGTCATCATGGGAAGTACCACAGAATAATCCTATCAGGAATCCCAATTTTAGAAGAAACCAAAATCCTAATGTTGGCAAGGCTAGCTCTGAACCAGAAATTAGACCCCCATTCCAAGAAAACTATGCTGAAACATCCACTGCTAATGAGCAGGTAGATGATACCCACATCAATTTGATGGGCCTTAACAATGATCAGCCAGTCTTTCTAAGCCAAGAGGATCATGAAGATGAAGACATCAAGCAGTTCCAAACCAAGTCAGGTGAGTCATTTGACTTTAAACAAGGCTATGACACAGCCGTTTATGAAGTTCATAAGCAATACAAGCTAAGGAGCAGAACTATAAATGTGACACAGCCTGAGAAAACAAAGGATAGCCGGCAGCCTAAGGAAGCTATTGTCGCTGAGCCTATTAACAAGACGGATTCAATTACAGATGAAATAACAGTTGAAGAGGTAACCGAACCATTTCCCTTGAATAAACAACCAATGGTTACACCTCCTTCACAGCATAATCCAAGTAACACTTTTCAAAAGGTAAACAGAAAAGACAAGCCTCAAGAGCAAAATGAGAATCATGAAGAAAACTTAATTAACAAAGAAAAGGTTGTTAAACAGGATACTAAGATCCAATCTGAAAAACCTTTTGACTTAGAAGCTGAAATTGGAAAATTGAAGATAGCCATTCCTCTTCCAGAGCTAGCCAAGCATGACATTTACAAACAACAAATCAAGAAGTCCCTTCAACTGACCCACCACAAAGATGATGTCAATGTATTGGATGACACCCTAGAACTGCTTTTCGGTCCAGAGGTTGATGGAAAGATAGCAGTCACTAGAATCCTACCTTTTTATGTCAGCTTGCATGTTCATGATAAGATATTACACAATGCAATGTTTGATTCAGGTGCCTCTCATAAACTTATGCCTAAATCAGTCATGTAGAGATTGAATCTAGATATTACAAGACCATATAAGGACCTATTTTCATTTGATTCCAGCCAAGTTAAGTATTTAGGCATGATAAAAGATGTATGTGTGTCCCTAGTCCAGTACCCTAATAAAACAATCTTAATGGATGTGGTAGTTGCTGATATCCCACCCAAGTATGGAATGCTGTTATCAAGATCATGGGGGGCTAAACTCCAAGGTTCCCTGCAATTGGATATGTCATATGCCACTATCTCTGTCTTTGGGCAACCCAAGAGGCTATATAGAGGGTCACTCATGAAATACATGGTGAGCAGTGAAGAAAAACCTCAAAATTTCCCCATTTATGCAGTCCATTCCGATATGGATTCCTTTATTCTGTTCAATGATGATACACGTCCAATAAGTGGTAATGAATCTATCGTACTTGAACAAGATCTACATATGAGTGAGGAATCCAGTCCCCAAGAAATCAAGGTGGTACAATCAAGTGATGAAACTGTTCTAGAAGGCAAACCAGGTGAAAGACAAGAGCTCCAACTTATAATCCCAAGTCATAGAGAAAATGTTGAAACTCCCCTAAACCAAGGGATCTTATGGTTTCTTGAGTTTGATGGATCAGTCAACAAATTAGGGGTAGGAGCTGAGTGTGGATTCATAACAAACAAAGCAATCATGCAGAGGGTAGAGCCTATAGGCTTAATTTCAGATGTACTAATAATATGGCAGAGTATGAGGCTCTTTTGCTAGGCCTCAAATTGGTAAAATCATTTCAGGCCACAAAAGTTTCAATCATGGGGGATTCAGACCTTATTATTCAACAAGTAAAAGGAAACTTTGTCACCAATGACAAAAGACTAAGGTCATACAGGGCTGCTACTATTGAAATACTCAAAGCTTTCACTGAATTTCAAATAACCAAAATACCTAGGACTCACAACCTTCATGCTCACAGTTTAGCTACATTTGCCAGTACATGCAAATTGCCTTTTGAACCCAATCACTACTTTACGGCTGAGATAAAACACAGACCTTCTGTCCCAGACAATGTCAAAGATTGGCAAGTGTTTGAGGATGACACACAAATAAATAGTTTCCTAACCTTGCAGCATGAATTTTCAAGCTTGAACATCGATGTTGACACTGTGAAAGACACACAGCCAGTGAGTGATAAGGACCAAACAACAATATCACCTAAAACAACAAATCAAATACTTTGTCCAACAAACTTTGACGAGGAGAAAATACAAGAACTTGAACAATTGCATTTTGATGAAGCAGCTGGTACAGAGGTTGAAATCATAGAGCTAAAAGATAACTTTCTACCAATAGGCCTAACTCCATTGGAAGACATTTTTGACTCAAATGATGTTCCTAGAAAACCAAAAATGCAACCCCTTAATGCTGCTATTGAAGAATGCAACATTGGAACTAGTGAAAAACCCAAGATAATAAAATTGTCTGCCTCTTTACCTCCTGACCAGAAGCCTAAATACATTGATATATTTAAAGAGTTCCAAGATGTGTTTGCATGGAGTTATGAGGATTTGAAATCCTATGACACCTCTGTTATTCAGCACACAATCCCTCTCAAGCCCAATCAAAAGCCATTCAAGCAAAAATTGAGAAGAATCAATCCTATGCTCCTCCCTTCAATTGAAAAATAGGTACAAAAAATGTTTAAAGCTGGTATCGTAGCACCAATCAGGTTTTCAGACTGGATTTCAAACTTAGTCCCCACAAGAAAGAAAATCGGGGAGATTAGGCTTTGTGTTGACCTAAGGAATTTGAACCAAGTATCCCTTAAGGACAATTACCCCTTACCAAAAATGGATCACATTCTCCAAAGAGTGGTGGGGGCTTCAAGAATCTCATTACTTGATGGATTCTCAGGTTTCAATCAGATTCTAGTTCACCCTGATGACCAAGATAAAACAGCTTTCACAACCCCATGGGGAACTTTAAAATATGTTAAAATTCCTTTTGGATTGAAAAATGCAGGAGCCACATTTCAGAGAGCAATGGATATTGCTTTTGCTAAAGAGATTCATGAGTTCCTTGTTATTTACCTGGATGACCTTACACCTTTCTCAAAATCTGACCAAGAACACTTAAAACACTTGAGACAAATATTCATAACATGTAGGAAGTATGGAATTTCTTTAAATCCTAAGAAGTCTCTATTTGGTTTGGAAGAAGGTAAGCTATTGGGTCATATCATCTCAAAGGATGGCATCAGAATTGACCCAGACAGAATACAGGCCATCTTGCAAATGCCCCATCCAAGAAACATCAAAGAATTACAAGCCTTCTTGGGAAAGATTAACCTTTTAAGGAGATTTATCCCAAACTTAGCAGAACTGATCAGATTATTAAACAACATGCTAAAGAAGGATTCAAAAGTGAAGTGGACAGTAGAAGCAAATCAAGTTTTTGAAGGTATTAAATTGGCCCTTACCCAAACCCCAGTCTTAACGAATCCTCAATTTGACAAAGAATTTATCATTTTCTCCTTCGCCTCCCAGCATACCATTGTTGTTGTCTTATTACAGAAAGATGATCAAGGGAACGAAAAACCCATTGCTTTCTTTAGTAGAGCCCTTAGAGATGCACCTCTGAAATATCAGATCATGGAAAAACAAGCTTATGCTTTGGTCAAAACCATCAAAGACTTTAGGATTTACATCCTATATTCCCATGTTATTGCTTATGTACCAAATCCCATTGTGAAAGATATACTAACTCAAGAAAACTTAGAGGGAAGAAGAGGAAAATGGATTGCTAGTATTTTAGAATTCGATATTGAAATAAAACCTACAAAACTGATAAAAGGGCAAGGTTTGGCTAAATTAATGTCTGAAACGAATTTCCAAGCCTTGGATATTAACCAACTGGACAATGAACTAGAGCTGGCGACTCCAAAGATCAATGTAGCCTTTGAACAATCCCTGTGGTATTCTGATATCTGTTATATATTGCAAAACCTGTGTGCTCCCCCAGGATTGTCCAGAACCAAATCTAGATTTCTAAAAATGAAAGCTTCAAGATTTTGTGTTATAAATGGTGATTTACTATGGAAAAATCATGAAGGTATACTGCTAAACTGTTTGAATATGGATGAAACTAACAATGTTATGAGAGAATTCCATGCAGGAGATTGTGGTGGACATTTGTACTGGAAATCCACTGTGGACAAGATATTAAGGGCAGGTTACTATTGGCCCACTGTCTTCTCTGATGTAAAAAAATTTACCACTTCATGTCACAAATGTCAAATGTTTGAGGGAAAAAGAAAGTTGCTACCACTTCCCTTAAAGCCTATTGCAACAGAAAGGCCCTTTCAGCAATGGGGCTTGGACTTCATTGGGGAAATTCATCCTTCATCCTCAGGCCAACATAGATGGATCCTAACAGCCATAGATTACTTTACTAAATGGATTGAGGTTGTTCCATGTAGACAAGCAAATGATTCTACTATCATTCAGTTCCTTGAGACTAATATCCTTTCTAGATTTGGTTGTCCTGACAAGATTATAACAGATAATGCTGCTGCTTTTAGATCCAAGAAAATGGTGAACTTTTGCCACAAATTCCACATTACTTTGGGACATTCCACTGCATACTATCCTCAAGGCAATGGGTTAGCTGAATCATCCAACAAAAGTCTTATCAACATCATTAAGAAGATACTAGAGGAGAATAAGAAGAATTGGCACAAGAAGCTTGTAAATGCCTTATGGGCAGACAGGCTAACAACCAAGAGATCCATTGGGGTCAGCCCATATGAGTTGGTTTATGGGATGGAAGCCAAATTCCCGTCATCATTAGGGGTCCCTGTCATGAATCTCCTTCAAGAAAGTCAAGCTGAACCAAATGGCATGCAAAGAAGAATAAACCAGGTTATATGTTTGCAGCAAACCAGAGATCAAGTGTATAACAGAGTTCAAATCCTTCAAGAGAAACTGAAGAAAGCCTTTGATAGAAGAACCAAAGCTGAAGATTTCTTTATGGGTGATAAAGTGCTTAAATGGGATTCAAGAAGAGAAGATAAGGGTAAGCATGGCAAATTTGACTCCCTTTGGAGGGGGCCTTTTGTTATTCAAGCAGTACAAGGAAATAACACTTATTTCTTAGAAAGTTTGGATGGCACTGAAATTGAAGAGGGCCCTGTGAATGGCCGGATGCTAAAGCACTACTTTGATTACTTTGCATGTATATAGCATGGTTTTTCCCCTGTACATAATTAGTTGTATATACTATTACCTTTCAGCTTATAAATAGTGCAGTTCAAGAAGTTTTTTAAATAAGCAGGAAAAAGCTTTCATTTCTGCAAGTTCCACAATGGTCACGGGTTCCAGTTTTTGAGGTCCAGAGAGAAAATTTGTAAGTTTTGAGAAGAATTCAAAAGCCAAGGCATTCTGACCTGCTGTTCTTGGTCTTTCAAGTAGAAAAACCATCCCCAAGTGGAGCCACTGTTAGCTACCTATACCAATAGGTTTCATTTTTCATGATTGGCAGGGGAAGTGCCAATATGATCTACTTTGGTGATGCAAAGATCTCATATTCTTGTGAATGACACATACCTACAGTTGATTGATGTTGTCCTACTTCTGAATGGGTGATCCAACAGTTTAAGTTGGGCCATGCCATGTTTCAATTGTTTGTTGTAGATTAGAGAAAGAAATTTGTCCAAACTGTTCAATCTTGGCAGATAAAGTAGTTAGGTAGAGAATGAAGGTTCCCAACTGTTTAATCTCGGGCCTTGGAAGTAATAAGGGTAGCCTTAGATAGAAAATCAAAAGAAAAAGCCAAAGGAAAAAAAAAGGCACATGAGGGTTTGCAAGTCTAAATGCACCCTCCTTGAAGTAACAAAAAATGCTAGGCAATAGAATGGGTAGGTAGGTGGGGTTGCAGAAGCATGATTTATGACCCTTCACTGGCCTAAACAAAGGAAAAACATGGTGTCAGTGCAGATCTTCCTATTCAGCAGTATTGTAGTAGCAAAATGATGCATGTCTAACTTCCCAATCATCCCCCATCACATTCCTTGCTAACATCCCAATACTACCTCTATTCATAAGAGAAGTCAAACTCTTTTGTTGATTCTTGTTTCATAAAGAGCCACATTTCCTGTGTAAAATTCTTTTCATTTTGATCTACTCCCTAACTAAGTTTGTTTCCTAAAAAACTTAGTATCTATCACTTCCCATTCACATTCCCCTCCAAAACTAACTACTGACTCTCTCTATACTTAACTCCCTATGCTTCCCCCTCCCTATTACTATAACACCATGGTGTATAAAACCCCAAAAATTGTATATATCCCTCCCCTTTGGCATTATAACCATATGTCCAAGTATTGGACAACCATGCAGAATCTAAGTCTGGTTCAAGATGTTTTGTTCAAAATCAGGGATTAAACTAACCCCACGTTGGTTTAATAACCTAGGCCCTACTCGTTTTCCCTTTACAACCCCTTTGAGCTATTATGTCTAACCCGCGCTATTTGCAAAAAACACCAATAAACCCACTTTATCCCTTAACCCAAAGTTTTGATTAAAGCGCATTGAAAACAAAAAACATTGGAAAAAACCCATATTTCTTTGATTTCCAAAGTACCGCCCGGGCGCACCTTTCAAGAAATATAATAAATTATTCCCCGCCCCGCTGTCGTATCGTCCTTTATTTTATTGACCCGTCGACCGTTGATCTGGGCTTTCCCATCCGATGGCCCATATTGATATCGGGCCGCCCCCGAGGTCCGGACTTTACCTCCCGAAAAGTGTCAGACCATGACGTCAGGCCTGTGCCACGCGTCGCTCCCATGGTGTATCGGGAGGCTGCCTGCCAATACTGCCCCCGTACCATAAGCGGTCTGATAGAACCTCTTACCGCCCTCCGTATACCGTCTGCCCACATCAGCGCCCGGCCTGCCATCGCTCCAACCTGTCCGCCACCTCACCAGTCCCCGTGGATCACTCACAGGCCGCCACGTCACCCGTCCGTACCCGACCCCACCCAATGACATCATGTTGACGTCATCCAAAAAAGCGCCAATAGCCCAAAATGCCCATTTTTTCACCAAAATTCGCGTTTTTTATCACTTTTGCCAAAAGAACTATTTTTTGCTCTCTGCATGCACATTACAACCATTTTGCCGTCAACCTGCAGAAATCAATTTCAGAGACCGTGGGCGCCCTCAATCTGCCTGCATTTGCCACCATTGCCAGAATTCACCAGGTATTTCTCCAAAACCTCCCCTCCGCACCTGGTTTTGTGCATAATTCACCAAAGCAAGCTTAAAAGGAGTGAAAAACACTGTAACCTACAGTAAATCCTCGGGGACCACCATTTTTCTTCAGTTATAAGGTCGAAATTCACCTACAGACGTCCACATTGAGCCAAATTTCCATAAATTTACAGTCAGTTTGCACATTCGTGAACTTAAACCTCTGTTGCACTAATTCACCGGGAAAACCACCTATAAATCTCAATATCTGCTCATTGAACCTCTTTCGGGAGCATTGTGACTTATTTTCACCATAATTCACCTATTTTCCTCTGCAAATCGCCTTGCTCTTGCAAAATTCACTGCCTTGTGTTGCTGTGCCTACAAAATCAAGCTCAAATCCATTTCCAAGTGTTAGTGAAACATGGAGACCCCAGTTGCGCTGAATGTTGCACCTCTTAATGCCCCACATAGAGAGCTGGAATGGCAGGCCCTAGGTGACAAAGATTACCAGATAACAGAAACACTCTCAATGCACACCAAATATAATATTCATATGCTCAATGAGCTGAAGGCCAAGCACCTCAATGGATTGATATTCTAGGGATTTGGGACTCCAATTTGCCCATTTATAACCTCCCTCAAGTCAATGTCCTTCCAGATTTAATTCACAGATGCAGTGCCAACTATGACCCATGTCAAAGAGCAGTCCTCAATACCTTAGGTGCAGTTTTGTTCCATGTCACCCCTGAGGCTATAAATCAAATGCTGAACTTTCACTCTACAAAGCCATTGACTCCTCTTTCCATGATGGACTTGCTAAAGAAAGGAGGCAAGCTATCTAGTGCCCAAATCATAAAGATTAATCAGCTATTCATTGAGTCAGGCTCTGAAACTGTGAGGACCCCTCCTATACGAAATGTATATTTCAATGAGTTGGGCAAGTTGCTTGTAGATTTGATCAGTTATGTCCTGGGTTACAGATCAGCTGAGGATGCTGATGAAACCATTCTGGCAATGATGTCTATTTTCTCCCCTGGAATGCCTCCTTCTGTTCACTATGATTATGCTGCATACATTGCCAACAAGATTCATGAGCAATTGATGAATCTAGAAAGGGAGAAGTTGTTTAGATACACTTCATACATCTATCACCTGTTCCTATTTTATCAACCAGATAGCTTCCCTATTACTCTCAAGAAGCCTAATGCTCAGGGAAACCCAAGGTCTGTGGTATTTTGGACTTCAGTCTTTCATCACATATCTTATTCACCATACAGCTACTGTGATTTCATAGACCTCTTTATCCATCCAGCTATGTCCTTGCTATTGGGTACCCCTCCCCCAAGATTAACAGATGAGATGCAAAGGATTCTCCAGCTCTCAAATGCCTACAGCATTGGGGATTGGTATTTTTACCAAAACCACACAGTGATCAGGATATATGGCTGTGAGCTAGCCCCACATAGATTACCAAGATATGTCCCAATGAGACTCTTTGCCCTAGAGTACTTCAGGCAATTTGGAAATGCAGACATGGTCCATTTCCACAGCAAAAACAAGAAGGTACAGCTGAAGGTCAAAAATCATCTAGGCCCATTCATTTACAACAAAAGAGAAGAGGCGTGGAAAGAAGCAGATAAGCTCCTAGAGGGCCTCCGATTGCAAACCAGTTTCCTCTGGTCACCCTATGACCCTAATCACTTCATTAGTCTTAGAAGGGTCAAGTATAAATTGGCTAGTTATGATCATGTAAGGTTGCCCCACATTGAAAAATATGCTAATCTGTTAGGATGGAAAGAGGGCACTTTAGAGGAAGCAAGTCCTAGAGAAGAAATACTACAAAGAGAAGCTAGGAATCTTGAGAAAGAAGCTGACTTGGAAACTTGTGGGCAGGTTTCCTCCTCTTATCAAAGGCAACTTGGAGCAGCTGCCTCATCCTCTACAGCCCACCAACAAGCAGCTAAAACTACTCATCAGGCAGCCAGCAAGGGTAAAGAAAAGGAGATGGAGTAGGAACAGCCACCCCCTACAGCAGAACAACAAAAAGAGCAGCCAAAGCAGCAAGAAGAAACAGCTGAGGCCCTAATTTCTACAGAGCAGCAGGCTCAACAAAATGTCCCTCCAAGGCAAGAAACAATAGTGGAGACCTCGATGCTCCAAACTCCACTCAACGAAGAACAAAGCAGGAAGAGGGATAGAGAACAGGAAACTCCCCTCACCACATCCACAAATAAAGGGGAGAAAAGGCAGAGACTAAATCCTCTTTCTGAAGAGGAGATTCCTATTGGGCAATCCTTGGGTATGGGCCCTCCTAGCATGGAGGCATATGCCAGTTCCTTTCAGCAGGAACAAGAACGAACCCTTGGAGGAGAGGTCAGCTCCTCAAGCCAGCAAAGGAGAGTTGAATCAGGCATAAAGCAGCAGTTTATCGACATCAAAAAGAGAAATGAGCCAGTCAGGCTCCAACTCTATAATCACCTGCTTAAAATGGCCCCTACAAACCAACAAAGGCTTATGTCAGCATATGACATAACAGAGGGGAAAATGACCATGAGTCATTTCATGCCTACCATGCTGTAGCCACAGTCAGCTGCAGATTATATAAGGACCAACCTTGAGGTTCTTGCCAAAGACATCCACCCTATGGACCAGATAGAGCTTCACAAGCAAACGGGTGAGATGGTCTATTCAACACTTGCAGACAAGACCTTCCTGGCACATAAGTTGCAAAACAGTCTGCATAATACAACTGCTCAAATTGAGTTGGAGAAGGCATCCTCTCAGGCCAAAGACAATAGGATCAGGTCTTTGGAAGACATCATTATAGAGCTTGTGCATGACCCAAAGGATCCCAAAGCTATATAGGCACTGCTAAAGATAAGAGATTCAGACATTGCAGCTTTGAGAAAAATGATAAAGATCCCAACAACCCTTCACCCTCAAACGGAAGAGGTTGCTCAACAGAGAAAAGACCAGGGTGTAGCAGCCATGTTGCTAACACTACATAAGCAACTGGTACAACAGAAGGGAAGCTGGTAGAGACAGAGGCTGCACTTTAGGAGGCATTAAAGCAAAAAGGGGAAGGCCAAAAATCTCAGCCCCCTCAGCCAGTGATCAACCTTGAGGAGCCCCCTCAAACTATCACTCCTCCCACAGGGTAGACAGTTGAAACAGGCCCATCAACATCAGCACCAGCAACGACATCAGAACAGGTTCAAAGCCTTGACATGCAGAAGATGATGAAAGAAATTCAGGTTCTAGAGGCACAGATGGCAGAGCTGAATGAAGCCAAGGAGAAATTGGCCACACTTAATGAGAAATATGATAAATCCAAGCAAAGTGTAGCTGAGAAAGCAAGAGAGGTGAAAGCTCTTAAGGAGAAAATAAAAGAGCTAGAGAAAGAACTCACCCTTGAGAAAGTAGTGGCCGAGATCAAGAAAGTCCTATGGGCCAATATTGGCCAATCAATAACAGATCAATGGTAGTACATAGAGACCATTCATGAGCACATGGAGCTCATAGGCAGGGCACACAAGGAAAGCCAAAGAGCAAGGGCATCTCTAGGCAATATGCCTGAGATAGCCAACAGAATGATAAATGTCCTTAATAACCGCACAGGCCCTCATCTGGCAGCAATAGGGATCACCAATAGAACTGACACCATCTTGATAATAAAGAGGGTCCTCACTTTGAGAAATCTACTGCAGACATTGGATAGAAGGTGCCAGGAGATGCAAACAGAGGTAAACAAATTTACTAATAAATTCACAGCATTGCACAGCCGAGGCCTTCCCAGCTAAAAGGGTAAACACATTTGCCGCCAATCAGATCACTGCAGGATCAAGTGTCCCAGAGGAAGCAGGGCCTGCATCTGGGCAGAGCCTCTATGAGAAAGTAGAAAATTTGTTTTTTATTATGAATGAAATCAAGCATCTATTTGAAGTGCCTCCTACTTACTTCAAATATACTGAGGCAGATGAAACATTAGGCACAATTTTGAGGCATCAGTTGCCTACACAGGAATGGTGGAGCAGCATGATACAGCTATTGTTGTGAACCAACAGGTATTCATCAAGTTTTTGCATAAAAAATATATAATCAGCAGGTTCAGAGAGTTAATGCATTCAGTATGACTGAAAAAGACTGGGATGAGCCAACTCAGCAAAGTAATTCGGCCACGGAAGCAACAGTGACAGGTGCAGATGACAGGGCCGAGAAAGCTACAGCACGACAGAGCCATCAAAGCATATCATTCAAAATTAATGAAGAGCGCTCAACCGACTCAGTGGCCTCCAAAGGTCAAAATATTTCTGACAAAAGTAAAGGACATTCATTATAAATTTAAGACAACAATAACTTTCATATCTGCTATTTTGAAAGTTGGTGAACGCATTTATTTATCAAATGACTCAGCGATTAAGATATTTTGTAAAACCGATTGTATATATTTCCCCTCGCATAAGCTTGCAGGGTTGTTGATTTTCTCTTCAAAAGAGCCTATGTTGTAAATTTCAGAGTTTAATATAGGGAGCTAATGGAATTTCCAAAGTTCTGTGTTGTCTGATGCGTTGTGATGTGTTTGCTAATTGCTACAGGATTCCTGCATATTTCATGGCACAATAAGTTTTCTTCAACCTTCTTGTTATGTATTTCATTCTTTCATAATCCGTTCATGCTCTATGTTTCACAGTTTAATAGCACAGAAAAAGAATAGTTTCAGGATTTATTCATCGAATACCCTAAACTCAATCTATGTTGTTATGAATGTTTTTCTCTAGTTTTAGTTGTGAAAGTGTAATTCTTAATTGTTGCACCTTCAGACTAAAACTTTCAGAGAGACTATTATTCAGGAATTCAAATATGCTCCTGGGTGATATGTCTCTTTCTCACGTCACCAGCTTAGTGAAAAATTCTTAATTGCCTTTCACTGGCTAATCATATTTTATCACCACAATTTTAAGTTTGTTTCATGACATATCTAAAGGCCCTGCAGTTCCAAGCAATCTCACTCAACACCTCAAACAACCCACAATCACAGACTCCATTGCCCAATGGACTGAAACTGTCTAAAGATCTCATCCTAGGCACTGAAAGACATCATTCAACCAAAAATTTAAATCAAAACCTATACCTCACAACTAGCCTTAGATCCTCAAGAAGAAAGTAAAAACTAAAAGAGAGAGCCCTCTCTGATTACTGGTTGGCTAGAACCTGTAATCCAAAGCTTGGTTAGTGGTTACCCCGGCCGTATTCCCTCAGGAGTCAAAGGGAACAACCTGAGTGTTAACAGGTTCCACACTTTTAGCTCTCTCTGAGTCTATCATGTCTGTATACTCTGCTATGCCACATATTTCTGACTGTACTTCCTTCTTCTTCCATATCTTCAACTGTGATGATGTTTTCTCATTTTGGTATGGTTCCCAAAATCTTCTCCTGCATTCCTTTTCTATATGTCCAAGATTTTTACATGCATAACATATTACATGTTTCATATTCCTTCTGTAGCAGTTAACAGCTTTGTGACCAAACATATTGCAAGAAAAACATTCCCCTTAAAGTACCTAGAATGTGATGCTCTTTCTGTGCGACGATCTTGAACCATTCTACTTCTGCATATTTCTTAAACATGTCCAAGATTATGACATACATAACATTCAACATTATTCATCGAAGGAAATAAACGTCTATCACTTCCACAGTTAGGAGAAAAAGATTTTCTTTGAAGACTATCTTTCCTTGGTTGTTGATGGGGTTGACCTCTCGTCTCCTTGTTGAACATTTCATATTTTGCATTAGAGTTCCTTGCCTCACCTTGTGAGCTAGATTCACCTTCAACATATTCATAAAAACCAAGACCAGTTTTGATAGCAAGTGACCTTTGACTACTATGAATATCATCCAAAATCTTAGTATTGTCTTGAAATCATAATAGTTTATCCTTTTCTTCTAATTTACCTTTCAAGATATTTACCTCAACCTGATGTTGTTCTTCCTTTTCCAGATATTGCTTTTTCAAGATTTGTTCAGACTTTCTTCCTTCTTCCACTTGTTTCCTTATTTTGTGAATCTCATTTTCTTGTTCTTCATTCTGCTCCTGCAACATTTGACATACTTTGAAGGCACACTCCAGCTAAGCTTTTAATCTGGTAACTTCTTCTTTGAGGGCACTCTCCCTCTTGTTAAATAGATCTTGTTGATCTATGATTTTATCTAATGCTTCATTTGCTTGTTCATCTTCAATTTGAGGTGATTTAGAATCTGAATACTTGCTTCCACCTAATGGCAGGTTGTCATTGTTCCTTTGAGTTGTCTTCTTCTTCTTACGCACTTTCTTTCCATTGTTCTACGGATCTCCTTCAAGTGATAAAGCTTCTACCAAAGGACCTGCTTTGATACCAATTGTTGGAAATAATACTAAGAAGGGGGGGGGGTGAATCAGTATTAGAAAATCACTAACTTTTTCATTTCCATAATCAGATTCATATACGCTACTTCAATTAAGGGAACTCGCGTGTACACACAACTATGATTAATGCAACTAGCATATATCCAATAAACTTATGATTTAGTTAATTCATCATATGTTGATCTTTAATCAGTGCATTAGAACTTCGTTAACCATATAAACAGTAACTAGGTGCAGTAAAAATAGAACAAATCATCACACATAAGAAACACACATGAACACCATGATATAAGGTGGAAACCCAATGCGGGACAAAAACCACTTGTTTACAATCTTGTACTAGTGCAGACTCATACCAGTACGTAGGCACCCACCTATAGAAGGCTACAACCTTCTCTCGTTCTCCCGCGTCTACTGGAAGGGCACTACAACCCCCTAGATCTTGTACTAACTGATATGTTTACTAGTACGTAGACGCCGACCTACTGAAGGCTCCAACCTTCACTCGTTTTCTAGCTACCACTGGAAGGAGCTCCAACCCCCTGGCTCTTGTACTGGCCAATATATTTACTAATACATAGGTGCTGGCCTACAGAAGGCTACGACCTTCTCTCTTCCTCCAGGGACCACGTTTCATAAATTTTCATACTGGATACTCCTGAAGCACAACACCATAATCTGAAGGCCATTTTTCATCCAATTTTCATACTAGACCCATCAAAAACATTGAAGCACAAAATAAATCACCACTACAATACAACCATCAACTACACCTGCATCATCAATCTCTAATTCACCCAACATTGAATTACTGAAACCCTGTCAACAAAACACAGTCACCAGAACACAGAGCAGAACATAGAACTCTGCAACAACAACCAGATCCAACTACAACTTCAAATATCATACTTCATCATGCATATGCTACTTTGATGAACCAAACCAGCGTGTATACGCACTTTTTCCAAAGCAAACCCGCGTATAGATATGCAAATATTAACTTATAACTTTGCAACTATTCCAGACATCAGTTATACCTAGATCATAACATTTATAGGATAAACATGCGTCAATAATTCAGATCTAGTCTATCCATGATCAAACCACATAATGATAATACATTCCAAGCCTTATGATCCCAATCCATCATTCATCATCATCCACATAGGTGCATCCTTGTTTCAGATCAAGCAAAGCTTCACAAACCCATAACCTACATACTAGATCTCACACTTCATTAGATATTCAATACTTGCACCACTTGCACACCTTGGCCTAATGATCTTCTCCTCCTTATATATTTTTAGGCCTTAATCAATACCATGGACCAAAACCACTTAGGACCAATACCTTGGAGCAAATACCTAGGGTCAATACCTTGGACCAGATAACATGGACCAAAATACCATGGACCAAATAACACGGACCAAAACTTAGTTTTCCAACATGTACACGCTTTCCCTTCTGTGAAAGTGCATGTGTACATTATACGCTTCTTCTGGTCTGTTAACCCGCGTGTATACGCTCCTTTGTCAAGGTGAACTTGCGTATACCTCTTTTTCTTTATTCTTTGTAGTCTGATCATTAATTCTTTGCTATTGGTCTATTGCACTATGATCTGTCATCTGAGTGAGTTGCCATCAAGGAGAACACCTGTATCATACTTGTATCATAATGCCAACACTTTCATCTTTAGAGATTGTTCATACTACTCCAGTTTTTCTTAATTCCCCTTTGAATATACTGAGTACCCCAATCCTTGCTTTAAATCCACCTCCCCCACCTCGAGTTATGGCTGCCCAATATGCACCCCTTGTTTTACCTCAAAATCTTAGTGCCATGCCCGCTGATTATCAAACCAAAATACCTTTCTTTGATGCCACTCAAACCATTACAACCCAACAACATGTAGATACAATGAATGATTTATTTGACCTCCATGAAGTAGAAATTGAAGATGTGACGATGAGTTTGTTTGTACAATGCTTTGGAGGTGAAGTTCGGAAATGGTTCAGAGCCTTACCAGCAGCTTCTATCACATCTTTACCAATCCTCCATAGGCAGTTCCTAGATCGTTGGGAGGTGAAGAAGAATCCATTTCATATTTTTTCTAAGTATGAGAACATCAAAAGAAATGTTGGCGAGAGTGTAAAAGACTATTGTGTGAGGTTTAATGCAGTATACAATGCTATTCCTGCAAACATTAAACCATCGGAGGGATTGGATTTGCTCAAGTTTCCGGATGGTTTCGATACTAATATGGCATATCAGTTGTGGGAACATGATCCTACAACACTAGAAGACATGCAAAAGAATGCTGTGAGTGTAGAAGCAAACTTGTTGGCCAAAAGAGCAAGAATGAGATCCGAGAAAAGAGTGACCATGAAAGAAGAAGAATCTACTTCAAATGTAAAGATGGATACATTGATTCGAATAGTGGAAAGGATGGTTGACTGGTTATCCATCATAGATAGACCTGAACCTCAAATTCAGAATCCAAATTTTAGAGGACAGCAGCAGCCCCAATTCCGAATCAAATAGAGAGAACAAAAAGCACCAAAGCAACTAGCACAACAACAACAGATCAGAACTCCCTTACAGAAGAATTATGTTCAAGGAATGGAAGAAGAAGATGGGGACAATCTGGTAATTGAAACAAATCACTTTTTCATTGTTGATGGTATTCCCATATTTCTAACTGAAGATGAAGAATATTCAAAAGCTCCAAACATTAAAAGGGATGAGGATTACATCTTAGCAAATTATGTGGTTTTGGAGGCTGAATCTGATGATTATCAGTGTGGTTATATGAATGCTTTGACTGCATAGCAGAGGTATTACTCTTTAAGGAGTAGAGATGTACTGGTCAATCCCATTCAGAAAAGAAAGGATGTGCAATCAAAGAATGATTCCTCAAAAACTCAGAAGAAAGGCAAAGAGTTTGCTGATCTGAATCCCAGCAAGGTACCATCAACAAGTACCACTGCAAACGAGAAGAACAATCAGCAAAAAGATAGTGCAACAAAAGAGAAAATAGATAAGAATGACATTGGTAAGAAAGAGGTAGAGAAAGTTTCATCTTTTAATTTAGAAAGTGAAATTTCTAAATTAAAAGTGTCCATTCCTTTGACTGAGCTTGTTAAGAATAGAAACTATAAACACCATGTATCTAGAATATTGCAAATAGATCCTTTGTCTGACATGGTGAATGTCGAGGATGATCATCCTGAACTCATTTTTGGTCCAGCAATAGAAGGTCAACCTGAAGATAGTGAAGTCCCTCCCTTTTATTTGAGTCTTATACTGCATGAGTATATTCTCCATAATGCCATGTTAGATTCCGAAGCTTCCCACAATTTGATGCTCAAAGCCATTATGGAAAAGTTGGGCATAGATATCACCCAGAAATATCATGATTTGTACTCATTTGATTCGGGTAGAGTTCGTTGCATTGGTCTCATCAACGATTTGGTGGTTTCTTTAGATCAAACCCTATCCAAAAATGTATTGATGGAGGTGGTAGTTTCTGATATACCATGACGATTTGGTATGCTCTTATCTAGATCATGGGGAGCTAAACTCAAAGGCACATTACAACTTGACTTCCCTTATGCTACAATCCCTATTTTCGGTCAATTGAGGAAGTTGTACCGGGAAAAGAAAATGAAGTATATGATCACTAGTAAAGAGAAGCCTGTGAATCATCCAATAAATGTTGTACATACTAATTTAGAGTCTTTTGTTTTGTACTCTGATAGTGGATTGAATGATGTAGATATTTAGCTTGTATAAGTAGATGATGTACCAGAAATTTCCAAGAATTTTAGAGCAATTCTTAAACAAGAAAAAGAAAAAATAGCAATTTCTTCTGAGCAACTTACACAACAGCAAAAGGTCAGTGAAGAGTATAAAAATGAAGTAATCAATGAACGTAAGATTGAGAATGAAACAAAATTCCAGCATCTAGAAGATGAAGCCAGCCTTTGGAGCATGGACTTCGATGGTGTTGTGGGTAAAGATGGTGCCAGTATTGGAATTTGGATTCAAAGCCTTGCTTTCCAGCCTACCAAAGTCCCAAGTAATGTTAGAGTATGTTCCTACAAGTTAGCTTTTGATTACTCTAATAATGAAGTGGAGTATGAGGCTTTGATTACAGGTCTAAAATTTTGAAGAAACTGGGTGCGAAAAGGATTTATGTTTATGGTGATTCATAGCTGGTGATTAAGCAAGTAAAAGGAGAATATCAAGCAAAGAATTCGTGGATGAGATCCTACAGAAATGCGGTTCTGGATATTTTGAAGATGTTTCCAGAATACACCTTGACAGCGGTACCCCAGAGTCAAAACATCATTGCAGGTTCACTCGCCACTGTAGCCACCAATTTGATGATTCCAATGAATTCTGCAATAAATTTGAAATTCATGGCAAACATAGGCCTACTGTTCCTAATAATTTGAGGTATTGGCAAGTGTTTTGGGATGACAATGAAATTAATGCCTTTTTGCAGAATGAAGGAAAGTTTAATAATTCTTTCATTGATGATGTTTGTGATTCCGATGAACAAGATATTGAGGTAAATTAGATAGAGGTTTTACAGCTAAAGGATAATATTATTCCTAGAGGCCCCATACCTTTATAGGAGCTCTTTGATCAAGATGATGTGGCGAGAAAACCGACCTTGGTTCCTACAGACAAAGGAGTTGAAGATGTAAATCTTGGAACATTCGACCAGCCCAAGCTTGAAAAGTTATCAAAAACATTGTCTCTTGAAGTAAAGGCTAAGTATGTTAAGTTACTTTCTGAATTTTCTGATGATTTTGCGTGGGATTATTCGGATTTGAATGTGTATGACAAGCACATCATTCAACATACTATTCCTATCAAGCCGGATCAAAAACCTTTTAGACAAAAGTTGATAAGAATCAATCCAAATCTGCTACCATCCATCGAGAAAGAGGTAAATAGATTGCTTAAAGTTGGCATCATTGTTCCAATTAGATTTTTTGATTGGATTTAAAATTTGGTCCTGATACAAAAGAAGACTGGAGAAATAAGGTTGTGCATAGATTTATCGAACCTCAACAAAGTGTCCTTAAAGGATAATTACCCTCTTCCTAATATGGACCATATTCTACAAAGAGTAGTTGTAGCATCACGGATGTCACTACTAGATGGCTACTCTGGCTATAATCAGATCTTGGGGCATGAAAAATACCAAGACAAAACTGCCTTCACAACACCATGGGGAACTTTTCAGTATGCCAAGATTCCATTTGGGTTGAAGAATGTCGAAGCCACTTTTCAGCGGGCGATGGACATAGATTTTTTTAATGAGAAGGATGTTTTCTTGGTAGTATATTTAGATGATTTGACGGTAATCTTTGGTTCTGATGATGAGAATTTGCACCACTTAAGGATTTTTTTTCAGAAATGTAGGAAGTTCGGAATTTCTCTAAACCCGAAAAAGAGTCTTTTTTCCGTGGAAGAAGGTAAACTCCTTGGTCATATAATTTCTAAATATGGTATTCACATTGATCCTTCAAGGGTGGAAGCAATCCAGCAAATAGACTTTCCGTGAAACAAAAAGGAGATTCAAGCTTTCAATGGTAAGATGAATTTCTTACGCAGATTTATACCAAATTTGGCGGAGCATTTACATGAATTAACAAATATGTTGAAGAAGGACAACACTATGAAATGGACCAAGGATGCCATGAAATCATTCAACTTGGTAAATTTTTCTTCGACCATGGCCCCAATTTTGATTAGTCCTGATTATACCCATGATTTTATTATATTTTCATTTGCGTTTGAGCACACTATGTTTGCAATGTTGATGCAAAAGAGGGATTAGGTGGAGCAACCCATTGGTTTTTTCAGCAGGACTATTAGAGATGCTTCCTTGCATTACAATATCATTGAAAAACAAGCTCTGGCTCTTATAAAAGCACTGAAGGATTTCAGAGTATACATTCTGCATTCACATACCATAGCATATGTTCCTAACGCAGCTGTCAAATATGTTATCATGAAAACTGATCTGGAGGGAAGAAGAGGTAAGTGGATAGCAACAATGTTGGAGTATGATCTTGAGATTAAGCCTACCAAACTAATCAAAGGATAAGGCTTGGCAAAACTGATGGCTGAATCAAATTTGCACGCTCTAGACATAAATCTCATTGCAAAAATGTCAAATGATGAAGATGGTGGCTCACTCATTCAAGTATCAGAAATGTTTCTCAAATCACCTTGGTATTCCGATATAGTTTATGTTCTTTAGCATCCTTCACCGCCTCTTGGAATGTCAAGAAGTAAAGGTAGATCACTAAAACTAAAGTATTCAAAATTCAGCATTTTAAATAGTGCTCTCTATTGGAAAGATCCAAGAGGGGTTTATCTTAATTGTTTGGTTGAAGATGAAGCTTAGCAGGCGATTAATGATTTTCATAGAGGTGATTTTCGCTGTCATTTTTTTTGGAAAATGATAGCTAACAAAGTGTTGAGAGCGTGATATTATTGGCCAACTTTGTTTTCAGATTTATATAAGACAGTCATGAGCTACCATGAATGCCAAGTTTTTCAAGGAAAATGGAAGTTGCTTCCTCTTCCTCTGAAGCCACTTGAAGTAAATGCACCTTTCCAACAGTCGGGACTTGATTTCCTAGGAGAAATCCATCCTACATCATCAGCAAAACACAGATGGATTTTGACAGCTACCGATTACTTCACCAAGTGGATTGAGGCCATTCCAACAAGGCAAGCCATGGACATGATAATTATCCAGTTTTTAGAATCTAATATCTTGTCTCGTTTTGGTTTCCCTAACAATATTATAACAGATAATGTAGAAGCATTTAAGTCAAAGAGGATGGTCAATTTTTGCAACAAGTACAATATTACATTGGGTCATTCCATGGAATACTACCCATAGGGCAATGGATTGGCTGAGTCATCAAATAAATCTTTGGTGAAAATTATCAAGAAAATGTTGGAGGAAAACAAGAAGAATTGGCATAGAAATCTTGTTAATGCCTTGTGGGCTGACAGAGTGAGAAGCAATAAATCAATAGATGTGTCACCTTTTGAGTTGGTTTATGGTACTGATACGATATTTCCCACATCACTTGCAGTCCCGATCATGAGATTATTACAGGAAGCCGGCAGAGAAGAGGATGATATTCAACGCAGAATTAATCAAATGATTCACCTTCAACAAACAAGGGAAGAGGTTTCCCAAAACACTTTCTGGTTGCAATAGAAGATAAAGAAAATTTATGACAGCAAAACTAAGGCATAAAAGCTTCAGCTAGGAGATTTAATGTTACGATGGGATGCACAAAATGAAGAAAAATGAAAGCATGGTAAGTTTGACAATCTATGGAAAGGACCGTATAAGATATCAACCTATCAAGGGCAGAATGCATATTTTTTAAAGGAAATGGATGTTCAAGAGTGCTCAGGAGGACCAGTGAATGGTAAGCTCTTGAAACACTACTAGTTTTGATGTTGTTCCCTGAAGTTGCTTCACCGTCATTGTGAATACTGGTTTACTTTTCCTTGCAAGATTTCAACTACACTATCATCTGAGCTTGGGGCCCGAAGTGAAGGCTATAAAGCTTGAATGATTTGTGTTGATTTTGGATGATTTGGTTTTTAGTCAAGTTTAGAGTCAGCTGTGAGTTAGTTTTCAGTTCGTATTGGGTCATTATTCTTTAAAATTGTAAAAAAAGAAGGGTTTTTTTTTTTTTTTTTTTTAGTCTTCTATTTGTTTGACCGTATTGGCCCAATCAGCTAGGCACTTGGTCTATGGTGTTATTGACACATCCAAGGAGCTGCCATCCCCAATAAGGCCAATGTTAGTGTTAGTATTTGCATACTTCTATCAGAGATCAAATTTGTTCTTTGCATGTTCATTTAGGGGTCCCATACTGAAGTTTTTACATCATTTCGTTAGGTCATGTCAAGTTGATCCACTGATGGTTGTCTTCTCTTTAGAAAATCTACTTTCTCCCTCATAAAGTATATTTGCTAACCCATCTTCAGGTTGTCTTCAGTCATGGTTTCATGGTCAAAATGCAATCATGTTTTCATTAGGTCTTAGGGTTTCATTTCCAAGGTCAAATGCATGATTTAAAGGTGTAAATAAAGGGAATCAAGGGGATGAGGATGATAAATAAATCAAGAATGATGGCTAGTAATTCATAGTCACTATATAATTATCATTTTAACTAATGTAATTTTCACCTCAGAAAACATGTTTTTGAGGTGAAAACATAGTATTTTGAGTTAATTTATATTTCTTATGTAATTTTAAGTCACTTTATGTAATAAATGATCCCAGCTACACCAATGCATCTCTCCTTGCTACAAGAAAAAGAAACACTGCAAAAATCGGTTCAAATTGAGCATCATCCACCTAAAAAGGAACAAAGAAGAAAAGGCATTAAAAACAGAGATTTGAAAAAGGTCAAGAAACATTAGAAAGCGGGTCTTTCTAGTGAAAATCAAAATCTGTTCCTATATAACGTGTCACATTTCATTTTCAAGTTCAGCATTCTCATTTGGCAAATAAGGAGTCAAAAAGTGAAGAAAAGAGGAGAATTTGAGTGAGTTTTGGGCCAAGGAGAAGTGGCACTACGCTTCTAGAGTTTGGCATTATGCGTTTCAGGCAATGAAGGTGGCACTATGCGTTCAGGGGGTGGTGCTGCTCGTACAAGCTAAGTGTTGTGCGTAGGGAATTTTTGGCAGTGTAAAATAACACTGCACTACACATTCAGGAGGCATGTTGTGTCTATAGCAGGCGCTGCGCATTGAGTAGCAAGGACCAAAAGAGCCTCCAGCTTCATAAAAACTTCCAAAATCACCCTCTCATCCCTCAAACAAGTGAGTGCCCTCACTATACCTCATCATTGATTTTCAATTGAATTGTTTGAAGGTAATTTACATTGGAAAATTTGAAACCCTAGATTCTCCCTCAATTACACCCTAAAAATGACCTTTCTTCCACTTTAAGTCACAAAGAAGCAGTCTTGGGAGAATCAACTTTTGAGGGGTCAAATGAGTTTCAAATGAAGAAATTACAGGTGTTTTGGAAAGTATACTTGAATATATTCTAATGAGCTATCACGAGCTCAATTTGGATGTCGGGAAGGCCTCCAAAAAGGACCTAAAATTGGTGCTACATGATGGACCAGTGGCGCTGCGTGTATGACAAATTTTGCATCGGATGGCCATTTTTCTATGTTTTGACTATGATTACTTAGCTTGTAAATATCATGTATAATTAGTAGTAGAAGGTAGATTCATTAAATTAAAAGTCAATTTGAGCACAAATGAATCGGTTTTCTCACTTTCATAGGCAAGTTGTTAGGATGCCTATATTCCAGTTTCTTGTTTAGTGTTCGTTAGATTAGCTCCACTTCTTAGGGATTCAACTCCTGAGGATGGGATGATCTTGAAACAATGCCTATATCTTCTTCTTCTTTCTCATTGTAAAGGGTTGGACTCAGCTGGATGCTTATGCCTTGATGGTACATCATTTTGTAGCAGTTTAGCAGGAGATTAATAAAAATTGCAGCTATTTCTTTGGGATCCATGTGGTATGGAGTTTTAGTTCAGCTTCTTCTCTTGTGATCATATGTTAATATGTTTTGTGTACTTCATTAATCATTTCATTGATTCTAAGTGAATGTTTTCAATTTGATAGACATAATTCATAACATCACTGCTCTACTTTAGGGAAATATTCACCATTATATGTTTTCTACAGTCTAGGAAGGATCCATGGTAATCACATGATCTTCCTAGCTCCTCACCAGTCTTAAAACACCTCACCCATCAAGCCCTATAGTGCTAAGCCTTATACCTACCTTTCCCCATTGAACACCCTGTAATTTTGGCCTAATTCCCTAGCCCTAACTGTCTGGCTCCTCCTTATCTAGTAAAACCCCTTAAAAATCAAATCAAACCTTGTGCCACTATAACTAGCCTAATATCCTTTACCTAATCCAGTCATCTTGGCTGAGATCCTTATGGAGAGAGCCCTCTCCCAGCCTAGTAGGGCTAGCTACTTGCCTAAGAGTGGTTTGCGGTTACCCTGGCATTGCCTTCCTTCAGCCTGAGGCTTAATCCAGGTTATAACAAATTCCTCATTCCTGCCTCGCCCGATGGTCATGTCTACTAATCTTGAAGAGTTTTCTTCTCAGTTTCCTTCCCTCTTGCTTCTGCCACCAATCATGAGTCATGAAGTATGGTCAGAAGGAAATTTACGTAATATTACCCAAATGATATTGATTGATATTTCTATCAAGCCTGTTATTGTTGAAGATGTTCATATCAGGGTAACTTGTTCTTCGAATGAGATCAAGACCTATACTCATATATTTCAATAATTCTGTGATGTGTTTGCGTGGTCCTATGAAGAAATGCCTGGCATTGATCCTAGCATTGTTGTGCATGAAATATGAACTTATCCTCACGCGAAGCTTGTTCGTCAATGGCTCTGCCTAGTGCACCCTAGGAAAGCCACCGCTATCAAGGGTGAAGTTGGAAAACTTCTCAAAGTTGGATTCATCTATCCGATCCCTCTTATAGATTGGGTGTCAAATATTGTCCCAGTGACGAAAAAATAAAGCACGATCCACATTTGCATTGATTATCATGATCTAAATCGTGCCTGTCCTAAGGATAAGTACCCTACTCCCTTCATTGATCAGATCATTGATGAATGTGCTAAGAGCGAACTTGTTTCCTTTATGGATAATTTTTCTTGTTACAATCAGATTAACATCGCACCGGCCGATCAAGAAAAGACAACTTTTATCTATCCATGGGGTACGTTCGTGTACAAAAATCTCCCTTTCGGCCTAAAAAATGTTGGGTCTACCTTTCAACAGGTGATGTCTTATGCATTTCACGATATTCACAACATCATTCAAACTTACTTGGATGACCTTCCCTCTCATTCTCGTAACCGCCAAGATCACCCTAACCATCTTCGACGGATTTTTCTTCGTTGTAGACACTACAACATTTGGTTAAACACGCATAAATGTGTTTTCTATGTAAAATCTGGACGAATCCACAACTTTATCATTTCCTATGACAGTATTCACCTTGATCTACTTAAAGTCAAGGCCATTTTATATTTACCCCCTCCATGTTCATTGCACCAACTCTAGAGCCTGCAAGGAAAGGAAAATTTCCTGTATCATTTCATACCCAATTATTCTGGGCTAGCTACAGGTTGGTTGCTCAAACAAGGAATGCCCTTTTCCTGGGATGAGGTTGCCCAAAACTCTTTCGATGATCTCAAGGCTATCCTCGTAAATACTCCTCTGCTACATCTCCCAGATTATCATCGAGATTACTTCCTTTACCTAGCTGCATCCCCTAACACCATTGCTATGGTCTTGGTCCAAGATGACAACGAAGGAAACGAACATGTTATCTACTACCTTAGTCGTAATCTCCTCGGCACTGAAACGTGTTATGCCCATGTCAATAAGTTGGCTTTGGCTATCGTCCAGGATGTTCAACGCTTTCAACACTACATCCTCTTATGCACTACTACTGTGATTTTTGAATGCAACCCCATGACCAACATCCTGACTCATCAGTTGTTGTGGGGAAATTATTCTAAATGGATTGTCATCCTACAAGAATTCGATTTGGTATTTACTACTGCCAAATCTAAGAATTCACTAGTTTTTTTCGAGTTGATTTGTTCCCTTCCTTCTACGTCTCTCCCTACTGGTGCAGATGAATAGCTTCTGGATGAGACTCTTTTCCTGATCAGAACCCTTGACCCATGGTATGGCGATATCATCGTGTATCTCTAGACGTCCACATTCTGGTCCATGTTGACTAAGGATGACCATCGATGGATTCGGCATCACTCCCAACCCTACCATATTATTGGCGATACTTTATACCATGTTGGTGTCGATTCAATTCTTTGTTTCTCCCTTACTCTCGAGGAAGCTAAGAGAGTTCTCAATGACTCCCATTTTGAGGCATGTGGAGGTCATATGTCTGGCTATACTACTGCTCAAAAAATCCTTTGCACTGGTTATTTCTGGCTGTCCATTTTCAAGGACTGCATCTTTATTGTTCGCAAGTGCCATGAATGCTAAATTTAACAATGCAAGATGCGCACCCCACCCACTCACCTACACCCCGTCATTACCGTTGGTCCTTTTTCCAAATGGGGCATCGACTATATGACATGTAACCCTTGTTTGGCCGAGAGGCATGGTTATATTATCATTGTTGTGGATTATTTAACCAAATGGGCTGAAGCGATGCATACATACTCTGCAAACGGTAAAACGACGACTCAATTCCTTTTCAATCATGTTATTTCTAGGTTCAGTGTACCTCAAGCCATTATCATAGACCATGGCTCCCATTTTCGAGATTACATGATGGCTGAGCTGACCTCCGTGTTGGGTTTGCACCACGATGTTTTAACCCCATATTACCCTCAGGCCAACAACTAAGTTGAAGTTGTGAACAAGGTTTTGGTTGCAATGCTTCAGCGTACTATTGGGATGCACAAGTCAAATTAGCATCTCGTTCTCTTTTCAGATCTATTGGCTTACCAAACTTAGACCAAAGATGCAACTGGTTTCACACCATTCCAACTTGTCTATGGTCTGGAAGCAACATTGCCGATTGAATTCGAGATTCCTTCACTCAAGCTAGATGTCGAACTTATCCCCAAAACATCACCTCAAGTAGAGCACTTGTTATATTTAGAACCGCTTGATGAGACTCTTTGTCTCATTGGTTTGGTTATCGAAGCACAAAATAAATGAGTCAAGTCCCATTTCGATCGGTCGGTCTCCCCTCGCGTGTTCTCTATGGGTGATTTGGTTTTACTATACGAACAAGCTAATGATAATCTAGGGACAAGCAAGTTCGATCCCATGTGGCATGGGCCCTACATTGTGAAACATGTTTTGCAAAAAGGGACCTATGAGCTTATCAATTATGAAGGAAATCCTTTGGACAAGCCCCGCAATGGGCTTTACCTCAAGAAGTACTATGCTTAGGTCATCTTGCATGGTTACTTGTGTACATTAGTGTGTCTGTGTAGTATGGTTTGGTGTGTTAGTTTTCAAATAGCTTTCATGTTTACTATGTTTTCCCTGCTTTGCATATGTTTGTGACTCCCCACATCGGTTTCGTTGATGGTGCTTGCCGTAGTACCCGAAACCTATCATCCACGGCATGGGCTATTTATGACCCTCACGGTGAGTTGATTGATCTTCAAGGTATCTGTTTAGGTCACACAACTAACAACATTGCTAAATATAGTGCAGTCATCAAACTGTTGTCAGACACCATTGCTCTTGAAATTTGAGAGTTGGTTGTCAACCTGGATTCACAGCTTGTTGTCCTTCAAATCAAAGGGCAATATTTTGTCAAAAATCCTCAGATATTGAGAATGTATCTCCGTATTCATCTACTGGAAAGGCATTTTGATTACATTACATATCATCATATTCCTCGACGCATGAATACATTGACAGATGCATTAGCTAATTATGTGTTGGATAGACATTTAACAAATCATTTGTACTATGGTAAGAAAGAAAATACAACATATATATACGGTGATAATGTTTGATACCCCAGAATATAATATGTGTGTCCAAAATAACATCAGCGGCTCACAGGCCTCATATATCCGTGGCACGCAGGCCTAAAAAATGTAAAATGTTGGACCTAGGAAGTAATCAACATGGTGATCGTGGTAGCATGACACGGCTCGTGCAATACGAGTCAGCAATCAGCGGATCCGATCTTATACTCCCACCGTGTGTCTCTGGTACTGGTAAGAAACGTCTCCCGCCTGAGCATACTCTGGGATACAACGAGTCAACCCTTCAAGGTTCCTCGTGATCTCGTCCTCGTTGTCATTCCCCTCCTGATAAGGAGCGACAACATCAAACTGGCAAGTGACGTGCCTAGCTATTGGGTACATCCCAACAAGACACTCTGGTCCAACATCTGCATTAAGAAAATGAAATGTTATAAACACATATATATCAAAAAACAATTAAGAAATCACAAAATTAAAAAATTGTTTTTTTACCTTCGTCATCAAAATCCTCTCCATCTAGCAGCAACATGCCCGAATCTCAATGGAAATTAGTGCAACTGTATGGCTAGTCCTCCATGACGATCAACTATCATCGTAGCCATGAAACAAGGCAAGCCTGTATGACATGTGCTAGCCCCCAGTGATCCTAGGCATCAAACGACTCCAACGGGCCATCCACGGGTTGCGTGGGATTGGAGGATCTACCTCATTCAACTGGTACTAGACAAAGGCACTCGTTCCAAGCAAAAGGTCACTAGTAAGGATCTGAAGCAACATTGCTTCAAAATCCTTGACTTAGCTTTTGTCAGCTAGTGTTTTATGTTGACTTTCATGGGTTCCCCCCAATTGAAGATCATCGGTGTTGTGCAGTCGATGGCATATAGGAATTTTGACTTGTTAGCCTCATGCACTACCTGGGACCCCACCACTCTGTTGATAGTCAATAGTAGCACTCTCAGTGTTAGATCTTGCACCGTGGAAATATCAATCTTGCCACTCTTAGATTTGAGGGCTTCAGGGCAATGTTTGGCAAGCAACATTGATATGCTTGCCCCAATCAGTCATGGTCCATATAAGTTGATTGGTTCCCCTCTCCGGGAAAATCCTGTGATGAAATATGTGTTGGAAGTTTCTAACTCTAGCTCCTGGTCACCAAGGATGAATATTTCTCAATTTATGTCCCAGAGACTAATCAAGTACCAAAGCAGCTCAGGTTGGGCCTGCATCCCTAGTGTGAGAAAGAACTTGAGGAGCCAACAGTCTCTCAAAGAATTCTGGCAATTTGGATCATTCAGTGCCTGAGTTTCCACATCTTCGTGCTCATGTTCTTTCCAGTCTACTATTTTCGACGATTCTTTCCTACAAAAACCATAGATTTATGTCAATAATCATTTTTGGCCCATAAAATTCAGATTCCAACAGCAGTTTTGAGGGGAAATTGTATTTTTCCCTATTCATGGTGTCAGCGCACCTGTTTTAAAAATAGTTGTGTCAATGGTGTGATAGGCCATTTTAATTACCCTCGGCTGGCTTGATTCCATGCCTGGAAGTTGCGCCGACTAAGGGCAATTTTTTTTGACAAAACCTACCTCAAAAATCCAAAAAATGGTTTAAAAAAAGAATAAATGGTATGAAAATGAAGCTTAGGGCTTTGGCTCTTACCTGTAACTAGCAGCTTGGCGAATGATCTCCCAAAACTTGCTCCAGAACAATTAGGGAAAAAGTGGGTGAAAAGTCTTTCATAGAAAGGTAAAATAGTAAATGGTAAAAAATATTTAATTTTCATCCCTTTTATTCAGTGTTTCATGAAATATTAGGTTTTGTAAATGTTTTGACCTATTTTTCCTCAAGAATTGAATAATGCACTTTACCTTTTTGCGTAGCGACAAGTGATGGATGTCTGATGATGATGTCGAGTCACGTTTTAGCTCTTTTCTCGACTCATAAGACTCACATGAAAATTATTCCCGAGTATTTTTCCCTTTTGACTCGTAAAAGAGAACAAAATGTATGACACAAATGTACGAAAAGGGACCATGTGGAGTTTTCTTTTCCATGTCTTTTTCAAACTTTCTAAACATGAAAAATATAACGAGTTATGCCTTTCTCGGACTTGTTAAAGTATTAAATGACATTGAATTCGTCACCATGATGAACATGAGCTTCTCCTTCCTAGGGCTCATTAAACTTGCTAGGTTGGATTCATCTGAAGGATGAAATTAAAGTGCAATCATATGATATCCCCTTCAAGCTTGTGATTAAAAAATAATTGGGGTACCTACCAAAAATGGTGGGGGGAATTTGGAAAACTAATCGGTTGTATCGGCAGCTCACTCTTGAACATGACACTTTTTGCTTCATGTCGGGTTGGGATATCCTACGTTTTATCCCTGACCTCCCTGGGTTGGGTAATTTACTTTTTCCTTCCATTTGATCTCTGCCACGTCATCATGACCACTGATCCTATGGATCCAAAAGCTACCAAACTTCCAGTTATGTCACCGATATGTTCAACAGTTGTCCTTCTACAGTTACACTTACCTCTGATTCTCTGTATCATCCAAAATCATTTTGCATCCCTTTCTCTCGTATCGATGTGTGGGATACATTATGGCCCTCCTTTGACACGGTCACTTCCTGTCGACTTCAACTCATTATCCAGGAAGTTGAGCGAGAGATTCCCTTCCTATACCTTAGATATTTCATGTCCTAATGGCAAGTTCTTTGCACTCGATGACAAGTTCACATCATTGGCTTTTGATCAAATGATTTCATGGGTGTTTGACTTCAATTACTCTATTCACATTCTGTGGATTGTGCTTGTTATCACTGAAAAAATTCCTAAATTTTGAACATCAGTTTGATTCCAAAATATTGGTGTTAGTCTTGGTCTAGTCTTTCCATGGTTTGTTTTAGAGTCTAGGACCTAGAAGGGAGTCTTATTACCATCATCAAATAAAGTTCAACAACCTTGTTTTACACTTTATGGGTCTCATATCATGTTGTGAAAGTAATATGTTTAGCCATTTTAAAGAAAAATTTGAAACTAGCTACGAATCCACGTTTTCGTAGTGAAGACAATGTAAAAAACTAGTTTTGCGCTACGAAATCACTGAAGCAGCCTTTTTTCAGCAGAAAAAACTGTTTTAGGTAGTCAACTTCCAAGAGGTTTTTTGAGCAGCTGAAAGAATATTTTTGAAAACTGAAAGAGGTTTTTATTCCTAACATACTGGAATACAAAAACCTCTTTCAATTTCTTCAAATTCATCATTATCTTGGAGAAATTGATGAATCAACTTGCGCTATGAAACTGCTATGAATCAACTTGCGCTATGAAACTGGGTAGTACGAAAAGTATTGCAAAAAAAAAGAGAGTTTTTTTGTTTTGCACAGAGTGGTCTACAAAAGCCTCTTTCAGTTTTTCAAAATACATTTGTTCTGAGGAGATACTAACTCTAACCAAACACCTATTTTTCAGCCAGAACAGAGCAGAGAACAGTCTCCTAGTTTTCAAGACAGATGAAGGAGAAGTTATTAAAGGCCATATGGAGGGTTATGGGCATCATCAAATTCAAATTCATGGAGTTATAGGTGTCAAAAGGAATGTTTAATTCCTAAATAAGTTTGTTGTAATCATAATAAGAAGTTACACTCCTAGTTGTATTAGGTCTCTATAACTGCTAGTTAACAGTCAGTTATATTAAATAGTTGGTTTTAAGTGTCAATAGGTGTCAAATTACGAAGAATTTGAATCCCCCTCATGCTGGAGGAAGGAATCTAAGTCATGTAATGAAATCTATGTATGGGAGAAGATGTAATGCACTAAGGGTTGGAAATTTTTTAGAGAAACTCTCATATCGTGCTTTTGTGTAAGACTTTGTTTTAAGTAATACAGTATTTGGCTTTCCTCCTCAGGATTTAGAAAGAGTTCAATGTTTAAATTGTCGTATGGTTGTCTTGATTTCATTGCTTGTAGTAGTATGAATGCATGATTACTTAGAACTCATTGGATATGCTCTAACTTCCTGCATGTTGGGTTGTGTTATATTCGTTGCGCCGATTGCGTAGCGGGAGGGTCACAGAGGGGGCGGTAGCCCCCCCTGTCTAGGGGGTTTGAGGGGGGCGGGTAGCCCCCCTCTACGGGGTCCGGTGCAGCACCACGGGAAAAAAAAAATTGGACCCTATATTAGGTTGGGCGAACCTACCTATGGTTTTCGATCCATGGTTTTCGACGCGATGGTTTGCGGTCCATGGTATTGGATGCTTCAACATGTATAAATATGTATTGTAACATTGAAAGGAATATAATAAAAAATCAAGCTGGTAGTCCCGGTTTTGGGATCCAGGGGAAAATCTCTGTGTATATGTGTTTTATGTGTTATGCTCTCGCATTGTTTATTTTCTATGTTTTAGAATTCGTATGCAGGTAATTACTGTACAGGGTTAAAACCTACATTTGGTATCAAAGCTGTTTTGGCTTCAAGGGGACACCTTTGTTGCTGAGGGGTTTTGCTCGGGCTTGTGGTAGACCCTGTTCAGTGGGATATCTGCAAGATCGATTCTAGTGGTGAAAGAAGATGGCGAGCAGTGGAAATATAGAGATCGAGAAGTTCAATGGTCAGATTTTTGAGTTGTGGAAACTCAAGATGGAGGATCTGTTGGTGGATAAAGATCAGTGGATCATGGTAGATCCAAGTACTAAACCAATGGGAGTGACCAATGAAGAATGGAAAAATTTGGATCGGAATGCAAAGAGAACAATACGATTGTGTGTCTCAGATTCAGTATTGCTGAATGTATCAGGGGAAGCTACGGCGAAGGCTTTGTGGGACAAGTTAGGGACTTTGTACCAATCTAAGTCGCTGGTGAATAAAATGTTCCTGCAGAAAAAGCTGTATAACCTGAGGATGAAAGATGAAGACTTGGTGACAGAGCATCTGAATGAATTTAATACTTTGGTAAGTCAGTTAGTGTCTGTTGATATTAAAATTTCAGATGAAGATAAGTGCATCAGTTTGTTGTGTTCTCTACCAAATTCATGGGATAGTCTAGTTATTGCAATAGGTAGCAATGCAACTGCTTTGTAGTTTAATGAAATCGTCTCAGCCTTGCTGACGGAGGAGATGAGACAGAAAAATATGGAGATCCAGAATGGTGATTCCTTGTCTGTACGAGGATGGTCCCAGAATAGAAACAAAAATAAGTCATCGAGTGGGAGATCTAAATCTAGAGGGAGATCTAAATCTCCAGGAAAACCTATAAAGGTGGTGTTATCACAAAATCACTACTGAGGGCTGCAACCAAGTAAGATTTCATGTAACTATTTCAACCTATCTTTAGACCAAAGATTAGCCTCTTTGATCAGAGAGGGCTCTCTCACAACTCTTGATAAAATCCTTCAAACACTAGATGGCTAACTCTTTATTCACTTATGAAAGCATAACTGGTTGGAAACACATCAAACTGGCTCTCATTGGGCTATGGAGTCTATAATATTAAGTAAACAAGGAAAACACAGTGATCTCATGGAAATCAAGGATCTTAGCATTACATGTCAAACATACTCCACCAAAACATAGCTTGCTGAATACACAGGAAGTCAGAGCATATAATTATGAATTCTGAGTGATTGCATTACAACAAGACTATAAAAGAACATAAAGTATAAAACACCATCACTACATTTGAACATGACAATCCTTCGAGAATCTTGAGAAGAGAATAACTCTGTTTTACTATTACTGTCAAAAAAGGCCTTACAATGGCCCAAAACAACACTGTTTTTCTATAAAGTATCCAACCTTTTTTACATAAAAGTTATTCCTATATATAGCCAATCAAAACACTACTGCATGAGACTCCTCAACAAGCATGAAGGGAGCTCGGAATTTAGACATTAATGACCTTAACTATATCATAAACAAACTAATTGATTACAAGAGATATGGTGCTACGAAAACAGAGGACTCCATCACATTGGCACTTTAAGTCTTTCTCCTCGTATACTTTGCTGTGTTCTTGGAGCTTGCCACCTGTAGCATTACAATAATAACCAAACCCAAACTGAAAGCAGATTCAATGTATGGACAGCTCCGGATACCTGATGCATAGATGATTCATCAACCAATAAGAAAATGAAGCCTATATTCTCGGTTGCTGCCTCCCATCGATGTTCATGTATTAATGATCCAGTTTCAAGCCATTTAATCCTTGGATAGTCCCGTGTGACTGAAGAAAACTCATGATCTGGCCATCCCATAACTAGACAAGTGTATCACTTAACACCTCAGCAGCTCTATCATAACCCTAAAAACTCGGACATAAAGTGAAACTTTCAATAAGAGACAAAACTTCACCTTTTCTTCGAATATTTACACCTGGCATCCTTTTTTAAATATCTGACTGACCTTCTATAACCTCCATGCTGGCATTAAGTCATCTCTTTAAATATTTGCTGACCTCAGCATTCAAACTCAAGTTTTCAACATAACCAGTCATCTACAGCAGTTTCGTAGCGCGCTACGAAACTGCTGTAGGTCATCAAAATTAAATACATGAACCTTAAAGCAACAATAACTCAAGTCTGTGATTTCTTCAGTCATTCTATACAGGTGTAAAGACATCAAAAAGTCTCAAAAAGCTTTAAAAAGACGATGGCCAAAATATATCAAAATTTGGAAAACACATCCCTTCTTGAATCATTTAGCTAGTTTGTCTAGCTTCTCTTTCAGGCTGATGACTTCTTCCTTCAACTTCTTGTTCTCTACTCTTAGACCTGCATTTATTTGTTTCATAGTCTTCGCCTGCTTCAGAGCTGGCACTGTCCATACATAGGCATCAGATACTGAGCTAGCTTGACTGATCAAACTTGTTTTACCTTTCATTACAGCTTTCTTATAGCTTGTATATCTTACTGCCTTTTCTTTAAAAACATTTTGAACCTGAGGTATTTCCTTACTTGCTTCAGCTTGTTTCTTAATGGCAATCACATTTCCACTTTGACTGATAACAACCTTATTATCCTTGTTCTTGTTTTTAGCTGCTTGGACTATTTCAGAGAAGACTTCAAGTGCCTCTGTCCTAGGCATCTCTGAAGGTGCTTTCTCTTTCTGAGCTTTTTCCACTTCTTTCATTTGCCTTCTAGTCATTGGTCTGCGTGGTTTAAAGGCATACTCTTCACTTGGTTCTTCAAACTTTAATCTTTTAGAAGCCTTTGACTTCTTAGAACTTTCAGGTGAGGATTGTGTTAGATCAATATGCATTGGTGATACTAATTGATCTTGCTCAAGTTCAAGTGGTTCAATTTGGATTGGATGATCTTGCTCTAATTCAATGGCTTCAAGTAAGTCATTTAAACTACCCTTTGAAATAGGACTTTCTTCTACAGGGGCTGACTTTCCTTTTTCTTTGCTTAGCTGGCCTCTAGTTCTCACCCTTGAAAACCTTTCAACTTCACTGGATTTAGTTTCATCTTTTCTTTTGTGAGTCTTCTGTTTTGATGACTGAGGTGTTTCCTTGGGAGATGACTTAGAGGTTTCCTTTTCAGATACTCTAGATGATTTTGAAGTTTTATCTACTGATGCTTCAGGTGTTTCTTTAACTGCTGGCTTAGGAGTTTTCTTCATTGATGCTTCAGGTGTTTCTTTAACTGTTACAGACCTCTCTGATTTCTTTGTTTTAGCTTTGGGCTTCTTATGGTCTGTTATTTCTCTCCTAATTTCAGCCAAAGTAGTTTCCTCACTCCTTTCTTCTCTTTCTCTTACAGGTAATGGAGTGAGGCCCGTTTTACTTGGGAAACCGGCCATAAACACAAATGAATCCCAGTCTTTACCAATTTTATGTAGGCTATCCAACACCAGCAATTTAACCAGACCATGATGAAAAAGAGATGTTTCATAAGCATCTTTCTTTAACTGAATCTTATCACACATCTTGCTAATACTCCTGAACAAGTAAAAAGGTATGTCTATTGAACTCTTACCAGTGAAGTGTAACAGTAGCTTGAAGTGGTATGAGTAGACTTTGTTGTACCTACCCTCACATGTCAGGTACTTCTGGATACATGTCAATAGCATAGCATAATTCTCCTTTAGATAGCTCCTTGGGACAGCTTTAGTGAGATCTTCATCTACATAAGGTGCCTTCAAGAACTCTTTACACGGACCCATGTCAAACTTGAAATTCTTGAACCACTCTTGGCCACCCCTCGGGATTTCTGTGACAGTAGAAATGACTTCAGGGGACACCGGAAACTCCAACATGGCCACCTTCGAATTCAGTCCAGTGAAGTTCAATGCAAATGCCTTGGTCACTTCTGCATGTCCACCCTTTAATTTTTCACAAAATCGCCAACAACCAGCACTTCGAAATGCCTTTGCTACCTCCTCATTTCCGAGAGTTACATCTAACCCCTCTGGCTCTGTTCTCACACATTTACCCGAACGGTGTTCCTTTCTTTCCATGCTTCTTTAAGTATTTTTACACAAGGGAATGACGGTGTTTTGCAGCACGAAAACAATCTTTAGCTGTAGAGAGCAGGCTCGCTTGCAGTAGTCCGTTTAAAACAAAGCTCAGGCTTTTCATAGAGCAAAAACATTCATATGATATGAAGAACTCATTATGGAATGACCACCCCCTATAACGTCCTACAAACTGACACACAACTATATGACTTCGGACCTTATGGCAAAATAATGGCTAATCATGACATAGAAAGGGTGTGAAAAGACAATCATAACCAGATTTGTGACTCACTACTCTCGGATTAGACATTCAGAGAAAAACGCTGCAAAAAACCCTGAAACTCCGATTTCGTAGCGCGGGCAGTTCAAATTTAAGAGGATGCGCTACGAAATCACTGACAAACAGAGCGCTACGAAAACACGCAAACATTATTTCGCAGCAAAACTGACCAATCACACCCGCGCTGCGAAACTACGCAAGTACCAAAGACATCATACCCGCGCTGCGAAACTGCGCAAAGTACCAATGACATGACATGACATAACTAACAATGATGGAGGGTGTCTAATGATCTTGCCTTTACACGAATTCTTATCCACAACTCTTGAATTTCAAATTTGAAATTGACATCAACTAACAAACCTATTTACAAGACCTCAATACTTTATAAAAACTTATGGACACTCTTATATACATGAACTATAGTTCCTAGTGATAACAGGTGGTGTGCTGGAAATGTGGAAAGGAAGGGCACTTCAAAAGGGACTATAAATCTAAAGCTCCTGATAAAGGAAAGGGATATGATGATGCTCCTTCTGCAGAGGCAAAAACCACCTCAGATGAAGGTGGGGATGTGTACTTGGCTTCTTCAAGTACACATGTAGATCATGAGGCATGGTTGATTGACTCAGGTGCATCCTTTCACTTCACTCCCCATAGAGAGTGGTTCTGTGAGTATGAGAAATACGATGGTGGTGATGTCTTCTTAGGAGATGATAGGAAGGCTAGAATCATTGGTCACGGAAAAGTAAAGTTGAAGTTGCAAGGTGGAAGGGTTAGAACACTTCCGGGTGTTCTGCATATTCCTGCATTGGCCAGAAATCTGATTTCTGTAAGCAAGTTGGATGACGTAGGTGTAAAAATAGTGTTCGAGAAGGATACCTGCAAGATGGTTCAGGGAGCACTGGTATTGATGCGGGGAATTCGGACTGGAACTCTGTACAAGCTGCGAGGTAGCACTACTGTTGATGGGTGCAACAATTTTGTGGTTCCTGAAAGTGGAGCTGAAAATCTAGTGGTCTCTGGAGAGAAGACCATGCTGTGGCATCAAAGGCTTGGACATATTGGAGAGAAGGGCCTTCGAATACTTCATGGTAAAGGTATGGTAGAAGGTATGAGTAATAGCTCTCTAGATTTTTATTTCTGTGAAAATTGTGTATATGGGAAGCAGAATCGGGTGAGTTTCCCCTCTAGTGCTAAGAGGGCGAAACAGATATTAGAGCTTGTGCACAGTGATGTGTTTGGACCTGTGAAGGTTCCATCACTGGGTAAGTCTATGTACTATGTATCATTTATAGATGACTTCTCAAGGAATACATGGATATATTTCCTTAAGAAGGAATCTGAAGTCTTTGACAGGTTTAAAGAATTTAAGGCTCTGGTGGAAAATCAAACAGAGAAGAAGATAAATGTGCTGAGGACAGATAATGGTGGAGATCTTTGCAGCAAGGAATTTGAAGAATTATCTAAGAAGTGTTGTATAGCATGGCATAAGACTACTCCATATACACCTCAGCAAAATGGAGTCGCAGAAAGAATGAACAAGACGTTGATGTAAAGGGCAAGAAGTATGCTCAATGGTGCCGGGTTAGGACAGGAATTCTGGGCAGAGGCGGTGGATACTGCATGTTACTTGGTCAATAGGTCACCTTCATCAGCGTTGGAGGATAAGACTCCACAAGAAGTATGGAATGGTAAGAAACCCTCTCTTTCACATCTGAGGGTATTTGGATGTGATGCATATGTACATGTTCCAAAGGAGAAACGAACCAAGTTGGATAGTAAATCTGAAAAGTGCATCTTTATTGGGTATAAGGATGGTTTAAAGGGTTATAAGCTTTGGAACCCAGTCACACGGAAGGTTGTGTACTGCCAAGATGTGGTGTTCATAGAGGTAAAATATGTTATTAAACATGAAACCCAACAAAAGGAACATGCGAAGATAGAGTTTGAGCTAAAGGAGGAAGAATCAGACTCTGCAGCAGAGGAGGAATCAGAGGATGAAGAGCCACAAACTCTGGCTGTGAGAAGATCAGTTTGAGAAAGAAGGCAGCCAGAAAGGTATAGTCCTTCTGATTTCTGTTCAAATTTTGCTCTATCTATTACTGATGATGATCCCAGAACTGTGAAGGAAGTAATATATTCAAAGGATGGAAAATTCTGGAAAGAGGCCATGGTTGATGAAATGGCATCTTTGCACAAAAATGAGGCTTGGGATCTGGTGGAGTTGCCGTCTGGAAGGAAACCCATTGGCAGCAAATTGGTGTTCAAAAAGAAGACAAATGCAGAAGGGAAGGTGGAGAAATACAAAGCTCGGTTGGTAGCAAAAGGTTATTCCTAGGTGCCGGGAATTGATTTTGGTGATATTTTTTCTCCTGTTGCCAAGGTAACTTCTATTAGTTTACTTTTATCTGTTGCTGCTACTTTTTATTTTGAGGTAGAACATATGGATGTGAAGGTAGCATTTCTTCACGTGGATTTGGAAGAGGAAATCTACATGAAGCAACTTGAAGGCTTTGCGGTGAAGGGTAAGAAAGAACTGGTATGCAGGTTAAAGAAGTCTCTGTATGGGTTAAAACAGTCACCAAGGATGTGGTATTAGAAATTTGATACATTTATACGGGGACTTGGCTTCACCAGAAGCAAAGCAGATCACTGTGTTTATTTTAAATTAATTGGTGATCGTGTTATATATCTGGTCTTGTATGTGGATGATATGTTGCTGGTTGGAAATGACAAAGAAATTATCAAGGATTTGAAGACCCAATTGTCCTCCAAATTCGACATGAAAGATCTCGGTGCTGCAAACTTTATTTTGGGCATGGAAATTAAAAGAGATCGGGTAAAGAGGAAGCTCTGGTTAAACCAGAGGAAGTATGTCGAGACAATACTGTAGAGGTTTAATATGCAGGATAGTAAACCGGTGAAGGTTCTTATTCCCATAAGTGGGAGGTTATCTACTGAACAGTGTCCCAAGACACAAGAAGAGGGAGAGGACATGTCCCGTGTTCCATATGTGAGTGCAGTCGGTAGCCTGATGTATGCAATGGTGTATACTAGACCAGAAATTGCACATGCAGTGGGAGTATTGAGTCGGTTTATGTCAAAACCAGGGAAGGAGCACTGGACAGCAGTGAAGCGAGTTTTCAGGTATTTGCGTGGCACTAGTGATTATGGTTTGTGCTACCAAGGAAGACCAGGATTGGACAAAGTGTTGGATATTCGTGGCTTTGTTGATGCAAACTGGGCTGGAGATCTGGATTAGAGAAGATCTACAAGTGGGTATGTGTTTAACCTATTTAGAGGTGCAGTCAGTTGGATGAGTAAGAAACAATCTGTAGTGGCACTATCAACTATAGAGGCATAATACATGGCAGCCACTCATGCAAGTAAGGAAGCAGTTTGGTTGCAGAGATTGTGTTCAAGTATGGGGTTAGTACAGAGAGCTATAAGAATAGACTGTGACAGCCAAAGTGCAATTTTCTTGGCAAAGAACCCTGCTTATCATTCAAAGACAAAGCACATTGATGTTCAGTATCACTTTGTGAGGGATATGATAGAAGACAAAAAGGTGTTGCTGGTAAAGGTGGACACTTTGAAGAATACTGCAGATGCATTGACAAAATCTGTGAGCTCTGAGACGTTTTCTTGGTGTAGAGAAACAATGGGCATTTCAGGGCTGGAAAAATGACTAAGCTCTCCTGTGGCCCCGTGTGTAAAGAAAAAAACAAGTGGGAGATTGTTGGGTTGTGTTATATTCTTTCCATGACTAACCCACATAGTGAACTGGGGGGTTAGAGGGGGGGCGGAGCCCCCCCTTCATTGCACTGATTTCACAGTGGAGGGGTCACAGGGGGGCGGTAGCCCCCCCTATCTAGGGGGTTTGAGGGGGGCGGGTAGCCCCCCTCTACGGGGTTTAGGGCAGTGCCCTGGGAAAAAAAAAATTGGACTCTATATTAGGTTGGGCAAACCTACCTATGGTTTTTGGTCCATGGTTTTAGACGCGATGGTTTTCGGTCCATGGTATTGGATGCTTCGGCATGTATAAATATGTATTGTAATATTGAAAGGAATATAATGAAAAATCAAGCTAGTAGTCCCGGTTTTGTGATCCAGGGGAAAATCTTTGTGTATATGTGTTATGCTCTCGCATTGTTTATTTTCTATGTTTTAGAATTCGTATGCAGGTAATTACTGTACGGGGTTAAAACCTACAACGTATTTGTAGATTGTGTCTTCCTACATATTTCTGATGTGTTACTGATATGTTGAACTCCAGATGCCCTGACTTCCATGTAAAGTTAATATTATTATCATACTGAAGCATTTCTTGACTCCATAAGCCCAATGGATTTTTATTGATTTTGCTCAACCATTCCTATTTTTCACTTGTTTCATAGAGTTAGCCATCTAATCCATTATCAAAATCTCTAACTTGGTGAGCGAGCCCTCTCAGGTTGAGGAGGCTAAGCCTTAGCCCAAATTTGGTTTGAAATAGTTACTCAGAGTCTTCCTGATTAGCAGCCTATCAGGGTTGGGTTTTGTGATAACATTTTGGTGCGTCTGCTGGGAGCCTGAATATTATTCATTCCCGAAATAAAGTGCTGAACTTCTGAAGGTAGCAGGAGCTCAGGACGTTGTTTGAGGCTGCAACTACCTTGGCGACTCCACACATCAAATAACAAATTGGAAGGTGACTCCACTGCTAGAAGATCAATAGCTTGATGAAGTTTCAATATGAGTTCCATTGCAAGAATAAATGCCAGGTATGCCCCTATGAATCGGTCTAATATCCCTAGTTTTCCAAATCCTATGCCAAAGTTTGATTGGTTAGATGATCTTTTAATATTTAGTGATGAAAAGAAAGACAATGCTACTCTTCATCTAGTTAGGTTCCATATGCATGTACACAGTCTGAAAGTTCAGTTCCCTGAAGATTGTCTCATGAAGATGTTTATGACCACTTTAGAAGGAAAAGCATGGTCTTGGTATAAAAGCTTGGAAAATGGTTCAATATATTATCTTGCTGATTTCCATGATGTATTCTATGACATGTATAAAGAGTGTCATCCCTCCTTATCGCTGGTCAAAGATTGCTGTAAACATTCTGAGAGTTTTATTCAATATTTGGAGGATTGTTACGATGATGATGAATTTATAGATGAAGAAATGTTAGAGGTTCTTCATAACAATACATTTCAACAAATAGAAGAAAGGATAACATCCCATGAAATGCAACATGAAAATCAGCAGGGTTTTACTTATGAAAACCATGTTACATCCTCTGAGATTAATGTGAAGATGCAACAAACTTGTCAGTCTTTTGATCATAAAGAGTATGAAAATGATTACAAACACCAAGAAGAAATCATGGAAGAAATTTTTTATAACCCTCAGGCAGAGGAAAAGGTTGTTCATTTTTGTAATTCCTTGCAGCAGCCTATCAAAGAATGATCATAATAATGAGGAAAATTACACTGTTTGTGGGAATCATTTAGAAAAGAAGTTGCATAGCATATCAAAGGAATTTTGTGTCATTGAGAATCAGTTGTCTGAAGATGTAGAATGTTATGATGATCATCAAAATAACCATGTCCTCTTTGACCCTATAAATTGATACATGGCAAAGCTTTGCACACCAATATTTCATTTTCATTTGCATTATGAAGATTAGGTACATTATAAGTTGATTTGGTCATCTCACTATCATGGTTATTTTGAGTTCGAATGTAGTCAAGAGCCTCAAATATCAAAAAAATACAATTGATTGGCTTTATTGGAAATATCATGTTGCCTGACCTAAAGTGGAAATTGCAGCTGATAGGTTAGGTAGGAATATGAAAATAAGCTCAGGATAGGTTGACTGAGAATTTTTTTTAGTAGGTACAGATTGAGTCCCTCTTGCAGAAATCATTTATGCTTGGAAAGCAGATTGAGCAGCATTTCAAAATTCTATTCTAAAAGATGGATAGCAGCACTGGAACTGCAGGTTCTTAGTGTACCACAAGGGCACACTATCCCAAGTGGAGCCACTATTATCATTGAAAAATTCCTAAATTTTGAACATAAGTTTGATTCCAAAAGATTGGTGTTAGTCTTGGTCTAGTCTTTCCATGGTTTGTTTTAGAGTCTAGGACCTACAAGGGAGTCTTGTTTCCATCATCAAATAAAGTTCAACAACCTTGTTTTACACTTTATGGTCTCATATCATGTTGTGAAAGTCATATGTTTAGCCATTTTAAAGAAAAATTTGCAACTAGCTACGAATCCACATTTTCGTAGCGCAGACAGTGTAAAAAACTAGTTTTGCGCTACGAAATCACTGAAGCAGCCTTTTTTCAACAGAAAAAACTGTTTTAGGTAGTCAACTTCCAAGAGGTTCTTTGAGCAGCTGAAAGCATATTTTGGAAAACTGAAAGAGGTTTTTATTCCTAACATACTAAATTACCAAAAACGCTTTCATTTTCCTCAAATTCATTATTATTTGGGATAAATTGATGAATCAACTTGCGCTATGAAACTGCTATAGGAGCAGTTTTTCAGAAAATCACAATTTTCCAACTTATACCTGATATTCAAAGACAGTTTTTAGGCAGTACGAAAGGTATTGTAAAAAACCAAAAGATATTTTTGTTCAACACAGAGTGGTCTACAAAAGCCTCTTTTAGTTTTTCAAAATACATTTTTTATGAGGAGATACGAGCTCTATACCAACACCTATTTTTCAGCTAGAATAGAGCAGAGAACAATGTCCTAGTTTTTAGGACAGATGAAGGAGAAGTTATTAAAGGCTAGATGGAGGGTTATGGGCATCATCAAATTCTAATTCATGGAGTTATATGTGTCAAATGAATGTTTAATTCCTAGATAAGGTTGTTGTAATCATAATAAGGAGTTACACTTCTAGTTGTATTATGTCTCTTGAACTACTAGTTAACAGTCAGTTATATTAAATAGTTGGTTTTAAGTGTCAATAGGTGTCAAATTAGGAAGAATTCAAATCCCCCTCATGCTGGAGGAAGGAATCTAAGTCATGTAATGAACTCTATATGTGGGAGAAGATGTACTGCACTAAGGGTTGGAAATTTTTTAGAGAAACTCTCATATTGTGCTTTTGTGTAAGACTCTATTTTAAGTAATACAGTATTTGATTTTGCTCCTCAGGATTCAGAAAGAGTTCAATGTTTAAATTGTCATATGGTTGTCTTCATTTCATTGCTTGCAGTAGTATGAATGCATGAATACTTAGAACTCATTGGCTATGCTCTAACTTCCTTCATGTATTTGTAGACTGTGTCTTCCTACATATGTTTGATGTGTTACTGATATGTTGAACTCTAGATGCCCTGACTTCCATGTAAAGTTAATATTATTGTAATATTGAAGCATTTATTGACTCCATAATTCGAATGGATGTTTACTGATCATGTTCAACCATTCGTATTTTTCACTTTTTTCATAGAGTTAGCCATCTAATCCATTATCAAAATCTTTAACCTAGTGAGAGAGCCCTCTTAGGTTGAGGAGGCTAAGCCTTAGCCAAAAGTTGGTTTCAAATAGTTACTCAGAGTCTTCCTGATTAGCAGCCTATCAGGGTTGGGTTTTGTGATAATAGTGTTGATAGTACCTTGAGGATCATTGTCATAATTGGTGGTTTCACTCGTGTGTGTTAATAGTTTACATCATTTACTGGTAATCAAGTGAATTTTTAGCATGTTCAATATCAACACATCTATTCACATGTTAGGATTTATACTTTGATCGGGTCGTGTTGGAGCGCAAGACCCTGGACTCACAAACATCTAGGTTGCAAAGTGATGTGACATGGTTATGTTGATATACATGTCTCTTTCAGATGGATGGTTGCGACCATACCATCAGTTATCATATGTGATCCTTCTCATTATTGGATGATTGTGACCATACCTTGGTTTCGATATGATCCTCTTTAATGGATGGTTGTGCCCATACCTGGATCCATTTACATGATCATTCTCTAGATTGTTGCATCCATGTCATGATTCATGTATCATTTGATAGAGTTTTCAGTTATGTATATGTATATGTACTTGCTTTCAGGTTTTCCGACGACAGACTCCGGTTCCCCTTACCAATTCATAAAGCATTTCATCCCTCACTCTAGTTCAGCCTTCACCCTTTAGGGGGCATCTATTACACAACATTTTTTCACTATCCTTGTACTCCTCATTCCTTGATCCTGGAGGACCTCTACAATGAACCCTACAGGCTTTCCCTTCATGAAGAAACTCCCATTGTGTCCCTCTTCATGAGCAAAACAATTCCCTTTTACACCATTTCTCCAAACTCTTCTATTTTTCCCAGTTTACAAGACCGACGCTAATAACCCTTGTCCTCCTCGCCGATATGCAGGGATTAACACTATCCTTAGCACTAATAAGAGTGACTAAGCTTTGTTCTAGTTACGTGGATCCTTTTATGGAACGTTATTTAAATAAGGAGCTGAAACTTCCAGCTCTAGAAGCTTCATAATAGAAGTTTGGTAAATTTTTTGGCTAGATGGGGTCGAGGATGTCAGTTTGGCCTCCTTTCCCCTATAAGGATGGAAATACCTCTAGAGATAAGACCTTCTCCCATGAGAAGAGGATCCATCTCCCATCCATTCATGCTATATAAACCTCCATTTTTCCCAAGCACAAGCTAGTGTTAACGTTGGTGTGCTAGTGTTAGTGTTGATGTGCTAGTGCTAATTAAGTTTGGAGTGATCAGTAAGTTACCCGTAGTTGTAGCTCTCTAGTTGTGTGTGAGGGAGAAGTGTGAATTTGGTTTAGTGTCAAGATTAAATGGAAGAGCCTTAAAACTATCATTGTTGAGGCCATCATGGAATGTTAACGAAAGTGTGTTGGAACCTGGATTTGTCGGAGGAGAACAACAACATCAAGACAATGGTTGTAATCTCTTCTTGATTTAATATATATGAAACTATCAATTGATTTCCTACATGATGTGTCATCTTACATGTTTATGGCTTAATGTTTCTTGACTTTTTAAGTAGGTTGAATTACAATTTGTCTATTATCACGGTTGTTGTTTGTTGCTGTTACTAGTTTCAGGTGTTCAAAGAAGGAAACGAGAGTTAACTGGAGCGAGCAAGAAAGGTCATCGTAAAATAGGATAAGTGTACTAAGAGGTAGACCATCTTAATTGGTTCTAACCTAAGGAAAACTTCCATAGAATGTATCAGTTGTGGCTAGACCCATTATTAGGCTAGAGGAATTGTTTGTGTCTGCACTCATAATTTTACTTCACCACAAGAATCACTTGTGACAACAACCTTGTAAGTCTTAGATTTGGAAGCTCTAACACTAAGGTATGCCGAGAGGGGTTCAAATTATTCTAATATTTGTGGATTTTCGGATATTTGAAGAAGATACTTAAATATTCCATTGAGAAATTCCCAATCAATTTCATCTTCAGGAAATCAAAATGAAAGATTAAGAAAACATATGTGAAATTTCTCAATGGATTCATTAGGTGCTTTCTGTAATTTCAGTATTTCTTTATTGAGTGTTTTATGGTCAAAATGATGGAAAGCATTGGCTATATTTGCAACAGAGTGATTTAAAGAGTGAATGGATTTACTAGACAGTGTGACACACCATTACAATGGGTGCCCATGAAGCGTGAATAAGAACAATGTGTAGATCATGTAATCCTCATGGACTTCGTAGTTGTCACAGAGACTAACAAAGAAAACAATGTGTCTAAGCTAGGTCATTCTTCCTTCACCTTCATATGTGTTTTGTGACAAGAGATTCCATAAGTCATCTGGATTTCAAATTCATTCCCATAACACATACATCTCAGAGGATGAATTCTAACATAAGTCATAATAGATGTGCGAAGATTCACAAAAGAATTTGAGGACTTAGATTGTCATCTGGCCCTCCTTCTAGTGCCATAACTATTGACTGTGTTGGACCTGCAAACATGTCAAGGGATCTCCCTGGTAAGAAGTCACAACTAGACCTCAAACCGTTTAGAGTAGGGGTCCTAGCAATTGGTAGTAAATCTATGCCTTGACTGTGATAGTGTGCAGAGGTAAGCAAGATATCTTCATTAGAAGCAAGTGTACAACCTTGCAGCAAGTCAAGGGAGATGCACGGGGAGGTTCTAACACACGAGGGGGAAAGGAAGTGTGCCCCTTAGAAGCATGTAATAGTACATAGCCTGAAAGGAACACACGAGTTGAATGACATCACAAGCTGGAAAGAAGAATAGTCAACAATCCAAAGTGATGGGTTAAACCAACAACACGCTTCAACAAGATTCATACAATCACATACATAATAGTCCATACATAAATGTGTATGTTAAAAATACATACATTTCTAATGTAACCAGAATAGTTGAACTACAATAACCATGTATGCATGAAACGTGTTGGCTTTGTTATATTATAAAAGTGAAAGTTCCATCCATACATACAACTGTGACAGCTACTAGCCCCAATAGTGCAACGTTAAAGTCAACACCACTTGTTCCTCCAAAGAGATGTACTCGCTCTACACTAAGGAGAATCCAAGGCTCATCACAATACTCTCCAAGCCCTCTCTAAGAAATGCCTAGAAGAATCTTGGCTCCCAAAATCCTCTGCTATGAGTTATGAGATTCTATATATAGCAAAGGGTGGGGTGACCCTTGACATTACCCTTTGAGACTCTTGGACTACCCTCATGACTCTTCAACTTCATTACATATGAATCTTTACATTAAATATGATTGCTTGCATTCCACTAATGACACTTGGAATTTCACTTTAGATTACATATAATGACAATAGTTACGACTCATAGTAGTGAGTTGGCTGAAACAAATCATAACACAACTCGACATGACACTCTTGACATGTAATGGCTAACTGTGGTGTCCTTGTCAAGTTGTTGTGCTTTTAAGTGATGATTGTGTCGTTAAATGTACTTTGTCTTCATCTATGCATAGCTTGGTGTTGCGGGGTCTTCAATGGTCTTTGTCTTCACAAGATGATTCCATGCATGTGTTTCTTTCTCTTGTTGTTTGATATGCTTCGTATGTATGTTCAACTACAAGAAAGTCTTCTAGCGTGCAATCCTTCTTCATCTTATTCATCATCGTGCCATGATACATCAATGTACTTGTTCCTACAATTCACTCATGATGGGATGACATCAAATCCAAAACCTCCTAACCTAGCATGATACATTGTTCTCATGTTTCTGGTCGAGGTGAAAAGGAGGATGGATAAAACACTAAAACTTCGCAGAGCACATCTCAGGCCAGGATGAGAGGCTCCAGAGAACTATTGGGAAAAACTGCGCAGATGTCACTAGGAGGTATATTTGCACAATCTAGGACAACATTGACAGCTAGAAGGTGGAACCCAGCAGGATAGAATTGTGCAATTCCTTGGAGGAAGGCAAGGAAAGGTGTCCAGGGGAATTGTTGGATAGTTCTATGCATTTTTCAAGGTGAGGACTGGCCAGATCACTTGGGGTCCAGCTGAGAATCTACACAGATTCTATGAGAGAGATTGAGCTGAGCAACAAGGGACACTGTTAAGAAATTCTGTGCAATTTTAGAGAGAAGGGAATGCTAGGCTATGGGGAGTTACTAGTCATAACTGCATATTTCTGGGAGATATTACAAGATAGGAAGTTGTTGCAAAGTTTCCAAAAATAGTGCAGAGCAGGGCAGTAGAAGGTGTACCAGCCAGATCTACACAATTTTCAGGTATAGTAGGGAAAGCCAACAGAGGGCCTATCAGTCAGATCTACGCAATTCTGAGAGGGAGAGCAGGGCAAGCCAAAAAGGGACCTACTAGTCAAATCTTTGCAAGTCTTTGGAATAGTGCAGTGATAGGAAACAATGGTCCGACTCACATGATTGCACAGATGTCACTAGGAGGCAGATTTCTGCAATCTAGGATAGCAGTGACAACTACAAGGTGGAACCCACCTGGACAGAACTACACAATTCCTTGGAGGAAGACAAGGCAGGGTGTCCAGGGAAACTGTTAGATAGTTCTACGCATTTTTCAAGGTGAGGATTAGTCAGGTCACTCAGGGTCCTACTAAAAATCTGCGTAGATTCTCTAAGAGAGATAGAGCTGAGTAGTAAGGGACACTATCAGGAAATTTTGCGCAATTTTATAGAGCAAGGCATGCCATGTTGTGGGGAGTTGATGTTCATAACTATGTATTTTTGGGAGATAGTGCAGGATAGGCAGTTGCTGCAAATTTTTCGGAAACAATGCAGAGTGAGGTAGTAGCAGGTGTACCAGCCAGTATAACACAATTTTTAGGGACAGTAGGAAAAGCCTGGAGGGGGCCTGTAAGTCAGATCTACGCAATTATAAGAGGGAGAATAGGGCAAGCCAGCAAGGGATCTGCTAGTCAAATCTTCAGAATTCCTTGGAACAGTGCAGTGAAAGAAAGCATGGGCCTGACTCACATGACTATGTTGTTTCTGTAAACAGTACAAGGAAAGCAGCTAGGAAACTTCTGTGCAACTTTGGGGAGTAGTGTAGTCCCAGGTCATAGTGTAGTTCAAGTTTTTAGTAGACTAGAGGAAGGCTTGATGAGTGATCTTGTAGGAAGCACAGATTGGATAAAACTTGGTGAAAAATTCTGCACAGTTATAGGAGACGGTCAGCTTTCCCACTTCTAGGATTGCATAGTGCAAGCTGACTCGGAGGATAGCCTCAAGCTCTGTGCATTCCTGGGTAGTATAGCAGGGTCAATGAGAGCTGAGACCACACAATGCATCTCAGTTAGGGTCTGTTGAAGGAAGGTTTTCCAGTAGACAATTTTTCAAGAAAAATTGCTAAGTGTGATAACAAGTGAATTAGGGATAACTCAACATTGTAATCACACACTTATCATACATGACACCATGAAAACACAAAACATAGGTACAACATAGCAAAGCATGACCCTCTATGGGGAGGTCTAGTGGTGAAAGCGACAAGTGCGACACTTGAGATAGACCTTCAAACAACCGTGGCGACACTTGCGCATCGGTGCTTACAACATTATGTGTGAGTGTGATGGGTGTTCACATAGCTAAGACAACCCAAACACACAAATACAAACCTTCGAAGTCACCAAAACTGAATCTTAAGCATGACATAGCAATCAACATGCCAAAGATGATAGTTGGTTCAACAAGCAAAAAGGAAGAAAGACACGTAGAGGAAACTCATGGAATGAATTTTAGTGCTTGCAAACATGCATTTTATTGAAGAGAAAATGATATGGTAATGAAAATTTGTCCTTCAATCTACACTAAGAGATGTTGATCTTGCATCCAATGAAGTTTGGATATAGTCCCGATCTTTTATTGTAACTTAGTTTCTTGGTCCTTCACCTCAACTCCTTGAGAGTGATCTAGCATTTCATCCTCTCTTGTAGTCACTGAGAGATAGATCTGTGCAATTTCAACGGTGAGTGATTGCTACAAGGATGAGGCCCTGAGAAGACACCTCTATGCAGTTTCTGATTTCATTGCAGCCTGGGCAGTTGAGAGACAATACTACACAGTTTCTGAGTGTAAGGCGCTGCTACAGGATGGGTCCTTGGAGGACACATCTTCATATTTTCTAAGTGAAGTGCAGCCTTGGCAAATGAGAGGCAATACTGCATAGTTTCTAAGTGCAAGGAACTACTGCGGGTTGGGTCTTGGGAGGACACAACTACATAGCTTCAGGTTGCAAGACAAACTGAACAAATGAGGGACAATGTTGCGCAATTTCTAATGACAGTGGGTTAAGGCTGGGGGAAGGACACTAGAGGAAGCCACTGTGTAGTTTTTGATGCCAAGGGAGGATGGGGTCTCCGCACATTGCGCAGTTCTAGCAGGCAAGGGAAAAATCTTGAGCATTACAGAAGCAGAGTGTGAAGTTCTGGAAAGCGAGATGAGGCTAGGTTGATTGAAAAACTGAATAAGTGTGAGATCTGTGAAACTTGTGTAAATAGTGAGAGGACTTGACTATGATCACATACGAACACTTAGTGATATGACATATACCATCCAGAATTTATAAAACATACTTTTCTTGATGCAACAACCTTCATGTGAGGAGTGCATGAAGTGAGTGTGAAACATGTCTATGTGATGAGAACAACCCATACAAAAAAATATTTCCCCTCAAAGCATAAAAATCTTCCCTTTGCATGAAAAAGAGTAATATCGATGCCCAAAGATGACACATACTGTTTAAAGATGAGAACATGAAAAATATCTTAATATCAAGGATGGGGCTTCAGATCATCGCCTTACCAATACGTGACCAAAGAAAGATCGATCAAAGGATCCACGGGAGGCTCCAAAATTTTCATGTGAGCACAAATTTTGGAGGGTGGTTGGAGCCGCTACAACATAACCTTAGCTCTAATTCAATGTTGAGAATTCAATAAGGTAGTAAATATCTTAATTCTCTTAACTTGATAATTGTTCGTGTTACCCTTTTACTTCTTAGCTTTGTTCCTTATTATAACAGTGTGCATGACATCAAATAGCTACCAAGACAATAATAATAGTGACACAGTATATAGACTACAAGTCAGGGCCAAAACCCCTCCTCTTGAGGGGGAAACCCATAAATCTCCTCTTCTTATAGATTCTTCAATTGATGAATACCATGACCTAGTGACTCAGACAAATTCCCTCCAAGATCAAGATCAATTCAGTCTCCTGCTACACTAACTTTGACATCCCATTGTAGATCCAAAATTTTGTCTCTCGGGAATTTTTGATGCTTCTCTTGGAGACTTCTATCTCCCTTGATTAGCCTTCTCCTCCCGTCCCTTGAATTTTATTGAGTCTTAGGGCTAATGAGACACCCTAATAAACCTTCACTTTCCTTCCTTTCTCTTCTTCTTCCAAGATCAAACCAAAGATGGTCCCAACACAGAAGCCCTAACTTCGACCTTCTCAAGAGAGAGAGATCTGGCCTAGCACTTCGACTTCCTCTTCTTCATAACCTCTTCTTCGACTTCTTTGATTATTAATTATAATTTTTTCATGTATATCTGAGTATTTGGATGCTTCCAACCTCCTGATAAGTTGTTATAAGTGGATCCTTCCCGAGGATGATGGCTAGTGCAAGAAAATAAGAACTAGCAAAAAGTCACTTGATGAAAAGGTAACAAAGTGCTACAAGTTTCCTATGTAAAATAAGGTGTGTGGGTATTTGAATACTACAAGGTATGCATAGTATATTATTTTAATGTTATGTTTCAACTGTAATATTGGATGTCAAGGTAATCCCTAAGGTATGAAGAGAATGTCTCCTTCACAAATGGCTCATGCATATGAAATTTTGATTCATGGTACTCATGATGAGATGATGCATTTAGTATTGAGAAAGTAACTTAAATTCTATTAAGTCATGGTAGAGTTATTGTTGACAGTGTTGGACCCGCCAACATTCAAGGGATCTCCCTGATAAGAAGTCCCAACTAGACCTCAAATTGTTTGGAGTAGCATTCCTAGTAGTGGCTAGTAATGTAATGCCTTGACCGCGATAGCACGCAGAGATAAGGATGATAACGTTGGGCGGAAGAAAGTGTGTGACCCTGCGAAGAGTCAAGTTCGATGCATGAATGTTCTGACACACCGAGGGGGAAAGGAAGTGTGCCCCTTCAAATCCTGTAATAGTACACATCTTGAAAGGAACACGCGAGTGGAGTGACATCACAAGCTAAAATGAGAAATAGTCCACAAATTAAAGTGATGGGTTAATCCTACAACACGCAACCAACAAGATTCATACAATTTCATACAAAGTAGTTCATAAGAAAATATGTAATTTAAACAACATAAATTGCTAAAGCAACCAGAATATTCCAACTACAATAAAAACATATGCATGAAAGTGTGTTGGCTCTGGTATTATTATTATAAGTTAAAGTTCCATCCATACATACACCATTGATGACCACTAGCCCCAATAGTGGAACATTATAGTCAAGAACACCTCCTCCTCCAAAGAAGTGTACTCACTCTATGCTATGGAGAAGACAAGGCTCGTCAGAATACTCCCAAGCCTTTTCTAAGCCTAAGCTTAGCCAAAAGCTTGGCTCCCAAAAGCCTGTTCTATGAGTTATGAGGTTCTATTTATAACAAAGGGTGAGGTGACCCTTGAAATCCCCCTTTGTGACTCTTTTACTTTCCTCATGAATCTTCAACTTCTTTACAAATAACTCATTACATAACATGGTAACCTTTCTAATTCTACTAATGACACTTGGAATTTGACTTACAACATATTTACAAATAATATTACATTTTCCACATGTACCCACGTGAGGCAAAATAGGCTAGAGATAGCCTAATAAGACAAAACACTATGACTCTAAATTTTGGGGAAATACCAACTTAGCAACCTCCACTTGGTGCATCTCAGTCACATATTGATGCCAAGCTTGGTTCTACATGATGATTTCCCCAAACTACTTGATGGTGTCTTTCCGATCGTAGACTCTTGCCTCTATAGCATCCGGGTATATGGTCTTGGAACCTGTGCCCAAGTCATTCTAAAGCATGTGCAACATCGTATTGACCATGACAGGACCACCAATGTACTTATGCATGTTATGTGTGCTCTACTCTAAGTCATCCCTAGTGGCCTCTCGCCTTAGCTACTTAATGTACTCATCGATCTCTAGCTGGACTTTTTTATTAGGTCTAGCCTTGGTGAGGGAACGAATTGATGGGATCCTATGAGTTCTCACCATGACATCCAAACTGTTGTACAACCGTGCATATAAGGCATGTATGTTGCTGATGAATGGGGTGAGTTTCTCATAGTTTTGAATCAAAATCCAGACCATTGCTTTTTCCAACTCTATTTTCGGCTTTGTCTTCTTTGCTAAGTGAATCAGGGCCCCTTTGTACCACATTGTCCACTCATGTACATGGGTGATGGCAGCATGTATGTTATTGAGATTGTGAAAAAACTCTTTTCTCTGTTGCTGTAATCCATGCACACAGACAATTTCATTATGCACAATGACAAATCTATCATAGAGCTTCCACATGGTACTCTCAAGTGTTGATACTTCATCAAGTATCACTTTCCTCATCTCTCTCACTGTGGAAATTTCACTATGCTCTCAAACTAGTTTTGCCTCTTGCCTGGAAGCCTGCAAGTCCTTTTCCAATTGTTCATTCTTGGCCAATAGATACTTAACATTTGAGGTTTTTTCTCCTGCACAGGCCAAGCTAGCATCAGCAAGGGTAGCTAGATGTTTCCTGGTGTCTGACACTATCACCCTTTCCTTGATGAATGCAAGTGATGCGTGATCATCTGGAAATTTCTTCCTCCATTCCTGTACAATCCTTTTATGCAGCTCATGAAATATTAGATTGTGCACATCCATGAATTCATTGTCATCAAGGAGAAAAGATTCTCATTGTTCTCTCAAGATACGTCTTGACACTAGAGGTGGTGGAGACTGAGAGATGACCTATGGTGCTCTCAGCATAATGTTAGTGTTTTTTATTTTATGGCTCATGCTCCAACTCCATGTCTATCACTTCGATCAGTTCCTCAATCTACTGAGAAAGCTTGTAATCCTACATATGTTCATCATCTTCCTCAACTGTCAGTTGTTCTAGATCATCAACTTGTATGGTCATTGTTTTCTCCTTCATCATGCCTTGCCTTTGTTCTTTTTCCTATTTCTGCTTCTCTTTCTATTATTTCCTCCTCAGCTCCCATTCTTCCTTCATTTCTTGTTCTGTTTGTTGCAATCTAAGTTTCTCTACCTTCAATCTCTGGTTTTATCTCTTCCTATGCTCTATTATCTGTATCATCTGGTTCCTTTTACTTCTTCTACCAAAGTTTTCTACATGAAGATTGAATCTTCTTTCACCTTGAACCTTTTCTCTCCCTCTATTCTATCAGCAACTTCATTTTTACCTGATTGTGTACTAGATTTTTTCCTTCTGCTACTACTGCTAGACTTGTTGCGATGTTATTGTTGGGTCCATTTCCATGAATAGTTGAGTGTCCACATATATTGGCAAGTTAACTGGCGCTTGCGCAACTGCTTCCTCGGTACTTCTTTCAGTGGTCTCCCTTGAATCAGCTCTCTTTGGTGCCATGGTACAATGCTTGCTGGAGAAGAGGGCTTCACGAGTGTGGTACCTATGGGACATAAAGGACACTCATGGAAAACAAACATTATCTCTTGCAAATCTAACTTCACAACATGATCAAGCAGTAATCAGGGCATCTGATGAGAGGGATTGCACAATTTTTAATGTAATGGGTGACTAATTGACTGTGGGAACTATTTACTATGTAGTCCCACCAGTCAGTGTGGAAGCTTGATGACTGGAATTGCACAATGTGCAATTCAGTATGGGCCAGGACCTAGGACAGACTGTGAATTGTGCAATCTCAGTGGCCAAGCTGGGATACTAGCTCTTGGAACTATGCATTGCGTAGTTGGAGCCAACCTAGGATAGTCTCTATGCAATTCGAGAAGCCAAGGTAGAGTCCTTGAGCTCCCAGATTACACAATGAATGCAGTGAAGTGTGATCTTTTGGAAAAGGGACCTAGATCTCCCCATGGGGAGTGTGAAAAACAAGAAAAACTAAAGGATGATGTGAAAATTAGTGTAGATCTGACTAATTGTAGATGCATGCATGTGAAACAATAGCAGCAATTGATTAAACTGAAGGAAAATGAATCATGTGAAGAGAGTCGCCACAACAGCAACCGTTGGTGCAAAATTGGGAAAAATCATGCGATACTTGGGAAAGGAAATCTATAAATTGAAACAACACTTATATAAGCTAAAAAATGTTAAAACCCTAGAAATTGTGCAAAGAAACAAGTGAAACAACACTCACACAAGCTAAAAAACAAAAAGCGACCGAAAAAGCATCAAAAGACGATAAAACAAAAACTCACCGGGAAAAGAGACGACAATACTTTGAAGGCTTGTTGTTCTCCTCGGGAATGTTAGAGCTAGATGATAAAATGTACAAATGAGCTCCAAAGGTTCCCATTACATAGAATTGAGCAAATTGGAATTTATGACACATATGCCTGAGATCAAGGACAAAAGAGACACTTGGAGGAAACTTCTAAAGATAGAAATGTGCCACCTTAAGGAAACTAATAATAGATCCCTACTTCCTAGGAATTCTTCTTTCCCTTTATTTTTCTTTCTTTTCTGGGGGGAACCTACCATACATTGCCCAGAAATATTGCACAATTCTGGGAAGGACTGGGAAACTCTCTGGCTCATGCACTGTGCAGTTTCTACGAACAGTGGGTTCTGTGCAATTTATAGTTTGAGTGGATATGAGCTTCCTCTCATGTCTGTGCCTACACAATTCCTAAGCTCAAGGTTCACTGGCAGCTTGGACTATGAAATTCCTAGGAAGAAGGCTAGTTTCCCTCATGGATTGTATAATTCTCTAAGGAAAGCCTGGAACTTGATCAAGACCAAGTCAAGAGATCGGCTTGTGGGTTATACAATAAACCAAGTAAGCAAACACAAGCCAAGATGAAAAGGATGAGGCTCAATCAAATCACAAGTACCTTGATCAGTGCAAGATGAGCTGATGTGATTTAGAAGGGAGGATCCAAAACGAAGCATAGGAAACATTTTGGAGGGTGATTGTAGCCGATACAATAGCTACATAGAGACCTTGATTTTTGATATATTGGTATACTTGATGTTTGGCTAACATCTACTATTTTGGATATATTGATCTCATAAAGAAGGCTTGCATATTGATCCTTATATATGGTATCTTGACATTATTGATAATGTTTGTGATAAGAATGATAATCATGATGATAGAATTATTGACATTGAGGATCTTTTGTTGACCATGGTTAAGTTTTTATGAGCTTAGTAATTATGTCATATGGTAAAATTAAATTCCCTGACTTGATGGTTTGGTTTATGTGATAAAGAACTGATGTTGTGATCATGATTCATGAATGATACTCCTATTAACTATTTGACACTAACCCTTGATGAAGGATTGATGTCATGATTTAATGATGAAGTAGTTGATGCTAATGTGTTATGAAAGTAATGAATATATGTGTTAGAACCATATATACTTTCATTTTATGATCTATTAGTTTTGTTGATGCATGACAATATTATAGACAGGTTGATGACTTGAATATTAATGGTTGAAGGGGTTGCTCATTAAGAGGGAGAATCTATCCATAAGATCCCTACACCTATTATAATTTTCATTATATATACATAAGATTATTTATTGTTGAAGTAAGATTTATGGACATGAATAGATAAATATCTATTATTGTTTGTTTGTAGCAATTTTTTGGTCTAAGAAAAAGAGGTTTACTTTCTCTAAGCCTTAATAGCACAAAAGAAGGCCTATGGGTGGGGTTATGCCTATAGGACACAAAAGTGAAGCTTTTTCCATGAAATAATAAGTTGACCTGAAGGATATTCCTACAAACATCGAGCAGACAGTAGAATATCCTGTCAGTAGGGTAGTTTGAATGTTTGACTTACTATAATGTGAATATGTTGACTAAACGTATTTTTGTAGGTGATTGGAATATGCATATCAATATTTCATTACCATTTATGCTAGTATATGACAGTATTTGATAACAGTTTCAAGGGTTTTACTAGAGTTGGTTGAATGATATAGATAAGAAGTGTTTGATTTTTTACAATATGCTTGATAATTTTGACTTGATTCTGAGATATGTTATGGATTGGTAAAACTCATTGTGATAAAACAAATTGGTTTTGATCTTATGACTAATGATTTGATTTTAAAATTGATGATTTTCCTTGATGACAAGTGCTATGTGGGCATAGTAACTATTTTTTATTGATGTTGGCATTGATTTTGCATTGGTCTCATTATCTTTAACACATTGGTTGAAGTATAAACAATTGTGATTCAATATGCAAAATCTCATTACGAATGGATGAAACTTGTAGGACTCATTCTTGGTATATGCATGAAACTTAAATGATTTTTCCCTAATGTATTTATTCATTTTTAGTAGCAGAAATGCTTCATGTTAAGATCATGAGGATGGATTAATAATGCTTGGTAAATAAAAGGTTTTTGTAACTTGATATTTGATGTGATCTCTACCTATTATGAAGAATTTGGTATCTACGGATAAATACTAATTCCCTAGATAAGTAGCCATATCTAGAACAATAGTTTAAATAACTTTAACCTTTTTCTATAAACAATAGATAAGACAAAGAGAATGAGAGGACCTACTTTTACTTTCACTTTCCTCTTGCCTCCTTTGTATCGATCCTGTCGCTCCTTCCTGTACTTAACACGCTTGAGAAGTACCTATAAACATCAATAGAAGAAAAAGAACCAATCAAAGAAAAATATCTATTGATTACACGTAAATGGAATCAAATACATTCACACATATAAGATTCACATATCAAGATAAACATATGGAAAAAGGTGTAAATACTTTATTGAATAGAAGGAAGAATTACAACCATGAACCCTGATTCGAAGTCACTCTTCCAGCTTTGGTTCCATCCACATCACATCATAAGCATGGCAATTCGGCAGCATAACGACACTTACAATAGTCTCAATTCTCAAACTAACATTATCTCCTTACAATTCATAAAAGTCTAGCCTTTGATCACTTATATGAGAGCTCAATTTATAGGAAGATGGAGGAGGTTTTGTCATCAATGAGGGTATTGAATGGCCTTCCATACTTAGAATTAGTTCCATGGACAAAGGGATGAGATGATAGGAGGTATCTTAACTCATTCCTCATCCATTTTCGAGCTCATAGGAGATGATAAGTGTGGTAATATTCTAGAAGGCTCCAGAAGATAAGAATATTCCCCAAACCCTATGTGAATTTCACTCAAACTCACCCAGCACAGGTCAAAGAGGGCCTAAGTGCTCTGCAAAGCACCTTGGCATGGACTTAACTACTCTATGGTGCACCCTTACATGGGCCTACCTATGTTGGTCTCTCTAGAGATCATTTCAAGATGTCTTCAGGCCATGAAGCTGTCTGGGAAGGAGGCATTCAAAAGGTTGACTTGTTTAGGGCATATAGCAACTGAAATTAAGGTTTTATGAGCCCTAATACACTGATCTAGATGATGGGAGAGATGTGCCCAAATGGATCTGTAACAACTACCCCCTAAATCATGAAGTCAAAAATAATAATGTTGAGTGATATGCTTTGCAATGTGATGAGGGTGCCGAAGTGGTTAGTGACCTACATCGATTACAATACATAATATCATGATATTTTGATTTCTTCTCATGAATTTTGATGGAAGGCATACCCATTCTCAACATATAAACTTTCATTACAAGTACATATACAATCATCTACAGATATAGACCCATGATCAGAATGACCATCAATGTAAAGCCATTATAAAGATGATTTGGTACATTTCCTGAAATTGCAGCCCGAATGGATGAAGCTAGATCCAGGGTCTTCTATCTCATTCAATCATTCGCTCAAGTACGAGTCTAGCCATGCAAATATGTTATTTGAAGTCGAACATGGGAAGACATTGTCTGACTACCAGCCAATGATGTAAGTTGTCAACGGAGGTGAGAGAAATCACGGATAATGATAATGATCCTCAAGGTACTGCAGTACATTCTGCATGGTGTGAATGGATGTTTTGATGTCAAACACCATACAAAGTCTTTCGGTCGAAGGCCAATGATGTCAACCTATCGTCGAAAGTGAGAAACCTACCATTGATGTATGCAAGCCTCAAGGTACTGGGAGTGTGTTTCTAATTCAACTTCTTGGATAATGAGCTAATGTCGACAAGAAGCGACTCTTCATAGGAGGGCCTTGATGTATCCCACATCAATGACATGAAATGAGTGTAATGATTTTGGAGACGGAACTTGACTAATGACACAAGGTTCAGGAATGGAATTCATGAAAATGAAGGTTTATGGTATTGCAAAGGATGAATTTTAACTGAATGACTTCTCTTGAACATGTCGGTGACACTGAAATGAATTGGTAGCATTGACCCAAAACAAAGTGATGGATGGTATGATAGACCAACGGTATGACAACCATTAAGTTGATAACCCAACCCAAATAGTCACGGTGATGAAGTGAAAGTGTCATGTTCAAGAGAGACCTGGTACCAAAAGTGGTTTGCCCCTTATTCCATTTTCCCCAGTCATTGGTGACCAGTACCTATTTATTTTTTATCAAGATTTAGGAGGATAACATATGCTTGTTGTATAATTCCACCCTTCGAGTAAATCCATTGCTATGTGATGTTTTAACGAGTCTAGCGAAGGTGAAACTCAGTCTTGTCATGATCGACAAGTTTGTCACCATTTGATGTTTTAACGAGTTTAATGACAAAGATAACTCGGTCCTTTTCATGTTTAGAGAGTTTGAAAAGGGACGAAAAGAAAACTCCACAAGTTATTTTTCATAGATTTGTTTCTCAAGCCCGAAAAACCATAAAATAATATGAGAGAGAACCTACTGACCATGTTTGGTCAACGTATTCCTTTTTTGTAAATAATCTATCTTAGCCCGAAAAAGGGTTAAACTTATACTGAGTAGATGTCATTTCCAATCCGTTAAAAGGACAAGCACTCGGCAATATTTTCATATTTAGAGAGTCTGAAAAGAGCTTTGAAGGCTTGAGGGGGCCTGATCCAAGTTCAACATTAGTTATCCAAACAAATCCCTACACTACTAGCCCTTTCAGCATTAGCCCGCGGAGCACAGACAAAAGTCTCACCTGAAGCAGTATGGGGGGATGCTGAAACCAAGTTTCCACACCCTTGAGATGGTATGATGTTGGTTATTTACAACTATTCATGCCTTCTTGTAGGTTGCTTCACTCTCTGTTCTACCCTCTAGTACCTTCACAAAGTGTTACACTCGGCTTTTGCACAGCCCTAACCAGGGGCTGAAGTCCTTTCGCGCTACTAGGGTAGCGAACTACGATATTTCCCAAACTAGGCTAAGTATCTTACTTATCTTATTACCATATCTTAGTTGGATTCGTGTAAACAAATTCTATTACTTGCATTCACTTAACCAATACAATTATACACATTTGTGCATCATATAAGCATTAGAAGTTAAATTCATACCTAATATAACAGGTGCATAAATAGGAAATAAGATGCAAAATTTATAGGAAAATTCTCTTTATTAATACTTCCAGATGATTACAAACTCAGCTCACCCTCCGCACTTAGCTACAGGGGTTCGCGCACTCAACTGCAAACTACTCTACCTATGCTATGACCCAAGACTTAGACATACACTTCAGATTTATCTCTCTTACATCTTCATCATTGATTCTTTCTTAGATATTAGATGCCTTTGACTACTTATAACTTTGCTCTATTTGTACAATCCCATGGTCTGCGGACCATGGGTAGATCTTTTACAACTGACATTACATTATCAAAATAAGGGCGGACAACCTTATGACTTTTTAACAACTACATGCTCCACGCCCACAAAATGCGGAGTCTTTACATTGGAATTACAAAATTGGACCAAAATCTGGGCTCCAAGCCTCAAAACTACCCTTGGGGGGTCCCATGCCCAACAAGACCCCAACACAAACATCGTGACTTGCCCTCGAGTCATTCTGTAGGTGTGGATATCTTAGCGCGAAGACCTCCCAACTCTATTTGGATCGTTGCAACTTTAATAGTGCACTCAGCGGCTACCTGCTGGACTTCCTCCATGCGTTGTTCTATGACAACTATTGCTAAATGGTTGCCATGAATCCTCTGCTGAGTTTCTTGTAGTTGTGTGAGCTTTGCTTCAATGGAGGCTATAATTTTGTATGCCTCATCGATCCATGGCTGTAACGCACATTTAAGACTACTTCCTTATGCCGAGCGGCATCCACCTGTTCCTTGAGCGCCTTTCCCTACTACATCCTTGCAAGCCTCTGTGTAAGTGCAACTGTTTGTGTGGTCCCTTTTACTTTGTAATACTTTTGTTGTAGCTCTGACGCCTCTGTCTCTAGGCACTCTACATTTGGGTCCTCCTGTAGGGTAGTTAGGACCTCGAATGACTGCTCGAACAACTGCTTGCAATCTGCCATTGCGTTGTCAACCGCCGTTGTTGCTGTTGTAACAACAATGATTTGTTGTTCCCTGATTTCTGGCGAAATTGAAGACTAAGCCTTCAACTGTAGTTATGCGATCTGTAGGTTTCATCTCCTACTGAACCTTGGCTATCTCTTCTTTAGTATCACACATCCCTGTGGCCAATTTGCGAACGCATGCCTCCATCGATTTTTCTGCCTGAATGTCCAACTTCGGGACCATTCAGCAGGCTTCCTTTATCACCTACATAATCTATTGATTCTGCATGACTGCCTCATTGCACTGCAGGCCCAATTGTTCAATGTTGATGTGCTTCTCGCTCATCACCTACAGTGCGCGGCTCTTCCTGGTTTGAAGTTCCACGGTGACTCCATCCTACAAGAGATAGAGGTTCTCCCGAGGGATCGTAGCCATATTTAATCTGACCCATTTCAAACTACTGACCATGGCCCTGTCGGCCTCCTTCTCTATAGTAAAGGCCCCATCTGGTAGCATGATCATATTGGTCACTCTTGTGTGCAACATTTCCTCAGCAGTTGAAGTGTTGACTATGAGGCTAGTGGACACTGTGCCACCCTGTGGAGTGCACACCTGCCACTCCTATCTTTCTATCTGGATAGCCCCGAATACCAACTATTGTTGTTCCTCAAATTGTTGGAGGGCTTTCGCAGTGACATCCCTCACCATTTCACCAATATCATGCAAATCCCCTCAGTGAGGGTGATTAGGTCAAATGATGTTTTAGATGCCTTCATCTTCTTTTGCAGCACTGTCTGCTCGCTTAGTTGCAGACGCTTGAGCTGGGTGGACATCGTCTGTGCATCCGTACCACCTTATTTTGTGTCTGTCTCTAGTTTAGGTGAAGGTGAATTCTATCCTTCACGCTCTTCTTGTCCTATTTCCTATTGTTGTTCTGCCAACTTCGTAGTGTTGCACGCTGCCTGAGCCTTAGCCACTGCTTCTTCTTTCCTACGCTTTTCTGCCAGCTGCGCCATCTGAAGCTTTGTCTCTTCCTTCTTGTGCTATGTGGTGGACTTGTCTATTTCCACTGTGGAGCTAGCTAGAGTGTGCCACTCTGGCAGCCAAGACTCAAGGACTACAAATATCACATCATCAGTTGCCAAATACGGTAAATCATGCCACGTCTTCGTAGGGTCCTTCCACACCCTAATGAAAACATGGTGGAAGTCGACTTTGAACTTTGCAAAGCTCTACAAATTGTTGTAGAATATGGGCAATAACTGTGGCTTGTGATTGATCCCCATACGGATATTCATCTCCATTAGTATCCAAAATACCTTACTCTCCTTTATCCTCTGTGCATCCCTAGTTTCCCATAGCGAAGCATACTTCATTGCCTCTAAAAGGTCTGGTGCCACCGAAGGGAACTAGCTATCTTCGGGCACCTCCCATTCCACCAGTATGATCGACAAAAGGAGCCATGTGTAATGAAATGTTTTTCCCTTCTCCTGTACCTCACAAAAGCTCACAAGGAACTCGCTGCATAGGTAGTTCACCCAGTTGAACTGGACTCCTTCTGTGCATTGCACCACTACTTCAACCACTGGCGTAGGCACCTCATCTGCACAGCACTTCCGCATCACCTTCCCTGCTAATATTTGTGTCGCGACCTTGACTGCAGAGTTGTTGATGCTAGAGATGGCATACCCTCGCTTCTTCTTCTCCAACTTAAGCTTCTTTTTCATTTCCTCCACGAGGGCCAACTCGACACCTTTTCCCTCTGAAATGTTTGCTAGATCCTCCCTAGAGCAAGGTAGTTATGTGATTCAGTGAATCAGATGATCTGTGATGGGGATGGGCTCCTCCAGCCACAAGCACCCATCATGCACCAAGCAAAGCAGCTGCCTAATGATGAAAATGGTCACTGGGGCACGGTGGTAATGCGGCACCCAGAGCAGGTTTAGCAACCCTACTTTATCGACACCTTTGAAGAATTTACGTAGCTCCAATTCAATCATTCCAGCCATCGCGTCCATCTTCTGGCGCATTAGCTTCATAGTCATTAAATGCGGGAACTTCTTGTGGTCTGCGAGGTCCCAATCTTCAAATTTCAACATGGGAACCTATCCCAAGTGTGCTCCCTCAAAAATAATATCGTCTAAGAATAGTGGAGTTTGTAAAGAGCTGTTACTCTCATCTATATCCTTTGGCACCTTGGCTTTACCCTTGCATGGAGGCACATATTCAGGTAACTGGGTAATAGGGTTCGCACCCTAGGTTTCAACTTCCATCCCTACACCCTCACCCTCCTCATCCACTAGGATTTCTTCAGACTCCTCTTCGTTGGCCTCCAGATTAATAGCCTTCCCCTTTTCCTACAAGGTGAGCTTAGTCCTCTGTGGATTTCTTGGGGAGACATGCACCGACATCATGGCCTGCTTATACCTCTTAGGTCTCGGTGTTCGCGATGATTTAGGGACCTCAACGATTATTCTGGTGCTCTCTAGGGCTTCCACTTCCGCAATTTCCTGTGTGGCTTCCTTTGTTGTCACTACTCCTATGTCCATGGCTTCTTCAGGTGCTGACATAGCGTTATTCCATAGTTCCTTCAGTGTCTCAGGTAGTTTCTCAAACAACGAATTTGCTTTCAAAATCTCGAATAAGTCTCGGTTCATGAATACTGGAGCTCACAACAACTCAGTGCTCAAATTTCCAAGTGTTGTTTGCTCGAAAGCCACTTGTAATTTATAGCGCCTTTTGAATTTGAATTCGACCGTTCCCCCCACACTCGATCCATTAATGCTATATTGGCAGCAAATTTTCAAGAATCTAGCCCATAAAGTTCGCCTTAAATGCCTTCTGCCTACTCCATTTTGCCTCAAACCAAGCATCAAATCATGAATAATGACTTTAATGGTCACTTTCTGGTAGACCTGCGCTCCAATGCAGCTATCTTCGTGCTATCGCAGAGCCTGTGACACTTCACTACTACGCACAGTCCTGACATCGCGCATTTCCCGGGCAAAGTAGTTTATAGTCCCGCACCTCCTTTCAGCTACCTGGAGTGCTAAGACTATGCCACTTACATATAGTCATATTGCTAGATCACTGATGTATGGATTCAAGCGGCTACCATTCACCTTTCCTGGGAAGGGTTCTCCATTTAACTTGACCAGTTGTACCACACCTCTGTCAGTAATATCCTTAATAATATACGGCCCTTACCAGTGCATCCGAAACTTCCCTAGGAATTTATAAAACTTACTATCATGTAACAACACCAGATCGTTTATCTTGAATGTGCGCAGCTTGATGTGTCGATCGTGCCATGCCTTTTCACGTTGTTTTTGGACCTGCTGGCGAAATCCAACCAAAAATCATTCTTCTTCAGGCTCATCCAATTGCGCGATCCTCTCCTCCGAGGCTCCACTATCCATCATACCTATCAGTGCTGCTATGCGCAAACTAGGCACAATATATTCCATAGGCTTATGGCTTCCACTCCATAGACAAGCCTAAAAGGTGTTTGTCCTGTGAATTTCTTGCATGTCATTTGATAAGCCCATAACACTGTAGGTATGTGTAGGTCCCAATCACTTCACTATGCATTGCATACCTTGGTCACCACGTTTTCAAGCACTTTGTTGAACTCCTCCACTGTCCTGTCTGCTTGTGGGTGATAAGGTGTGCTCTTCTGGTGATACACCTGAAATTCCTTCATTAGCGCGTTGATCATCTCGTTCAGGAAGTTGTACCGCGATTTCTCATCAAGATCTTTAGACATCCAAATCGCGTCAATACATGCTCAAATAGAAACTTTGCGGCAGTCATGCCTGTGTAATCCTTTGCCTGCTACGCTTCTACTCAACGAGTCAGATACTTTGTCGCAGTGATAATATACCTCATGTCTGTCTTTCCTTGAGGTTTAATGGGTCCTACAAAATCTATTGCCCATTTTTCGAAAGGTTGCAACACCATTTGTGGATTCAAAGGCATTTCATCCCTCCATGATGGCCTGCCTATTATTTGACATACATCACATGCCTTGCAATATGCCTTTGAATCCTAATGAATGGTTGGCCACCAAAAGCTGGCATGTAGAATCTTCTACGCGGTTGCTCTTCCTACATAATGTCCTCCCGCGATGCCCCTATGAGCATCCATAAGGATGATGCTTCATTCAAACTCAGGTACATACCTTCCCCATCCTATATAGATGCCCAACAATGACAAAGAAATTTGTTGCACGTACCACCAATTCCTTCTTCTACTGGACAGAGTATCCTTTCGGCATAGTTCCAGTTATTAGAAACTGTCTTATATCTTCGAAATGTCCATCTGCTATGCGCACAGCAAAGAGTTGTGCATCAGGTAATCCTTCCTTCAAACTAGTAGGTTCCTCCCCTGTCTCTATGAACGACAGGTGATCTGGTCCCACATTCAATCATCCAGGCTTCATGACAACTTCAAAATCATATTCTTGGAACAAAAAATATGTCTACAAATTCACCCCCCCAACACAGGCTTATTGACCAAGTACTTTATCGCGGAGTATAGGTGCACCTGCTCAGGTTGGATATTTTCTTCATAGACCTACATCCTTGTGCCCAAATCATTCAACCCATCATACTTGTCTATTAGTTGCATCTTAGGCTTCCCAAATCATGTTCGCATCATTCTCCTACATTCGTGCCAATCATCAAAGCTTCCTTTGTGCATACCCCACCATCTTGTGGGATAGCGTGTAGTACCCAGTCCAAGGCCTAGAAGCATTACTTTTCCAGCACCTCCATTTCAAATGCATCCAAGAAGGTATCTACCTAATTTAGACCATCATAAGTAGGCAGACTATTTTCTTCTGACGACACGCAGTGCAGCAACCGGGTCATCATGTTGCAATTCAGTGTAGTTACCTCGTGTAACTAGTTCTGCCATCGTTCTACTTCTTCGTTGGAATCCAAAGTGCAGGAACTCTCGCGCTCCCATATAAGTTGCCCATCCAAGGTGGGATTCACCCAGTCTTGGTCTCACACTATTATATTATAGATGTAGTCCAGATCATCATCACTCTCATAGTCGCGAACTAGTTCTATAAAGCACGATCCTTTGGCAAGAACCAAGGGTACTATTACACGCAATGACTTCTTCTCAAAGATCATCTTCCACTTCTTCAAATTGATTACCTTGTTCATATCAGTGGCCCAGTCAATTCCTGGGAGTGTGGGCTAGGGATTGTTGTCATCAACAATCTCTATTACTTCAAAATCGGCCAGTGCGCTCACTCCCTCAATATCCACAGTTATTCCCTACAATCACCCCATGGGTATGATTTTCTGTTGATTTTCCATTCTCAACTGAATTGGATACCATTATAGTGCAGGTCTTCCCATTCAATCCCATGTATGTTTTGGTAATACGTTTGCATCTTATCCCAAATCCAGAATGACTTGATCCATCTTATATTCTCCAATATGCATGGTCAGTCTCATTTCACTCCCCATCCTTGTTTTATGCTTTCCGATCTTTTGGACTACATGCGGTTCACCTAGCGTGGTCCCAACACATCTATTGATAAGTTCCTGTAACCCTTTCACAGCCTTACTATCGCGCAGTAACTTCATACAAGTTTCGAGGAAAGTAGTGAGCATGGAGGGGTCCATCTCTGGCCCAAGCTTATCTTTGCTTCCTGATGTGGAGGCCATAGCAAAGCTCTTCTTAGCTTCCATGAAGGTTTCCCATGTGCGCTCCAAATCAAACTCAACTTCTTTCACTGGGGATTTTTGAACCCAGGTGTTGTCTTCTGGTTGTTTCCCTTTTTCATCTCCCATTGTGATTCCACTTTGGAGCATAATATTTACGTTCAGGTGTTCCTTGCGCGGCTCAGACCTCATCATCTACAAGTTCTGAGTCGGGGGAGGTGGTAGTATTCCTTTGTCACGGATCCTAGCTATCAGCGTAGGATAATCTTTTGTCTCATGATCAAACAACATGCAATACTTGCACAATGAGCACGTTGGATTAGTGCAATCGAGGGCATAGTGTCCTGTCCCTCCGCAATTGTAGCAAATCAACTATCTGCGACCTTTACTAGGTCCTCCTCCACCTCGGCTTCTTCTGTGCCCTTGAAATCATGTCTGTGCCATCCCTGCATTCTGGTCAAGGGGCCACGTTTCAGCTTGAACCTATAACTCCATCATCAATTCATATCTCCTACAAGTATGCTCGTCATGTCCCACTGACCTACAAAAGTTACAGAACAACCGTTGCGAAGCTTGCGTATACTTCTGTAACAAGTGGTAGTTTTCCGTGGCATGCTTTTTGGCTACTTGAAAGATAGTGCACCACAAAGCAGGTGTCGCGCTATGTCCTGCTTGAGTTTTTGGTCTTAGAGACATCAGTCCTCCTCCTACAAGGTAATTTGTAAAGACCGAGCAGTGGTCTTTGTCATGACCCTGACTCTTGCAATTCACACACCACACTTCTTCACGTACTTCTCGTCAAACTTTCATGTCCTGCTTCAAGCTTTGCATCTCAAGGCACAGATTCTTTAGCTACGCATGGATCTGCTGGACTCCCAGATTAGTATCTTGCACCAGGGTCTCGTGTAGTCTCATAACAATATCCAAGTCCTCTGCCTGAGTTGTTATCTTCTGCTGCAATAACGCACTTCTTACGTGTGGTAGTAGAGAAGCTACAAACCACTCACGATGTTTTCCATCCGTCAGATTCATATTGGCTTTATGAATCATACATTTAAGCCTCTAATCTAATTCCCAAGGCATCTCAACTGTTAGCGTTGTGATTTCTTTGAATCCAATAATCGGTTGCGCTTCAGATTTAGGCCTACTAAATTCCCTATTCAGCTCTGCTTCGATGTATACTACTCTCACATTAGGGTTATCAATGGAGTACTTAAAATTGTCATGCGGAATAAGTCGATCTTGCAGACAAGATAGACCTTCCTAGAATCTATAGAAGACCTAATGACAAGCAAACCAACCAGACACTATCTTTCTCTAAATATGCTTTGATAAACAATAGCAAACAAGTGTTTTTAGGGCCTGCCTTAGGTCCAATGCAAGCTTGTGGATGCCCTCGCTTCATTGATCCAAATGAGCTCCTTTTCGCGAATCTGCAAACACAAACAACGCAAACAAATTAAATATCACCTGAAAAGCCAATTGCATAAAACATATTTAACATGAAAGTCAAGGAGTTCATGAAACAAATAACATGAGATACTTGTTGAGAAAAATGAGTTTGATTGTATTAATTCAAAAGAAGAAGAACTTTACAACCTTTGCCTTGACGTTGTACAAGCTCGTCCCAGGGTCCAGCAAGAAGTCTCCTCTACTTTGACAAGTTTCACTCACTCCCCAATGAAGCCAAAAAGATGTGTGATCTCTCCTCTTAAGCTCAACTAGGAAGTCTTGATTTCACCAGCATTTACCCTCAAAAATGTTCAGCTTCTAACCTCCCTAGCAACCAACCCAATGCTTGTATTTATAGTGCAATGGAGGGAGGTTACTAGGTCCTCTTTCAAAGGGATAAAGCCCTCCTTCAAAGGGATAGCTCCTCTCATCAAGGGATTAGCTCCTTCTCTTTTGGGATGCATGAACCACCTCAGAGCGAACAATCCACATCAAAATTCCTTCTAGAAACCTCTAGAATTAACCCAAAGTGAGTTTTTTAAGATAAAACTTGCACCTTTTGACTTTCATAGGGGTCCACACCTACACCGTTAGGGACAAAGTCGGCAGGTCCGCAGTTTTTGTACACAGAAGGTGCGGGACCACAGGTGACTATGAGAGAAAGTGCGGAACCAGAGTTACATTGATTTTTAAAGTCTTTCTCTCATTTCCAGAGCTTGATTTGAAGAACTGAGGTCTGAGACTTGCTTAGGAGGACAGTACAAGTGATGATAGACCCATACTGACTGCAAATAATCATGGTGACGATATTTTTGTGTAACAGACTGCCCCCTAAAGTGCGAAGTCTGTAGTAGATGAGGATTTCTTATCATTTAGGAAGAGTGAAGTACTTTATCATTTCGAGGATCATCTTGTGGAGAGCCCGGTTGAAACTTGTAAAAACATTCAATGCAAGATATATATATGAGATCATATCATCACTGAGGTAGGCATTCCCATGCTCAGATCAAAACTGACTAGAAAAACTAACTACTGCTCTGATATAGGAATGATCTTGTAAAACATCACAAGTAAAGACTCATGTGGACACAGTATGGATGCAGCCATCTATTTATGAATAGTCCATTATATAATGAATACAAAATTCCTTGCAGCCTAGATTGTGGAAACTAGATCCAGGGTCTTCATTTCTACTTCCCGAAATAGTACGATTCTATCCATGCGAATGAATGTGTTGATGTCGAACATGGTAGAAACCACTTGATTACCAGTCAATGATGTAAACTGTTAACAAGTGTGAGAGAAACCACCAGTGATGTCAATGGCTCTCAAAGTACCCAGTACAATCCATGAGATGCGAATAAATGTTTTGATGTCAAACATGTCACAGAATCCTTTGATCGAAAGTCAATGATGTAAACTGTCGTCAAAGGCGAGAAACCTGTCATTAAGGCATGTAGATCTCAAGGTACTGACGATTCCTAGATCATCTTTCTAGATAATGAGTTGATGTCGATAGAAAGCGATCCGTTGTAGGCAATCCCACAACACGAAATCATAGATCAAGTTGAATAAATTTAGTTGCAAGGACTGACTCAAGGATGGTCAAGATGGATGACAGATATTTTGCAAATGAATGGCTTATTGCAGTGACCTCTTGAACACATAACGACACGGCATATGGTTTGGTGACAATTGACCCAAAGTTAATACCCAAAAACCAGCTGAAGACTTTCAATGTGGTTTGATCAACTGTTAGGCAAAGGATTTCCCAACCCAGGTGAATGAAAGTGTTGTGTTCAAGAGTGGTTACAAAGTATGACAAATAGGCTCATTTTTCTCTCTTTTCCCCCACCATTTCTGGCAAGTACCTCTTTATTTTTGACAAGCTTGAGGAGGATAACATTTGCTTGATTATAAGCTCATCCTTCGGATGAGTCCAACTTAGTTTAAATTCGAACCCTAATAAGGAGTGGTTTGTTCCCATTTGTAATTGAACAGGTCCTTTACTGTGAAATTTTAACGAGTCTAGTATAGGAGAAACTCGGCGTTTTTCAATATTAGAGAGTATGAAAAAACTTAAGAAGACTCCTGGGTTGACCTTTTTCGTAAATTTGTGTCTCCCAAGCTCGAAAAAGTATAAAATAATACTTGAGAGAACCACTTGATCTTTTACAACCAAGGAGTACTTTTCATCATTAGTGCCCTTTACCCAAAAAAGTAAAAAAGCGATCAGTGACACGTCGTTTTATAACCAATATCGAATTTGAAATGACAAAAATCCAGCAATCTTTTCATGTTTTTACGGTCAGAAAAGAGTTGTAAGTGGACCATCTTTTAATTCCGTTTTAACGAGTTTAAAAGTAACACTGGGCAATCTTTTCATGTTTTAGGAGTCAGAAAAGAGCTTAAAGATGACTCTACATGTTTTTCTGTCGAAAATGATAGATTTCACCTGAATAATCCTTTATTCTGCACAAAAACTTGAAATGGATAAAAACGTCGCAAAATACCCTTTGAAAGTGAAACATAAACAAATTTGCAATTTATTTACTCAAAAAACTTATAAAAAGGGCCTTTGTCAATTCATTTTTACCGTTTGAGTTTGGGTGAGAAAATAGTGCTTTTGCTCAGAAAACTTCCCGTGAAGATTGCGGAAAATCCAACCGTTGGAATCGAACGCCGTCTTCTCCAGGTAATCCACATCATCCCACTCTTCATTTTCAACCATTTAGTTTTTTTTTAGTCCTTCATTTCATTTTTGGGAGGGTTTTTAGGCGCAAAACCCGCGCGCGGGGGCCCGCAGGTTTACCATTGCGGGCCTGCGGACCCCGAATTTTTCTCCATTGGGAAAAAGCTCGGGGTTCGCACCTTCCGTGTAGACAAAGTGCGGTCCCATGCACTGTGTCTAACCCGGAGGGTGTGTACCCCGCCGCAAGGGTTTTGAACCCAAAAATTCTCAAAAATGGACCAATCAAAATAATTTCTAGCAATTTAATTTATCCTTATACTTGATGCAGAGAGTACATCATGCTAGATTGGCATGAACGAGAGCATGAGGACGTGGATTCTACCGCATGGAATCATCAGCCTTCACTTGATGCTTTGAGGGCGTGCAGACTATACAAATTCTGGGCCATTCCTGGCATGAGGGCTCAGGTGGATTTCTTATAGTGGCTGGTTGACAAATGGAGCATACAGGACCAGTGCTTCTTCATTGGCGGCCATCAGCTCGAAATCGAGCCGACGGACATATATTTCTTGACTGGTTTGCCTAAGAGTGGTGAAGACTTGACTCTGCACGGGACTAGACCAGGTGGCCAGTCTGTCGATAGCCTCCGGCTAGAGTACTGCAACAGCCAGGCTAGAGACAAAGGGATAGACATAAAGATGATATCCCGTCCTGAGCTCATGGTGATTTCATTCACTGTCACTAGACTTTGCGGAGCTGCCGCATTACATATTGCCACCGGATCCCAGATGTGTATGGCAGTTGATTGCTTTCGAGGCACCATCTTCAACTGGTGCGATGTCGTGTTGGCCATTGTGAAAGGCCAACTGACTAGGGCCAAGAACGGATGACTAAATACCTTTGTTTATGGGGCTTTGGTCGTGAGTTTTGGCCTGGAGAGGGTTCCTATGCTAATCCCACAGCACCTTACTGTTGGAGCTGGGCTTCCTCGAGAGCCCAAACTGATGCGATGGGTCACAGTCATGGCCCGTCACCTGGACGACAGGACAGAGGTTGCTCGATTCAAACCTGAGTATTTCCAATGGCTGGAAAACTAGGTCTTTTCCATTCAGGACTTCCCTTACGCTGGGATAGATTTTCGTGGTGACCCAGACATGGTTCTTCCACCAGGAGAGCAGTGGGACGAGTCAGGTAAAATCCTTTTCAACATTTTTCCTATTTTAATTTTTTTTTATTTTTCCATCGTCTCAAAACTGATAGTAAAAATTTTAAAATGCAGATGTGGGTCCACAGCGACCAGCCGCTCTCCGGCCTTTCGAGAGGAAACAACCAGTTGCACCCGCGCCAGCCCCACAAGATGAATCAGCAGAGGTTTTGGCCGAGTTGGAGGGTCATCTCGAGTGCTTGACAGGAGATATTCCTGAGACCACTATAGATGAAATTCCTCATTGACTTTAGCGTTATGTGATTGGGGTCCCGGGACCTTTTAGGAGGTTCCTTTGCAAGGTGGCCTGTGCAGTGGTTTCTTATAGAGATCATCACCAGTGATAGGATGATCGCCTATTGTGGGCACATATGACATTTTTGTTTTTTGTACTTATAATTTTTGCCGATCATAAGGTGTTTTTCAACCTATGATCGAGGACGATGTATTTTTTGACACACTCCTATATATATATATATATATATATATATATATTACTATTACCGGCTTACCTTGTAAATCATGTCATGGAATGATTTTGAATTTACATGTATGATTATTGCAAATGTCTATTTAACATTCGAGAAGCAATTGCATCTGCAAATGTATTTAAAGACCTTGGAATATGCTGATATTCAATATAATCAAATTCATGTTCCAAGAGACGCACTCTCAAAAATAATCTTAATAACACCGCATTTCTAATGGCATACACTCTATTAAGCTGTAATACAATGAGTTCATAATCTAACCTCACTATCAAACTTCGAATCCCAAATGAAATAGATTCAGATAATAACTCAATCACTGCACTATACTCGGCAATGTTGTTCATTGTTTGACCAAGGCTTACCCCATGCATAGATACTAACTCGTCAGAGGGCGAATAGATAACCCAAGCTGCGGAAGAGATGTTTCGTGTATTACGACAAGCACCATCAGCGAGACCAATTTATGTTTGGAGAGGCATCGACATCTGCAATATCAAGAGTAAAACCAAGATAAGCAGGAATAATGACAAAAAAAACAGTCTCTAAGCTAAGCACATTGTTTAAACTAAAACACACCAGCTAGAAAGAAAAAACTATCCTAACTAAAAATCTCCATACCCATTCTTTTAAGCATAATACCTCTTCAAGTAAAGGCCATTTCTATGTTTACCCAAAGAGTCCCCATCAAAGTCTACCAATTCATAAGCCCCTTTGGCTAGCTTTCGCTTGACAACATAGGGACCATGCCACATAGGAACGAATTTTCCAACGCCTAATTTATCATTAGCTTGATCATAAACTAAGACTAGATCTCCTTCCAAAAACTTTCGAGGGGTCACGTTTCGATCATACTGAGCTTTCATTTGTTTTGCGTGAGTCTCGATCGCCAATGCAGCATCACATCAATTCTCATCTAATTGAGCCAAGTATAACAAATGCTTTTCCTCTTCGGAAGTGGCTGGAAGTAACTCGATGGCCATTTGCAGTGACGGGATTTCGCATTCAATGGGTAACACGGCTTCCAAACCATAGACTAGTTGGAAAGGAGTGAACCCTGTTGATGTTTTTACTGAAGTTCGGTACGCCCAAAGCGCTGAAAATAGCATGTTGTGTCAATTCGACCGATGAATCCCAATGATTCGTTGGATCATGATAACTAAAACTTTGTTGATGGACTCCACCAGACCATTTGCTTGTGGATAATAAGGGGTTGAACTATCGTGACGTAAACCAAACTGGCCTGTAAGTTCAGTCATCATAACGTTTCGAAAATGACGCCCATGATCAGTGATTATCGCTTGTGGGACACCAAACCTAGCAATTATATGATTGAACACAAAAATTGCAGCTGTCTTGCCGTCTACCTTGAATGTAGGCATCGCCTCGGCCCACTTAGTAAAATAATCTACCGCAAGGATGATATACGCATGCCCCCCGGCCGAGTGAGGGTTACATGTAATAAAATTGATACCCCATTTGGCAAAAGGACCAACGACAATTATAGGGTGGAGAGGAGCAGGTGGAGCGCGCATCTTACAATCAAAAGTCTGGCAGTTGTGGCATTTTCGGACCGCCGTAATACAATCTTTAAATAAGGACGGCCAGAAGTAACCAGTGCGCAATATCTTTTGGGTTGTGGCAAACCCAGACATATGACCGCCACATGCTCCAGAGTGACAGTCATTTAGAACCCTTTCAGCTTCCTCGTGAGTTAAGCAACGTCGAAAAATAGAGTCCGCCCCATGGCGATAAAGAGTATCTCCAATAATTCTGAATTGTTGGGACTGGAATCGAATCTTCTGACGTTCTGACCTTGAAATTTCTGGCCAAAAGGATTGGGTCTGGAGATAAACGATGATATCCCCATACCACGGATCTAAAGTGCTGACTAGAAACAAGGATTCATCTGCAATGGGCTCCTCCGCCACAGTTTCTGTGTCAGCACGCGGGAAGTCACACATTAATTCCGTAAAAACTAAAGATTTGTTAGACTTAGATTTCTAAAATTCCAAGTCGAACTCTTGCAGGATAACGATCCATTTAGAGTACTTGCCCCCTAGCAATTGCTTAGTCAAAATGTAGATCATAGGGTTGCAATCCGAAATAACTGTAGTTTTACGTAGTAGAATGTAGTGACGAAAACGTTGGACAGCTTGAACGGATGCCAGTGCCAATTTCTCCACATGTGAGTATTTTAGCTCAATTGGATTTAACGTTCGACTAAGGTAATATATCACATGTTCAATTCCTAATTCATCTTCCTGAACTAAGACCATTCCAATGGTAGAATGAGAAGCGGCGAGATACAAGAAGTAATCCTGGTTGTAGTTGGGAGGATGCAACAACGGTGCATGGGTCAATGCGTGTTTGAGTGCATCAAAAGATTTCTGAGCTGTCTCATCCCAATAGAATTGAGTGTTCTATTTCAACAACCGGGTAAAACCCTTTGTAACCTCGACGTAGTTAGGAATGAATCGTAGTAAAAAGTTTGATTTCCCCTGCAAACTTTGGAGTTGGCAAAGACTCGAAGGAGGAGGCAATTTGATGATAGCTTCGACCTTCGAGGGATCAACGCGAATGCCAGCTTTCGAAACTACAAATCCCAGCAATCGACCCGTTTCTATATAGAAGACACATTTGTGTGGGTTCAACCGAATTCGATAATGCCTACACCTCATAAATATTGCTCGTAAATGGATGAGGTGATCAGCTTGATGTAATGAATGAGCAGGCAAGTCATCGAGATAAGGTTGCACAATGTGCTTGATTTCATGAAACGCATAAGACATCGCCCTTTGAAAAGTTGCTCCGGCATTATTAAGCCCAAACGGTAATTTGCAATAAGAAAATGTCCCCCATGGACAAATGAAAGCCGTTTTTGGTTGATCGGCAGGTAGAATATTGATTTGATTGTATCTGGAAAAACCGTCCATAAAGGAGAATATTTCGCTGCCGGCAAAATCATCAATGATTTGGTCGATATAGGGAGTTGGGTAATTGTCCTTTGGACAGGCTCGATTAATGTCCCTATAGTCGATGCATATTCTTATTTTTCCCTGCTTTTTGTTAACTGGAACAATATTCGATACCCAATCCGTTAACGGGATCGGATAAATGAAACCTGCTTTCAACAGTTTTTCAACTTCTACTTTAATTGCAGCTGCTTTTCATGGGTGAATCTGACGCAAACGTTGCCGGACGGGTTTAGCGTCTGGGTAAGTCTTGATCTCATGAACAACAATCGCGGGATCAATTCCTGGCATTTCCTCATAGGACCAGCCAAACACGTCGTGGAATTCTTGAAATAGGGCCTTATATAATTGAATTTCGTCATCTGTACACGAGGCACCTATATGAATGTTCTCAACAATTCCAGGCTTAACCGAAATGTCAATAGGAATAGTTCGAGAGATTTTTCCCAAATTTAACTCTGAATTGGGATGTTTCATTGGATTCTGAGGTTCCTTGACATATTCAATTGTAAAAATTGATGAGAAATCAGTTTCAAAATGATCATTCTCAGGTAAAAATGAAGATATGTGATAGAGATCTTCCCATGGTAAATCATCTACTCATAGGATTTCACGAATTTGCTCATCAGAGTGAACAAGTTCAGAAAACTTAGTTAAATCCGAAGTTGATGTGAAAAGTGATTCCTCGCGGGCCACATTCATTAAGTCATTTTTGGTTGAACACGAGTCAGAAAACGACTGCATGGCTTCATAGGCAACTTCATATGGACTCAAAGGCATGGAATTACCAAATGAGTCTATCTCAGATTCAGAAGGGACAATCCAAGGATCATCATAAATAATGGTGTCTGATGTGATCACATGAATGGTTGCAAATGAAGACGATGCGTTGATTGGAGGAAAAGGAAAAGTTCCCAGTAAACTGGCATCTTTAACTAATCCTACTCCAAAATCCTCATATGGGATAGTCATTTTACCAACATGCTGAATACTCTCCGAAGAGGCTGAGTCGGATGAAAAGTAAGCCAGCTGGTCTATAGTTACGATCTTTCCATTGTATGGAAACTTTATTACTCGAAAGACCGATGAAACGACCGCTGTCATAGCGTAAGACCAACTTCGACCCAAGAGAAGGTTGTAATCTAGATGGGCATCAACCACCTCCACATCTAGACTAACGGTTTTTCCTTCAACCCCTATAGGCAAATCCTGTAGAATGCCAAAAGGATGAAACCCACGACCATCAAAGGCCTTTAGAATTGTCGGGGATTGATTTAGCGAAGGAAAACCAAGTGATCTCCAACACTGTATCGACATAATACACATAGAGGCTCCCTCATCAATTACAATCCGATGAATAGGCCTGTTTTTGACTATCACTGGAATCTGGAAAGCCATTTGATGAGGCAAACGTGGTGTACTATTTTCTATATCGAAAATTATTAGGTTCGGGTCCTGAACATCAACAGCTCCTATAGCCGACAAAATTAATTTGCATTGTGCTAGGCATGATTGGAGCACTTCCAAAGCTGACATTGCTGAGGGTGAAACAGCTAAATCCTCAACAATGTTATAATTCTGAGCCGCTCTCGCATGTGGATTGAAAGCTGACTTTCGAAGTATACCCTTGGTGGGCGGTTTGATTACCAAGTTTGGATTAGGTTTCTCGACCTGTAGTGGATCGGAACCGGGAGCTGAGGTTGATGGATTAGAATGAGAAGATTCTGCTTCTTTACCATCAACAAGACTTTTACTACCATAATCTTGCGATCAAGTCGCAATCCTAACATGGGATATCATCAATATGGGTTCTTCATTGGCACTCGAGGATGAACCTATCATCTTACTGTCTTGAGCCGGAAAAGGATCCTTCAAAACAGCAGGAGTTTGGGAACCCTTGACAATTTTCGTAACCTCTGCACGATGAGGGCAGTCTCTTGTAAAATGTTCATCGTCACAAATGAGACAAGGATAATGAGGTTTACGCTTTTGGTCATTTGATTCCGCCTTTTCAGGATTCTCCTTTGAACTTTTGTCCGTTTTATTCTTCTTCTTTCCTTTCTTCTTCCCACCGGATTTTGATTTACCTGTAGATGACTCTACAACGTGAATATCGGCAGAAATCTCTACAGAAGAATCTCTTGTTGGGGAATCAGGCAAGGTTATAATGGGAGAAGAATTCTTGGAAGACTTATTCTTACTTTTAGTGTTAACCGTACCAATCATACCATCAGCGGCATGATATGCCGAAGGAGCTGCAGTGATTTGATTTTGCTTGGGAAGATCAGGGATTTTTTCGTGTAACTTACCCGACTGAGTATAGACCAAGTCAAGGTACTGTGCCTGAGCAATTACTTGCTCCTCAGTAACAACTTCGGCTTTAGCAACATCTTCAGTGATCTTTGGCAACAAAGATTTTACAAACCACTCAGCCAAGATTTGATCTGGAATAAATACCTTCACTAAACGACGTCGATGTCTCCACTCATGAATATGATCTGAAATGTAAGTGGATGTCGATTGTTTTAGCGAAGTTAACAATTCTTTGCCATTGTCATATCGGACTGGCAATTGAAAATTAGTTAAAAACGAGGTAGCTAACTGACTAAAATTATAAAATGTACCTCGCGGTAACTCAATGTACCACTTGGCCGCGAGACCAATTAGAGTGCGCTGGAAAAGTCTAAGATAGATTGAATCATCTGTGATGGAGTTAGACGCACACCAGAGGTGGTAAGTCATCACATGGTTTGACGGGTCCTCTCCTGATTTACCTTCGAACTGGGGAATGTCACTGGGCAACTTATTCGGCATTGGCAGCCAAAACGGAAGATAATTAATGGGATCGTTCGTTAGGCATGACAAGTCAGGTAAGTCCAAAGTTGCAATAAACGGTAACTGCCGATTAGGATCCCTAAAAATCTGGGTCATGAGACCAGCCACAGGAAGAGGATATCCAAGATAACTAGGAATAGGAATCGCGTTCGGGATATTTTATCCTCCCGAAAACCAGGATTAACCGGACCGTATTGGGGTTGTTGAGGTTGTTGATAAGTGTACCTAGGATACGGTTGATAATGATAGACTGGCTGCCGGACAGCAGGACTGAATTGGTACTATCCCTGGTACAGTTGATAGGTGAATTGTGGTTGACTTGTGACAACCGTACTTAAACCAGGCTGTCCTACAGGCATCTGAACTGAAGTTTGAATCGTAGATCTAGACGGTGGTAAAGATTTCTGAGGAGTAGATACAGGAACAGTAGAAACCGGAGCTATCGATACTCCAGAAGTAGGTGGGGTAGATTGAACAGATGCTGCGGCAGTTGTAGCAGTCGTTTGAGGTGGAGTACGAGGTGTACTATGCCCAGGTTGAGAAACTACTGAAGGTACAGAAGTTTGAATGTTAGACTAGACTGGTTGCTGGGGTGTACCAGAAACTAAGGGTTGTCCAGTTTGAGATGACAATTGTACACTTGGCTGCAACACCTGTTGGGTTTACAATGGATCCCACACTATATTCATTCCAGGGTACTGACCCATAACTGGTTGAGAATACTGAGAAACATAACTGGATTGAGGGTAGGATTGATAATTGAAAGGTACATTTCCCGTTCCTTGAACACACGTTTGACCTTGGGGTGGTTGGAAACCTTGGTTCGAGTATTGACCTTGGGGTTGATACCCTTGAGGCACATACTGATACTAGGGTTGACCTTGAGGTATAAATTGATACTGGGGTTGACCTTGGGGTACATATTGAGTCTGGGGTTGACCTTGAGGAACGTACTGTCCCATAGGTATGTACTATCCTTGAGGTTGCCCCCCAGGTGTTGGAATTATGATACATATACTGTACTTGATGGCAACCCACTCATCTCAGATGATAAATTATAGTGCAGAAAAGTTCACGCACTTATATGTAGAGAAACGTTTATTTCATGTAGAGAAAAGTTCACACACTTTTATGTAGAGAAAAGTTTATTTCATGTAGAGAAAAGTTCACGCACTTTTATGCAGGGAAAATTTTATTTCATGTAGAGAAAAGTTCACGCACTTTTATGCAGAGAAAAGTTTATTTCATGTAGAGAAACGTTCACGCACTTTTATGCAGAGAAAAGTTTATTTCATGTAGAGAAAAAGTTCACGCACTTTCATGCAAGGAAAAGCGCGTATATGTTGGAGAACTTACCTTTGGTCCATGGTAGTTAGTCCTTGGTATTTGAACCTATGAGGAAAAGCGCGTATATGATGGAAAACTTATCTTTGGTCCATGGTAGTTAGTCCTTGGTATTTGAACCTATGACGAAAAGCATGTATATGTTGGAGAACTTACCTTTGGTCCATGGTAGTTAGTTCTTGGTATTTGAACCTATGAGTAAAAGCACGTATATGTTGGAGAACTTACCTTTGGTCCATGGTAGTTAGTCCTTGGTATTTGAACCTATGGTTTTGGACCTTGGTACGCACTTTCATGCAAGGAAAAGCGCGTATATGTTGGAGAACTTACCTTTGGTCCATGGTAGTTAGTCCTTGGTATTTGAACCTATGGTTTTGGACCATGGTACCTCGTCAAAAGTGTTGATCTCACACAATTTCATGGTTGGTTCATGGTATTAGTCCAACAGTTTTTGATCCTATGGTTTTGGCCCGTGGTATTGCATCCAAAAGTGTTGATCTCACGTACTTTCATGGTTTGTTCATGGTATTAGTCCAACAGTTTTTTGATCCTATGGTTTTGGCCCGTGGTATTGTGAAAGGCCTAAGACTATAAAAGAGGAAGGAGATCATTTGGCAAAGCATCATCTGAATTATTGAATATCTGAAAAAGTGCTAGATCTGAAATATTGTGATTGGGTTATGGTGCAGATCTGGATCTGAGCTAAAGAGGGATCTCACCGGTTGATGGAGAACAAGATCTAAGGATAGATCGGGATCAAATGGTTTGAAATGAACTATATCTATATATTTGATTATGCTTATTCTAGATCTGTATATTGAAAATGATTTGAACTGGGTATAACTTAAGTTTGAAATCGCTGCAAATAATGTTTGAATATTTATAGATCTGTACGTGGGTTGGCTTTGGTGTAATCGCGTATACATGCAGGTTTGGTTCATTGTAGTAGCGTATACAATTTGAGCTATGATATTTGAAGTCACAGGTGGTTCTAGTTGTTGATGGGTTCTAATGACAGTTTAAAGGTGTCAGTATTCTGCATATCCTGTTGGTTGATTGGGTTTAGCTTTAGTATTGATGGATGAGAACTAATATTGGATCAGGATCATAATGACTCATATTTATGTGATCTTATGGACTAGATCTGGGTGCTAACACATATATTATCCTTGTATATGTATTGATCTGGTGTTTGGGTGATTCAGAAGATTGATTGATTATGTGCTTCAATGATATTAATGGTTCCAGTATGAAAATTGGATGAAACGTGGCCTTTCAGATTATGTGTTGTGCTTCAGGAGTATCCAGTCTGAAAATGTATGAAACATGGTACCTAGAGGAAGAAAGAGAAGGTTGTAGCCTTCGGTAGGTCCGCACCTACGTACTAGTACATCAGCTAGTACAAGAGCCAAGGGGGTGGTAGCTCCCTTCTAGTAGCAGCTGGAAAACAAGTAAAGGTTGGAGCATCTCAGCAGGTAGCAACCTGCGCAAAGGGGGTTGTAGCTCCCTTCCAGGAGAGTCTGGAGAACGAGAGAAGGTTGTAGCCTTCTGCAGGTAGAAGCCTGTGTACTGGTATAAGTCTGCACCAGTACAAAACTATTGTAAAAGGTATTTCTTATTAAAGAAGATTGAGACGACTTGCAGCAGGTGGTTTTCACCCACATTGGGTTTCCACCTTACATTATGGTGTTCATGTGTGCTTCTTGTGCGTGATGATCTGTTCTATTTTACTGCTCTGGTTTACTGCTCATATGGTTAATAATGTTTTGATGCACTCATTAGAGATCAACTAACTGAATCATATGTTTAATGCATATATACTTGTTGCATCACATATGAATCTTAATGTGGAAAGAGAAAAAGTTATATTGATCTAATAATACTGATTCACCCCCCCCTCGCATTATTATTTCCAACACCAGGCGTTAATTGAGGCTTCCCCCCAGGTGGTAACTGGCCACCTTGAGGTTGAGGATTGGGAATAGAACCTGACATCATAAGAATGTCTTCTACGCTCAATGGCTTAGTACCATTGCTTCCAGTTAATAACCCTTGATCAATGGGTTGAGGAGATGCTCCCGAAAAGTACCAGAAAGTGACTGATACCCGAAGGGAACAGAAGGACCGCCGTACAAAAAAGATTCGGGCGATTGAGTAAACATGGATGATTGTCCTGCCATATTGACGGGAGTATAAAAACCTCTAGGTGTTGAGTGATAAGGAGCACGAGGTGGTGAAAAACTTAACCCTGAGTTTTCTAAATAATTATTCAAAGAAAGATACCAAGAACTACTCCTAGGAGGATTGTAAAAAATTGATTCACACTCCCTTAGTTCAATAATAGGTTGATTTTCAGGGATAGGGATGCCTACTTCTTCTTCCGGAGCAAGTTCTTCAATAGAAATAAGTCCAGAAGGAAGATCTTGGGTGATTACTCTTTCTACCCTAGGTGAACCAGGACCACTAAAAGTTGGAGAAACAAACCTCGATGTCGGAGTAGCAGCAAATTCACTTTCAGGCTCGGATATCTTAGGTTCTTCACCTATATCACTAGTAGATGAAAAGCTACCAGCAATTTCGGAAACAAACACTGACTGCGGATTATACTCTGCTACTGGTGTTTGAAAATCAGGATGTACTATCAAAGAAGATTCTCCTTCCTCAGGTGACCCAACTCTACTGTCTCTAGGAGTTACGAGGACTTTCAAGCCTTCGAGCTGGCTCGGTACTTCCTCAGGAGGTTGGCCCCGAAGTCTACGAGACCTCCTCAGTAACTCAGCCACAGTTAAAGAATTTTAACTACTTCACACGCAAACAAAGTAAAATCTCAATAAAAAGCACCTAAGGTCTCTAAAGAACCAAACAAATTTGAATCACACGCCTAAAGAATCTAGGAGACCAAACACACACAAACAGTAACTTTCCGGAATGAAAACACTAGTTGGTGATGAAATCCAATGTCGCAGAGTTCAGTACAGAAATGGCGGTTGGAACAGTTACCCCGGCAACCTGCTAAATGAATAGACTCGCACAAGTTCCTCCACTTAACCGTCTTGAGTGAAGTGAACCCCCTAGAAAATCCAAGTGAGTCTAGCCGACGTCTGCTCCAGGTATAGTGGGATCTTCCCACCACTGTCACCTTAGGAAGAGTCCTAAAGAATATGGCCACTAAGGTTACCAACTGAGACAAATACACCTGGGGGAATATTCTACAATCCGATACGCACGTAAGGGCAGAGTAGCAAGCTCAATCCCCTTGAAGGCTCCTTGACATAATCCAAGGTTTACCAACAAGTGACCCCAGGCTCCTCGACAATGGTTAATCTGAGGTTTACCGTTTTTAATACGTGAATATCTGGCGTCGTTCCTAATGAGGAAGGATTGATTCCCACACTGGTTCGGACACGATCTCGTGCTTCTCCTTTAAGAGGAGCTTTCCCAGAGCATAAATGCAACAATTGGATTTCTTCCCTACCACAAGATACAACTACTTTTTTGTTTTTACTGTATTGGAGAGTTAATTACTCTCCTACTCCAAGACACTAGCCTAAGCTAAGTTGGTGTATCAGAGCCCTAGAAATAAAAATGTTACTAGGTGAATTTTACTTTAAGCGTTAATTTTAGTGGTTTTTGTTTAAGTCCAAAGGTGCGGAGATGAAACTCGTGGTATGAAGACTCGACTCAAAATCACTAAAAATGCACCTAAGACGATCTAAACAATCTTTTTATCTTCGATGGACTTCTAAACTAAGAAAGAGTTTGAGAATGCAAATACTTTGTAAACACAAATCTTTCTCAATTAAACAAATTAAAAGAAGAGCTTTTACTTTCCAAAGCACTCAAAACGAGACAACTAGTTATTTCACAAAAATTTCCCTTTTCGTTTCAAAGCACTCAATCACTACAAAAAACAAACTTTTTTCTAAAGAGATTTTTTATATTTTTTAATAAAACACTCAAAACTAATGAAAATGACTAACTTTGAGAGCTACAAACTATGAAAACCTATTTGAAGTCAAAGCCTACAAAAAGTATTTTTTAAGGATGTTTTACTCAGCTAGATGCAAGCTAAGGACTAATTTATGCAGAATCACAAATCAGTCAAGAACAACCAATTTCGTTTCCTTTTTGAAAATGAAAATCCAAGCTCTCAAACACAAGCTTTTCGAAGTTTTGTAAAGAGAAAACTCAAAGCGGATTCCTCAAACAAGGGGAGATTTCATAAATGGTCAGACTCATAAGAAGGCTGGTAGACACTAAGGTGATCTGAAGTCCCTACAGCTTCTAAGCTCAGAGCCACTACACAACCAAAATGAAAAACAAACCCAACAAGCAAAACTCCTAGGAATTTCACCTAAAACCCTAACACTAATGAAATCAATCCAAGGAAAGCTTCTGACAAGTTATATGCAGGTCTGGGCAGTGGATAACAATTTATAAAGACAAACTAAGTTGACTAACAGAGGAAATTTTAGGGTTTTCAAAATTTTGACAAGGTCCACAGGCCCACAGTTGGCACAGGTGCGGTCCCGCTCTGTGCTAAAAGCCAAGCTGCGGGTAAGTACGCACTGTGTCAAACGGCTAGGGTGCGGTCCTCTTCCAAAGCTTATGAAAAATGAAAAATAACCCTGGATCTACAAACTCTACCCAATTTTACACACAACAAGCCAAAAATAGAAACAAAAATAGAGTTTCTCAGGTCAAAGTAAAAACAAGGAAAACAATCAAGTCCCCAGTATGGTAGCCATTTTGTCATGCGGAATAAGTCGATCTTGCGGACAAGATAGACCTTCCTAGAATCTAAAGAAGACCTAATGACAAGCAAACCAACCAGACACTATATTTCTCTAAATATGCTTTGATAAACAATAGCAAACAAGTGTTTTTAGGGCCTACCTTAGGTCCAATGCAAGCTTGTGGATGCCCTCGCCTCTTCGATCCAAATAAGCTCCTTTTCGCGAATCTGCAAACACAAACAAGGTAAAAAAATTAAATAGCACCTGAAAAGCCAATTGCATAAAACATATTTAACATGAAAGTCAAGGAGTTCATGAAACAAATAACATGAGATACTTGTTGAGAAAAATGAGTTTGATTGTATTAATTCAAAAGAAGAAGAACTTTACAACCTTTGCCTTGACACTGTACAAGCTCCTCCCAAGGTCGAGCAAGAAGTCTCCTCTACTTTGACAAGTTTCACTCACTCCCCAATGAAGCCAAAAAGATGTGTGATCTCTCCTCTTAAGCTCAACTAGGAAGTCTTGATTTCACCAGCATTTACCCTAAAAAATGTTCAGCTTCTAACCTTCCTAGCAACCAACCCAATGCCTGTATTTATAGTACAATGGAGGGAGGTTACTAGGTCCTCTTTCAAAGGGATAAAGCCCTCCTTCAAAGGGATAACTCCTCTCATCAAGGGATTAGCTCCTTCTCTTTTCGGATGCATGAACCACCTCAGAGCGAACAATCCACGTCAAAATTCCTTCTACAAACCTCTAGAATTAACCCAAAGTGAGTTATTTAAGATAAAACTTGTGCCTTTGACTTTCATAGGGGTCCGCACCTACACCGTTAGGGAAAGAGCGGGCAGGTCCACAGTTTTTGTACACAGAAGGTGCGGGACTGCAAGTGACTATGAGAGAAAGTGCAGAACCAGAGTTACATTGATTTTTAAAGTCTTTCTCTCATTTCCAAAGCTTGATTTGAAGAATTGAGGTTTGAGACTTGCTTAGGAGGATAGTACAAGTGATGATAGACCCATACTGACTGCAAATAATCATGGTGACGATATATTTGTGTAACAAATATACCAGGTCAGTGTGCGATCCTGTAGGGTGCTAACTAGCATTGCTTTCTTTATATGGTCATCTGTAACACCTTGAGCTTCCCATACAACCTTCACTACGAACTAGAACTGGTTCGGATCCTTAATTTTGAAGCGTATGAACAAAGCCAACTTCACTGTGCTCGCCATACTGAATCACGGTGGTGGTGGAGGTGGTACAAGTGAATATGGAGGTGATGGAGGTGAAGCCGGTGGTGGTGTGGGTGGAGGTGGGGTTTCCAGAATTCTTTGTCTTATCGGATGAATATAACTTCACGGAGAGACCTTCGCAAGCTCTTCCTCATCCCCTCACAGAGGTGAAATCAGGGGGCTATTTTCTCTATCCTTATTTCCTTCGTTCGTGTAAACCATTTCGCTTCGCATAGCCCCGAACATCAAGGTAACTGCACAACCCGCTTTTCGCACAGCAACATTTTAATCCAAGTATTCAAAGACTTTACATACTTACCTAGTGATCCTTTGAGAAAGCATCACTCTACCTCGCTATAGCTGACTGATCTGTCAACCACAAACTCAGTAACAAATCCTCCTATAATGCGATCAATCTAATGATCACCAACATGTGCGATCTTGTCCTCCAATGCTTCCAACCTTCGCACTAGCTCTGGGGTCCACATAATAGGACCGTCAAGTTTCCACCTTCCTTGGCTATCTGCTAGCTTCGCGATCCACTCATATAGCTCAGTAGGGAAGAACGCAAAAAATATTTCATGGATCTCCATATACAGGTAGCTATCCAACCACTACTCTTTTGGCAGTCACAGGTTTTTGTTTTCCTACGCCGAAAGTTCGTGAATTCTTCTGTCCAACCAGCCTTCGATTTCTTTCTTAGTTGGATTCTAATGATATGACATCACACATCTCTTATGCAGATTCTGGTCCCGGCAACAGAACCATTTGTTGGCTTGAGGGGGCCTGACCCATGTTTAGCATTAGTTATTCGAACAAATCCCTACACTACTGGCCCTTTCGACATCATCCCACGGAGCGCGGACTGAATCCTCACCCGCATTAGTATGGGGGGATGTTGGAACCAAGTTTCTGCACCCTTGAGATGGTATGATGTCAGTTATTTCCAACTATTCCTGCCTTTGTGCAGGTTTCTTCGCACTATATTCTACCCTCCAGTACCTTCGCGAAGTGTTACATTCAAGTTTCATGCAACCCTAACTAGGGGCTGAAGTCCTTTCATGCTACTAGGGTAGCAAACTGTGATATTTCCCAAACTAGGCTAAGTATCTTACTTATATTATTACCAAATCTTAGTTAGCTTCACGTAAACAAATTTTATTACTTGCATTCACTTAACCAATACAATTATACACATTTGCGCATCATATAAGCATTAGAAGTAAAATTCATACCCAATATAACAGACACATAAACATGAACTAAGATGCATAATTTATAGGAAAGTTCTCTTTATTAATACTTCCAGATGATTACAAACATGTCTCGCAATGCACACTTAATTGCAGGGGTCTGCACACTCAGTTGTGGACTACTAGGCCTCTACGCACTCAGTTATAGAGCCTCTACCTATGCTACAACCCAAAACTTAGACTTACACTTCAGAGTTATCTCTCTTACATCTTCGTCATTGATTCTTTCTTAGATATTAGATTCCTTTGACTACTTAGAGCTTTGCTCTATTTATACAATCCAATGGTCCATGGACCATGGGTAGATCTTTTACAATCGACATTACATTATCAAAATAAGGGCAGACAATCCTATGACTCTTTAACAACTACGCACTCCGTGCCCACAAAATGTGGAGTCTTTACATTGGAAGAACAAAATTGGACCAAAATATGGGTTCTAAGCCCCAAAACTGCCCTTGGGGGATCTCGCACCCAACAGCTTAAAAAGGACTCTAACTTTGAGGAATGAGTGATGTCTAAGATAGAAACTGGTTCTGGCGATGTTGGAACTTCTCAAAACATGTTGATTTATGTGAAGAGGCTGGCTAATAAGACCACTAATTGCAATTGTTCCTCAAAAAGGGTTAAACAACCAAGTGAAAGTGTATGATCGGCCAAGAAGATAGTGATGATGGAAGGAAAAAAAACCAAGGCTCATTTGATAGAAGAGGTTGATAGAATGGCAATCACGAGGGTTAAAATGGAGATGGGTTCATTTTTACACAAGCTTGAACCATGGGGAACTATGCTTGGATTCAATTTCATGTTTACATAAGCTTGAAATGAAAAACTATACTTGGATTCAGTTTCATGTTTACACAAGCTTGAAATGAAAAAATATGCTTGGATTCAGTTTCATTTTTGTACAATCTTGAAACAAAAACTATGCTTGAGATTAGTTTACATGCCCCCAGCATGATGACTCGATTATAGGTGCATGCCCCCCAAATTTCATTACATTCACCTAATTAAACTACTCATGGCTATCAAGTGGATGGAATGAAAGTTCATTTACGAGATCAAGTGAAAGACTCGACTGGGATTTTATGAGATCTACTCAAAGACTCGACTTGGAACTTTGCTCCAAGGGACCTTGTTTCATTTTTTTAATGAGCTTGACACAAGACAAGGAACTCTGCTCAAATTCCTTGTTTCATTTTTTAATGAGCTTGACACAAGACAAGGAACTATGCTCGCACTCCTTGTTTCAATTTTTAACGAGCTTGACACAAGACAAGGAAAAATCCTCATATTCCTTGTTTTATTTTTTAACGAGCTTGACACAAGACAAGGAACTATGCTCATACTCCTTGTTTCATTTTTTAACAAGCTTAACATAAGACAAGGAACTATCCTCGTATTCCTTGTTTCATTTTATAATGAGATTGACACAAGACAAGGAACTATGATCATGGGATTTGTTTCATTTTTTAATGAGGTTGACACAATAAAATGACTATCCTCATTTTCCTCGATCACGACTCAAAAGAGGTCATGACTTCCAAGAGGTTCTCATAAGATGGGAGAACAATGCTCTGGAAGGGATCCGTAGCAAGGAATCCATTAGAGAGATCTGGTTCCAATGCCCCTAGTACATAATGTATAACATCACTGAATTGATCGTCACTTGATGTAGGCATGGAACGGGTAGTCACATAATTAACCTATGTCGGGGATGATACCATTGGTACAAAATGTCCATTTAGGGAACATGGCTGACTAGAAGCCATATTTCGACTGGGAAATGAAAGCTGGTCAACGGTGACAATCTACCTTCATGCTGGAAACAAATCATTCGAAAGAGTGTTGAAACAATAGCTCCCATGTCATAAACATAGTCACACCCAAGAAGTAAATTGTAATCTAAAGGGCCTGGGACTACCATCACATTGAGATAAACAATTTTTACTCCCAAAGTAATAGTAAATTGAGGAAGGATCCCTAATGGTTGACTAGTTCCTCTGTTAAAAGCTAACAGATTCTGCGTAACAGGCACAAGCGGTGACGAACCGAGCGATTTCCAAGCTGTGGAGGAAAGGATACTCACAGATGCACCTTCATCTATAATAGTGTTAGATACAATCATATTACAAACCTGTACTATGATATGGAAAGGAACATAAGAAGGAAGACGGAATCCTTCCAGTCGATTCGAATCAAAGGAAGTGACCAGACTACTTGGAGGGGGTACCGTAAGAACAAGAGAATTATCCCCTCGAGTTACGAGAATGGGAGGACTTTCCTCCTGTCTTGATGGAATAGGAGGGTTTACACTAAGCTCATTGGAATCTAAAGAAACAAAAAGAACCTAAGTGGTATCATACTCACTCTCTACAAGAAAGGTACGATAACTAAAGGTGAAATCAAGTCAAATGTTTCCTTGACCTGTTGACTTAAGTCAGGTATAGACTCATAGGATTCACTTTCAGAGAGAGTGGTTTTGACTGACGGTTGATTTTGGTCAATCAATTCATCAACTAGTGAAGGATTAAGGGAGAGTTTCATGTAACCAGATGGAAGTCGCTGCGGAGGAGCATGATGGTTATCCAACACTTTTTTGGCTTCATCCAGATAGGGACAAAGGTGAATGGGGTGATTCCCTTCACATATCCTACAGGGAAACTTAAATTTACCCTTCTTTCCATGAACTTTACTACCACTAGTTGATGGTGTGTCACTAGCATGATCTCCAGAATTTGTGACATAAGATGATGTGAACAAGAAGATATTATTCTAAGATTTGAGCAATACCAGGACAGTTTTGAAGAAGATGGTCTCTTGTACAAATTTTGCATGGATATCAAACTTTATGAGGCTTGATGGATGGTTTCTCATCAGATGTTGCATTTAAAGAAATGGTTGCTTGGTTTCCCCTCTGCTGAATTTACTTCTTCTTCTTCTTCCCTTTCTTCTTCTTCTTAGCCACCTGGTTACTAGTACCAATACTTTCACCAGGCGAAGAGGAAGAAGGGGAGGAAGAAACAACTGAGGAAGAAGGAAAAGGGTCAAATTAAGGATCAACTGGAGGTTGATTTTGTCTAGTTAGAGGTCTACTCGATTGCAGAGAAATCACGACATTTTGAACCAAGGAGGTTGAAAACAACCATACTGGAAAGCCAATGGTAAGTCCCGGAAGGAACAATGAAGCCATATAAGGAGCACCAACGTTTCTGAAAGCAGGAAAAGGACTCTTGGCTTGTATGGGCCCGACCCAAGTTCAAAGGTGATTTAGCCAAACAAATCTCGGTACTACTGGCCCTTTCGGCAACAGTCTGTGGAGCACAGACTGAGGTCTCACGCGAAATAGTATGGGAGGGTGTTAGAACAAGGTTTCCACACCCTGGGGATGTCTGATGAGCTTCTGGTGGTCCGTGATTTGACCCTGTGTACACATCGCTATGCACACCTATTAGTCCCTCCCAACTTGTGATGTTGCCTTCGCGCATCCCTACTCGGGCGCGATCCGTATTATTACCCAAGTTCCTCACTATTAACCTCTTATTATCGGATTACTTAACTTATCTGTGTAATTCTAGTGATAATTAACGGTATATCCAACATTCATATAAGTGCATGTGATAAACAAAACGCACAAATTTATAGAATGCAATAGACAAGCAGATGTACAGAAATTGGAATCAACGTCTCCTTATTATTCTTTGTTAAAGGTTATAGACTCGACACCACCCTATGCACTCAGCTGCATGGATCCACACACTGAGCTGCGGACTCTACTAGGCCTTTGTGCACTCAGCTGTAGAGCCTCTTCCTATTACTACGACCTAATACTCTTAGAATCTTACCCTATGCTCAAACCATTCGTATTCCTCTCTCTAATATGCCCATTCCTAGCTATCTTTACAACTTAGACCGTCACTCTATTTATACAATCCAATGGTCTGTGGACCATGGTGTTGTTGGGAAAAGTATCTACTCAGAATGCCCCTATCCCACTCTAAGGTGTAACAGTGCCTTAGCAACAAACAAGGAAAACTATTTTCGTATTCTTCTTTATGAAATGTAAACGAAGAGGAAGGATGAACTAACCTGTGTCTTGCGCTAGTTTGTTGATCCAATCGCTCTCCTCTTTGTTTGCTTCCCACTGCTTGCTCCCTTACTTGCCCAGCTTCACCAAGTTCCTGCAAGATCACAGAAGAGGAAAACTACACAAAGACATAGATTTACATTCATAAATAGCTTAGGATCAGATTTAAGCTAAACATGCAAATATAACAAAACATCATTGATACACAAGCATGTAGGAGAAACTCAAATAGTTTTATTGATATAATAAGAAGATCTAGGAGGAGATACAACCAAGTGAGTCCCGATCCAGCATCTACCTCCCAACAAAGGAATCCCTTCCTCACCTCCAACAAAGCATAAATCACCCAATACACTAATCTCAATCTCAAAACCAACAACAATTCTCTGCAAAGTACAAAATTCCAGCCTCTGGATCTTTGGGATGAGGGATCCATATATAGATATAAGCAAAGAGGATGAGTCAGCTTATGTTTTGACTTGTGGCTTCTCTCTGTCAGTTCTTGCTTCCACTTGGAGGTTGAGAGCCTCTTACTCATCCTTGGTCGAACTCAGTGAGGCAAGTGTCATTGAGGAAGATTCTGGAAGCTTCCATTGTCTGTCCACCTCGCGGAATGACACTGCCATTTGTCATTTCCCACTCAGCGCACCCTGGTAGTGCATTTAGGTGCGTTGCAACGCACCTAGCTAGTGTACTGGGGTGCTATGCAACGTAGGTAGATAGTGTAGCAGCTGAAATGATCCTGATTTGACTGATTCTGAGTAGTTTTTGGTGGAGAACTTCTAGGAGAAGCTGTCATTGGTTGACCTTGTTCCTTTAGGGGTAGGAACAACACTTTTAGGGACTTTGGATCCCTTGGATTATGGACATTTCATGCTTAAAGCTGTAAGGCACAAAAATGTCTATAACAGTTGCCCCCTAAAGTATGAGGTCGTTTATCGGGTGAAATGCTTTATTAGGAGGATCCGAAGTTCTTTCAATGCTGGGAGGAGACCTGTAATAAGATACAATACAATACATCATTTTCATACTATTTTCATGATCTAGCTGAGGCGGGCATTCCCATTCTCAACTTTATAAATTCATTTTTATGTACATAGGACAGACAATCGTCTGATGGTAGACTGATGATTCTGATGAAATCATCATCCTTTTGGTAGGATGATTATCTGTGCTGCAATGTTGTACATGTCAATGTTTTTATTTTTCCTGAATATATATCGCAGCCCGGATGGATGAAACCAGATGCGTGGTCTTCAATCTCGTCCGATCTTCACTCTAAGTACAAGTTGATCCATGTGAGAGATGCTTTGAAGTCGAACATGGAAAGACATCACTTGATTACCAGTCAATGATGTAAACCGTTAACAAGCGCGAGAGGAATCACCGATAATGATAATGACCCTCAAGGTACTGCAGTACAATTCACGTGGTGTGAATAAAGGACTTCGCGTCGAACACCACGCAAAATCTTTTGGTCGACGGTCATTGATGTATACCTATCGCCGAAAGTGAGAAACTTGCCATTGAGGCATGCAAGCTTCAAAGCATTGAAGGGGTGTCCCTAGATCAACTTCTTGGGTAATGAGCTGATGTCGACGAAATGATCCGTTAAAGGAGGGCCTTGATGTATCCCACATCAATGACACGGAACGGAGCAAATGATTTTGATGGAGGTGAAAACGATCTGATGATATATGGTTCAGGGTGGCGGTCATGAAAGAATGAAGTATAATGTATGGTAGTGGATGGGACACGGGTGACTTCTCTGGATGACTTCTCTTGAACATGTCAGCGACACTTGTATGATGGATTGGTAGCATTTACCCCAAAAGTGGATGGTATGGCGAGACCATGGTGATGTGTCCAGTGAATGAAACAACCCAACCCGACTCAGGCACGGAGTGGAAGTGTCATGTTCAAGAGCGACTTGCTACCAATAAAGATTCTTTGAGTTTCTTCCCAATTTTTCCCCAGTCATTGCTGACCAGTACCTCTTTATTTTTGTCAAGCTTGAGGAGGATAACATATGCTTGTTCTATAATTTTCCCTTCTGGCAAACCCATCGCTATGTTTTAACGAGCCTAGCGATAGTGAAACTCGTTCTCGTCTAAAGAAAAGTTTGTCGCTATTAATGTTTTTTAACGAGTTTAACGACAAAGATAACTCGGTCCTTTTCATTTTTAGAGAGTCTGAAAAGGAACGTAAAGGTAACTTCGGAATTCCTTTTTCGTCATCTAATCCCTTAAGTCCAAAAAAGTATAAAACAATACAGAAGGGATGAATTTTCGATAGTTTTAACGAGCCGAACAAAACAAGCGCTCGATCTTTTTGTGCAATAATCCCTCAGGTCCAAAAAGATTAAAATCTAGAGGAGGGATAGCACTTCCTGTCGCTTTAACGAGCTGGAAGGCCAAAACTCTGCAATCTTTTCATATTTTACGAGTCAGATGAAAAGAGCTTAAAGAAGACTCGTCTTTTGAGGAACGAGTGATAAAATGGGTAGCAGCTGATTCCAGGTAAGGGTTGGAATTTTCCAAGCACGACAGTGTCACAAGGATGGCTAGTGAAATCACTCTTCGCAACTGTTCCTCAAAATGGGTAAACAATCAAATGGAGGTGAATGATCGGCCAATGGAAAAGTGGAGGTGATGGTGCAAACACGACCAAGGCTTTAATGGCTGATAATGTTACATTCACGGTGGTTATTTACCAGAGGATAGTTCATTTTTTAACGAGCTTAAACGCAGATTGAAACACTTGCTCGGTCTTATGTTTATTTTTTAACGAGCATGAACTATGTGCTAAAACTGCTCGATCTTATGTTTATTTTTTAACGAGCATGAACTATGTGCTAAAACTGCTCGATTAATCCAGTCATATGATAAGAATGTCTCATATAAAAACGACAACTTTTAGATTTTTGCCCCACATCCTTTCTTTATACAAGTTTGGTGACGACTAATCCTATGAGTTTAAAGGGTTAGCCTACGGGTTTAAAGGGAGGACCTAAAAGTTTAAAAAATAAATAGTCGCCCTTTGCTTGCACTCCAAAAGGTTTGCATGCCCCCAGGTATAAAACAGGGTTTCAAAGTTACCCCTACTTTAGTCCGATAAAACATTTGTTTTAGCGAGAGAGGCCTACCTCTTACAGGTCACCCAAAGATTGTTCTATTCACACAACAAATAGAACACTTCTTTGGCGATGTCTACCGAGATAAACAAAGGTGAGTGACTCAGTTCTGTCAACTCACATAAATTTGACAAGAGAATCTTATTCTAGAACAACCCCTCTTCCAATCACGGACGGGGTACGGACTAGTCATATTCTCCCGCGGAAACCTACTCTATACCCGAAGTTTTACTACCGAAGCAGACCAGGACGCATGCCCCCTGGTTTTCAGTCATATCCCTCCGAATTACTCGCGCTCATCGGGAGGACGGACTGGGACTTGAGACATTTCTTGCGTGAAGAGACCATTTAGGGATGGTATATGACTATTTGCGATGCGTGATCCGGGAAATGAAAGCTGGTCTACGAGCTTGACCACTCTTCCTTCGTGCGGAAAACACATTACTCTAAAGAGTGAGGAGACGATGGCTCCCATGCAATAAATATAGTCTCGTCCAAGGAGTAGGTTATAATCCAAGGGTCCTTGAACGACCATGACATTCATTTGAATTGTCTTCCCTTTCAATGTTATGGGCACATTGGGGAGGATCCCTAAAGGTCGACTGGTTCCTTTATCAAAGCCTGTCAGATTTCTCATTTCAGGCAATAGCGATGGCGAACCAAGCGCTTTCCAAGCAATAGAGGAAAGGATACTCACAGATGCCCCCTCATCTATGATGGTGCCAGCCATGACCATTCTGTATATTTGAACAATAATTCGGAATGGTATGCTTGCTGGCAAACGGGGTCTGCCTAGTTGGTTCCAGTCGAAGGATACAACTAGGTTGCTTGGAGGTGGGACCGAGTAGACGGCCGGGTATGGCTCTGATGAACTTCCTTCCTGTGATAAAGGAATGGGTGGATTGTCCCCGTGTTCATCGGAGTCTGTGTTGATGAAGAGAATTTGGACGGTGTCATCCTTATCCTCTTCAGTGACTGTATCATTCGAAGATAAAACCTCTGAAGGCAAGACCGGGTCAACTGCCGCCTCGACCTTTTGACTTTCGTCTGGTATGGATTCAGTTCATTTATCTTCAATGATAGACGCTTCAGCCGACCACTTGAGCGGGCCAGCTAGATTCTCAACTAACGAAGGACTCGGCAAGAGTTTTTTATATCCAGGAGGAAGTCGTAACGGTGAAACCGGACGATCATCCAAAACTCTTTTAGCTTCATCTAAGAAGGGACAACGGTGGATGGCGTGATCGCCTTCGCACAGTTTACAGGGGGATCTAGCTCTCCCTTTTTGTCCTGGGACTTCACTTTCGCTAGTTGACGGTGTGCTTTCAACATGGCCATCAGAGGTTGACGACACCAGATTGTGCAAACGAGGAGACCAGTCCCTTAGTATCTGGGGGATGCAAGGAAAATCTCTGTGAAAGTGGTCTCCTCTACAAATGACACATGGCTATTTAGGCTTGGTCGGTGCTGTGTGTGGATTTTCATTAGACGACACTTGTTTTCCCTTATTTGCCTTTGGCTCCTTCTTCTTTTTCTCTTTCTTCTTCTTTTCCTTCTTCTCCTTAGGAACTTGGTTTTTAGCTTTACCAGTCCCGCCAAGCGAAGAGGAAGGAAGAGAGGAAGAATTAGAGGAAGTAGAAGGTTGGTGGGAAACTCTGGACTCGTCTAACTGCTGATTCGATTGTTCAGGAATAGTGGTGTTCTGAACGACATTGGTTGAGAAGAGCCATACTGGCAAGCCAATTGTCAGTCCTGGAAGTGACAATGTGGCCATATGGGGCGCACCAACATCTCCCCAAGAGGAGAAGGGACTAGGATTTCCACCAAGGGGAATTCCTTGGTTGGTAGGCTCCATTTTCTCAACCTAAAGATCAACGCAGGAAAAAGGGTATGAATATTCCATTTAAAATAAATTTTAACACGCTTTGACACAACTTTTTTTTTTCAATTTTAAAGAGTCGAGAAAAAGCAAAAGATGACTCTAGTCTCCTTCGATTTTTAATGAGCCTAAAGTGACAAGTGCTCAGATGGACCTTTTCCTTTAAGGAGTCTGAAAAGGAATGAAAGGGACTGCTCTGGAGATCTAGGTAGATGGAGTGCCAAACCAATCGCAAAACCATAGAATACTTTTTAGGGTACGGGCGGTCAATCTTCCCGAATGCTGTGTTCAGTGCATTGCGATCAGTAGGGCGGTCGACACGGCTTCCTATGGATAAAGGTTTTATGCCTATAGGGGTCTCCCAATATATACTCAACGGTACGTGGGAGTACAATCCGTACTAGCACTTATCGTCTCACAGTGGAGGAATCACCCAACCAATAGTGAGGACAACAGTTACCAGGCTTTACGACGCCGGAACACGTCTCTAGCTTAGACCTCTATGTTGTGCGTTAAGTTACAAAGCGTTGTTAAGTTCATTCAATTTATTTTAGGTTGATATTTCTTAGAAGTTTTCCTTTTTGGATCACCACGAGATGTAGATGTAATTCCTAAATGCAGTCTAAAGATGATAAGCAAGGTTTTATCTCTTTTCAACAATGAAAATCCTAGCTACAAGGGGAAAGGAAGACACAATCTTTTCTCAAAGAGCAAAGAGCACACTGTAAATGCACTTTTCCTAAATCAAGCCATACAAACTGTCAAAATGCAAATGCACTTATGCATGTATTTGTTTTTCACTTTCTTAATATTTATGCCTAAAAAGAAAGTTGTTGTACAAATTTGAATTCGATTTCAAGTGAAAAACACAAACAAGCTTCTTTTCGAAATCAAAAAAGTAAAGACGATTATGACACTTTATGATTTTGAAGTAAACACTTGTTTCGACACTATAAATTCACAAATTCAAACCAAAGGCAAAAGTAAAAGCGCAATCAACTGCCAACAACAAATAAACTTTCTCCTAAGATCAAAACGACACTTACGACAGGTCTAGATCTAAGGGCGACAGTATGACCAGTTTACTTTTGTAATGGGAAACTGTAAATGACGTAACAAATACACAAAAACAAAAACAGTTTCTTTTATACAACTGAGGCGGAATTAAGGCAAAGAAAAGGGGTTTTCAGATAGGTACCCACACTGATAACAGGCTGCAAAAATCAGAGATAAAACTGAACAAAATGAAGCAAAGAACCTCAGTTGCATAGTGCAAAGGTTGATCAGCGCACCTGTTGCATAGAGAAACTGAATTACAATGTAGGTAGCCCTCTCGGGACCTGCGTTGAAATGCAGAACCTCTTCACAGAGCCTGCGCTGGGGCAGAAACAAGACTTCTATCCGGGTTCTGGGTCACGGTTTGCAGTTTAATCTATGGTTTTTGGTCGAGTAAAAGCTATCAGTAAGGTACAATGAGAGGGATGATTTAAAGGAGGACTAAGAGCTATCAAAAAGGGCAATTAGAGCATTTGTGGATCAGCTGTTCAAATCATAAACAAATCCTAGTGAGCGGATTGAAGTAGCAGCTACTTTGCATTTGATAATGGCAAATGCAGTTCGATTGCTACTTCTGTGTTTATGAGACAAACAACAAGAGAAACACAAACAAACTAACTAGACACGATCCCTAGCAGAGTCGCCATTTTGTTGTTGGGAAAAGTATCTACTCAGAATGCCCCTATCCCACTCTAAGGTGTGACAGTGCCTTAGCAACAAACAAGGAAAACTATTTTCGTATTCTTCTTTATGAAATGTAAATGAAGAGGAAGGATGAACTAACCTGTGTCTTGCGCTAGTTTGTTGATCCAATCGCTCTCCTCTTTGTTTGCTTCCCACTACTTGCTCCCTTACTTGCCCAGCTTCACCAAGTTCTTGCAAGATCACAGAAGAGGAAAACTACACAAAGACATAGATTTACATTCATAAATAGCTTAGGATCAGATTTAAGCTAAACATGCAAATATAACAAAACATCATTGATACACAAGCATGTAGGAGAAACTCAAATAGTTTTATTGATATAATAAGAAGATCTAGGAGGAGATACAACCAAGTGAGTCCCGATCCAGCATCTACCTCCCAGCAAAGGAATCCCTTCCTCACCTCCAACAAAGCATAAATCACCCAATGCACTAATCTCAATCTCAAAACCAACAACAATTCTCTGTAAAGTACAAAATTCCAGCCTCTGGATCTCTAGGATGAGGGATCCATATATAGATGTAAGCAGAGAGGATGAGTCAGCTTATGTTTTGACTTGTGGCTTCTCTCTGTCAGTTCTTGCTTCCACTTGGAGGTTGAGAGCCTCTTACTCATCCTTGGTCGAACTCAGTGAGGCAAGTGTCATTGAGAAAGATTCTGGAAGCTTCCATTGTCTGTCCACCTCGCGGAATGACACTGCCATTTGTCATTTCCCGCTCAGCGCAACCTGGTAGTGCATTTAGGTGTGTTGCAACGCACCTAGCTAGTGTACTGGGGTGCTATGAAATGCAGGTAGCTAGTGTAGCAACTGAAATGATCCTGATTTGACTGATTCTGAGTAGTTTCTGGTGGAGAACTTCTGGGAGAAGCTGTCATTGGTTGACCTTGTTACTTTAGGGGTAGGAACAACACTTTTAGGGACTTTGGATCCCTTGGATTATGGAAATTTCATGCTTAAAGCTGTAAGGCACAAAAATGTCTATAACACATGGGTAGGCCGACATGACATTACATTACATTACAACACTTAGGGTGGACAACCCTATGAATCAACCTATACTTCGAGCTTTGTGCCCATAATTTACGGAGTCTTACAATACATTTGACCAAAACCTAGGCTTTGAGCCCCAAAACATGTTGTGGGGGGATCAGATACCCAACAGGCCCCCAACGAAAAAATCATGACTCGCCCTTGAGTCACTCTGTTGGCGTGGTGATCTTGGCACAGAGTCCCTCCAACTGGTCCCACGCTGCTCAGAGGTCCGTAGCACACTTAGCTGCTACCTGCTATACCTGCTGCATTCGTGCTTCTGAATCATCTGTGTCTGAATTGTGTCCTTACCTTGGTACCAGCATCTGCTACGTGTTTTTATAGTCCCATGCCCTTGTCCAGCTCCTCGGGTTGCGAAGACTATGCTTCGATCGGTTAGTCAAATAGCCAGCCCACCCATGTAGGGCTTTAAGCAACTGCTGTTTACTTTGCCTGGAAAGGGTTCTCCATTTAGTTTGACTAGCTGGATCGTGCCTCCGTCTATGACCTCCTTAACCACGTATGGTCCCAGCCAGTGCATTCTAAATTTTCCGGGAAATTTTTCAAACATACTATCATATAGCAGCACTAAGTCGTTTACCTTGAAGGTGCACAACTTGATATGGTGGTCGTGCTAGGCCTTTTCACGTTGCTTTTGTACCTGATGATGAAATCCAGCTAGAAACCATTCCTCCTCAAGTTCTTCTAATTGCGCGATCCTTTATTCCAAGGCTTCACAGTCTGTCATGCCTGTGAGCATTGCTATTCGCAAACTAGGTACGATGTATTCCATCGGCATGACAACTTCTATGCCATAGACTAACTAGAAAGGTGTATGTCCCATCAATTTCTTGCACATTTTCCTGTAAGCCCACAATACAGTAGGTACGCGTAGGTCCCAGTCGTTTCGCTGCACATTACATACTTTGGTCAGCGTAGTCTCCAGTATTTTGTTGAATTCCCCTACTATCCCATTTGCTTGTGGGTGGTACGGTGTACTTTTCTGATGATACACCTAGGACTCTTCTGTGGGCGTGCTGATGGTTTCATTTAAGAAATTTGTTCCACGATCACTCATTAAGATTTTCAGACAGCCAAATCGTGTCAACACATTTTCGAAGAAAAGCTTTGCACCGGTAGTGGCCGTGCAATCCTTGACCAGCTATGCTTCCACCCATCATGTCAGGTACTCCGTCGCGGTGATGATGTAGTGTGCGCCCATCTTTCCTTGAGGTTTGATCAGTCCCACAAGGTCGACTACCAACTTTTCAAATGACTGTAGTGTCATTTTTGGATTTAACGGCATCTTGTCTCGTCATTATGGTTTTCTAGTCCTTTGACATATATCACAGGCCTTATAGTGCGCTTTTCAATCTTGGTGCAGGGTTGGCCACCATAACCCTGCGCGAAGAATCTTTTGTGTGGTCACGCATCCTGCATGGTGTCCACTTGCAGTGCCCCCATGTGCTTCCATGAGGATCTAACCTCGTTCAAATTCTGGTACATATCTTCACAATATCTCATCATTGCCCATTTTGTAGAGGTGCCCCACGATGACAGAAAAGCCCGCCGCATGCACCACCAATTCCTTCTTCTATTGGACTGAGTATTCCTTCAGCATAGTCCCTATTGTTAGAAAATGGATTATATCTTCGAAGTGTCTATCCGCGACACGCATTGCAAAGAGTTGTGCATCAGGTAGTCCCTCCAAATTCATTGGTTCCTCGCCCGTCTCAATTTGTGACAAGTGATATGGTCCTGCATTTAGGCATCCTAGCTTGACTATGAACTCAAAGTCATATTCTTGAAACAGTAAGAGCCATCTACATATGCACCCCCCAACACAAGCTTATTCACCAGGTTTTCAACATAGAATGGTCGATGTACATCTTGAAATGTCCTCCGAGTAAATAGTGTTGGTATTTTTGGAGCATGTACACCATTGCCAACCCCTCGCACTTGGTGGTGGAATATTTCTTTTCTACTTTGGACAATTGTCGAATGGAAAATGCAATCAGGTGATCCATGCCCTCCGTGACCTCCTGTGTGAGTACGACTCCCAGTGCGATACACGACGCATAAACATGTACATGAAATTCCACATCCCATTTTGGGAAGACCAAGATTGGAGCGAAGGCCAGTTTCCCCTTCAAGACATCCAAACTCTTCATGTAATCATCATTCCAGAAATAGGTAACATCCCTTTTCAGTATCTTTTCCATCGGCGCTGTTATTTGGGCATAAAATTTTGATGAACTTCCTATAGTATCCAGTGTGCCCCAAAGTAGTGCACAGTTGTTTAACACTTCACGGTGCTTCCAGATTTAGAATAATGGAAATCTTTGCAGGGTCCACCATCAGTCCTTATTTGCAGACCACATGTCCGAGCAAGTTTCCAAAGGGAATGAAGAATGTTCACTTATTAAGGTTCAACACAATCTGGTGTCAGCGACAAGTATCCAACATCAAGCGTAAGCTTGCTACATGGTGCTTAATGAATCCAAAGATAGTCCAATCATCCAGATAGACCTCCAAGAACTTGTGGATGTATTCTTTGAACACAACCACAATGATGCCCGAAAATATAGCTGGCACATTCTTCAGTCCAAACGGCATAACGGTGTATCGAAAGAAGCCCCATTATATTGCGAAGATTGTTTTGCTCCTATCTTCCGGTGCGATCTTGATCTGATGGTACCCCGAGAACCCATCCGTGAATGAGTATGCTTCCTGACTGCCAATGTTCTCCAGTACTTCATCTATGAATGGTGTCGAGAATGGATCGTGTACACAAGCATCATTCAACTTTCTGAGGTCCATGCATATTCTTATTTCACCCTTCTGTTTTTTCTCTTGTACTACCATAGGACTCACCCAGTCAGATTCTTCCACTAGTTCAATAATTTTGGCTGCGAGCATTTTGTCTAATTCGTCGCAAACCTTTTCTTTATACTTCGGATTCAAGTAGTAAGGCTGCTGCTTAACTGGCTTCGCGTCGGGTTTCAGGGTGATCTTCATCATCCCTAAGTCGCCAACAATCCCTTTTAAGTCCGTAATTTTGGTTGGGAACAAGTCTTGGTATTTGCAAAGTAACTCAGCAACCTTATCTACCGTGGCATCGTCCCAATAGTCCCCAAGCATTGCATACTTCATCTTCGCCTCTGTTCCAATGTTGACTTGCTTTGTCTTTAGTGGCACGGTGATGTTGGGGTCTTCAAGTGATGGTCCACGAATCTCACGACAGCCTTCCGTTTATGAAATGTTAATATTTCGTGGGTCCTCAACATCCTTCTCAACATTTACGTTGTAACACTCTAGCGTGCAGCTCAACTGTGTCGCCCATTCTGGCTAAAGTGCTTCCTTTGGCTCCTGGGGTATTTTGAAGATAGCTGCTTTTACTACCTGTAGCACATCATCAACAGTATCTGACCAATGATCTTCAAACGTGAAGGTTAACAGAAATCCCTCATGCAAGACATCCCATTCGCTCGAACCATGGTGGAGCTCTGTCTCATTGTACCAATTCATGGGTATGACATCCAGGGTATGATAGAATAAATGTACCCATTCAGGTTGTGGCTCTTCCCCGTAGACGTTGGTCCATTTTGCGAGGTGTGTGCGTGGATCATCTTGTCCGTCATATTTGTCTACTAGCCATATCTGTGGTTTCCCAAATCGTAGGTGCATCATTCTTCTTCATTCGCGACAGTTGTCAAAACTTCCTTGAAGCATACCCCACCATCACGTGGGCATTGCACACAATGCCCGCTTTAGATCATCGAACAACTGCTGTTCTGGTACTGCGCTTTCAAATTTGTTCAAGAATTCATCCACCACTATCAACCCATCATATGTAGGCAGATCCCTTGCCTTTATTGTCATGTAGCATAGGGATCTAACCATCATGTTGCAATTAAGCATTGTTACTTCGTGCAACCGATTCTGCCATCGCTCTATTTCTTCGTCTGAATCTGAAGTGAAAGAGCTTTCACGCTCCCACGAAATCCTTCCATCTGTAGTCAAATTCTCACAATCCTCTTCTCATGTGGTTATCTTGTAAATATAATCAATATCGTCATCATTATCATCATCATGCACCGGTTCAGCGTATAGCGCTCCTTCAGCTGGATCTAGAGGTACTACTACACATAGTGACTTTTTTCAAAGATCATTTTGCACTTCTTCAGATATATGACTCCATTCATATCGGTGGCCTAGTCTATCCCTAGTAGCGCAGGATAGGGATTACTGTCATCGACAATCTCTATCACTTCAAAATCTGCCTACACACTCGCACCTTCAGTATCTACTCTTACCCCTTGCAATCCTCCCATGGGCAAGATCTTTTGTTGGTTTGCCATTCGTAAATGAATAGGAGACCATTGTAGCGTAGGTCTACCCATGCGTTACCATGTTTTTTTTTGCAGTACATTCACGTCTGAACCAAGATCCAAGATTACCTAATCCATTTCATACCCATCGATTTGCGTAGTCAACCTCATTTCCCTTGCTATGCGCAATGCATGGTTTCCAAGTTTCCGGACCACGCGCGGTTCTCTTGACCCCGTGCACCTAGTGATAAATTCCTGTAGTCCTTTTACTGCCTTGTTCTCGCGTAGCAGTTTCATGCATGTCTCCAAAAAGGTAGTGAGCATTGAAGGATCCACCCCTAGTTCTAGTTGATCCTTACTACCTGAAGTGGAGGCCTCCGTGAAGCTCTTCTTAGCTTCCATGAATGTCTCCTTTGCGCGTTCTAAATCAGATTCGGTTTCCTTTGTAAGAGCCTTGCAAACCCACGCACTTTCTTCTGACTGCTTACCTTTATCATCGCTAGTGTTCATACCGCTCCTAAGCATCATGTTTACATTCGAGTCTTATTCGCATGGCTCAGACCTCATCATTTGTAGATTCTGAGTCGGAGGGGGGTGAAGTAGCCCTTTTTCGCGCAATCTAGCTATCAATCTAGGGTAGTCTTTTGCCTCATGATCAAAATGAGTATAGTACAAACATGATGTCCTTGTCGGGTTTGTACAATCACGGGTATAGTGTCCTGGTCCTTTGCAATTGTAACAAATTAGATGTTCGTGAGCCCTTCCTCATCCCATTCCACCTCGTCCTTGACCGCACCCCTGAAATCCAGTGCACGCCATTCCTGCATTTGAGTCGAGGGCTCGCATTTCTATCTACACCCTGTAGGTAGGAGTCTGATCCATCATTAGTTCATAGCTTCTGCAGCTGCATTCATCACGGCCTATCGACCTGCAGAAATTACAAAACAATTGTTGGGAAGTCTGCGTATTCTTCTGCAATAGATGAAAATTATCCATAGTGTGCTTTCCTCCTATCTAACAGATCGTGCACAATAATGTAGGCACCGCACTTGGTCCTTCTTGTGCCTCAGGTCTTAATGGCATCGACCCTCCTCCTGCCAAGTAATTCACGAACACTGGATAATGGTCCTTATCATGCCCTTGGCCTTTGAATTTTATGCACCATACCTCCTCGCGTGCCTCTGGCCAAGATGTCCTATCATGTTTCAAACTCTACATCTCCAAACACATATTTTGCAATTGCACGTGGATTTGTTGGACTCCCAGACCAGGGTCTTATATAGGGGTTTCATGCAATATCATCGCCATTTCCAAAGCTTTGACCTGGGTGGAAATTTTTTGCTGTGACAGTGTCATCCTTAAGTGTGGTGTTAGTGATGCTACAAACCATGCGTGGTGTTGTCCATCCGTCAACGTCATGTTGGCTTCATGAATCATACCCTTCAGTATTTGGTCCAGATGCCAGGGGGTCTCGCCCAGGAGCATCGTGATCTCCTTAAACCCGATGATTGATTGTGTTTCCAACTTTGGCCTGCTAAATTCCCTGTTTAGCGCGGTCTAAATTTCTGTAATTCCTGCATTTGGATGGTCATTAGAATGATTTATGTACCATATTAGTGCGTGATCCTGCAACGCACTCACCAGTGTAGCCTTCTTGATATTTTCATCCACGATGCCTTGTGCTTCCCATACTGCCCTTACCACAATCCAGAATTGGTTCGGATCTTCATTCCCTACTCCTCTGAATGCCGATAGTTTGATCGCACTCGCCATACTGAAATTTGGTGGTGGCGGAAGTGGGGTGGGTGGAGATGGAGGTGAAGAGGGTGAGATGGGTGGTGGTGTAGGTGGAAGTGTTAAGCACAAAATTCGCTGCCTTATCAGATTGACCGCACTTCTCAGAGAGACTTTCGCGAGCTCTTCCTCACTTTCCTGCGAGGGGGAAATTAAGGAATTGGTTTCCAATTCTTCACTACTTCCACTTCTGTAGATCTTCCCACTTCGCGTAGCCCCAAACATTAATTTATTCACATAACTCGCTTTTCACACAATAGAATCTTAATCCAAGTGTTCAAAGATTTGATACACTTACCTCGCGGCCCCTTGAGGAAACGTCGCTCTGCCTCACTGTAGCTAACGGTCGTGTCTACCGTGAACTCAGTGATAAATCCTCCTATAATTTAGTCAAGTGAATGGTCCACAACTTGCACGATCTTATCTCCTGACACTTCTAGTCTGCGCATTAATTTTGGAGTCCACATGATTGGTTTGTCGAGCCTACACCTTCCCTGACTATCTGCTAGATTCACGATCCACTCATATAGCTCAGAAGGAAAGGATGAAAAGAAAATTTCATGGATTTTCATATACAAGCTGCACACCAACCACTGTTCCTTAGATACTCGCGGATTTCTATTTTCCTGCGCCGCGAACACGTGAATCTTCTTGTCCAGCCAACCTTCAATTTCTTTCTTTTTTGGCTTCCAGTTTCACGACATCAGACATCCCTTATGCAGATCCCGGTCCCAGCAACGACATCATTTGTTGGCTTGTATGGGCCTGACCTAGGTTTAGAGGTGATTTAGCCAAACAAATTCTTAATACTACTGGCCCTTTCGACAATAGTCCACGGAGCGCAGACTGAGGTCTCACCTGAAATAGTATGGGAGGGTGCTAGAACTAGGTTTCCACACCTTGGGGATGTCTGATGAGCTTTTGGTGGTCCACAATTTGACCATGCGCACACGTCGCTACATGCACGTATTAGTCCCTCGCAACCTATGATGCTGCCTTCGCACAACCCTACTCGGGGCGCGATCTGTATTATTACCCAAGTTCTTCATTATTAACCTATTATTATCTGATTACTTAACTTATCTATGTAATTCTAGTGATAATTAATAGTATATCCAACATTCATATAAGTGCACGCAATAAACAAAATAGTGAAAATGTATAGAATGCAATAGACAAGAAGATGTACAGAAATTGGAATCAAATTCTCTTTATTATTCTTCGTTCAAGGTTACAGACTCGACACCGCCCTGCGAACTCAGCTTCCGGGGTCCGCGCACTTAGCTGCGGACTCTACTAGGCCTCTGCGCACTAATCTGTAGAGCCTCTTCCTACTACTATGACCCAATACACTTAGACTCTTACTCTATGCTCCAACCATTCATATTCCTCTATCTCTAATCCACTCATTCCTACCTATCTTTACAACTTAGAGCCTCACTCTATTTATACAATCCGCGGACCATGGGTAGGCCGACATGACATTACAATACATTACATTACATTACAACACTTAGGGCGGACAACCCTATGACTCAACCTATACTCCGTGCTCTTCACCCGCAATTCGCGGAGTCTTACAATACATTTTACCAAAACTTGGGCATTGAGCCCCAAAAGATGTTGTGGGTGGATCCAATACCCAACAAGGACTAGGATTCCCATCAAAAGGAATTCCTTGAACGGTGCGCTCCGGATTTGTCACCATATGTCTCAGCCTAAGATCAACTAAGGAGTGAGTGTTGAGGATTTTATCCACGGTCAACTAATTTTATTTTAATCAAATTAACATAACAAAACAAAAGAGGGACAATCTAAGAAAAAGGTTTACCAAGAAACTATGAACTGCAGAATACCTCTCGGCGAACTGAGAAGTACAAGTAGGCAATCTCCCTGAATGTTGTGTTTGGTGTATCACAATGTACAAGGCGGCCGACTCAGTTACCTAAGGATGGATAGAAACCTAGTGTTGTCCTTCCATATATACCTGAAAGTACGTGGGGGTCCAATCCATATTAGAATTGTCTAATGCAAAACCGCACAGTGAGAGCATTCCCATATACTTTACATACTGTAACTAATGAGCCTCATAATTGGGTAATTATATGGGCCTTAATTCACCTCCTAACCTAGTCAAACCAACTATTCTCATAACTTATTGCATACTTTTGATTATATTTTGTTTATGAGATGAGTTAGAGTTGGATATTTTGCTTTGTGGTCTAATGTGCATTTAATGCCAGATTATAGGATAAAAGAAAGGAATTTTGGCAAAGACCAAGGTCAAAACTAGAATGGGACAAGGGAGAGGGATTATAGGAGGTAAATCCTCCTCATTTTCTACCCCTCCATTTGAATATTCCTCCATCATATCGGAGTGCAAATAGTCGAATCATGAGGACTAGAAGGTAGCCGAGAAAGTGAAAGACAAAGCACCAGTTTATCTTGACTTTGGGAGCCCATCCTCCCTAATTTTAAGGAAGTCATTGGAGACTTTAGATATATAAGTAGAGAGGCCTAGGACCTCAGTAGGATTCAGATTTTTATTATAAAACTCTACTCTATTTTCGAGCTGCAAGACTTGTGACAATTTTTTATGTAATCTATTGTTTTGTTAATAATATTGAGTTTTGTTTTGAGCCAGCATTGAGTTAACTCAAAGGGATGAATCTCTTGGGTTAGGGCCCAACCCTAATAGCCAAGTCTCCTCTTTATTGTACATATATGCTAGTGTAGATTCATATCTTAATTGTTCATTTGCTTAGTAGATGTATTTCCATTACAGTTGTGTATATTAGATTGGTTGTGTGATAGTTTGCTTCCATTTGTGCCTTCATTCATGTAGCAAGTTAGCAAGGAGAAAAAGGATCACCACAAGGTTTTCAGCAGGTGTCTCAACCTCACTTCCTCCCTCTGGGACCATGACTTGAGGAAGGGACCCTTTAGCGGCCCCAAAACACAGATTTCTAGTTCTTGTATGAGCTTTGGAGTTTGTTGATTCAGTATTTGGTTAATGTTGTAAGGCAAATTTCATTGTCATATTTTTCCATCTTTGTTTCTGCAATAAGATCTCACCCATGCTTTCATTCCCTTCAGGAACTTTCTTCATTCATAATATAGGAAATTGATTCATGCTTTTCTAGTTTATGAAAATGTATCTTGTTACATAGTTCTGGGAAGACACACATGTTTTAATCAGATAAAGTAATTTAGGAGGAGACCAAGACTTCATCACCAGTAGCCACCTTCCACTCCATCCACCTTAGCCATCCCTTGCTTCACCATCACCCTCACTAGTTTTTCATCATTTTTCATTAAAATTCCCCTATATACATTGAGTGAATCTAGCCATCTCTTATCTTTGATATTGACTCCTGAGTGCTCCTATACCTTCTAACACTCCATTCCACCCATCACACACCTTTCCCAAGCTTTCCAACACCTCACAATTAGCTCACGATCGTATCTTGTAGGTTTCCTGTAATTCCTACAGGATCATCCTGTAGGTTTATAGTACATCCTATAGGTTTTCCTGAAACGGCCTGTTTTGAGGCAAAATTGATGGGAAACCTCTAGGAAGTCACAAAAATCCTCCTAGGACCCCTCCACATCATCCAACCACTTCATAAACCTTCTATCCATCCTTAAAAACCTTCCATCCACCTGTCACATCCACAAGAACAATTAGTTTGCATACTTGATTTTGCCAAAAAAAACCAAAAATGAAAATAGATTTACTTTAGTTTCTTTGCTTGCACATCAGTATTGTTTGAATTTTTTACTTATACAACTTAGATAGTAGCATTTGTTTAGTGTTAATTTAGCAATTCTGCTTAGCATAGCTACTTAAATGGTTAATTAGGGTATGGTGTGGTTTAATATTACATGTTGGTTTTTTTCCATTACTGCAGTAGAGTAACTCTCTTAGAGTAGATTTTCCCTTCTTCCATCAAAGAATCAAGCTTCTTCTGACTCTATAGAAGTCTGGCTTGGAATCCCAATGGTCTCTTTCCAGGTGAACAGTGACAATAGGTAGAACCATCACTTTTACTTGTGCATACAACATTGTCACCTCCAAGTTTGTATGAACCCTGGGTTGATAAGTAAAGTTGGTAGCCCAGGAATTGTAGCATCCTTGCTGCAATACTGGCACTCATCACTTTTTGGTGTCATTTCTGAGGAGGTTTCTGAGTAGAATGTGATTATTGCTTTCTTTTCTTCTATTTCTTGTCTTCAATATTCTGCCATTAGTTTATTTATGAAAAAGTAATATAGTTGTTTCCTTTCTTTCATTTTTCATTATCTACTTTCCTTTCCATTTTGCAAGTAGGATTTCAATTCAACAAGTAGCTTTTTCATTCTGTCAATAATTTTCATTCAATTAGAAATTTCACAAGTACTTTCCAAGTTAAAAAAAAAAAATACAAAACCAACCCAAAAATATTTCATTTCATGCCTCGTAGGAATAGGGACAACTTAGGGAATTGTTTGCCAAACTCCCCCACTACATCCAACAACCAACCTTCTCTCTTCTTCGGTGGTTGTGAACTGGAGGAACCCTTAGGTGAGAAACCTGACATATTCGAAGAACCTACAGGGGAAGAATAAGAAGAGGAGCCCATTCCTACTGAATCAATGGCTGAAAACCGAAATGAAAGAGGGAATAAAGAGAGATTTGAGGGTGCCTTCCCCTTTAGGGAAACCAATGGGTACACTGAGATGAAAAATATAATCCCCTCTGCCCTACCTCATTTCCATGGCCTAACCACAAAGGACCTCGACACTTTCCTATTTGATTTTGTTGTTATATGTCGAGCCTATGACTATACAGATGATGAGCAAAAGCTAAAACTATTTCCTTCTACCTTCAAGGATGCAGCATTGCACTGGTTCATGGGCTTACCTAGAGATAACATCTCAACTTGGGCTTAGATGTAGCAGGACTTTAACAAAAAATATCACGACCACTGTCGGTCAAAGGATACTGTTGTTCGGAAAAGTATCCAATACGGAATGACCCTATCCCACTCTAAGGGTGATAGTACCTCAGCAACAATCAAAGCAAAGCTATTCAAGATTACTTCTTTATGAGATGTAAGAGAGAGGAGGAAGAGATCCACTAACCGATGTCTTCCGCTAATGATTGATCCAATCTTCTCTCTTTGCTGCTTGCTCCCAGCTCCTTGCTCTTTTACTGGCCCAGCGACACCAAGATCCTGTAAAATAACAAGAAAGGGAAACTACAAGAAGCATACATTCATAATTGATTCAATCATTAGAATAAATCAAATATACAAGTATCAATACGCCATTGAGACACATGCATATAGAAGAACCTCAAATGCTTTATTAATGGAAGAAGTAAAGTTCAGGAAGTGATACAACCATAAAAGGCTCAATCCAGCATCACCTCCCAGCAGAAAGAAATCTCCTCTTCACCTCCTTCAAGCAAATCACCCAATAGTTCTATACTCAAACCAACAACACTTCCTTACATTCACAAGATTCCAGCCTCCCTAGACCTCATGAGAGAGCTCTATATATAGGAGATTTGGAGAAAGGATGAGTTAGCTTGAGCTTGGCATGGAGCTGACTAGTGTCCTCTCCCACTTCAGTTATTCTTCAGTTCTTGAGTCCACTTGGAGGTTCTTGCTTCCACTTGGAGATCTAGACCCTCTTACTCATCACTAGGCGAATTCCCTGATCCAAGTGTCATTTTGGAAGCTTCTTGGGCATTGACACCTTGAAGAATGACTATGCCACTTGGCCAAACTCGCCCAGCGCAGGTAGCCTTCATTGGAGTTGACATTCAGCGCAGGTACCGAGTGGAGCAGTTGACATTCAGCATAGATGCTCAGTGGAGCAGTTGACATGATCCAGAAATAGCTTGTTTTTGAGTGTTTTCAGGTGGAGAACTGACATTTAGTGTTGTGGTTTGCTGACCTTGTTCCTCTAGGGGTAGGAACAACATGTTTAGGGACTTTGGATCCCTTAGATTATCGACATTTCATGCTTCATGCTGTAAGGCACAAAAATGTCTATAACAGTTGCCCCCTAAAGTATGAGGTCGTTTATCGGGTGAAATGCTTTATCAGGAGGATCCGAAGTTCATTCAATCGCTGAGAGGTGACCTGTAATAGAATACAATACAATACATTATTTTTCATTCTGCTTTCATGATCTAGCTGAGGCGGGCATTCCCATGCTCAGCTTTATAAATTCATTTTGGTACATAGAACAGACGATCGTCTGATGATAGACTGATAATTCTCTGCTGAAATTATCATCCTTTGAGTAGGATGATCATCTGCTGCAATGATGTACATGTCAAATGTCTTTATGTTTCCTGAATATATATCATAGCCCGGATGGATGAAACTAGATCCGGGGTCTTCAAACTCATTCGATATTCACTCTAAGTACAAGTCGATCCATGTGAGAATTGCGCTGAAGTCGAACATGGAAAGACATCGCTTGATTACCGGTCAATGATGTAAACCGTTAACAAGCGCGAGAGGAATCACCGATAATGATAATGACCCTCAAGGTACTGCAGTACAATTCATGTGGTGTGAATATAGGACTTGGCGTCGAACACCATGCGAAATCTTCTGGTCGAAGGTCATTGATGTATACCTGTCGCCGGAAGTGAGAAACTTGCCATTGAGGCATGCAAGCTTCAAAGTACTGAGGGGGTTGTTCCTAGATCAACTTCTTGGATAATGAGCTGAAGTCGACAAGAAGTGATCCGTCAAAGGAGGGCCTTAATGAATCCCACATCAGTGACACGGAATGGAGTTAATGATTTTAGTGGAGGTGAAAACAATCTGTGAAATATGATTCAGGGTGGCGATCATGGGTGGATGAAGGATAATGTATGGCAGTGGATGGGACACGGTTGACTCTTTCTGAACAACATCTCTTGAACATATAACGACACTGATGCGATGGATCGGTAGCATTACCCCAAATGTGGATGGTTTGGCGAAGACCATGGTGATGAGACCGGTGAATGAAACAACCCAACCCGATGTGATACGGAGGAAAAGTGTCATGTTCAAGAGCGACTTGCTACCATTAAAGCTTTGAGGTTCTCCCAATTTTTCCCCAGTCATTTCTAACCAGTACCTCTTTATTTTTGTCAAGCTTGAGGAGGATAACATATGCTTGTTCTATAACCTGCCCTTCGGGCAAGCCCATCGCTATGTTTTAACGAGCCTAGCGATAGGGAAACTCGTTCTCGTCTAAAGACAAGTTTGTCGCTATTTAATCATTTTAACGAGTCTAACGACAAGGAAAACTCGGTCCTTTTCATTTTTAGAGAGTCTGAAAAGGTACAGAAAGTTAACTCCAAAATTCCTTTTTCGTCATCTAATCCCTTAAGTCCGAAAAAGTATAAAAATATACAGAAGGGATGAGTTTTCGATAATTTTAACGAGCCGAATAAAACAAGCGCTCGACCTTTTTGTGTAATAATCCCTCAGGTCCAAAAAGATTAAAATCTAGAGGAGGGATAGCTCTTCCGATCACTTTAACGAGCTGGAAGGCCAAAACTCGGCAAACTTTTCATATTTTACGAGTCAGTTGAAAAGAGCTCAAAGAAGACTCGTCTTTTGAGGAACGAGTGATAAACAGGGATAGCAGTAGATTCCAGGTACAGGTTGTAATTTTCCAATCACGGCAGTGTCACAAGGATGGCTAGGTGAAATCACTCTTCGCAGTTGTTCCTCAAAATGGGTAAACAATCATATGGGGGTGAACGATCGGCCAAATGGAATGGAGGTGGCAGGTGCAAACACGACCAAGGCTTTTTATGGCTAATAAATTTACGATCACAATGGTTATTTACCGAAATAGGTTCATTTTTTAATGAGCTTAAACTCTGGAGGAAACTCTTGCTCACGCTTTTCTATTTTTTAACGAGCATAAATTCCACGGTAAAACTGCTCGATCTTATGTTTATTTTTTAATGAGCATGAACTATGTGCTAAAACTGCTCGGATCTCTCTTTTCTATTTTTTAACGAGCATAAATTCCACGGTAAAATTGCTCGATATTATTCATGTTGCTGTGCTTTATTCTATCAAGACTTTTAATCATACTCTTGGGTGCATGCAGATGTTGGTCCTGTTCGTCCAGCAGTTCGTCCGAGACCGCCAGTTGCTGCCCCGGCAGCAGAGCCTGCTAGGAGAGCTATTCTTCGCGACCTTGACGATACTGAGACCCTTACAGCTGTGCAGGAGCAGGTTGAGAGCCTTACTCTCGGCATTCCCGATGTGAGGATTGATGAGTTACCTTTACAGCTGCAGCGACACACCACTGGCGTGCCTAGACGATGGACTCGTCTCTTGCGCATGATTGCACAGGTCGTGACGTGCTATCATGAGCACCACTAGGCTAGGGTGCCCCCTAGCATCTTTTTGAGTTTTAGGTCATATGACCAATTTTGTCTTGGTTACAGAACATTATGTATGAACTATAAACAGCTTATATGTATTTTGATTTTCGAGTTTTATTCTGTTTGAGTTATATGATCCATATGTACAATCTTTGATGATGTGTCCTTTTTATAAATGTTGCAAATGTCTATATAACACATAGTTTGCTAATGAGTCGGTTAATGTGTTTAAGTTTCTTGAAATATGTTGATATTGAATTGAATCAAATCGTCTTTCCAAGATCTTAACCCTTAGAAACATGCGATAAATAGCTGGATTGCGAACAGAATATATACCATTGAGTTGTAGTATTACGAGTTGTGAGTCTAGCCTGACGATTAGTCAGCGTATGCCACGTGTGATGGCATCAGAGAGTAGTTCTATCAACGCGCTATACTCAACGATGTTATTCGTTGATTGCCCAATACACACACCTCTGAAACTTACTAACTCGCCGCTTGGATAAAAAATGGCCCAGGCTGCGGAAGATAGGTTCCGCGAACTACGACTCGCTCCGTCGGCATATCCAACACATGTCTCCAGAAGGTTTGACATCTGCAACAAATGAAAAAGGTGGATCACTCGACCAGAACAAATACTTTAGCGAAAACAAAATACAACAAAAGCATGCAGGTTACTATTTAAGCATAGTAACGCTTGAGGTACAACCCGTTGCGGGGCTGCGCCAGTGGAATTCCATCGTAATCCATTAACTCGTAGGCTCCTTTTTCTAACACCCTTTTAACAATATAGGGGCCCATCCATAAGGACTTGAACTTACCTGCTCCCAATTTATCGGATTCTTGGTCATAAAGCAAGACCAAATCACCTTCTGAGAAGACACGGGGTTTGACATTTTTGTCGAACTGAGCCTTGACTCGTTTCTTATGGGCCTCGTTAGCCAAAGTGGCATCACGACGGGTTTCATCCAACTGGATTAATTCGAAGAAACGAGCCTCTTCTTCTGAAGTTCTGGGGAGAAGATCGATTGCGAGTTTAAGTGACGAAATTTCGCACTGGATTGGCAAGACTGCTTCCAGGCCATACACCAGTTGAAAAGGTGTGAACCCGGTTGCGTTCTTTACTGAGGTTCGGTAAGCCCATAAAGCTGAGTACAGGATTAGGTGCCACCTTCTTTTATGAACCCCGATCATTCTTTGCAACATACGCTTCAGGACCTTGTTGATTGCTTCAACTTGTCCGTTGGCTTGCGGATAATATGGGGTAGAGCTGTCGTGAGATAGCCCTAGCTTGGCAGCTAATTCGACCATCATGTGATTGCGAAAATGTGACGCATGATCTGTAACTATAGCCTATGGTACGCCGAACCTGGCGACTACATGATTGAAAAAGAAAAGGACAGTTGTTTCACCAGTGTTATCCAATGTAGGCATCGCCTCGGCCCATTTGGTAAAATAGTCAACAGCGACTATAATATACCCATGCACCCCGGTCAAGGTGGGGTTACATTGCATGAAATCAATGCCCCACTTGGTGAAGGGCCCAACAGCAACTATCGGCTGTAAAGGTGCGGGTGGTCATCTGGTTTTGCTATCAAAAATTTGACAAGCATGGCAACTTCTGACTGCGGTTATGCAATCTTTGAACATGGTTGGCCAGAAGTATCCTGCTCGTAAGATTTTTTGTGCTGTTGCATATCCAGATTGATGCCCCCCACACGCGCCTGAATGACATTCATTCAGGGCTTTTTCGGCCTCCTCATGGGTAAGGCACCTCCTCAGAACCGTATCGACACCACGACGGTAAAGTGAATCACCGACGATCATGTAGTCTTTTGCTTGGTATCGTATACGTTTTTGTTCGGAGCGAGAGGTGTTTGGCCTGAACTTTTGGGTTTGGAGATAAACTATGATATATCCATACCACTCATCGCTTGCAGATATGAGAAACAAACTTTCGTCCACGATTGACTCTTCCGATGTTTCATCGTTGGACGATGATGGGAAATCACATAATAATTTTGCAAAAACTAGAGCTTTCTTTGATTTGGATTTTACAAATTCCAGATCAAACTCTTGAAGGATCGCTATCCATTTTGAATATTTTCCCCCCAGAAACTGTCGCGACAGTATATAAGTCATGGGGTTGCAATCTGACAAGATGGTAGTTTTCCGAAAGAGGACATAATGTCGAAACCTTTGAATCGCTTGAAGAGCTGCAAGCGCTAGTTTTTCAACATAAGAATATTTACTTTCTGTATCATTTAAGTTTTTACTTAAATAATATATAGGATGTTCAATTCCATCGACTTCTTGAACTAAAACCATCGCAATGGTCGTATCCGTTGCAGCCAGATACAGGTTAAAATCTCTTTGATAGTCTGGGGCGTACATTAATGATGCTTTTACTAGACAATCTTTCAGAGCATCAAAGGAAGCTTGCGCCACCTGGTCCCAGACAAAAGGTACATCCTTTTTCAAAAGACGAGTATAACCCTTAGAAAGTTCTGCGTAATTTGGAATGAACCTCCTCAGAAAGTTTGCTTTCCCTTGGAGTTTCTGAATCTGAAGCAAATTTGAAGGTGGAGGCAAATTAATGATTGCCTGAACCTTACAGGGGTCGAGACGAATCCCATCCTTAGAGACTACAAAGCCAAGTAAACGACCAGAACTGACGCAAAACACACATTTGTGTGGATTGAGTCTTATCTTGTAGTGTCGGCAACGTAGAAATATCGCTCTTAAATGCTGTGGATGATCAGTCCGCTTTCGCGAATGAGCCGGAAGATCGTCGAGATAAGGTTGAACAATGTTCTTGATGTCATGGAAGGCATAATTCATTGCCCTCTGAAACATCTCCCCTGCGTTCTTTAAACCAAAGGGTAATTTTCGATAAGCGAATGTGCCCCACGGACAAATAAATGCAGTCTTTGACTAGTCATGTGGGCGGATATTTATTTGATTATACCCGGAAAATCCATCCATAAATGAAAAGATTTTACATCCGGCGCATTCATCAATTATCTGGTCGATGAAGGGTGTAGGGTAGTTGTCCTTCGGACAAGCTTGGTTTACATCCCTATAATCGACACACACTCTAATCGTCCCTTGTTTCTTCACAACAGGGACAATATTCGATACCCAATCGGTTAGAGGAACCGGGTAGATGAATCCAGCATGGAGAAGTTTTTCAACTTCTGCCTTAATGGCCGCGGCTTTCTTGGGGTGCACCTGCCGAAGCCGTTGTCTTACTGGTTTGACATCAGGATACATTTTAATTTCATGTTCAACGATACTCGAGTCAATGCCTGGCATTTCATCATATGACCAAGCCAAGACATCTCTAAATTCGTGAAAAAGAGCGTTATATATTTCCAGTTCTGAAGGGGAACAACCTTTGCCGACATAAATATTCTCTACAACATCTGTCTTGGTCGAGATATTTATGGCTATAGTCTCTTCAATATTGGATAGGTTTCGCTCGGAATCCACCGTATTTACAGTATTTGTTAGGAATTCAAATACTGAAGGGTGATAAAGGCCACTTGGAGTATCTTCTTCATATTCTGGAAGAAGGGAACGATGGTGGTGATCATTCCATGGTTCCCCCTCAATCATCATTGATTGTAGGATTCCTTCGTCAGTCCCATGTACTTTCGACCAAGGATCTAATGGGGTCCCATATTCTCTAGACCTATCTACCCAAACGCTTGACGAGCGTTGATTTGGGCTCGCCTCCCATGCTTGAAACATTGATTGCTACAATATTTCCAAAGGGCTTGGGGACAAAACCATTGCACGATCCATGTTGACCTTCGTGGAAGATATCATGTTGCAGGTCGCTACAAACAGTATATTTCCCATATAAATAGGAGGTGGTAGCGCGAAAGTTCCCATCAATGTGGGGTCTTTCAATAATCCTACTCCGATATCTTGAATCGAATGGTTACTCTCATGGATCATGGGAATGCTTCCTGTAACTTGTGAACCATTAGGGAGGAAGTTCTGTTGGTCGACGACCATTATCCCTCCTTCAAACGGGAATGCGATCTTCCTAAAATAAGTCGACACAACAGCTGCCATGGCATAAATCCATGGTCTACCCAGTAGGATGTTATAGTCAAGATTTCCATCAGTGACCTCAATATCAATTTCTACTGTTTTTCCTCCTAGTTCAACTTTCAAGTTATTAAGGATACCGTAAGGGGTATAAGTCCTTCCGTCGAAAGATTTTAATGTCGTCGATGATCGAGACAAGGTTGGAGATCCTAAATTTTTCCAGCAGCTCATCGACATAATACATGTCGATGCCCCCTCATCAATAATTGTTCTGTGAACAGTTTTGTTGAGGGCTTTCACTTGAATAAGGAAAGCTAATTGAGCTGGTAACTGAGGATCATATCCTTTGTGATCAAAGGATACAAGATTGGAATCCTTAGGATCAACCCCACCAATAGCTGATAACAACGCCTGCCTTTGGGTTGGACAATTTTGTAGTACCTCAAGAGTCAACATAGCGGATGGCGATTGTGCCAAATCTTCCACTATGTTATAATGTTGCGCCGCTCTGGAGCGAGGATTAAATGTCGACTTGTGTACTACACCCTTTGGCGGTTTTATTGTTAATTCAGGGATGATGGGTGGTACAACTTCTGCCGAAGTTGTTGTCGAACTACTTGGTTGATCTTTACCTTTTTCGTTCGACAGCTGAGGATTCCCATAATCTTTGTTCCTTGTCGAGATCAAAGCATCATTCTGCTGTTTTGAAACCGACAACATAAGTACTTGCGACGGGGAAGCATTTCCACTATCAACCAGATTTTGACCTGGGTTGGGAAATGGATCAGTTAACACAGCTGAGGTTTGGGAACTTTTAAAGAACCTTTTTAACTCAGCTTTGAATGGGCAATTCTTTGTGTAATGATCCTCTTCATCACATATTTGACATGGATAAATTTGTTTCCCTTGCCCAGGAGGGTTTGAAGAATTTTTCCTAGGTGATGATTCACCTTGTTTCTTCTTCTTCCCTTTGTTTTGTTTCTTCTTGCTTCCTGGTTGATTGGTTTCTTTGCCCTTATCTACTGATACGGCATTTACTTCCGAAGAAAGAATTTCTTCTTTTGCATTTTGATCCGAATTATTACGGGCTTTCTTTGACGAAGCCTTTATCGATTTCGTGTTTGCTGTGCCAATCACGCCATCACTGGCATGAGAGTCACTATTTGATTTAGGAGGGGGAGGAATTGAAAATTCCGGTCTAGGGGCGTCAGGTATTTTGTCGTAGAGCGTGCCGGACTGAGTATAAACTAAGTCCAAATATTGTGCACGAGCAATAACTTGCTCCTCTGTTACGACTCCCCCCTTGGCCACATCTTCCGTAATAGCCGGAAGTAACGACTTTATGAACCATTCAGCTAATAGCTGATCGGGAACATATGTTTTCACCATCCTACGACGACGACGCCACTCATGTATATGATCAGATATATGGGTGGCAGTTGTCTTCTTGAAGTTGGTTAATATTTCTGTTCCCGTTTCATACCTTATCGGTAATTGAAAATGGGTCAAGAAAGTCGTGGCTAGGAAACTAAAATTGTCGAAAGAGGCTCTTGGCAATTCAATATACCATTTAGTCACTGGACCTGTCAATGTCCTCTGAAACAGGCGAAGCCTTATTGAATCGTCGTTTAGGGTGTTCGACGAACACCACAGATGAAAAGTCATCACGTGATTCGATGGATCTTCACCTGGATTTCCATTGAATTTAGGAATGTCAGATGGAAGTTTATGAGGAATCGCTGGCCACCAAAGGGCATAAGCAATCGGATCGTTGGTTAACCGGTGTAAATCGGGTAACTCTAAAGTTGCCACGAATGGTAACTGTTGATTCAGGTTAGGCGAAGCATAACTAGGGTACGATGGAATCGCTTGAGCACTGGGCCTTTGCATACCAGCATAATGTAATTGATGCTGGTATGACTGATATGGTTGGTGGACTTGACCACTATAAAGTGGTTGGTTTTGACCGTTCTGGATATACGGTTGTCCACTATTCGCAAAGATCTGTTGCTCAGAACCTTGGTATACTTGCTGGAATTGCGGTTGTTGGTATTACACCAGCCATGGTTGTGAAGCCATGTTTTGTTGTGCCATGCTAACCATTGGACCGAGGTGTAGGGTAATTGTACCCGTTTGTACTTGTGTCGCCCCACCAGTTGGCGATTGTGGTTGTAACCCATGATCAAGTGGCTGTTGCATTACAACCTGAGGAATCTGAGGTTGACATGCAACAGGTATCGCTTGAACTTGTGACACTGTTACAATAGCCGGTGTGGTTGGGATGTTCGTCACAGGTACACACTGTTGCATAGAATATACAACCCTTGGTTGTTGAGGTAGCATAGGTACCCAACTACTTGATGCAATTCCAGTATAACCTGAATACTGTTGAGAATTGCCGTATGGATATCCTCCTGGAGGAGGTAATGAAAGGGCATACTGCCCCCCATACGGTAGCAATCCGGAACTCAGAGGGATTGTTAGGCCTTGAGGACTAGATGGCCCAAATTGACCTCCATGAGGATCAATCTGTCGAGTCTCAACATAAGAGTTGCCGGGTATTACTCCGGATGAACAAACTGGAACAGACCACACTGTCGAAATAGTCCCTTGGTGGACTCCTTCTAGCTGTTGAGAACTAGTTGGGACAGCTGGTATGCCGGCAAACATCGTCGGAGTGACGGCAGGGGCTTCTGCTGTCGCTGTGTCATTTGACACAGTCCTAGATGATGACGGTTGTTCAGACATTTTAAGTCTATCCAATAGATTGCCTAGCGATTCTACAGGAACTTCTACTTGTGGTGGATTAACTTCTGATGAAGGAAATAGAGTGACCCCGACTCCAAAATGAGTTGGAGTACTTGCTTGCGGATCCTCTGCAATTTCCTCTATCGCAATCAAACCCGATGGAAGAGGAAGACCGTCAGGTCCGTAAAATATTTCTGGTGCCGAAGAAGTGGTTGTTTCGACAGCTACAGTTGTTTGAGGGACAAAACTCTCTGGACCGGTTACAGATGGAACTGGTTCAGTTATACAAGTATTTGCCCCCAGACTAGGATCAGTATTACTGTCCTTTTGTGGCTGTTGAACTTCTTCTATAGAGGCAGGGTTTCCAGAAATGTTTGGAGTAACCGGAACCTCAGATGTAGTTGGAACACTTGTTCTAACTTTTAAAGGAGATTTTGAACCGGTTAAACGAGTTCGCTTTGTCCGTAATGTTTTCGATTCCGGAGACAAAGACGGTTGACTCGTAAGCCTCCGCGAACGACGGGGTTTCAATTGAATTTCTTCCACGATTGCGGATTACTCGATCAACCAAAATATTAAAAGGGGAAATTTGTGTTTCCGAATTGAATGAATTTTATTAGACGCTTTTAGACACAACTTGCTTTTTCACTTTTTAAGAGTCGAGAAAAAGCTAAAGATGACTCTAGTCTCCTTCGATGTTTTAACGAGCCCGAAGTGACAAATGCTCGGATGGAATTTTTCAGTTATAGAGTTTGAAAAAGGCCAAAAGAAACTGCTCTGGAGATCTAGGCAGAGGGTGTGCCAAACCTTTCGCAAAACCACAGAATACGTTTTACGGTACGGGTGGTCGATCTTCGTGAATGCTGTTTTCACTGCATTGCGATCAGTAGGGCGGCCGACACGACTTCCTATGGATAAAAGATTTGTTCCTATAGGGGTCTCCCAATATATACGCGACGGTACGTGGGAGCACAAGTCCGTATTAGTGCCACCGACTCTCAGGAGGAATCACCCACCTTCGTCGAGATCGACAGTCACTACGTTTAACGACACCGGAACACGTCTCTAGCTTAGACCTCTATGTGTTTGCGTTATGTTTCAAAGCGTTGTTAGGTTCATTCAATATATTTTAAGTTGATCTTTTTAAAGTTTGCCTTTCAAGGTTCACCACGAGATGTTTGATACAAATTCCTAAATGCAGTCTAAGATGAGAAGCAAGCTTTTTCAATCTTTTCGACTTATGAAAATCTTAACTACTGAGGGAAAAGAAAGACATCATCTTTTCACACAGATCAAAGAGAATACACTAATGCACTTTTCCCTAAATCAACATGCAAACTTATCAAATGCAAAATGCGGAATGTAGGTATTTATTTTCTCTTTCTTAATGTTGGTGCAATACAAAAAGAAAGCTGTTGTATAATTTTGAATTCAATTTCAAGTGAAAGCAAACAAGCTTGTCCAAAATCAAAAGACACCTTAAGATTTACTTGTTTCGACACTAGAAATATATAAATTCAAACCATATGACGAAAGAAAAATCTCAATCAGCTATGAACAGCAAACAAACTAACTCTTAAGATCAAAACGACACTCTATCACAGGTCTAGATCTAAGAGGCCACAGCAAGACTAGTTCACTTTCGTTATGGGAAACTGCAAATGATACAAGAAATACACAAAGAACAAACACAGTTTCTTTATACAACCGAGGTGGAATAGTGGCAAGGAAAGTTGGTTTCAGATAGGTACATTGACTGGTAACAGGCTGCAAAAACAAGGGTGAAAACAGGGCAATGAACAGGAGGAAACCCCAGTAGCACTAGGCAAAACTGGTTCAGCGCAGGTAGTACACTGGCAGTTTGACCTTCAGCGCAGGTAGCCCCTTCGGGAACTGCGTTGAAATGCAGACTGCCTTCACAGTGCTGCACTGAAGATTCAAACTTTCATTTTTCTCAGTTTCCGAGTCACAGATTGCTCAAAAATTCACAGTTTTTGGCCAAATCAGAAGCTATCAGTCAAGTACACACTAAGGGATGAAAAGGAGGATGAAAAGCTATCACTAAGAGCTATTTAGAGTCCTTGTGAATCAGCTCTTCAAATCATAAACATGCCCAGAAACTGAGCTAGAGTAGCTGCCCTCTACTTTGCATTTGAAAGATCCAAATGCACTTCGATTCGGTACTCCATGTGTTTATGAAATGAATAGCAAAAAACACAAACAACCAACAAGATACGATCCCCAGCGGAGTCTCCAATTTGTTGTTGGGAAAAGTATCCAATACGGAATGACCCTATCCCACTCTAAGGGTGATAGTACCTCAGCAACAATCAAAGCAAAGCTATTCAAGATTACTTCTTTATGAGATGTAAGAGAGAGGAGGAAGAGATCCACTAACCGATGTCTTCCGCTAATGATTGATCCAATCTTCTCTCTTTGCTGCTTGCTCCCAGCTCCTTGCTCTTTTACTGGCCCAGCTACACCAAGATCCTGCAAAATAACAAGAAGGGAAACTACAAGAAGCATACATTCATAATTGATTCAATCATTAAAATAAATCAAATATACAAGTATCAATACGCCATTGAGACACATGCATATAGAAGAACCTCAAATTCTTTATTAATGGAAGAAGTAAAGTTCAGGAAGTGATACAACCATAAAAGGCCCAATCCAGCATCACCTCCCAGCAGAAAGAAATCTCCTCTTCACCTCCTTCAAGCAAATCACCCAATAGTTCTATACTCAAACCAACAGCACTTCCTTACATTCACAAGATTCCAACCTCCCTAGACCTCATGAGAGAGCTCTATATATAGGAGATTTGGAGAAAGGATGAGTCAGCTTGAGCTTGGCATGGAGCTGACTAGTGTCCTCTCCCACTTCAGTTATTCTTCAGTTCTTGAGTCCACTTGGAGGTTCTTGCTTCCACTTGGAGATCTAGACCCTCTTACTCATCACTAGGCGAATTCCCTGATCCAAGTGTCATTTTGGAAGCTTCCTGGGCATTAACACCTTGAGGAATGACTGTGCCACTTGGCCAAACTCGCCCAGCGCAGGTAGCCTTCATTGGAGTTGACATTCAGCGTAGGTACCGAGTGGAGCAGTTGACATTCAGCGTAGATGCTCAGTGGAGCAGTTGACATGATCCAGAAATAGCTTGTTTTTGAGTGTTTTCAGGTGGAGAACTGACATTTAGTGCTGTGGTTTACTGACCTTGTTCCTCTAGGGGTAGGAACAACATGTTTAGGGACTTTGGATCCCTTAGATTATCGACATTTCATGCTTCATGCTGTAAGGCACAAAAATGTCTATAACAGATACTAAAAAGAAATTTTTAGGACGACCATAGGCCATGATGAATCCTTAGAAGACTACGAAGAAAAATTTCAGCTCAGTTACAAAAGGGCTAGGCACACACTTGACCCTGAGTCACTAAAGTTGGTCCTACTTAGGGGAGTAAGAGAAGATCTTTTGGATACCTTACATTTGTTAGCAGGAGGAGATATCTACCAATTACCCTATGAGGATATCAATACTATCTTTAGAAACCATTCTAGGGTGGCCATGAAAAAGGGTAGGGGTAGTCAACCTATGGCTAATACATCATCTTCCAACTCATCCATCAAGGGTGAAATTGGAAACATGCTGGAAGATTTCAAAAGTGAGATGTTGAAAACCCTTGCCTTGCAAATGGACACCATGAACATTAAAAAGAAGCAGGAGGAAGCAGAGATATCCTTGGCCATATTTTTCCCTAGATGCACCAGGAGGCATCTTAGGAATGAATGTCCATTGAACTGTATTGAAATTTTCTCAATCTGTGAAGAAAACCACTCCACAGATAAGTGCCCTTCTTTACCCAAACTCAAATCTATATATCAAGGAGTTGAAGGGGTCACTGAGCAACTTTGCTACATTAACCAAAGGAGACCTCCTGGGCCTAGACCATACCAGCAGGGCATTTAAGGGTTATCCCATGCATATTACAACCCCAACCAAACCACAACTTTACCTTCTTAGGGACCCCCTCCTCATCCTTCCTGGTCTAAACCCCCTCCTTGGTCCTATGTATCTCAGTATCATTCCCAACTAGCCAACCAATCATTTCAACCTTATGCTCCGCCACAACCTTAGTGGAACACACCACTCCAGGGGTGGAGGCCCCAATACAACAATGCTCCAGCTCTATTGCCTCCACCACCTTCCCAACCATTGTTCCTACACTCTGTGCCATCCAAGCAACCCCATATGCATGCCCAGACAAATCCAAACCTGAACAATAGGAAGGCTCAACAAGTATACAGTGGAGAGACATCATATCCAGCTTATGTTGTGGAAATCCAGGAGATTAACCTGAGATCTGGGAGAATTCTCCCGGATAACCAACCTCCCCCTCCACCTAGGGATATTGAGGAAGAAATATAGGAAAGCAACCTTAAAGTAAATCCACCCTTTTTTGAGAGATTAGCAAAACCACTCCAGCCTACCCCAAAAGAGACTGAACTTCTAGGAGAATTGAAAAATCTATGTGTAAAGATCCCCCTTCTCCAGGAAATAAAAGATGTTCCCATTTATAATAATTTGATTAAGGAGAAATTCTTCAAGCATCTAGGGAGGCAAAAAGGGATGCCCCTACCATTAATGTCATTGGGAAACTGTCCGGCTTAATGCTAGGGTAGTTAATATGTCCAAAATATTTGGACCCTGGAAGCCTTGTCGTAGATGTGCACATCAATGGCACCATTGTCCCACACACTCTGATCGATCTTGGGGCTACCTTTAATGTGATGACCAAGGACGCCATGCTTAATCTCAACCCCCAAGGGTCATTGAGGAAGACCACAACAGTTCTGCAACTTGCAGACCGTTCCACAGTAACCCCTGATGGAATTGTGGAGGATGTGATAGTCTCCATTGACTCTTGGGAGTACCCTATAGATTTCCTAGTTCTCCAACCTAAGGCTAAGCTTACAGGTTATCCTCTCATCCTTGGGAGGCCATGGTTGGCCACAACCTATGCTTACATTAGCTACAGAGCTTGGAATATGACCATCAAGAAAGGGCATATGTCCAAGCAGTTAGTCTTATACCCTCCTGCTCAACCTTCTTTAGAGAATGATTTACCTTTACGGTTGGAGGAGGAGGAAGAAGATGACATTTATTCTACCAAACTTTATGCTTTGGAAGCAACCATGGGAGGAGGATAGTAAGATGAGGATGACTTGATTGAACACCTGCTCCAAATTTCAACTCCCAGTTCATTACCTTTGGAAGAAGCAGTAAAGGAAACCTAGAACAATCATCCAATAGACTTATGCTTGGCCAATTCCAACCCACTCCATGTCAAAACCATAGAATTTGGCCTTGAGAAAACCTTGAAAATCAATCCATGTCTTTTTGCTCTCAAAGAGGAGAATCTATGCAACATGTTAAAGGCAAATCTAGAAGCCTTCGCTTGTAGTTACAAGGAAATGAAGGGAGTACACCCCTCAGAAGGTACTCACCACATATACATCAAAAAAGGTTGCAAGCCAATTTGGAAACCACAAAGGAGGATGAATCGGTCTCTTTAAGATATAGTCAAAGAAGAACTACAAAAACTGCTAGATGTAGGATTCATTTACCCTATCTTCGACAGTGAGTGGGTCTCTCCTTTGGTGTTAGTTTCAAGAAAAATGGTAAGTGGAGTATTTGTGTCGATTACAGGGAGTTGAACAAATCCACAAAGAATATCATTTTCCTCTACCCTTCATTGACCAAGTGCTAGACGGCCTAGTAGGGAAAAGGTTTTTCTCTTTCCTAGATGGATTCAGTGGGAACAACCAAATCTAGATCTGCCTGGAAGACTAGGATAAGACCACATTCACATGTCCTTGGGGTACTTTTGCCTATAGGGTCCTTCTTTTTGGCCTATGCAATGCTCCTGCCACCTTCCAGAGAGAAGTCTTGAGTATTTTCACTAAATTAGTCCATGATGCGGTGGAGATTTATATGGATGATTTTACACCTTATGGTTGTGATTTTCAAGAAGCCCTGTTTAACCTAGGAAAAGTACTACACAAGTGAATTGAAATGAATATGTTTCTCAGTACTGAAAAATGTGAATTCTTAATGACTACAGGGACCATGCTAGGTCATTCAATATCTCAACACGGACTACAAGTGGACCCAAACGAAATAGCCATCATCCAAAGGGTCCCACCTCCTGAAAAGCAGAGAGATGTCAAAATTTTCCTAGGGTTAGTTGGATACTATCAAAGTTTCATAAAAGACTTCCGCAAGTTGGCCTCTCCTTTATTTGGTTTTTTGGCCAAAGATTCTGAGTTTATATGGTCAAAAGTAGTCAAGAGGCCTTAGACATCCTAAAGGATAAGTTAACCACTGCACCAATTCTTCGAGGCCCAAACTGGGCCCCGCCCTTCCATATTCATGATGATACCTCAAGCAAAGCCATAGGAGCAGCCCTAGGTCAGATAGATGAAAGATTTCCTTATGCTATCGATTTTATCAGTAAGAACTTATCAAAGGTTGAATTAAATTATAAAGTGACCAAAAAGGAAATCCTAGCTGTTATGCATTCGTTAAACAAATTTAGGCATTACATTATAGGCTATCAAACATTTGTGCATACTGACCATGCTGCAATCAAATATTTAATGAACAAACCAGATGTGAACGCTCAAATTATAAGATGGTTACTTTTATTACAGCAGTTTGATCTAACCATTATTGATAAGCCTGGTAAGGAAAATGTGGTTGCAAACCTTTTATCTAGGGTAAATTTTCCTACAGGTGAAGAAGGAATGGTGGATGACTAGTTACCGGATGAGCACTTGTTTGCTATTTCAGTTCTCTCTCCATGGTTTGCTAATATAGAAAACTATTTGGTATCAACACAATTCCCACCAAACTTGTCCTCCAAAGAAAAGAAAAAGATAGTCAGGAGAAGCACCCCCTTCACTTGTATTGGGGGAAATATTTTCAAACTTGGCCCAGATCAAATATTGAGAAGGTGTGTCAGGGAAGAGGAAGTCTTTAACATCCTTCTAACCTATCATGATGGGCCTTGTGGAGGTCACTTTGTAGCAAAGAGGTCAACATTCAAAGTGTTACAGGAAGGTTATTATTGGTCCACTCTTTATCATGATGTGAAAAAGTACACTAATCAGTGTGATCAGTGCTAGAGGATGGGAAGACCTACTCCAAGAGATGAAATGCCTCTGCGGCCTCAAGTGACTTTCAATCCATTTGACAAGTGGTGCATGGACTTCATTGGGCCTATTGACCCTCCTTCAAAGCAAAAACAATACATTATTGTGTGCACTGATTATTTGACTAAGTGGGCTGAAACCAAGGCAATTAAGGCAGTAACAGAAGAGAAGGTGGTTGAGTTCCTAAGGGAGAATGTATTCTACAAATTTGGGTACCCTAGAGAGCTGGTCATATACCAAGGCAGCTAGCTTACCTCCAACATGATTGAATACCCACTCAGCCATCACAATATCAAGCATATGACCTCCACTCCCTATCATCCACAAGATAATGGGCAAGTGGAGGTGACCAACATAGCACTGGAGGGCATCTTAACCGAGGTGGTGAGCATCAGCAGGAAGGATTGAGCATAAAGACTAGTTAAGGCCACCTGGGCCTATAATACCACATGAAAGACCATCACTGGATTCACACCCTATGAGATGGTCTATGGGAAAAAGGCCTTGTTGTCCATTGAATTTGAATATAACACATTAAGGATGGCAGTGCAACTACATTTGGATCTCAGCAGTGCACAGAAAGAGAGATTATTCCAACTGAATGGATTGGATGAATTTAGAATGCAAGCCCTCTTACATACAAAGGTAGTTCAACTTCAGAGGAAGATCTGGCATGATAAAAATATTAAGGAGAAGTAATTTCAAGAAGGTGATTGGCATTGTTATATGATTCTAGGTATAAATACTTCAAGGGAAAGTTAAGAACAATATGGCTTGTGTGGAGTACTAAAAAGGTATGTTTTTGATGATCATTTAAGTGGCTTTTCAGTAGAACTTGTAAACCTTTTTGCATCATGAACTTGGAAAACGATAAAGAATTATAACAAAACTTAACCGCTAACAATTATCATTCTCTCGTGCAGGAAGGGGTGCAAACGAGGAGTTTCTGTTCCAAAGGAAAAGACAAGGACAAGGTAACCATTGTCCCTTTGACGGGAGACCGAGTGCAAACAAGGCTAAGCAGATCAAAGCAAATCGGCCCTGAAAAGGAGGAGAAGACACCAGCTCGACACATGAGGGAAAAGAGATGATTAAGGATTAATGGTTTGGCAAATCCCTCAGGATCCTTGATCCTGAGGGATCGCTGCTTTATCTATCTTGTTACTTAGACATCTCCGTCGTCACCCTTATATAAAGGGACAACACTGTTAGCTTTAGAGAGTTAGACATGATTATGCTTTTATGTAATTTCTGTTAAGATCAAAACTTTGATCATCGAGTCTCGATAAGAACTGGTTCATTGTAATTTTGTTTCATGCATTAATACAAACTTGGTGATTATTTCATCTCTGCGTCTGGATTAACCTAAAGCGGTGTACCCTTGGAGGCTAAGGGCCTGGCCCCGAAGGACACTTGCTTCTGTATTATTACGATTTGATTTCTGTGTGATTTTCTTATCATCGTTATTTGGTAATCTGATATGCTTTATAATTTTACTTCACATGCTCTGTTAAGATTAATTCATTAAGATTTATACAGATAGAACTGTTGTATTGACTCTCCATTATATTACTGTTCCTTTCAGAGTTGATTGAAGATTATTAGTCTTAACCGAATATTGTTATTATTTTATTACAGAGCTTTTGTGTTGTACATTCATGTTACAGGATTCATCTTGAAAGTTATGTTCTTTACGATTGTTGGATTCAGAAGTAACGCTGTCCTATTTTGAAACACAGTCATATTCCTTTTAATTGAGATTGATGCTTAGATCAAATTACTATTCAAGCGTGTTGTGTGCGTATATGGTTTCCAAGCGTTGTTCCATAACTTATCTGTAATCAGTGATGTTCCATTAGTGTGTGCTTCTTGATCTGTCTTAAGAGTGAAAGATTTTTGTTTCATTACGATTAATGCATTTGAGTTAGTGGATTAAGTTTGATTACTGCTCGCGAGACTTAGTTGTTTAGCTGTTGTTCCTTTTAAGAATTGTTGTTCCATTTCAGAATTGTTGTTCCATTCCAGACTTGCTGTTCGATTCCTTAGTTGCTGTTCCATTTTTCTATCTGCTGTTCAATTTACTAGCATTTGTTATTTTGGTGTGAGAGACGATCTAACGCTGTAGTGAGCCTCGGCATTTACTGTCTAGCTTCCAGACCCGTGGTCTGTTCTCTAATTTCCTTTCCATCAGTTTCCAAAGGGATGGGTTATCACTGCTGAACCCTTGACTGATAAGTTGCCTAGTTTTTTGAGTGTGTGATTTACTCTTTTGAAGTAACTTAGCATCCATTTACTATTGTATTTTTGAACGTTGTACTACTAGCATTACTCTGACAAATGATAGCCTCAGACTGGGACACTCTTTGGAATAACAAAACGCTCCCGGATTGACATATTAATGTGAGGTAATTAGAGGTGAAAGAGACCCTTTTTATAGCTCTACATTTTGGCGTCGTTGCCGGGGAAAGAGTGTAGCCATTTGTCCTTTTTTTCAGAGTAGTGTATGAACCTGCTAGGGAAGAGTTGGATTTTAAAAACGGAAGGTAAGAACTTGCGTACAGAGCATGTAAAATCCCTACTCTCCTATCCGCTTTCCTAACAGATTTGTTGTTGCTTTGTTTGAATAGAATATAGTAGTTCATTTGAGTGCATGACTAAGCAGAAAAAAACCAGAAAAAATATCAAACCTCCACCCAAACCTGAAAAAGCTAAGGGGCCGGTGACCCTTGGCCGAACGACCTTCATAGACGAAATCTATAAGAAAACATAATCTCAGCCATCAGTAGGACCCAGGAAAATCATTTCTAAACAGCCTAATAGTTCCCTTCAGGCCACAAGATCACCATCTATAGCCTTTGCTGAGGTGCATAGTCAAACGGAAGAGCATGACTTTCAAGAAATTGAAAATTGTACTCGAGAACTATTGCAGGAGAAACAGGGGAAACTGAGGAACCAAGATCTCCTATTGGAACAAATCAGCCATTAAATAGCCCAGATAAGGAAAGTGCTGCAAAAATCATTGTTGAAGGAACCCAATCTCTTCAGACATCAGGCATTCTCACTATCCCAGATAGAGGGAGTGCTATTAAAACTATCCCTGTCAAAGCCATTCCCTCTCAACCTAGGAATACCCTCCTAGATATCCCAGAAGGTTATTGGCATATATTCAACCCTATGGCTCAGAATCAGCCAAACACTCAAACCTCTACATTACAATACCCTATAGTGGATTTTGCAGTAAATGCGCCCATGAAAGCAATCCCACTTCAACATATCCCTACATTTCACGGTCTCACATCAGAAGATCCAGATGCATTCTTATTTGAATTTGATGTGTTGTGCAAGGGATATGATTACACCACCGACCCCCAGAAATTGAAATTATTTCCCTCTACATTAAAAGGGGCTGCTTTAAGATGGTTTATGGGATTAGGTGGTGGAGTTATAAACAACTGGGATCAAATGAAAGAATCTTTCTTAAAAAAATATCAGGATTATTGCAGGTCTAGAGAATTAAAGGACGAAATATTCCAAATGACAGCTAGACCGAATGAAACATTAGAGGAGTATGTGGAACGTTTTCAGTACAATCTACAAAGATCTCCTTATGCATCACTACCTTTACCTGATAATGTGTTAAAAACTGCATTAATAAGGGGCATGAAGGAACAATGTATTGAAACATTAAACATCATGGAAAAAGGGGATATTTATCAAGAGAATTTTGCTGAAATTATTGATTTATGTATCAGGAGTTCGAGAGGCAGCACAAGAGTAAAACCGACGGAACATGATCGGTTTGTAAGAGATAACAAAATTTCAACAAAAGGAGTAACACGTGTAGAAATTGGAAATTTATTGGAAAATTTTAAAATTGATATCTTGGGGACACTAACTACACAACTTGATATTATGCAGGCTAAACAGAAGCGAATGGAGGCAGAACAGAATTTGGCGATCTTCTGTCCCCGATGCAGGAAAAAGCATAGTCACAAGGAATGTCCACTGGATACAGTCCAAACATGCGCCATCTGTACAAAATATCACCTTATGGTGAGCTGCCCCTCACTTCCTGGATTGAAAGCAGTATATAAGGAAGTGAAAGAAGAACTAGAATCGATGTACTTGATCAACCAGCGCCATCAGTGGCAGCCGAGACAATCTGGTATGTTTCCAGACCCAACTTCTTCTTTTCAACCTCCACAGTATAACGCTCAACAATATGGTATGTAGCAAAGTCAGCCCCAACCCCCTTTTCAAACTAGTCATCACAGTCATTTCCTTCTTCAAACCCGTGGCTGAATCAGGCAAGCCAATCTGGTTGGCCAAATTTCCCTTACACTCCACCATATTGGCAAAGTATCCCATACCCTCCACAATGGACTCCCCCTACTTCACAAAGTTTAGCCTGGCAGACAAACTGGCAGAGACCGATGCATCAGCCAATAGGAACTATTCCACTCCGTCAACCTACACTGCCAGCCTTACAACAAAATCCCCAGTCTAATCTGAGACCACAACTCCCAGACCAACCCAATCCCAATCCAAATAACAGACTGGTCCAATCTCTCCAAATTATAGAATCACCAGAAATAGGACCCAACCTGAGGGAGTGTAATGATCTTCAGTTAAGATCTGGACGTATTATTGAAACTGAGGGAGATAAAACAGTTCATATTGAAGATCAATTACCAAGAGAACATCTGTTGCAACAAGAGGATGCGAATAAGTAGCAGACTCATAATCAAGTAACCACATCCTCTCCTCCGTTCCCAGAATGATTAGTCATACCTCAACCTTTACAATATCCTAATTTTGACATTCTGGGAGAATAATAGATTATCCGATAGTTTCCGCTATGCTTATTCAAACTCCTTCGTTGACCTGAGCTCGTTCGCTTATTTTGGAATTACGTTACAACACATAGTTATCTATGCCATGCTTTGTTTAAGGCAAAGTTCATAGGAACTTCATCCTACACTTGAATCACTCCATACACAACTCACTCTATGATATTGAATTATCTTTGGATCGCCATCGATCCTGATAGTGATCGATGATTGATCAATAAACCTATAACACGATATTTTTCTCTTCCATCACATACATCTCAATTATGATTAAAAATTATGCAGACACATGAAATACAGACAACACACATATTTCATTATATACATAACTAGATTACAGTCTAAGGCATCTCAGCCTTAGTCACAAATTCTCCTTTTTATTACATTATATCCAATCTCTCCTATGTATTTCACACAACACAGACTCACTTTATATATGAAACTACAAAGGTGTGGATCATCTAAGATCCAAAATTTCCTCCCACAAATTGCTCAATCAAATCCCATAAATCTCTTTATATGCATACATGGTAGATAATTACATTTAATTATGCCTTCTAGAGACTTATCAATTCCATCAATTTAATTCTGTTTTAAACAAAAGTTTCCTAGTTTTCAATGATTGTCCACATTTCCACTTTCACAGCTCAAAATTTTAATTTTGATTAAGGGTGGTCTAATGCTCCAACATCACACTACAATAGAATAGTGTATTGTATAATTTAGGAAATTATTTTTCCTAGTTGTGTAATTTAACTTGGTTTTATTTTTCATGTAGAATTTATTTTATTTACTTATGTAATTCATTTATGGATGTGTGATTTTATTTATTCATGCATGGTTGTATTTATTTAGCTATCAAAATATTTACACAATTAATTATTCATGTTTCTTTCTAATTGACGTGATTACATTTCATAATGGTTTTCATTCATTTACGTTGTTGAATAAACGTGTTCAACACAATGATTACATTTGTTGGTCTTGGTAAAATCAAGGATCATCATGGCAAGGATTATTCTTTTGATTTATTTTTGTTTATGTGATTCATTTCCTTCATGTATGGTTTGTTTTCTGTGTGCTAAGGATTACAATGTTAAGTGTCCTAATACAACTAGGTAGAAGTGTGTTATTCCAATTTCGCAAGTGTGATCTTTGATTTCCTGCAAGCATGCTTAATTTCCATCAATCATGTTTACTTTCCTACAAGTATGTTTTCTCTGCTACAGTTTTGTTTAATTTCATGTAATCGTGTTTACCTTCTTGAAAGTGTGTTTAATCTACAATAAATCTAGTTATCTTCCTACAAGAAACTTTAATCACTTTACTTATGAATTTGTATAACCTTTCCAAGCTTGTGAACTACCAATACTCCATCCGCAAAAGTAATATCATTCATACTACAACTATGAAACAAACCAATGAAAGTAAAAAGTGTGATATGCATATACATTGCATAGTAACTGGTAAGTTCCATGTGAGTCTCGGCTTGACAATTAAATGCATAGTATTTTTGTTGTCTTTTCGAGAAATTAAAAGAGTAATTAAAAGGAACGTCAATAGAAATTTCTAAAGACAAATTATTGTGGATAAATTGATTAATGATTTTTACATTTTATAGCAGATTAAAAAAAATCTACAATTCCAACTTATTAAAAATATACATAATTAGAAATTGTGTACAAAATATAGCTACATGCAATTATCGTGTGTGAGAAGATTTGGATTTTATTTCTTGGTTTGCAGTATGATATTCAACCAATAGTTGGTCAACATAAGCATCCAAAAATCAACACTTGACGTCAATACAACTTATTTTTGTGTAGTGTTATCTTCCGGAGTCATCGCATTTAGTTTTTTTAGAATCAACGTTTCAAACCAACCTTTGTGGTTCATCATCAGGAATTAGATCCATGAGTGAATAATTCAAAACTGGATAGGTTTTAAAAATGTGAGATTTGACTTCTTCTTTGCAATCAGTGATCTGAACCGTTATAATAAACAAACTTCTCTTAGTTTCTCCCTCCTGTACAGGTCGAATTTTTTTTATTTAAGGCTTCTTCCATCTATATTCTTTGTAGTGTTGTCTTCCGGAGTCATTGCATTTAGGTTTGTGTTAGAAAATTATATATTATGGAGCAATTGAACACATAAAATATTGTAGAAATATAAACATAGAAAGTGCATAAAACAAGAGAGACACAGATATACGTGGTTCACCCAGTTTGGGCTACATCCACAGAGAAACAGCCAGTCCTTCTTTTATTATATTATCCAGCAAACTGAAGAGATACAACTTACAACAGATCCATTGTAACACCCTCTTCACTCTCAATCTCCTCTCTCCCTCACTCAGAATACAGATCTGTATAGATGTAATACAATTCCCTCTTATAGTGAGGGGTTGCCTTCTAGGGAAAAATACCCTAAATTAAACATAACTTCTACTGTCATATCATCCGCCTAATGAATGGCCTAGATTGAGTAGAAATTACTATACTTTTACAAGGAAATTTTACATCTATTTTTAGCTTTAGGGGCACTGCCCCCAAACCCCCGCCGGGGGGGATTAGCCCCCCCCCCCCCCCCGAACCCCCGTACGGGGGAGGCAAGTCCCCCTCGCACCCCCTCATGTGGAGGGGTGTACAGTCTTCCTGGGGTATACATCCGACTGAAATCTTTGAATACAGATGATAATCAGGCTCCACACCCAACAGTTTGTTGGAATCAACGTTTCGAACCAACCTTTGCTTCATCATCAGGAATTAGATTCATGAGTGAATAAGTTATAACTTGATAGGTTTTAAAAAATCAAGATCTGACTTCTTCTTTGCAATCAGTGATCTGAACCGTTATAATAAACGAACTTCTCTTAATTTCTCCCTTCCGTACAGGTCGAAAATTGTTGATTTGAGGCTTCTGCGATCTATATTTTGTGTAGTGTTGTCTTCTGGAGTCATCGCATTTAGGTTTGTTGTAATCGACGTTTCGAACCAACCTCTGTGGTTCATCATCAAGAATTAGATCCATGAGTGAATAAGTCAGAACTCGATAGGTTTATTTGAGATCTGACTTCTTCTTTCCAATCAGTGATCTGAACCATTGAAATCCATTTCTATAATTATGGTCATATAAAGTTGCTACTTGCAACTAATTCCTTTTTTTGTACCAAAGATATCAACAACCAGGACATGCTCATTCTCACATGACACGGAATCAATACCAAACACTACCATTAAGACTCCAAGGTGTAACCACCTCACCTCTGAGGAAAACACACATGTTTATTAGTTTGGGGAATTGAAAACGGGACCTTAATCAGTCACATAAATTTACATATCATGGGTTTTGCAAGTGAACTACCCATGGGGGACACTACTTGCAATAAATTGTTGTTAGAGTTTATTTTTTTATAAAACCAAGGAAATACTAGACACAAAGGGATCGAGAAATTTGCATTGCTAAATATTGTAGGACAATATTGTTTTGTCAATCTGTTTGATTCAATCCTCCTTCTAGTGACAATTTTTTTTGAATTCTTTGTAAAGTATTTACCTATTAATCAAAAGATTTTTCCTACATATACTTATTCCATTTCTATGAAGAATTTTTAAGAGTGACTATTGGGTACTACTTCCCCTTTCACATATGCTTGCATAGTGTTATGAAAAAAGTGATTTTTTTGAAGGATTCAATTTCTATCCAACATACCTTCCATTTTCATTAAGTTACTAAAGTGATTCATATATAGGAATTATGTTATATTCAAACACATAAGAGTTTTGAGTATTATTTTAATGTTATAAATCCTCGAGTTTTATTTTTCTATCTCCCTCTTATCTTCCATTTATATATTTTTTTGTTGTGATTGAATGATTTCCTTAATAATGTTAATTATAATTGTATTACCCTTGATAATATTGAGGAAGTGATAAGAATTTATATCAAATTAATATTTTAGGTGATTTGGTGCCTTGGCATAATTCTCATACCAATAATATATAAAGGAACAACACCTGGAAAATTGATATGCAACCACCAAAGAAATCTTTATCCAAAGGGAGTCTCTAAGGAAACAAGCAACTCCAATTGATCCTTGATACCACCAAGTTCGTCTCTCTTGTCTATATGTTGAAAGCCAAAGGTATCATGTACTGTTCAAGAGAAGCTAAAGATCGCTCTCATGTGTCTCGATGATGAATAAATTGTTTAATGATCTAAGGGAATCATACAATATACCTTAAAATGACTAAAAGTATCTATTCACATTCCAACAACTGATAGAAATGGATCTACCCTATCGCCCTTCCCAACAAGCCCATCATTTGGAACTATTGAAATAGGATTTCCACCTAGGTGGAATAATATATTGGATGAATGCTCTAAGGTTCCTGATGACTACCCATTTCCTTGCCTTATGAATCATTGTATCAAACTCCTTGGAGTGTTGAGCTATGCAACCTATGTTATATTATATATTTGTGAAATAAAATTTTATTAGGAAGAGAAAAACTTGTGTTTAGTTCTAAGAGCCTGAAGTTAATCAACCAAAAACCTGGACTAAAGAAAAGGAGTGGAGTTTGGATGCAAGCCAAGCCATATCAAGGGTCACATTAAGGAGAATCATATTATCTCCTGAGAATAAGGTTGCAACCACCATGGGGTCTAAGGATGAAAGAGGTAAATTGAGCCCTCTCACTTTGATGTTCAATTCCCATGCCCGTTGGGTATGCTCCTCCATGAGTTTAGCTTGTAGCACCTCCTCAACACCTATTTGGGGGGAATTTATCCCTTATTCTAATTATCATTGCCCATGAGGCCATATAAGTTTCTATTTCATGTTTAAAGGTAGCCTGTTAAGATCTTACCTCCTCTTGCTTGTTTTAAGATTAATAATTTTTCCATGTAAGGTGTCATTATGGGGGTGGTGGATGGAATCTTGTTCCTTGTTTCATTGGACTATTTCTTTAGGGATATGTTTTCCAATTCAAATTTTGCTACTATGTTTGTGAGTTCAACAACTTTTGTCCACAATGGTAGGTTTGATGATTTTGTGAGTTGTAAATTCATTCCTACTTCCTGAATCATCCTATTACTACTACCATCTACAAAATCTTGTGTATCTAAGTTTGAAATCATTGTGATTGCCTTATTTTTTATGTCCTATCCAAAAAAGGGGCCCATCATACTTTCCCTTAGACGAACTACAGATATGGAGGAATCCACTTGCTCCAACAAAGACCAAATCATCTATAGAGAGATTGGATCATGAGCCACCTAGTGGCATCTACACTATGTTTATACACTCATCAAATACTCCTATGAAGGTCATGGGATTCCTTAACCAACTTACAACAATTGGGGAGATAATTTAAGATAAGGGATGATACAAACAACAAATTTGTTAGTTCAATCGCAAAAAAACACTCTATTAGTGCTAAAACAAATTAATACTCTATTTGAAATGTCCCTATTCATGGTTACAATTGGTTTGAACACCTACTTCTCACTATCACTAATACAGTAGATGAGGAAATTAGATTTACACAACCAATTTGTGAATTTTCCCATTAATTACAATCAATGATCTTAATGGTGATATGTTGTGGAGGTCAATTGGGCATTCAACATCCAATTTGATTAATGGGAGAATCAAATTGGGTGTTCATCATTTAATTTGTTTAATGGAAAATGAGTTGTGAGCTAAGTCACTTGACATGATGACATGGGAAACTGAGGACATGACAATACAAGTATCAACCATGTGATATTGTGACCCGTAGAATAGGACACAGATGATACGTTAATATATATATATCTATATATATATATATATATATATATATATATATATATATATATATATATATATATATATATATATATATATATATATATATATATATATATATATATATAGATATATATATAGATATATATATATAAGAAATTAGTGAATTACACATAAAATGAAATATAGACAGAGATTCATTCTAGAAACTAAAACATTTACATGATGTGAGACAAATTCAATCATACATATAACTAGTACTACATCAATGATGATAAATTGACAAAGACACAAGAAATTCAGTGCAAAATAATGTTTTTTCAAGATTTAAAGTTGTTGTTGCAACCCCACTTCTCATAGATGGAACACTTGTAGACCTTAATGAAATTGAAGGAGGGGAGATGTTATCAATGGGGGTGTTTGTTCAGTTCCATTTTCCTTTTCTTGATACCCTTGATTAAGCCATGATTGTTGTGATATGAAGAAAAGGCAGACTAGTGTAAGAAAAACAAATTATTATAGCAAAAAAAAATGTATGGAAAATCCACTTACGATCACTTTAAATCTCCTCTAAAACAAGTTGCTCCCCTTTACTCTGATTCGAATTTAAACAAGAATGCAATAAATTACAGATGTAATCATAAATACAAAGATGCAGCAGAAATAACACTTCATTTCATTAACATCATAATACTGAAATATGCTTACAAACAGAATGGAAATAAACTAGCTTGGGCGATGGTAGCTTATCTATGAGAAGAGATGTTGTAGATACATGCCTATGAATTGTGTTACAATGAGGCTAAAGGGCCTATTTATTGTTGAATAACAAGGGAAAACCATAAAAAACCAAAAATCCTTACCTAGGAGGTGGAACGCTAAGAGTTTGTAGGCCCCCATTGGGGTTAGTTGAGCAGCCAACTTCATGGGGTCATAACTTGGTCATATTATCTTTGTTTGGTGTGTATGATACATTTTTAGAAATGACTCTCCAAGTAATATAGGATTTATGGAAGCCCTGGCTCGTGCTTGTTGCAAACCTCAAAAACATGTCATTTAGGGGGTCAAAACGGCTCAATAAGTTCAAGACCCAAAAACCCTACTAAAAATAGTAAATGATGAAATAAACAACGAAATAGATGAAACCGATTGGAGGTCTAGGTGGAATAGGTGGGTGGCCACCAGTATCCACTTGTATCAGTCATCCCTCCTTTGGAAGCAATGGTCCCCACTGTGTGTAGATACTTCATGAGGTGACAAAATTTCTACTGAACCTAGTCCCTGGTGAACCAGTTGCCCTTGTGAAGGAGTTGGCCAGCTTTGACATCTCACTATAGTTGTATCCTCTGATGGTGATTTTTCTTGATCTACCCTAAGGGTGAATCATAAGGAAAAAAAAAATCTTGGTATGGGAAATGATCTTATTGCATTTCTTTGCAGTGATCAAATAGATGGCGGTAGGTAGGGCTACCTCTATTATCTTGTACAACTTTGTTGGCTTATTGGGCCCTGACCCAGGTTCAAAGAGTTATTAGCCAAACAAATCTCACAGCTACCTGCCCTTTCGGAAACAGCACATGGAGCGTGGAATTAGGTCTCACCTGAGGTAGCAGGGGAGGGTGCTGGAACTAGGTTTCCACACCCTTGGGACATCTTGATGTGGTTTGGAGGGGTTGTGAACTGTTCTGTGGCCTCGCGCCACTCTAGATAATTATCGGGCTTCTGTGAATATCCGCATAGGTGTACTTGCTTATTAATGAAATTATTACAGATCTAAGCTTTTATTACAATCTTTAACCAAACATTTAACAATAAAACCATGGGTGCGCAATCATAAAGAAATATATAAACTCATATAATCCATCATGCATAAATTCATAACATAAACAAAAAACAGATCCGCAAGGAACCACACAATGACCCAGAAATTCTTATCTTTATTGATCTTTTCTTTAGTACAACCAGCTACGCCCTACCCACTCAGCTACAGGAGTCCGCACGCATAGTTGTGAACTCTATCAGGCCTCTACGTACACAGCTACAGAGCCTCTATCTCTCTACCAACACCCTTGACTCGGACTTACAGATGCTCCAAAAATTCTTGCTTCATAAACCCATTACATTCCATATCAATAATGCATATCAAAAACTGACTTCTAACCATAGAGCCTTGCTCTATTTATGCATTTCCATGGTCTGTATACCATGGGCAGGCTGAATCATTTCCTATTTTCTTTCTTTATTTTTGGGTGGACAACCCTTTGACTTGACTCATTACAATTTGCGCTCTGAGCATTTCGTGGAGCCTTTACCATATTTTTACCCAAAATTGCGGGTTTTGAGCCTCAAGACCATTACACAGGGTCTCCGCTACCCAACAGTCCCCCAACACAATCATCGTGACTCGTCCCGAGTCACTCGGCTCGTGCGACAATCTTTGTGCGAAGTTCAAACAACAACTTCTGTGCTTCGCTTGTACTTGCAACAAATTCTTTAGCCATCTTCTATACTTGTTCTACGAGAGCCGGTGATGCATCAGTAGTTGCTTCAGTCTCCTGTCCGGGTGCATATGCTACTTGCATGTGGGCCACCTTTCACTCGACGGTGGTGGAAACCCCGAACGCCTCATCAAGCCAAGGCTAGATTCATTCTTTAATTACTATTGCTTTTTGTCGAGCGGCATTAGCCTGGACCTTCAGAGCCTAAGCCTCCCTCATTTTGGCCAACCACTGCGTAATAGCAACCACCTGCGTGGTCCCCCTGACATTATCATATGCTTGCTATAGCTCCCTTGCCTTTTTTCCCAACCGTTGTAAGGTTGGATCCTCTTGTAGGGACATGGGCATAAGAAGTGATTGATCCAACACATCGGAACACTCCTGCATAGCACATGCTATTTTTTCTCATCCAGATTGAATGATGCTTCTCCACTGTTCGGTGACCTCCGGTGGTGTAGAAGGTTGTGCTTTGAGTTTCAGTTATGTGATTTGCAAGTTGACAGCCAGCTGAATCCTCGCAGCCTCATCCTTTGCCTCGCGGAACCCACTAGCTAGCTTTTGGATTCGTATGCCAACAGGCAACTCAACCGCAATCTCTAGCTCAGGGGCACGCAAACATGCTTCCCCTACAAGTTGCTCCAACCGCTGACTCTGTACAACCGCTTCATCTCGTTGGAGGCTCAACTATTCTATATTAATTCTCTATTCACTGAGTACTTGTATCGTGCTTCCTTCCTTGGTGTGGAGCTCCATCGTTACGTTGTCCTAGAGCTGGTACAAGCTTTCACGCGGGAAGGCAGCCAAATTTAATCCAAGCCCCATAAGCTAGCTCACCACAGCTTTGTCCGCCTCATTTTTTGTTATCAATGTTCCTACTGGGATCGTGATAGTATTATCCATTTGGGCATTTAGCATCTGTTTAGTGGTTGACATACTCGTAACTTCACGAGTAGCGATGGTTCTCGGCTACGAGGCCCGTGTCCCAAGTTCCTGTATCTGTGCATGGAGCACCCCCAACACAATCTGTTGCTCCAACATGGTTGCGTCGATTTCTTCCCAGGTGACTTCGCAAACTGTGTCCCTTATGTCACCTAGATCGCCCTTGGTCAATGTGGTCAGTTCTCCATCCCATTTAGACTACTTGGTCTTCTTCTGCAGCTTCGTCCATTCTATCAGCTGCGGCCGTTTTAAGGGTGTACCCGTGGCGGTGGGCGGTATACTTTCCGTCCCTATATCCATGTCCGTCTTTGTGGGCACCTTCGGACCACTTGCGTCCTTTGTCATCACTGCCTCTTCTGCGGGTGTTTTACCTGTAGAATCTTGCGCTGCCTCTTGGGCCACCTGTACTTCTGCACCATACTGCTTGTTCCTCTTTTGTTGTGCTACGCGCTTAGCTTTAGCCTTCTTTTTTTGGATAGTGGTCTCATCGCGCCCCACTACATCAAGTCTGTGCCACTTTGGTGGCCAAGTGTCCAATACTGCAAAGACAGCCTCATCAATGGCAACAAAGGGGAGTGTGGACCATGTCTGGTCTGAGTCCTTGCACGCCCGGATGTATAAATAGTGCATGTCTGCCTTAAACTCGGTGATGTTCTTCACACTGTCATATGTCTCTTTGGATAGACGGGGTTGCTGGTTGATCCATTGCCAGACATTTGTGTCTATTAATATCCAGAAAATATTGATGCCCTCGATTCTTCCAGCGTCCCTATCGCCCAGAGCGACGCATATTTGGCGGCTTCTGGCCAATCCTGGTCCAAGGTAGGGAACTGGCTATCTTCGAGGAGTTAACTTGTAACCAACATGATCGATAACAGCAACCATGCATAGTGGAAAGTCTTACCTTCCTCTTGGACCTCCCTGCTGTTTTTCAGGAATTCGTCGTAGAGGAACTGTTCCCAATTGAATCGTTCCCCTTCTGTGCATCTCTCCGCTAGCGCGACGACTACCGTTGGGACCTCGTTGGTGTGACATTTCTGCATCACTTTTCTTGCCAACAATTGGGTAGCAACATGAACCCCTTTGTCTGGAATACTATCGATAGCATACCCTCATTTCTTTTTATCCAAATTGTATTTCTTTTTCAAGGTTTCTGTCATCGTCACATTGCCACTCATAGCAACTATTTCCATGGGGTCCTTGCCTTCACAGGGAAGTTGCGTGATCTTTTAAATAAGTTCAGTCGTGATGTGAATGGGATTGTTTATCCATAAGTATCCATTGTGTACCAAACAGAGCAATTGTTGGATGACCAATATTGTGATAGGGGGCCGTTGAAAATGTGGAATGGACAGGAGACAGAGTAACCCAGCTTCCTCCACCTTCCAAAACCACTTACCTGGCTGGAGTGTCGTAACAGTTCCCTCCACACTTTGATTCATTAGCTCGCTGGTCGTCAAATGGGGAAACCTATCGATATCTGCAAGGTCCCAGTCCTCAAACTTCATAATCGCGATGCAGCCGGTCACCGTTCCTTCAAGCGGCACCTCTTTAGGGAGGGACGAAGTGACGCGTATGTTGTCAACATTATCCAGATTTTTAGGGACCTTAGCCTTCCCTCTGCTTGAAGGAACATACTTGGGTTGTCTTAGTGGCTAGATATTCTCTTTGCCTTCTTCGTCTGGTTTTATTTCTTTAATATAGGTTGGAGATCCCTCTCCCTCGTTGTCGCTTTCAATCATAACCGCTTTGCCCTTTTCTTCCATTGTGAGCTTACTAAATCGTGGATTTTACGGTGACATCCTTACTGGTCCTGGTATCTGGGGATCCTTCTTGGTCCATTGCATCTTAGGTGATTTAGGGATTTCAGCTGCCTGTGGCATAGGATTTTGTGGAACTTCCTTGGTGGGGGTTACCTACCTGAGTAATGACTCTCATATTTCCTTTGGTAATTCCTGAAACCATGGGATTTCTTTCATCCGTTTTTCATTCATCTTACTCCTCTTGGTTTGAACCCACAGCGTACTATTCTTCAAATGATCAAGCTTTGTTGTGTTCCCCTTCACTTACTTGTTATATATGATTTCGAATTCAAATTCGGCCTTTCAGCCTGTTCATGGCTCATTAATGTGATCTTGGCAATTATTCATCTGCCTTAATCGCTCGTCGCCTGCTCCTCTGTGTCTTAAATGGGACATCTTATCATGAACAATAACTACAACACTCACCTTCCATCCCTTCCATGCAGCAGCACAGCCCCTGGTATGTGGGTGTGTTCTATGTGTTTGACTGGCCCTGCACGCCATGGCCGAATTGTGAAGCTTTCCTACAGCCTGCTTTATAGTCCTGCACCCTCTTTCAACTGCATGGAGCACTGAGACTGGACCTCCTATATATATTCAGGTGGTCACACATTTTATGTGAGCCTTCCTTTTCCCTACTAGCCAGGACTGTAGGAACCCTTCGCGTCCTGTCGAATTGAATAGCTTCTTGTGGTTTGTACTCCCTTGGTTAGTAGGGTGCAGTCGTAACCATGATAATAGGGTCACGACTTGTGCCAAGATCTTAGGAGGGCCGTCCAGGTTCGGTTCCTTCCCTCGTGTGCTCGCACGGTCCGTTTGTGGGTCACCTATTTTTATGTTGTCAATTTCTTTATCTAGCTTTTCACTTTTCCTTCTTAACCTTTCCCCTTTTTCCTCCAGTTCATGAAGTCTTAGGCTACCGCATCGAATGGCTTCTTGCAACCGCTAGATATTTCGTCTGTCTATTTTCTCTGTTTGAATGGCAGGGGCAGTGGTCATTTTGTCTTATCTGACCTTGATAGAGTTTCCTTGGCACACCCTGCTCTGTTTGCGATCTTTTCGGCCTAATGGGCCTTGGTTATGCACAGATTCAGTTGGGTTGATGGTTGTGCATCATACCATTGTGTCTGTCGTTGTAGATGGGTGGCCACCCTGCTCCATCGTGGCTACCCTGGCTGCGTTCGCCACACACGTCCTTCAATACATACCTGGAATCGCCTTCTACCTCTGTGCTCATTCCCCGTTATCTTCTGTTGTGCACACTTCCTTGGTGTGATTGCTGCACATGGTGCCTCTTTCGTCGCCTCCTGTGGCTTCGGCCTTATAATTGAAGTTCCGCCAGGAGTGAAAAAATCCTCCTATGTTTTTGCACCGTTATCTGCTTGTTGCTACCGTGCCTCCGTTGTCATGTGTCGTAGTGATCTAATCATCATGTTACAGTTGAGTGTTATAACTTCGTTCAATTGGTTCTGCCATCGTTCGATCTCCTCATCTGAATCCGAGGTGCAGGAACTATCATGATCCCATGAGATTCTTCCATCCACCGTGGGATTCACTTGATCCTAGTCTTGTGCTATTATCTGGTAGATGTAGTCTAGTTCATCGTCACTATCCTCGTCGTGCATTGGTTCGCTGTAGCACTCTCCTTCAGCTGGGTCCAGCAGAACTATTACCTGTAGTGACTTTTTTTCGAACATCATTTTCCATCTTTTTAAGTTGATGATCCCATTCAAGTCTGTGGCCTAATCTATTCCTATCAATGCAGGGTATGGATTACTGTCATCAACAAATTCTATTACCTCGAAGTCAGTATGTGTACTTACGCCTTCAATGTCCACTGTCACCCCTTGCAGTCGGCCCATCGGCAAGCTCTTTTGCTGGTTAGCCATCCTCAGTTGAATAGGAGACCACTACAATGCGGCCCTACCCATGTGTTACCACGTTTTCTTAGGTAACACATTCGCATCTAATCCTAAATCTAGAATGACCTGGTCTATCTCGTACTCACCAATTCACACTATCATTCGCATCTCCCATTTGGTGCACAGACCATGTCTTCCTAGTTTCCAGACTACCCGCAGCCCTCCTGACCTTACACACCTAGTGATCAGCTCTTGTAGTCCTTTAACAGCTCTATTGTCGTGCAACAACTTCATACATGTCTCTAAAAAGGTAGTAAGCATAGAGGGATCCATTCCTAGCTCAATTGGGTCCCTTCTACCTAGAGTAGAGACTTCCGTGAAGCTCTTCTAAGCTTCCTTAGGCGCCTTCTTCATGTGTTCCACCTCAAAGTCAAGTTTCCTTGTAGGGACATCGTGGCCCTTCTCATCTTCTGTAGATTGTTTCCGCACATCTCTTCCTATGGTTATGCCGCTTCTTAATACCATGTTTATGCTGGGGTCTTCTTCGCATGGTTATGACCTCATCATTTGGAAATTTTGAGTTGGAGTGGTCTATAACACTCCCTTTTCACTCATCTACGCAATTAGTGTCAGGAAATCTACCATTTTATGGTCAAACTGCTCACAGTATAGAAAAGATATCCTTGTTGGGTTAGTACAGTTACGAGCATAATGTCCTGACCCTCTGCATTTATAACAGATCAGTTTTCTGCGCCCTCGCCCAGGCCCCATTCCTCTTCCTCGTCCACGCCCTTGGAATTCGCTGTGTGGCCCTACAACTGGGTCGAACCCTCACGCTTTAGTATGCATTCGATATGTTGGGGTCCTTTCCATCATTAAATCATAACTTCGACATGTCCGCTCGTCGTGACCCACTGATCTACAAAAATTTCAATATAGTTGCTATGGGGTCTGGGTATATTTCTGCATCAAGTGGTAGTTTTCTGTTGCGTGCTTACCTCCTACTTGAAAAATTGTGCACCAGAGTGCGGGTGCCGTACTTGGCCCTGCTTGTACCTCCAGCCTTAATGGCATCGAGCCCCCTCCCACTAGATAGTTCGCGAAGATGGGATAGTGGTCTTTGTTGTGACTTTGACTTTTGCATTTAATGCACCCTACCTCTGTACGTGCCTCCGGTTGGGGCGCCCTTTCTTGCTTCAAACTTTGCATTTCTAAGCATAAGTTTTGTAGTTGCGCGTGGATTTGCTAAACTCCCAACCCCGGATCCTGTATTGGAGTTTCGTTTAGCCTCATTGCTGTCTCTAATGCTTCGGCTTACGTTGAGATATTTTGTTGTGATAGCGTCATCCTCATATGTGGTGTCAAAGATGCCACAAACCATGCGCAGTGATGTGCATCTAACAATGTCATGTTAGCCTCGCAGATCGTACTTTTCAATCATTGATCCAGATCCTACGGGGTTTTTCCAGGTAGCATTGCAATCTCCTTGAACCCAATGATCGACTGTGTCTCTGCTTTAGGCTGGCTAAATTCTTTCTTCAATACATCTTGGATCGCCACTATTCCCACATTCAGGTGGTCACTCAAGTAATTTATTTACCACGTCAGTGCGCGGTCTTGTAATGCACTAACCAGAGTAGCCTTTTTCATGTTATCATCTGTTATGCCTTGTGCTGCCCATACAACCTTGACCATGAACCAGAATTGATCTAGTTCCTCATTTCCTATGCCTCTAAATACTGGCAATTTTATTGCACTCGCCATCCCAACCTTCGATAGTGGTGGAGGTGGTGTGGGCGAAGATGGATTTGATGTAGGTGAAGTAGGTGATGGCATGGACAATGGTGGTATTAGTGGAAGGCACTGCTTAATCAACCGGACTGCGTTTCTCGCAGAGAACCCTGCGAGTTCTTCCTTGCTTTCTCGCGAAATAGAAATCAGAGGGTTGTTTTCTAATCCTTCCATTCCTCGGTAGCCTCTTATGCTCTATGTTACGCCAGACATCAATGAATGCACATAATCCATTTTTCACATAACAACATTTTAATCCAAGTATTCAGTGATTTGATGTACTTACCCCTCGGTCTTTGGAGAAAGTGCCTTTCTACTTCACTATAACTCACAATTGTGTATATCATGAATTCAGTGATAAAACCTCCTATTACCCAATCCAACTAGTGATATACTGCGCGTGCGATTTTATCTTCAGATGCTTCTAGCCTACGCACCACTTCTGAAGTCCACACAATGGGTTGATCTAGTCTGCACCTTCCCATGCTATCATCTAGCCTTGCAATCCACTCGTACAACTATGTCGGGAATGATGCAAAGAAGATCTCGTGGATCTCTATGTATATGTAATGGTCCATCCACCCTTCCTCTGATACTAGAGGATTTCTGTTTTCCTAAACCACGAACTCGTGAAGCTTCCGATCTAACCAATATTCAAGTTCTTTCTTTGTAGGGTTCTAGTGTCCTGACATCAGACATCCCTTAGGCAGATCTCGGTCCCAACAACGGAACCATTTGTTGGCTTATTGGGCCCTGACCTAGGTTTGAAGAGTTATTAGCCAAACAAATCCTGCATCTACCGACCCTTTCGGCAACAACCCGTGGAGCGCGGATTGAGGTCTCACCTGAGGTAGCAGGGGAGGGTGCTTGAACTAGGTTTCCGCACCCTTGGGATGTCTTGATGTGGTCTAGAGGGGTCGCGAACCATTCAATGGCCTCGCACCACTCTAGATAATTATCAGGCTTCCGTGAAGATCTGCACAGGTGTACTTGCTTATAAATGAAATTATTACAGATATGAGCTTTTATTACAATCTTTAAGCAAACATTTAACAATAAAACCCAGGGCGCAAAATCATAAAGAAAGATATAAACTAATATAATCGATCATCCATAAATTTAGAACATAAACAACTAACAGATCTGTAAGAAACCACACAATAACCCATAAATTCTTATCCTTATTGATCTTTTCTTCAGTACAACCAGCTCTGTCCTGCGCACTCAGCTACAGAGGTCCACGCACACAGCTACAGACTCTACCAGGCCTCTGCGCACACAGGTGGTGAGCCTCTATCTCTCTACCAACACCCTTGACTCAGACTTACAGATGCTCCAAAACTTCTTTCTTCATAAACCCATTACATTCCAGATCAATAATGCATATAAAAACTGACTTCTAACCATAGAGCCTTGCTCTATTTATACATTTCCATGGTCTGTGGACCATGGGAAGGCCGACTCATTTCCTATTTTCTTACATTGTTTTTGGGAGGACAACCCTTTGACTTGACTCATTACAATTCGCGCTCCGTGCATTTCGCAGAGCCTTTACCATATTTTTAACTAAAATTGTGGGTTTTGAGCCCCAAAACCATTACATGGGGCCTCCACTACCCAACAAAATTATTGCCCAAAGTAATAATCACAGAGCGAGATTTAGACTCATATATAGCATGATGCCTCCACAAGTATGGTTTTCCTAATAATACATCACAAACTTCAAGAGGAGCAACATCACACAGTACCTCATCCGTGAAGGGCTTGATGTTGTAGGGAAGGCAGCACTGCTGGATGACACGGAGATCTCATCCTTGGTGAAGCCACCCGATGGTGTATGAATCTGTTTTCATCAGTAGGCCCAACCACTTCACGACCTATGCTGAAATGAGGTTGTTTTGGCTCCCGCTATCGACAATAAACTGCAGCTGAGAACCCTTCACCCACATTTGTGAGTGGAATAGGCATTCCCCCTCCTATGGATCTTCAGGATCATTCTTCTGGATCTTTTTGGTGGCCACGGTGGCACTAGGCTCTGTATCAATGATCTTCTTCCCCTTTTCATTCCCCATTTTAGGTTATGACTCAGAGTCAGAACATGCATTTGATTCGGAAGCCTTCATCTCATCCACTAGTGACTGCTTAGCTCAAAACTCACTTGTGTTATGAGTGAATCTCTTATGGAAGTCACATCATTTTCCGGTGTCCTTCTTTGTCTTCTTGGTGTTGGTATTTGCTTGCAGTTTAAGAGGGTTGTCATGGGTCACCATGCCTTGGCATTGGACTTTTCTCTATGGTTTGGGGAGCTCCTTTCCCTTGCTTCAGATTCACAGATCCAAAGTATCACTTCTTTTGTTTAAAATTTTTCTCAATCTTGACAGTGTATCAGTATGTTGTGCCCAGAGAGGAGATTTCCAAGAAATCCATCTCATCTTGGATGTACTTGTGTAGATAGTCGTGGTACTTGAGTACCAAATTCCGCTCAGAATCCTTGATACCCAACTTCATGCGAAAGGAATGGAAAACATTTGTGAACTGTAGCATGTTGAGAATTCAATAGGGACTAAATATGTTAATTATCCTAACTTGATAAATATTTTTGTTATATTTTTACTTATTAAATTTTTTCCTAATTATAGTAATGTGGAATACATCAAACAACTACCAAAACAATAAGAATAGTGACACAGTATATAGATTGTAAGCTAGTTCCAAAACCCCTCCTCTTGAGGGGAAAACCCAGAAATCTCTTATCTTCTTATAGATTCTTCAATTGATGAATACCATGACCTTGTGACTCAAATAAATACCCTCCAAGATCAATATCAATTCGACCTCCTGTTGCACTAACTTCGATCTCCCACTGTAATCTGAAATTCTATCTCCCTCCAATGACTACAATTGTTGTTTCTTCTCTAGGAGGCTTCAATCTCACTTGATTATCCTTCTCCTCCCTTCGCTTGGATTTTCTTGAGTCTTAGGGATAATGAGACACCATAAGAAACCTTTTCTTGCCTTCCTTTCTCTTCTTCTTCCAAGATCAAACCAAGGATAGTCATAGTGAAAAAACCATAACTTTGACCTTCTCAAGAGAGAGAGAGATCTATCCCAACACTTTTACTTATTCGAATTCATCTTCTTCGTACCCTCTTCTTTGAATTCTTCTCTTCCTCTTCTTCACATATAATGATATGAGTGAGTGTCTCTAATGGAGGACGAGTTACCCTATCTATATCGGCTCATCGCAGGGTGGACATGGCTCTTCATGTCGGTCAACTTGACAACTCTTTAGGCCAACATGATATTGGAGGTATTTCGACACTTTAAGGAAAAAATATTTTTTTCTTTACAAGATAGAATGTTCCCATAGGGTCTTCAATATATGACAATGACTCTTAAACCTAGGAAAAACCATAGAAACACTCAATTGGTGCTTGACCTATAAAATAAAAGAACTTGAGCATGAAATCCATGCTCCAATAATAATAATTTCTTTTCATTTTATTGTTTAAAACAATACATTTCATATTTATGAAGATCGAACCTAGCTACACATTGTTCAACACTCCCTATTAACTAGGGAGGTATTCATAAGAGGTACATGGTCACTCTCAATCTAAAGAGCTCTCATAAAAAGAGTCAGATTGGTAACCCATCTATCTAGCATCATATCAACCAACATTGTTACATAGCAAGGCCTTGACTAACATCTCTATCCGCATGATCAGAGCACAATGATGGTGAGACCAATGATTCATAGACGCCAAAATCATTATCTCTCAAGGTACATACTCCACTCGGGTGTTCACAAAGTATGGCCTTCCTTTGGACTATTCTTATCTTGTATAGCTACTCCTCAAAGAATATCGGTCCATGACTACTCTTATCTTGAATGCCCTACCACATTCTCAACAAGTATTGAATGCCATATTGTTACCCAATACTCCATTTTTTTTCCCAAATGAAGACAAGAATGTAGTTTATATCTCTCCCTCTCAATTAGGGAGGATATATCAACCAAACCAAGCTTGTCTCTCAGATATACAAGCTTCTTGTTTGGAAGTGATTTTGTCGATATGTCAACTACATGCTCATCCATAGAGAATTATTGTCGCTGTAGCACACCATTTTGTACTAGCTCTCTGATACAATGATACTTTTTGTTTATATGCTTTGTGTTTCCACGAAACATTGGATCTTGAAACAAACATATACAGCTAGTGTTATCACAAAGTATCATTGTAGGGTTCATCAGTCCTTCAAATAGATTGAATGGCAGCTTCCCCAACCATATTGCTTCTTTTCTTACTTCATAGGCTATCACATATTCAGCTTCAGAAATACTCAAATCGATTGTATCTTGTTTTCTTCTCATTGATGAGACCATGGAGGACCCAAAACTAAAACCTCCTCTCGTAGTGCTCCTAAAATATTGCTCATTTCCTCCCCAATCAAAATCTGTATATCCAATTAATTAGACATCATTCCTTCTATCATACTTTATACAGTATTGGATGGTTCCTTGTAGATATATGAGAATATGTTTTGTTTCTACCTAATGATCATGCTTCAGCTCCACTTGGAATTGACTGAGAACATTCACTTCAAATAATATGTTTGGTCGAGTATTCCCCAAGTACATCAATGAGCCAATAAGTTTTCTATACTTGGAAGGATCCACAGGGCTAGATTCATAACTCCTTAGTCTCTTCAAGTTTCTTATCATTGGATTAAGCAAAGGTTTGTAGTGTAACATGTAAAACATCTTAAATAACTCAATCAAATACTTTCCTTGATCCATATAAACTTCATTAGTTCGTTGCAAGAATTCTAGTCCCAAATAGTAATGCATCAGCCCAAGATCCTTCAGCTCAAATTTTGTTGCTAGTTGCTTCTTACGTTCTTCAATTCGACCTTCTACACCTATCAAGAGAACGTCATCTACATATTACAAGTTCTCCATCTACAACCTTGTTATAAAGGTTTGGATCGGTAGAACTTTTCATGAAGCCTATTCTTTGTACGTATACATCCATTCTAGCATACCATGCCCTTGGTGCCTTCTTGTGGCCATATAGTGCTTTCTTCAATCTGCAAAAATATGTCTTTCTATCTTTAACCTTCAATCACAAGGGTTTCTCTATGTATACTTCTTCATATATTGTGCCATTCAGAAACACAGGCCTGACATCCATTTGTTGGATATTCCATCCCATCGATGCTGCCAGAGAGACTAATGATCGAATTGTTGTATATCTTACTATTGGAGAAAATGTCTCTTCATATTTGATGCCTTCAAGTTGAGCTAAACCTATAGCCATAAATATTTCTTTATACTTATCTATAATTACATTAGTTGCATGCTTGATCTTATAGATCCACTTGGAAGTAACCACATATTTTTCTTTGGGTCTAAATACGATCTCCTAGACTCCATTCTTCATTATAGATTGATACACTTCATTCATGGCATCCTTCCATTCTTAATGATTTGAAGCCTCTTCAAAGGAGGACGGTTTTGCATCTATCATGTTTTTCATGTATGCAGCATATCCAGAGTATCTCTTGGGTTTCTTTCTTTCTCTAAATGAGTCCATCAATGCTCCATGACCTTCTGCATCAAGTAGTGTGTACTTCAACAAATTATGTATTTTCTTCATTTCAGGGATGACCACAAGTTGAATAGGTTCAAAGGGATCTTCTTCTTCATGGTGTGATTCGTATTTCCTTTGGTTAACTTCCTCCTCAAATATCCAAAGTTATTCATCATCATAGTCTTTGGAAAGTTCCTTTGATTTCTTGAATGCTATACTCTCATAAAATATGACATCACGACTGACTTCTATGTGATTTCCATATTTCATGTAGATCCTATAAGTTTTTGATGAGTTCTTATACCCAAAAAATGTTTCCTTGTTATGAAACCAGCTCACAAAAAGATATAAAAGATAGATCAACGCCTTAAAAATAAGCCTCTTTGAGGGGGAAACCTCATATACATTACACAAATAAACAATTCTTAGATTATACAAATGAAAAGACCTCCTTTCTATATATAGGAGTCTGAGGGGTTATAATATAATCAAAGCCAACATAACAATAATAATGTAAGGGCACAATAATAACAATAGTGGGCTTCTATGGGGCACAAAAATAATAATATGGGGACTATATGGGCACAAAAATATAATAAGGGGGTTGTAATAATAACAATAAGGGGTTACACTAGTAGTATAGGGACCTAACATGCCCCTCTCCTTCAAAAAGTGTTGCCCTCAAAGCTTGAGTAGTTCTTGATTCTTATGTATAAATTCTTGTCCTCCCATGTGGAATCTTCAGTGGCTAAGTTATTCCACTTAATGAGATACTCTAAAATTGATCTATTTTGTAGCTTTCAATTTCTTGGTTCTGTGACTGCTTCAGGTTCCAATATGATTTTTCCTTCCTTGTCAAGTTCTCGCAATACTGTTTGAACTGGGATCTTTTAAAACTTTTGAATGATTTCCCACTCCTTTGGGCATATGGATATATTTAAGGCCTGATGTTTGGAGGAACACTTCGTGGAATCAAATGAATAGCATATCATGATCATGAATAGGTGGGAGGCCTTTGGGAGTCTCAAATACCTTGGAATGACTGTCCAAAACGTTTTCGAGATCTTGAGAAATACATGATTTCGATGTGGGATCCTCTAGTGAACATAATTATGCAATTACACCCCGTTGTTCTTTATTTATAAGATTTTTCATGCTGTTAGAGTTGATTATCTTTCCAGATTTTCCTTGTATACCCCTCAATTCAACTTCCTTTCCTTCCCAAAAAAATTTCAAGAAACGTTCTTGAAAATTAAAAGTTATCGTACCCAAAAGATTGTAGCCATTGGACTCCATGTAAAACATCAGCATCACCCATTGGAATGGAAAGAATTGGGATATTCAATACCTATTCTCCCATGGATAGCTTGATATTATGGCACTTTCCAGAGAAATTTATGGTTCCTCCACTTGCAACCATCACTTGAAACTCCGGTGTTGGATATAGGAAGCAATTCAATTCCTTGGCTATCTTACAATCAATAAAATTATGGGTATTGCTTGAATCAATCAACACTCTTACCTTTTTCTTCTTCATATGTCCTTCTACCTTGATAGTTTGAGGATTGGTAATTTCTTCCAATGCATTACAAGATATGTTCAGATTGATTTCTTGAGACTCGATGTGATCTTTCAATTTTTGAACATTTTTCTTTTTGATATGTCCTTCTATATTGATAGCTTGAGGAGTGGTAATTGTGTCCAATGCATTACAAGATATGGTCAGATTCATTTCTTCATTCTCAATGTGATCTTTCACTTCTTGAACCTTTTTCTTCTTGATATGTCCTTCTATCTTGAGAGTTTTAGGAGTGGTAATTCTTTCTAATGATTTACAATATATGGTCAGGTTCATTTCTTATTTCTCTGGGGTTTGTTCCTGGTGTATATACTCTTCTTTTGACGTTTCTTGATCCTTTTCTTCCACCTCTCCACAATCAATGTAAAATAATTTCTTCTCAGCACACTTATGACCTTCAATGTATTTGTTATCACAATTGTAACAAATCCCTTTTTCTCTTTTTTCTTCCAATTTTTGTGGTGTAACCCTTGTAGGTTATGGAAGGCTAGGAGAAATAATATTTCCATCTTTATAGTTGTGAGGGGTAGACTTCTTTGTTGCCATAATTTTTCTTTCCACTTTGTAACAAAGCCCTTTTTCTCTTTTTTCTTCCAATTATTGTGGTGTTGCTCTTTGTATCCTCATAATGTGCTATCATTTCCTCCGTGAAAATTGACCATGTAAGAAGTTGTTTACAAGAACAAAGCCCTTTATACCATAAAAATTGATCCAGTTCTAAATATTAAGATGCAATACATACCTTTGTAACAGTGGTGCACCATATAGATCAAAATATTGCTCCATTTGTAGTATCCAATTTACTAGATCCTTTCCATCAAACTTCCTCCTATTGCCTTTTCTTGATTTTAGGAGATCGATCTTGAAATGACTGTAACTTTATACTTTCAGATCTCAAAGTTCTGAAATTGTCTCCTGCAGTAGCCCTCTGAATCCTCTTTCTAACCCTACAAGTATGATCAGAATTTGATTCTCCAAGAAAGCGTTATGCCAATCTCCTAAGATGACCTGATTATATAATGTTTCAGTAGAGTGAACCTGTACGACGTGCCACGTCTCACTGTTTCGACCTTCGAGTATGAAAACTATGTACAGAAAACTAAAGTCCATCCTCCTACTATAACTTCTTACAAAATGCTCAGAGAGAAAGTTATGACTATTTTCCCAAGGTCACCTATTTAGGATGTAATTCGGGAGTCTATAAAAACCCTAACTTCCTTAGATCATATATTCAAAAATATAGCGATACAAGATCTAAAATTCGGACCAGAGATTCAAAATGATTTATTCTCAAATGGGTTTTTTCTTTAGCTTCTAAAAATTCATAGAGAAAAGGTTATAGTGAAACTAACACGATGACCTATTTTAGATGAAATTTTGGAGCTTGCAATAACCCTAACTTCCTCATATCATATCTCGGAAAGTATAGCGATACAAGATCTAAAATTTAGATGCGCGGTTTAGTAAGATTTCTTCTCAAGTGGGTGTTTTTTTAGCTTCTAAAATGTCACAAAAAAAAGTTATAGTGAAAATATCACGATGACCTGTTTGGAGCAGCAAAACCCTAGAATCCAAAGCTCTGATACCAAATGTTATGAAACCATCTCACAAAACGATAGAAAATATAGATCAACGCCTTAGAAATAAGCCTCTTTGAGGGGGAAACCTCCTTTACATTACACAAATGAACAATTCTTAGATGATACAAATGAAAAGACCTCCTTTCTATATATAGGAGTCTAAGGAGTCATAATATAATCAGAGCCGACATAACAATAATAATGTAATGGCACAATAATAACAATAGTGGACTTCTATGGGGCACAATAATAACAATATAGGGACTACATGGGCACAACAATATAATAATGGGGTTGTACTAAGGGGTTGCACTAGTAGTATAGGGACCTAACATTCCTTCATGCCAAAAGGGTCCATCTAATTTCTATTGTCCTTTAGTATATGGATATATACAGGACACCCAAAGATTCAGATATGATCTACATATGGCTTCTTTCCAGTGAACACTTCCTCTGAAGTTTTATTGTCTAGGGATATACGGGGACTTTGATTCTAAATGTAGACAGTTGTTTTTGTGGCTTCTCCCCACATAAACTTAGGTATATCCTGATCGTCTAACATTATCTTTACACTTTCTTCAATAGATCTATTCTTTATTTCTACAACTTCATTTCTTTCTAGATTATATGGGACTATCAGCTCCCTCTTGATCCCAGATTCCTTACAGAATGCTATAATCTCTTTGGATTTATATTCTTCTCCATTATCAGATCTTATTATCTTGATTCTCCTTTCTGTAAGGTTCTCCACTTCAGCTTTAAATTCTTGAAATTTTGTAAATACTTCATCCTTGGTTTTCATTAAGTAAACCCATGTATTTCTTGAATGGTCATCTATAAATGTGATGTAATATAGATGACCTCCAAGTGATTTAGGAGTCATAGGGCCACATACATCAGAGTGAATGAGATCCAAGATTTATTATGACCTTGAAGCACTACTTCCAAATGGTCTCTTGGTATTCTTACCCAATGCACATCCCTTACAGACACCTTTATGATCCTCCTTCATATTAGGGATTCCATCTACTATGGATCTTAGAGTAGGAAGGATTTTGAAATGTAGATGTCCAAATCTTTGATGCCAAAGTTCACATGGGCTAATTTCAATGTGAACTAGGGCTTAGGCCACAAGAGATATCGGTTTCTAGAGTCTTCCTTCTCAAATGCCAATAACTTTGGCTTGATCTATACTTGAGTCTTTTCCCTAAACAACAACCTTCCCATCAATGAAGGCTATTCTATCACCCTTATCTTCTAGACTTCAAATAGAAAGTATATTCTTTTGCAAACCTAGAACAAATACAATATTGTTGAGATGAATGTTGCTTCTGTCTTTTAGGTTTATGGAGGTTAATCCAATACATTTCATGAGATAACTCTTGTTATCTCCAAGCTCCATCGAGTAAGTGGATTTTCTTTGTGATAAGGTCTTTAAGTGATTGGAATGACCATTCATGTGCCTTGATCCACCACTGTCGATTACCCAAATGTCTTCATCTTGGAATTTGTCAGAGAGAGCCGAGAAGATACCTTCATTTGTTTCTTTGGAATATCCCTTCTTTGAAGTGAACAAGAACTTTGGGATGGCTTATAATGTCTTGAGATGGATTGTAATATTCTTGATTAGCTTCTTCACGATAGAGGATATCTTCACGATTCCCTTATATAACTTGTTGATGGTATTTGACCCACCAACATGTCAAGGGATCTCCCCCATAAGAAGTACCAACTAGACGTTAGACCATTTGGAGTAGGAGTCCCAAAATTGGGTAGTAAATCTATGCCTTGATTGTGATAATGCGCAGAGGTAAGCAAGATATCCATGTCAGAAGAAAGTGTGTGACCTTGCAGCAAGTCAAGAAATATGCATGGGGAGGTTCTAACACACGAGGGGGAAAGGAAGTGTGCCCCTTAGAAGCATGTAATAGTACGCAGCCTGAAAGGAACACACGAGTTGAATAACATCACATGCTAAAAATAGAATAGTCAACAATCCAAAGTGATGGGTTAAACCAACAACATGCTTCAATAAGATTCATATAACCACATATGGAATATTCCATACATAAATGCATAAGTTAAAACTACATACATTGCTAAAGTAACAAGAATAGTCGAACTATAATAAAAACATATGCATGAAACGTGTTGGCTATGTTATATTATAAAAGTGAAAGTTCCACCCATACATACAACCATGACATATACTAGCACCAATAGTACAACATTACAGTCAACACACCTGCTCCTCCAAAGAGATGTACTCGATCTACACTGAGGAGAATCTAAGGCTCATCACAATACTCTCCAAGCCCTCTCTAAGAAATGCCTAGCAAAAGCTTGGCTCCAAAAAGCCTCTTCTATGAGTTATGAGGTTCTACATATAACAAAGGGTGGGGTGACCCTTTGTTGGGTGTGGTTTTTCACCCATTTTTTGCACCTTGTTTCCCTTGTTTTGAACTTTATACCTTCAAACCTGTGCCCTTATATGACCAAATTCCCTGTTTTCTTACCTTTTTCATCCATTTTACTGTCATGTTACTTTATTGTATTTTATCAAATAAATGTGAAGCTTTATTTCTTTTTTAGGCTAACTGGACGAGCATTGAAGGATCATGTCAGGAAGTTTATATTTTTCAGATGTTGGCTTGTGAAAGAAAATAGGCAGTAGGACTTAACTGCAGGAAAGGGTAGAACAGTTCGTTATTACACCCCGAGTGTTGTTACATATCGCTGCTACATACTAGGTGATGTTACAAGTGGCTATTGTTACAAGTTGCTGCTACACATCGGTACTGCTACATGTTGTTGTTACACATAGAGTGCTGTTACACCTCACATGGGTTCGCCGTTTTTGTGGGGAAAAATGCCTATGCAGGACGATCCTATCCACCTAAGGTGTGACAGTGCCTTAGCAACAAACAGAGACAGCTATTCTGGTTTCTTCCTTTATGAAATGCGAAAGAAGAGAGATCAATGGACTTACCGGTGTCTTCCATTTGTCCCTCGATCTAGATCCTCTTCTCTTTGGGTGTTCACAGCTACTTGCCTCCTCGCTCGCCCAGCTTCAACAGATTCCTGCGAGATCACAAGAGAACAGCTACTTGCGACAAGAGAACAACTACTTGCGACAAGAGAAGAACACAACACAAAGGCAGATATTCATATTCATAAATGATTCAAGATTAGAAATAAATCAAATACACTAATGCAATCATACATCAAAGATACATCAGCATATAGGAGAAAACCAAGATAGCTTTATTGATAAATACAAGGTTCAGGAAGAGATACAACCCAGAGGGCTCCAATCCAGCATCTGCTTCCCAGCAGAATGGAATTCCTATCTTCACCTCCCTTCAAAGCATTAAGCACCCAATGATTCCAGTCTAAAACCAATAGCAATTCTTTGCAATAACAAAATTCTAGCCTCCAAATCTCATGGAGGAGAGATCCATATATAGATGTTTTGGAGAGAGGATGAGTCAGCTTGAGATCTGACTAGTGTCCTCTCCCTCTGTCAGTTCTTGAATCCACTTGGAGGTTCTTGCTTCCACTTGGAGATTTGGAACCTCTTACTCATCACCAGTCGAATTCCCTGAGGCAAGTGTCATTTTGGAAGCTTCATGGGCATTGACACCTTGAGGAATGAGCCTGCCACATGTCCACTCTCGCTCAGCGCAGGTAGCCAGTGTTGGCTTTGACATTCAGCGCAGGTAGCCAGTGTTGCAGTTGACATTCAACACAGATGGTCAGTGGAGCCATTGACATGATCCTGATTTGACTTGTTTTTGAGCAGTTTCTGGTGGATAACTTCTGTGAATTGCTGTGGTTTGTTAGCCTTATTCCTCTAGGGGTAGGAACAACATGTTTAGGGACTTTGGATCCCTTAGATTATGGACATTTCATGCTCAATGCTGTAAGGCATAAAAATGTCTATAACAGTTGCCCCCTAAAGTATGAGGCCGTTTATCGGGTGAAATGCTTTATCCAGGAGGGTCCGAAGTTCATCCATTTGCTGGGAGGAAACCTGTAATAAGATACAATACAATACGTTATTTTTCATACTGCTTTCATGATCTAGCTGAGGCAGGCATTCCCATGCTCAGCTTTATAAATTCATTTTTGAACATAGAACAGACAATCGTCTGATGGTAGACTCATAATTTTGGTGAAATTATCATCCTTTGAGTAGGATGATCATCTGCTGCAATGATGTACATGTCAAATGTCTTTATCTTTCCTGAATATATATCGCAGCTCGGATGGATGAAACTAGATCCGGGGTCTTCAAACTCGTTCGATCTTCACTCTAAGTACAAGTCGATCCATGTGAGAATTGTTCTGAAGTCGAACATGGAAAGACATCGCTTGATTACTGGTCAATGAGGTAAACCGTTAACAAGCGCGAGAGGAATCACCGATAATGATAATGACCCTCAAGGTACTACAGTACAATTCACGTGGTGTGAATAAAGGACTTAGCGTCGAACACCACGCAAAATCTTCTGGTCGAAGGTCATTGATGTATACCTGTCGTCGGAAGTGAGAAACTTGCCATTGAGGCATGCAAGCTTCAAAGTACTGAAGGGGTTGTTCCTAGATCAACTTCTTGGATAATGAGCTGATGTCGACAAGAAGCGATCCGTCAAAGGAGGGCCTTAATGAATCCCACATCAGTGACACGGAATGGAGCTAATGATTTTAATGGAGGTGAAAACGATCTGTGACATATGATTCAGGGTGGCGGTCATGAATGGATGAAGGATAATGTATGGCAGTGGATGGGACCCGGTTGACTCTTTCTAAACGACTTCTCTTGAACATATGGTGACACTGATGCGATGGATCGGTAGCATTACCCCAATTATGGATGGTATGGCGAGACCATGGTGATGTGACCGGTGAATGAAACAACCCAACCCGATTGTGGTACGGAGGAAAAGTGTCATGTTCAAGAGCGACTTGCTACCATCAAAGTTTTCTTGAGTTTCTCCCAATTTTTCCCCAGTCATTGCTGACCAGTACCTCTTTATTTTTGTCAAGCTTGAGGAGGATAACATATGCTTGTTCTATAACCTACCCTTCGGGCAAGCCCATCGCTATGTTTTAACGAGCCTAGCGATAGTGAAACTCGTTCTCGTCTAAAGACAAGTTTGTCGCTATTTAGTGATTTTAACGAGTCTAACGACAAAGATAACTTGGTCCTTTTCATTTTTAGAGAGTCTGAAAAGGTACATAAAGTTAACTCCAAAATTCCTTTTTCGTCATCTAATCCCTTAAGTCCGAAAAAGTATAAAACAATACAGAAGGGATGAGTTTTTGATAGTTTTAACGAGCCGAACACACAAGCGCTCGATCTTTTTGTGCAATAATCCCTCCGGTCCAAAAAGATTAAAATCTAGAGGAGGGATAGCACTTCCGGTCGCTTTAACGAGCTGGAAGGCCAAAACTCGGCAATCTTTTCATATTTTACGAGTCAGTTGAAAAGAGCTTAAAGAAGACTCATCTTTTGAGGAACGAGTGATAAACAGGGTTAGCAACTGATTCCAGGTACAGGTTGGAATTTTCCAATCACGGCAGTGTCACAAGGATGGCTAGGTGAAATCACTCTTCGCAGCTGTTCCTCAAAAAGGGTAAACAATCATATGGAGGTGAACGATCGGCCAAATGAAAAGTGGAGGTGACGGTGCAAACACGACCAAGGCTTTAATGGTTGATAAAGTTACATACACAATGGTTATTTACTGGGTAGTTCATTTTTTAACGAGCTTAAACGCGGGTGGAAACATTTGCTCGGATCTGTTTATTTTTTAACGAGTCATGAACTATGGACTCAAACTGCTCGGATCTGTTTATTTTTTAACGAGCATGAACTATGGACTAAAACTGCTCGATTATACCAGTCATATGATAAGAGTGTCTCATTGAAGATGCTATTTTTTATGGAGCTTCATCTTACGTAAGCTTTTCTCCAAATCCTTTTGTTATGCAAGTTTGGAAATGACCAATCCTACGAGTTTAAAGGGTTAGAGGTCCTAAAAATTTAAAAAATAAATATTTTCCCCTCGCTAGCACTCCAAAAGGTTTGCATGCCCCCAGGCATAAAGTACGATTTCAAGGTCACCTCTACTTCACCTCCGCCAAAACATTTGTCTTGCCGAGAGAGGCATACCTCTTTCAGGTTACCCAAAGATTGTCTCGTTAATCTTTCAAACAAAACACTTCCTCAGCAATGTCTACCAAAATAAACAAAGGTGAGTGACGATGCCCGCCATCTCACATAACTTTGACAAAAGAATCTTATTCTAGAACAACCCCTCTTCCAATCACGGACGGGGTACAGACTAGTCATATTCTCCCGCGGAAACCTACTCTATACCCAAAGTTTCCCTGCCGAAGCAGACCAGGACGCATGCCCCCTGGGTTCCAGTCATATCCTCCCAGATTACTCGCGCTCATCAGGAGGACGGACCGTGGGTTGAGACACTTCTTGCGTGAATAGACCATTTAGGGATGGTAAATGACTATTTGCGATGCGTGATCCGGGAAATGAAAGTTGGTCCACGAGCTTGACCACTCTTCCTTCATGCCGAAAACACATTACTCTAAAGAGTGAGGAGACGATGGCTCCCATGCAATATATATAGTCTCGTCCAAGGAGTAGGTTATAATCCAAGGGTCCTTGAACGACCATCACGTTCATTTGAACGGTCTTCCCTTTCAATGTGATTGGCACATTGGGGAGGATCCCTAAAGGGCGACTGGTTCCTTTATCAAAGCCTGATAGATTTCTCATTTCAGGCAAAAGCGCAGGCGAACCAAGCGCTTTCCAAGCAATAGAGGAAAGGATACTCACAAATGCCCCTTCATCAATGATAGTGCCAGCCATTACCATTCTGTATATTTGGACAATAATTCTGAATGGTATACTGGCTGGCAACCGGGGTCTGCCTAGTTGGTTCCAGTCGAACGAGACAACTAGGTTGCTTGGTGGTGGGACCGAATAGACGGCCGGATATCGCTCTGACGAACTTCCTTCCTGCGATAAAGGAATGGTGGCATTTCCCCCTTGTTCATCAGAGTCAGTGTTGATGAAGAGAATTTGGACGGTGTCGTCTTTATTCTCCTCTGTGATGGCATCATTCGAAGATGGAGCCTCTGAAGGCAAAACCGGGTCAACTGTCGTTTCAACCTTTAGACTTTCATCAGGTATGGATTCAGACGGTTCATCTTCAATGACAGGTGCTTCGGCTGACCACCTGGGCGGGTCAGTCGGGTTCTCAACTAGCGAGGGACTTGGAAAGAGTTTTTGATATCCAGGAGGAAGTTGCGCTCGTAAAATCGAGCGATCTTCCAGAACTCTTTTTGCCTCATATAAGAAGGGACAATGGTGGATGGCGTGATCGCCTTCACACAGTCTGCAGGGAAATTTAGCTTTCCCTCTCTGTCCTCGGGCTTCACTCCCACTAGTTGACGGTGAGCAGTCAACATGGCTATCAGAGGTCGATGCTACCGAATTGTGAAAACGGGGGGACCAGTCCCTTAGTATCCGGGGGATACAGGGACCAGTCCCTTAGTATCCGGGGGATATAGGGACAATCTCTATGGAAGTGGTCTCCCTTGCATATGACACATGGCGATTTAGGCCTAGTGAGTGCTGTGTGTGGATTTTTGTCAGATGACACTTGTTTGCCCCCAGTCGCCTTAGGCTCCTTCTTCTTCTTTTCTTTCTTCTTCTTCTCCTTCTTCTCCTTAGGAACTCGGTTTTTTGTTCTACCAGTTCCATCAAGTGAAGAGGAAGGAGGAGAGGAAGATGAAGTGGAAGGCTGGTGGGCAACTCTTGTCTGGTCTAACTGTTGACTCGACTGTTCAGGAATTGTGGTGTTCTGAACGACATTGGTTGAAAAGAGCCAAACTGGTAGGCCAATTGTCAGTCCTGGAAGCGACAATGTGGCCATGCGGGGCGCACCAACATCTCCCCAAGAGGAGAAGGGACTAGGATTTCCACCAAGGGGAATTCCTTGGTTGGTGTGCTCCATCTTTTCAACCTAAAGATCAATGCGGGAATAAAGGGTGATTGTTCCGTTTAAAATAAATTGTTAACGACGCTTTAGACACAACTTGCTTTTTCACTTTTAAAGAGTCGAGAAAAAGCTAAAGATGACTCTAGTCTCCTTCGATGTTTTAACGAGCCCGAAGTGACAAATGCTCGGATGGACTTTTTCTGTTATAGAGTCTGAAAAAGGCCAAAAGGAACTGATCTGGAGTTCTAGGCAGAGGGTGTGCCAAACTTTTCGCAAAACCACAGAATACTTTTTAAGGTACGGGCGGTCGATCTTCCTAAATGCTGTGTTCAGTGCATTGCGATCAGTAGGGCGGCCGACACGGCTTCCTAAGGATAAAGGATATATGCCTATAGGGGTCTCCCAATATATACGCGATGGTACGTGGGAGCACAATCCGTACTGGCGCTATCGTCCCTCAGGAGGAATCACCCACCTTCCACGAGATCGACAGTCACCAGGCTTAACGACGCCGGAACACGTCTCTAGCCTAGACCTCTATGTTGTGCGTTATGTTGCAAAGCGTTGTTAGGTTCATTCAGTTTATTTTAAGTTGATCTTTTTAGAAGTTTGCCTTTCTGGATCACCACGAGATGTATGGTACAATTCCTAAATGCAGTCTAAGATGATAAGCAAGCTTTATTATCTTTTCAACTTTGAAAATCCTAGCTACTAAGGGAAAAGAAAGACACCATCTTTTCTCAAAGAGAAATCAACACACTCTAATGCACTCTTCCTAAATCAATCATGCAAACTTATCAAAAATGCAAATGCACAATGCAGGTGTTTGTTTTCTTCTTTCTTAGTATTGATGCCTACAAAGAAAGCTTTTTGTACAACTTTGAATTTGCTTTTAAATGACAAGTATAAACAAGTTTACTTTTTCGAAATCAACAAGGGTAGAAGAGATTACAACACTTTGCGACTTTCGAAATGAACACTTGTTTCGACACTTAAAAGAGACAAACTCAAACCAATAAGCAAAAGCAAATGTATAATCAACTACAAACAGCCAATGAACTCTCTCCTAAGATCACAATCAACAGATCTGAATCAAGGGCTACAGGATGATTATTTCACTCATGCAAAGGAAAACTGTAAATGACGCCACAAACACATAAAAACACTTACAGTATTTTTGTACAAAAGGAGGCGGAATTTAAGCAGAGAAAAGGAGTTATCAGACTGGTACCTATGCTGGTTAAAGGCTGCAAAAAACAGAGATCAAAACAGGGCAACAGAGAGCAGAGAACCCCAGCTGCACAAGGCAAAACTGGTTCAGCGCAACCTCAACACTGTGGTTTTGACATTCAGCGCAGGTAGCCTTCACGGGACCTGCGTTGAAATGCAGAATGCCTTCACAGCAGTTGCGCTGAAGGAGAAACTCTCGTTTCTCACTGGGTTCTGGGTCACAGATTGCTCAAAAATCAACAGTTTCAGGCCAAATCAAAAACACAAGCAAGGTATAATCAAAGGGATGCTTTGAGAGGGTACTAAGATCTATCACAAAAGATCATCAAATCATTTGTGAGTCCATTGTTCAGATCATAGACAAAATCCAGTGAAGGATCAAGGTAGCAACTGTCTACTTTGCAACTGAGAATAGCAGAAGCAGTTCGATTGTTGCTATTGAGTCTATGAAGCAAACAATGATAGAAACACAAATAAAATGACTAAAACAAATCTCCCCAGTGGAGTCGCCAATTTGTTGTGGGGAAAAATGCCTATGCAGGACGATCCTATCCACCTAAGGTGTGACAGTGCCTTAGCAACAAACATAGACAACTATTCTGGTTTCTTCCTTTATGAAATGCGAAAGAAGAGAGATCAATGGACTTACCGGTGTCTTCCATTTGTCCCTCGATCTAGATCCTCTTCTCTTTGGGTGTTCACAGCTACCTGCCTCCTCGCTCGCCCAGCTTCAACAGATTCCTGCGAGATCACAAGAGAACAGCTACTTGCGACAAGAGAACAGCTACTTGCGACAAGAGAAGAACACAACACAAAGGCAGATATTCATATTCATAAATGATTCAGGATTAGAAATAAATCAAATACACTAATGCAATCATACATCAAAGATACATCAGCATATAGGAGAAAACCAAGATAGCTTTATTGATAAATAACAAGGTTCAGGAAGAGATACAACCCAGAGGGCTCCAATCCAGCATCTCCTTCCCAGCAGAATGGAATTCCTATCTTCACCTCCCTTCAAAGCATTAAGCACCCAATGTTTCCAGTCTCAAACCAACAATAATTCTTTGCAATAACAAAATTCCAACCTCCAGATCTCATGGAGGAGAGATCCATATATAGATGTTTTGGAGAGAGGATGATTCAGCTTGAGATCTGACTAGTGTCCTCTCCCTCTGTCAGTTCTTGAATCCACTTGGAGGTTCTTGCTTCCACTTGGAGATTTGGAACCTCTTACTCATCACCAGTCGAATTCCCTGAGGCAAGTGCCATTTTGGAAGCTTCCTGGGCATTGACACCTTGAGGAATGAGCCTGCCACATGTCCACTCTCGCTTAGCACAGGTAGCCAGTGTTGGCTTTGACATTCAGCGCAGGTAGCCAGTGTTGCAGTTGACATTCAGCGCAGATGGTCAGTGGAGCCATTGACATGATCCTGATTTGACTTGTTTTTTAGCAGTTTCTGGTGGAGAACTTCTGTGAATTGCTGTGGTTTGTTAGCCTTGTTCCTCTAGGGGTAGGAACAACATGTTTAGGGACTTTGGATCCCTTAGATTATGGACATTTCATGCTCAATGTTGTAAGGCACAAAAATGTCTATAACTGCCGTTACACCAAAAGTGTTATATTTAGTTACGTCACGTCAGCCTAAACCATCATTTTCTTAATATTGTTGCACCAAAGCTGGAAATGTGGGTACTATTCCACATAACAGTTGTCGGTAGTAGATTGTTTATTTTTTAGGCAGTAGGATTCAAGTAGTTGTAACTAATGTATATTTATTTAGCAGTAGGTTGTAACTTCTTTATTTTTGGATCAGCATGAGAATCAGAGATTCTCATGGCTGATCTGTTTTCTAATTTTCAGGATGTAATAGTTATAAAAGACTTGGCTTTTTATGTAATTCTTGAACTTATTTTAATATCAATTGGCATGGTGATGTTGTGATTGATTCTCAACTAATTTTTTAATCAATTTTTGTGTCTTCCTATGCCCTGCTGAGGAGGAAGGGCCCTCCTATTTGGCAGGGATTGTAGTGATTAGGTACTGTACATTTCAGTTCAGTTTATTGATTTATAGTTTCTCGATGTTGCTGAGAAAATCGTGGATTGCATTCGCTGTTGTTTCTATTTATCTTATGTTGTTACACAGAGTTAAACAACAGAGGAATAGTAACTATCTAGAATAGATGTTAGCTCTAGGTGCGGTGCACCTTGATTTCAATAGCTGCAAGTTGTGATTTATTTTTGTGGATCATTTCTTTATATTTTCATACATGATTGATTCAATAATTTAGATCAATGACATATTTTATAGTTTTTCTGCAATATCTTATGCTTGGCTAGATTGTATTGTTACAGATAGTGCGAACTCCATTGGAATAGCAAGATCTACCCTGGGTTGATAATTAATGTTGCAATCTAAGTCAATTAAGGTTGATAAAATAGCACTACATTTTGGTGTCATTTTCAGGGATAGCATGTTGACATACAGTCAGCGAAGTTGTTTGTTTAATATAGAGTGCTCCTAGTCCACAGTTGTTGGGCGGTAAGACGAGAGGTAAGAACCTTCACATCGCTCTAACATACCTAGGCAGGCTCACCATTGTGATCACTAGGAAACTTAGGACATTTTGATGCTTTGATTAGTGTGTCTTAAGCTCTTTAGTTATTGGGCGTTATTATGAGAGGTAAGAACCTACACATCGCTCTAACATACCTAAGCGAGCTCACCACTGTCGAAGGCTGAGATACTTATATTTTGATTTGATACACATAGGGTTCATGTGTGTACTTTTTAGGACTTATAGAGATACTGAAATCACCCCCACTCTAATAAGTCACAGGAATGACAGGTTGTAAAAAGGAAATGAAGGGTGAAGATTTTGGAAGGAAGACATTTATCCAATAATTAATCATCAAGGCAGAAAAAGAACAGTCCAACTCTCAAAGGAATGCAAGGAAGACAGGACTGCAGAAGGCTATTACTCCCATAGCGAAAGTAGAAACCTCCAATCCCTCCATCTCAGGACCATATCATCCTAAGGCCAGCACTCATACCTTCAATATCAATGATTTGATTCATGAGCAGGAAGGGGAAGTGAGTAGCTAGAATTTGAGAACTGAGGGCCAAGGGGAAACCGAGGGGGAATATCGGACACCTGAGAAGGAGAATCACTTAGAGACTTATCAATATCCGGATACAGGTAGTGCGGTGAAACAACCAACTTCAACAGTATCTGAGGCATTAATTGTGTCTGTAGGGCCATCACAAACGCAGCTAGAAGAACATCCGCTACAAGAAGGATTAGAAGAATTAATCATGGGGGACAACAATGATAACAATACTAAAACAAACACCACCACTACCACTTTTGAATTCCCAATTGGGAATCTCAGTGGTGAAGTTCCTATGAAGAATATTTCTCTATCATCCTTACCATCCTTTCAAGGGATGGCTGTGGAAGACCCAGATACATTTGTATTTGAGTTTGATGTCTTGTGTAGAAGTTATGATTATATAACAAATGCTCAAAAGTTAAAACTATTCCTTGCTACCTTAAAAGGAGCAGCCTTGAGATGGTTCATTGGATTAGGCCCCGCTTCCAATTCAACATGGAATGATATGAAGAAGATGTTCTTGTCAAAGTACCAAGGCTATTGTAGGACCAGGGACTTGAGGGAAGAGATATTTAGAATGACACAGAAGGATGAAGAAAGCCTAGAAGATTATGTTGAATTGTTCCACTACAATTTTCATAGGTCTAAACACAGTGATTTAGACCCGGAAATCTTGAAGACTATATTCATCAAAGGAATGAGGGATGACTGCCTTGATACCCTAAACCTATTAGGCAAGGGGGATATATCACAAGATCCATTTCCAAAAATTATCAAGCTCTGCCTATGATGCTCTCAAGGATCATCTAGAGGAAGAAGTATGATTCGGGATGCCTTTGTTCGCATACAAAAATATGCAGGCAGAGGAGTAACTAGAGTGGAGATCGAAAATTTGTTCGAAAGTTTCAAGACCGATATCCTTAGTACTCTCTCATCCCAGATAAGAAAAAAACAGATCAAAAATGTACAACCAGAAGCTGATACACCCCTAGCTATGTTCTATCTGACTTTTTAGAAGAAACATCCTTAAAGGGAGTGTGAATTGAACAACATCAGCCTCTACAACATCTGCGAGCTGGAACATTCGATAGAGAAATGTCCGAAGCTTCCTAGACTAAAGGCAACACTTAGAGAATCAAGCGAAGAAGTGCAGTCCTCTTACTTCATTGCACCACGGAGGCCATGGCAACCACAACCTCCAGGTATGTGTCAATACTTTTCCTCTTTCAATTCATGGAACAATGCATATAATAATCAACCATATCCACGGAAATATTTTTCCCCTCCTTTAGCTCAGTTCCCTTCACCCTGGAACCAATGGTCTCCATCTCCTCTTGTCCAATATCCTCATCCCCAACCATACCTGTGGAACCTGAACTAGAGAGAAAATGCCTAGAATTCAGCTTTTCCTGCACCACCCATGCAGCAGTAGCTGTAGTTACCTCCTTTCCAATCTTTTGTTCCTATGCCACCTGTATGACCTCAACTACCTGTGCAACCTAACCCAAACAAAAATAATAAAGAAACTCAGGAATAGAGGCTCCTACGACCCTTCATACTTACCTTACTACCCCCATGGAATTTAATGAAATACAATTACGATCGGGCATGGTAATTAACACCAGTCACTCCCCTATCATTACAAAGGAAGACTGTGAACCATCCAGGGGAGAATTCAGAGACTCTAAGGCAGTTACTGAATCTACAACAGTTCATATAGAGGAATTTGTTACATCTGTAACAACCAACCTAAGAAGAATTGTTACATCTTTAACAACTACTTCAGGGAAGGTTGATACACCTGTAAAAACAGATTCAACTATTGTTACGTAGGAACCCCCATATCCTCAAAGACTAGATGAACCTAGGATGACTTCCCAGCCTGAATCTGATTTCCTTATGGAGTTGCAAAATCTGTATGTACGAATCCCTTTACTGCAAGCCCTTAAGGAAATACCTATATATGCCAAGACAGTGAGAGATTTGTGCATCAAGAAACCTAGAAGAAATCCTAAAGACCCTACCACCATACATGTGACGGGAGAGTTATCCAAATTAATGTCTACTCAACCTCTCCTTACCAAGCACAATGATCCAGGCAAGCCTACAGTCACTATCTACATTAATGATCAACCCATAGCCAATACATTAATTGATCTTGGGGTTGCAATTAATAAAATAACGAAAGATCTCTTCATCGCTCTCGTGCTACAAGGACTTAGACACACCCCTAATGTGCTAGAATTGGTAGATAGGCCCCATGTTAAGCCCGAAGGAATGATAGAATATATAGTGATTACAGTAGCTTCATGGAGATACCTGGCTGATATCCTTATTTTACAGCCCAAATCCAACTTGGGGGGGCATCCTTTGATCCTAGGGAGACCTTGGCTGGTCACTGCGGATGCATTTATAGGATGTAGGGTGAGATCCATGGTGATCTCGAATGGCCAGGCAACCCAGAACCTTAATCTTTACTCCCCAAAACCAAATGTGGATGTGTACAATGCTTGGTGGGATGAGTCTGAGCTTGAGTCAAATCTTTCCCTACCACTCCTCACTCTAGGGAAAGCCCAATATTTTAAAGATGAAACAGAAGATGATGTTATTAATGGTTTTATTAGTAATGGGTTTGTTGCTTCTATTGAAAATGAAAATGAGGAGGAAGAGGTAGAATATATAGATTTTGAACAAATGAGGAAAACTTTGAATATTGCTAGCAGCCCAATTGAGATTGAGGCTAGAAAGTTTTTGAATGTTAACCCCAAGTTGATTGCTAAACAAAATCAACGGCTGTTGCAGAAGTATAAAAAGGCATTTGCATGGGATTATATGGATATGAAAGGGATCCACCCTAACATATGCACTCACCATATTTATTTTAAGGATGGTTGCAAACCACTCAACTAGCCACAGCGCCGCATGAACCCTTCACTAAAGGAAGTGGTGAAAGAGGAACTACAAAAACTCCTGAGTGCTAATTTTATTTATCCAATATCTTGCAGTCAGTGGGTGTCACCACTCATCATCGTTCCTAAAAGGAATGGCAAGTGGAGGGTCTATTTTGACTATAGATAACTCAACAAGGCCACTCAGAAGGACCATTTTCCGTTACCATTTATAGATCGGGTCCTTGATACTCTCTACAGAAAGAAATTATTTTCATTTTCGGATGGATTCAGTGGCTACAAACAGATACAGATGGCTTTGGAAGACCAGGATAAAACAACCTTTACTTATCCTTGGGGAACCTACACATACAGAGTGCTACCTTTTGGGCTCTATAATGCACCAGCAACCATTCAAAGGGAAATTCTGGGAATTTTCTCCAACTTATTGAACGACTGTCTGGAAATATTCATGGATGATTTCACATCTTATGGAGATTCTTTTGAAGCAGCATTAGTCAACCTGAGAAAAGTATTAGAATGATGTGTACAAACTAATGTTTCCTTGAGCACAAAGAAATGTCACATGATGATGACTAAAGGGATCACGCTTGGAAATTACATTTCTGCTGACGAAATCAAGGTATACCCTACAAAAATAGAGGCAATCCTAAAAATTCCAACCCCCAAAACACATAAAGAGGTACTAGTTTCTTGGGGCATGTAGGGTATTACAGAAGATTTATAGAAATTTTTTTAAGAATTGCATCACCATTATTTTCCTTGCTCATGAAGGATGTGGATTTATTATGGACAAGGAAGTGTGAGTAGGCCTTCTTAAAGCTGAAAGGTTGTGTATCAGCAGCCCCAGTGTTGTGAGGACCTAATTTGGAACTGTCATTTCACATAGCTACGGATGCATCATATATTGCTCTAGGTGTTGTTCTGGGCTAGATGGAGGATAATAAACCTTATGTCATTTACTACATAAGTAAAAATCTAATTCTAACTGAGCTCAACTACACAGTGACCGAGAAGGAGTTCTTAGCAGTTGTGCATGCCATCAATAAATTCCAACATTACATCACTGGATATCAAGTATTTGTACACACTGACCATTCTGCCATTCATTTCTTAATGAATAAGCCAATTACAAATGGTAGGATTACATGCTATTTATTTCTGTTACAGGAATTTGATATCACTATTGTAGATAAGCCTGGAAAAGACAATGTAGTAGCTAACTTTCTTTCTAGGCTAACTATTGATGATAGTTGCACTCCTACTGAAGATTCTTTCCCTGATGAATATCTTTTTGCTATTTCTACTTACTCATCTTGGTATGTAGACATAACCAATTATCTTATTGTAGGGAAGTTTCCCCAGTATTTGTCCTTCAGGTAAATAAAAGAAAATCATACAACAAAGTGCTACATATACCTAGATAGATGGGAATATATACCACGCTGGACCCGATTTACAGATCAGATGATGTGTTAGAGAGGACGAGGTCTTTGATATCCTTAAATCCTGTCATGAGGAACCTTGCGGAGGACACTTCGTAGATAAATGGATAGGATACAAAGTCCTTTCAACAGGGTACTACTGGCCAACAATATTTCAGGATGCCATGAATTTTGTAAAGGGGTGTGATAGTTGTCAAAGGATGGGCTAACCACTGCAATCGAATGAGATGTCGTTACAGCCCTAGATTGTCATAGAACCTTTTGAGAAGTGGGCTCTGGATTTTTTGGGATCAATCAATCCTTCTTCCAGACAGAGATCCTACATCTTGGTCTATGTCACGAAATGGGTTGAGGAAAAGGCACTAACTAGAGCCACGAAGCAGGATGTCTTGGATTTTCTGTTCGAAGACATCTTCGTCCGGTTTGACATACCCAGGGAGATAGTCATAGACGAAGGGCTACAATTCACATCTCATAAGATCCGGGAATTGGTTGAGAAATATAAAATCCATCGCAAAATCACAACATCTTACCATCCAAAAGCAAATGGCCAAGTGGAAAGCACTAATAAATTCATTGAGGGGATCCTTACTAAGACTCTGGCCAGTCATCGAAGAAATTTGGCTGACAAACTTCCGGAAGTGTTATGGGCATACAGAACTACATGGAGGAACACCACTGGATTCTCACCATATGAACTTGTGTATGGAAAGAACCCTTTATTCCCCATTGAATTTGAAATCAATACACTAAGGAAAACATTGCATGTCAATTTGGATTTGACTATAGCACAAAGGCAGAGATTGAACCAGCTCAATGAATTGGATGAGAAACAGTTGGTTACTTTCCAGCAAACATAGATTATCCAGAAGAAGAGAGCTAAGTGGCATGATAGATTTATAAAGAAGAAACAATTCCAGAAAGGAGATTGGGCTCTCTTATACGACTCAAGGTTTAAGGAATTCAAGGGTAATCTTTGCACCAGATGGATAAGCCCTTATGGGGTAGATGTAGTCTTCGACAATGGGACTGTAAATTTGGTAACCATTGACATTGCAAGGACATCATTACTTTCAAATGGACACCGTCTCTAGTTGTATCACAAACCTACCTCGAAGGGTTCATTTTTCAACATTGTCACAAATTTGGATCTACAGGTTATGGGAACAGGGGAAAGCCCCCCTGTGCTACAAAATTTTTAACTTTTCCAATAAGTGTAACAGCTGAAAACCACCTGGTGGTGGCTATTACACCGTTCTCCAAAAAAAGAAAGAAGGATATATATAATAATAATAATAATAATAATAATAATAATAATAATCTAGTTGTGAAAACCTTTTGCAAGTGTAGACAAACACTGTTTGTGGTAGTTGAAAACCACTTGGTAGTGGTTGTTACATCCTCCGCAACAACATTTGTATTTCAAAGTGTATCATACGATAAGTGTTGTTACATGATATTTTGTTTTTTGTCTTTTTGTAAAAATTAAATTAATATATATTAGTCGTCTTGGCTATTACACCTGTAACAACTGACGACTTTTTAGGAATAAAACGAAATATTTTATTGTAATAAACAAGGAAAACATCACCATGAACCTCATCAGCAGATCTAAATTCATGTGTGTCACTACCCGAGTATGATTCGATGTTGCGCCTCCCATCACCATGCCCCACGTCACCCAGGTACATCATCACGAAGGTAATATTGAATTTGATTTATCTTATAATTATGGTAAGTTAACATGACCAGATTGACAATCAAGGACGACTGTCATAATTAAGTTGGGGGGGGGACAAATCATGTCACGACATGACTGTTGCATGAGTTGTAATTATTGGAAAATCCAAAAATTAAGGCACGTGTCCTAGGAGTTATTGTTATTTCATACCAAATCATACCAAAAAGGGTAAGGACACTATTGACGGGACCTCCCCATGACTCACCATTAAAGCAAAATTCATTAAGCTGTAAAAAAAAATTCATGCCAAATCTTAATCCAAATCTACACCTGTGCCACCCTATGACCCTATCATTCACCCCTACTGGAGGCACTGAATCCCTATTCAGAGTGCTTGGAGAGAAGGAAGGTAGCAGTGCAGGTTGAAACAGCTAGAGGGTTAGCTGAAGGGAAGATAAGTAGGTGAAACAACATTTGAATTGCAGAAGCAATGGGTGGAGCAGCGATACGGCATGAACCAGGAACTACAGAGGCCTTGGAAGGCTATCCTAAGGCATGCCAGGTCTTCAAAGACGCAGGCTGGTTCGAATTCTTCCAGAAATTGGAAGGGTCAGACAATGGTGTGGCCATGGAATTCGCGAAGAACCTAGAAAGAAACCAGATGGAAGTTAGAGGACTAAAATTAGAGGTCATGGAAGAAGTTATTGACAGAGTAACAGGATTGCAGAGAGAAGGGAAGAGATGGTTTACCAAGAAGGTTAATGACCCCTCACTAAAAGGGGATTTTCTTCATGAAAGTGAGTCATTGGTTAAGACGGGCAGGGGAATTGATAGGTTGTCACTCCCCCAGAAATGGGCAGACGTTGCTCTCTTCTTCATTAACTACATTACTTGTGAGGGAAGAGAAACAATTGTGTTTAGTTACCATTTCCCATTGCTAAACCATCTCCACCATCAGCAGCAGATTAACCTATCATATTTCTTTCCAGGCAATATTAGACACATGGCTGCGGTGTAAAAACAACTGCACGTCCAGAAATGTGTGTTAGAACTCATGACCTTATTAACCACTTGGAAGTAACCACAAACTTTTCTTTGGGCCTAGGTATGACCTCGTAGACTCCATTATTCATTAAAGATTGATACAATTCATTCATGGCATCCTTCCATTCTCGATGATTTGAAGCCTCTTCAAAGGAGGATGGTTTTTCTTCTATCATGTTTTTCATGTCTACAGCATATGTAGAATATCTCTTGGGTTTCTTGCTTTCTCTAAATGAGTTTGTCGTTGCTCCATGACCTTCTACATCAAGTAGTGTGTACTTCAACCAATTAGGTATTTTCTTCATTTCAGGGATGACCACAAGTTGAATAGGTTCAAAGGGATCTTCTTCTTCATGGTGTGATTCTTATTTCCCTTGGTTAACTTCCTCCTCAAATATCGGAGGTTCTTCATCATCATAGTCTTTGGAAAGGTCCTTTGATTTCTTGAATGCTATACTCTCATAAAATATGACATCACAACTGACTTCTATGTGATTTCCATCTTTCATGTAGATCCTATATGTTTTTGATGAGTTGTTATACCCAAAAAATGTTTCTTTCATGCTGAAAGCGTCCATCTTATTTCTCTTGTACTTTTGTATATGGATATATACAGGACACCCAAAGATTCATAGATGATCTACAGATGGATTCTTTCCAGTGAACACTTCCTCTGAAGTTTTATATTCTAGGGATCTGTGGGGACTTTGATTCTAAATGTAGACAGTTGTCTTTGTGGCTTCTCCCCACAGAAACTTAGGTAGATCTTGATCATGTAACATTGCCTTTACACTTTCTTCAATAGATCTATTCTTTCTTTCTGCAACTCCATTTTTTTTGGATTATATGGGACTATCAGCTCCCTCTCGATCCCATATTCCTTACAGAATGTTATAATCTCTTTGGATATATATTCTCCTCCATTATCAGATCTTAATATCTTGATTCTCCTTTTTGTAAGGTTCTCCACTTCAACTTTAAATTCTTGAAATTTTGTAAATACTTCATCCTTGGTTTTCATTAAGTAAATCCAGGTCTTTCTTGAATGATCATCTATAAATGTGATGTAATATAGATGACCTCCAAGTGATTTAGGATTCATAGGGCCACATAAATTGGAGTGAATGAGATCCAATATTTCTTATGACCTTGAAGCACTGCTTCCAAATGATCTATTGGTATTCTTACCCAATGCACATCCCTTACAGACACCTTCATGATCCTCCTTCAAATTAGGGATTCCATCTACTATGGATCTTAGAGTAGGAAGGATTTTGAAATGTAGACGTCCAAATCTTCGATGCCAAAGTTCACATGGGATAATTCCAATGTGAACTAGGGCTTGGGCCACAGGAGATATCAGTTTGTAGAGTATTCCTTCTCAAATGCCAATAACTTTGGCTTGATCTATACTTAACTCTTTTCCCCAAACAAAAACCTTTCTAGCAATCAAGGCTATTATATCACCCTTATCTTCTAGACTTCAAATAGAAAGTATATTCTTGTGCAAACCTAGAAAAAATAGAATATTGTTGAGATGAATGTTGCTTTCGTCTTCTAGGTTTATGGAGGTTAATCCAATACCTTTCATGGGATAACTCTTGTTATCTCCAAGATCCATCGAGTAAGTGGATTTTCCTTTTGATAAGGTCTTAAAGCGATTGGAATAACCATTCATGTGCCTTGATGCAACTGTCGATTACCCAAATGTCTTCATCTTGGAATGTGTTGGAGAGAGCTGAGAAGAGACCTTCATTTGTTTCTTTGGAAGATTCCTTCTTTGAAGTAAACAGGCACTTTGGGATGGCTCGTAATGGCTTGAGATGGATTGTAATCTTCTTGATGAACTTGTTAACGATAGAGGAGATCTTAACGATTCCCTTATATAACTTGTTGATGGTATTGGACCCACCAACAAATCCACGGATCTCCCTCGTAAGAAGTACCAACTAGACTTCAGACTGTTTGGAGTAGGAATCCCAAAAGTGGGTAGTAAATCTATGAGTTGACTGTGATAGTGCGCAGAGGTAAGCAAGATATCCATGTCAGCAGAATGTGTGTGAGCTTGCAACGATTCAAGAAATATGCATGGGAGTTTCTAACACATGGGGAAAGGAAGTGTGCCCCTTAGAAGCATGCAATAGTATGCAACCTGAAAGGAACACACAATTTGAATAACATCACATGCAGGAAAGCAAAATAGTCGACAATCGAAAGTGATGGGTGAAACCAACAACAAGCTTCAATAAGTGATCCAAATGGATCCTAGAAAACCCTTTAAGTCTTCTAAAGATCAAAACTGTTATTGTCTAAATCTACCTCAGGCTAAGAAAGGCAGGTCTAACCTAGTAGCTAGCCCTACCAAGTTGGGAGAGGGCTCTCTCCTTGTCAATCTCAAGGAAAGTATGGCAAGTAAGGCTTGATATGACTGATATGAATACTAATTTTAGGTTAGTTATATGCTTAGAGGAATTTGATTGATTTTAATGGTTGGTTGCGGAATCAGATGAGGAAGGAAGCTTTGGGTCCAGGAAATCAACTCAGATTTGCAGAGGTTTCTGTGGGGAGAGGTAGGCAATTGCTTTAGCACTTTGAAATGAATGTGATGGTGAGTCTAAATACGGGTGAGGAGTTGGAGAGGGCATTCAAGTTTCATGGGTCCTCTTCAAATAGCAGAAAACATTTAAAACTAAATAAAACCCCAAGGTAGAGCACTGAACATCAATGGATTCCACCCTTTAATCTTGATTCATTTAGTTATGCAGAAAAAGATAGATTATGGCACATATACACATAGGATAAACTAAATGAAAAAGGAGAAAACAATGCTAATTCACATTACCACAAGAATCCCACAAAATGCTGCAAAACCCTGGTTCATTTCCTTGCCAAACTGCAGAAGTGATTTACAAAGTAGCTAAATGCATCCACAAGAGTCCAACCTTTACAAATGACTAAGAAAGTACAATATATAGGAATAAAAACACCTATTCTAGCCATCAGGGGTCAAATCCATGAGTCAAGGAGCTGTTTCAACAAGATCTAAACTAGGAACTGAAAAATAGGCAGTTGAACAACTTGCCTCTAGAACTATGGAAACTGATTCATTCATCCTCAAACCAACTCTAACTGATGTATCTACCTCGTCAAGTCATTTTTCATCATTTTTGCATCATAGTACATCATATTACATCATATTACATCATCAATTTACCAAAGAGAGAAGAAAAATTCAAACTGACAGCAAACTAGGTGAAATTATGAGTTTTTAGGTAAAATTGGCAAAATTTTCCCTGAAGCGCAATGCCACTTCAAGGCTGCGTTTGAAGGCCTTCCACTTCACCAAATCAGGCCCAAGATAGCTTGTTGGAAGGCTCCACCTGTCTATTTTCTAGGAAAACTTGAATTTGTGGATTGGGAGTCCATTTTCCCCTTCAAAAATCATTTCTCCCAAGACTAGTTCTCGTGGGTCCAAAAAGTGGCAGAGAGGGCATTTTTTAGGTGGTTTTTGCCCTTTAGGTGACCCAGATATCCTCCAAATTTCATGAAACTTTCTGGGTTTCATTATTTTTCCATGAGGAATCCAAAAATGCAAGCCATTTTTCAAAATTCCTAGCCAACTCAATGCGCAGCGTGGGTGGCGCTGCGCATTAGCTGAAAATGCCTGTGTTTTGCATTTAAAAATTGTGAAATGACAAAATTTTCTCAAAATTGCTTCAAGTTTGGCAAGAGGAAAGCTTACTAATTTCTTTGTTGAGCCAAGGAAGCTTCAGCCAAAATTTTAAGTTTGTTTTGTTCCTTTTTGGCTCTCAATGCTCTCTTTAACTTAGCTTTTAGGCCATTTATCCTTGTCTTGCAAATTTTATTTCAAGCTAAGTAATGATAAGCCATGTGGCACAACATTTTCTTCTCTTTGTTAGCCTTATCAAGCAGCTTCTCAAGGTGGATATTCACTCTTTCCAACCGAGATTCTCGGTCAGCCTCAATTTCTTGCTCAAGTGATGTCATCTTGATTTTTCTTCTTTTTGCCACTTGCTAGTTTTCCCTAATTGTTTGTAGCTCCATAATTGCTTGTTTTTCCTCCAGTTGCTTGTTCTTTTTCTCAAGAAATTTAATGATCCATTTGGCCCTCTTAAGTTCAAGTGATAAGGCTTAAATTTCAGCCTCCTTCTCTTTGATGATCACATCCTTGAGTCTTGAGCTTTGAGAGCCCAAATAAGTGTCATCTTCCTCAACCAAAACAAAATCCCTATCTTGATCTTCAGTAGGGCCTTCATCATGCACTTGTTGCTTTCCTTTGTCTTTGTCCTGTACCTGTTCAGTTGAAGAAGAAGGCAAAGCCCCTTTCACCCCAGGTGAAGATAGCATTTGCTTTTGATTCGGTGAAGAAAACAAGACCCCTTCCACCCCTGGTGGAGATAATACTCATTTGGCAGCTGTAAAAAGCCTCCTAATGCCTTTCTCAGAAGTTATAAACACAAGAATGTGAGCCTCTTCAGTTTTGCTTTTAGGCTTTTTTTGTTGCCCAGAAGGTTCACCTTCCTCTTGAGGATCTACAAAAATTTGAGGCCCCTTGAAGCTTTCATGGAAAATTAGATTTTCCCACGACACTCCCAACTGAGTGAGCTAAAGCACAACAACAATTTTGATGACAGCAAAGTGATAAATATTGTTGAGCTGTTGTGGGTATGGTTTTATTTTTGCAATCATGGTCATCCCCTCTATGTTTTTGCGTATGAAATATGGAATACTCATCATTCTGACCCTCATGAAGTGAATAAGTAATCTAATATGGTAGGCATAGATTTTGGAGAACCTACCCTCACATGTGAAGTGTTTGATGATAATTTTCATAAGTGGAACATACCAGTCCTCCAAGAACTTGAAAGGAAACACCCTGCTCAGTTTATCATGATATTTGGCCTTAATATATGGTTCATAATGTTGCTTGCTGATATTCTGCCTTTTGTTCCAATTTTCCCCTACATCTGGAATTCTAGAGGCTTCTGCAATAATAGCTGGTGAAAGAGTGAAATTGATCCCAGCAAGGTGCACCACATTATTCTCCATGTTTATGACAAACTGCCTTGCTAACTCATGATGGTATTTAACCCTCTCAACCATCTCACAAAACTCAAAGTAATACTGGTATCTGAAACAAATAGTAGCAAGGGGTCAAGCAAGGAGTTCAGTCATGCTAATAGGTTCCTCTATGATAATTTTTCCACCCTTATGAGGTTTCCTAGGCTGTACATTTCTTTCTCTTGAGCTGTAACTTAGTGTTTCTTCTTCATAATTTGATTCACTGCTTCTTGTCATGGTGCTTGGTGATTGTCTCAGGGAAGTGATGTGATGATAATATGGTGGAAAATGGTAATGAGGGAGAACAAGGGAGATGAGTATGAAGAGATTTTACTAATGGGAAATGGAGTTGGGGAATGAAGGGATAGGTTTTGGGAAACTAGGGTTTTGTGAGGGATTTAGGGTTTGATAAAGGGAATGAGTTTTCTTAGGGAGTGTGTTGTTGGGAAAAGTATCCAATACGGAATGACCCTATCCCACTCTAAGGGTGATAATACCTCAGCAACAATCAAAGCAAAGCTATTCGAGATTACTTCTTTATGAGATGTAAGAGAGAGGAAGAAGAGATCCACTAACCAATGTCTTCCGCTAATGATTGATCCAATCTTCTCTCTTTGTTGCTTGCTCCCAGCTCCTTGCTCTTTCACTGGCCCAGCTACACCATGATCCTGCAAAACAGCAAGAGAGGGAAACTACAAGAAGCATACATTCATAACTGATTCAAGGATTAGAATAAATCAAATATACAAGTATAACAATACACCATTGAGACACATGCATATAGAAGAACCTCAAATGCTTTATTAATGGAAGAAGTAAAGTTCAAGAAGTAATACAACCATAAAAGGCCCAATCCAGCATCACCTCCCAGCAGAAAGAAATCTCCTCTTCACCTCCTTCAAGCAAATCACCCAATAGTTCTATACTCAAACCAACAGCACTTCCTTGCATTCACAAGATTCCCGCCTCCTTAGAACTCATGAGAGAGCTCTATATATAGGAGTTTTGGAGAAAGGATGAGTCAGCTTGAGCTTGGCATGGAGCTGACTAGTGTCCTCTCCCACTTTAGTTATTCTTCAGTTCTTGAGTCTACTTGGAGGTTCTTGCTTCCACTTGGAGATCTAGACCCTCTTACTCATCACTAGGCGAATTCCCTGATCCAAGTGTCATTTTGGAAGCTTCCTGGGCATTGACACCTTGAGGAATGACTGTGCCACTTGGCCAAAATCGCCCAGCGTAGGTAGCCTTCTTTACAATTGACATTCAGTGCAGGTACAGAGTGGAGCAGTTGACATTCAGCGCAGATGCTCAGTGGAGCAGTTGACATGATCCAGAATTAGCTTGTTTTTTAGTGTTTTCAGGTGGAGAACTGATATTTAGTGCTGTGGTTTGCTGACCTTGTTCCTCTAGGGGTAGGAACAACATGTTTAGGGACTTTGGATCCCTTAGATTATTGACATTTCATGCTTCATGCTGTAAGGCACAAAAATGTCTATAACAGTTGCCCCCTAAAGTATGAGGTCGTTTATCGGGTGAAATGCCTTATCAGGAGGATCCGAAGTTCATTCAATCGCTGAGAGGTGACCTGTAATAAAATACAATACAATACATTATTTTTCATTCTTCTTTCATGATCTAGCTGAGGCGGGCATTCCCATGCTCAGCTTTATAAATTCATTTTAGTACATAGAACAGACGATCGTCTGATGGTAGACTGATAATTCTCTGCTGAAATTATCATCCTTTGAGTAGGATGATCATCTGCTGCAATGATGTACATGTCAAATGTCTTTATGTTTCCTGAATATATATTGCAGACCGGATGGATGAAACTAGATCCGAGGTCTTCAAACTCGTTCGATCTTCACTCCAAGTACAAGTCGATCCATGTGAGAATTGCGCTGAAGTCGAACATGGAAAGACATCGCTTGATTACCAGTCAATGATGTAAACCGTTAACAAGCGCGAGAGGAATCACCGATAATGATAATGACCCTCAAGGTACTGCAGTACAATTCACGTGGTGTGAATAAAGGACTTGGCATCGAACACCACGCAAAATCTTCTGGTCGAAGGTCATTGATGTATACCTGTCGCTGGAAGTGAGAAACTTACCATTGAGGCATGCAAGCTTCAAAGTACTGAGGGGGTTGTTCCTAGATCAACTTCTTGGATAATGAGCTGAAGTCGGCAAGAAGCGATCCGTCAAAGGAGGGCCTTAATGAATCCCACATCAGTGACACGGAACGGAGCTAATGATTTTAGTGGAGGTGAAAACAATCTGTGAAATATGATTCAGGGTGGCGATCATGGGTGGATGAAGGATAATGTATGGCAGTGGATGGGACACGGTTGAATCTTTCTGAACAACATCTCTTGAACATATAACGACACTGATGTGATGGATCGGTAGCATTACCCCAAATGTGGATGGTTTGGCGAAGACCATGGTGATGAGACCGGTGAATGAAACAACCCAACCCGATGTGATACGGAGGAAAAGTGTCATGTTCAAGAGCGACTTGCTACCATTAAAGCTTTGAGGTTCTCCCAATTTTTCCCCGGTCATTTCTAACCAGTACCTCTTTATTTTTGTCAAGCTTGAGGAGGATAACATATGCTTGTTCTATAACCTGCCCTTCGGGCAAGCCCATCGCTATGTTTTAACGAGCCTAGCGATAGGGAAACTCGTTCTCGTCTAAAGACAAGTTTGTCGCTATTTAATCATTTTAACGAGTCTAACGACAAGGAAAACTCGGTCCTTTTCATTTTTAGAGAGTCTGAAAAGATACATAAAGTTAACTCCAAAATTCCTTTTTCGTCATCTAATCCCTTAAGTCCGAAAAAGTATAAAACAATACAAAAGGGATGAGTTTTCGATAATTTTAACGAGCCGAATAAAACAAGTGCTCGACCTTTTTGTGCAATAATCCCTCAGGTCCAAAAAGATTAAAATCTAGAGGAGGGATAGCTCTTCCGGTCCTTTTAACGAGCAGGAAGGCCAAAGCTCGGCAAACTTTTCATATTTTACGAGTCAGGAGAAAAGAGCTCAAAGAAGACTCGTCTTTTGAGGAACGAGTGATAAACAGGGATAGCAGCAGATTCCAGGTACAGGTTGGAATTTTCCAATCACGGCAGTGTCACAAGGATGGCTAGGTGAAATCACTCTTCGCAGCTGTTCCTCAAAATAGGTAAACAATCATAAGGGGGTGAACGATCGGCCAAATGGAATGGAGGTGGCAGGTGCAAACACGACCAAGGCTTTTTATGGCTAATAAATTTACGATCACAATGGTTATTTATCGGAATAGGTTCATTTTTTAATGAGCTTAAACTCTGGAGGAAACTCTTGCTCAATCTTATGTTTATTTTTTAACGAGCATGAACTATGTGCTAAAACTGCTCGGATCTTGTTTTTCTATTTTTTAACGAGCATAAATTCCGCGGTAAAACTGCTCGATTCTTATGTTTATTTTTTAACGAGCATGAACTATGTGCTAAAACTGCTCGATTATACCAGTCATAAGATAAGAATGTCTCCTGTGAGATAGCTATTTTTTATGGAGCTTTATCTCACGAAGCTATGCTCCGCTCCTTTCTTTATGCAAGTTCGGAAACGGCTAATCCTACGAGTTTAAAGGGTTAGACCTACGGGTTTAAAGGGAGGACCTAAAAATTTAAAAAATAAATAGTCGTCCCTTGCTTGCATTCCAAAAGGTTTGCATGCCCCCAGGTATAAGACAGAGTTTCAAGGTTACCCCTACTTCTTTCCGCCAAAACTTTCGTTTCACCGAGAGAGGCATACCTCTTTCTGGTTACCCAAAGATTGTTTTGTTAACACCATCAAACGAAAACATTTCCTCGGCACTGTCTACCGAAGTAGACAATGGTGAATGACCTTTGTCAAACAAGTAACCTTAACAAAAGAATCTTGTTCTAGAACAACCCCTCTTCCATCCACGGACGGGGTACGGACTAGTCATATTCTTTCGCGGAAATTCTACCTTATACCCAAGGTTTCCTCTGCCCGAAGCAGACCAGGATGCATGCCCCCTGGGTTCCAGTCCCATCTTTCTGAATCACTCGCACTCATCGGGAAGGAGGACTAGGGGTGGAGACATTTCTTGAGTGAAAAGACCATTGAGGGTTGGTATGTGACTATTTGCGATGCGTGATCTCGGAAATGAAAGTTGGTCTACGAGCTGCAGGGGGATCTTGCTCCCCCCCTTTGTCTTGAACCTTCACTCTCGCTGGTTGACGGTAAGCATTCAACATGGCTATCAGAGGTTGATGCTCCCGAATTGTGCAAACGAGGGGACCAGTCCCTTAGTATCCGGGGAATACAGGGACAATCTCTATGGAAGTGGTCTCCTTTACATATGACACATGGCGATTTAGGCCCGGTCTGTGCTGTGTGTGGATTTTTGTCAGATGTCTTTTGCTTGCCCCCAGTCGCCTTAGGCTCCTTCTTCTTCTTCTCTCTCTTCTTCTTCTCCTTCTTCTCCATGGGAGCTTGGCTTTTGCCGGCTCTATCTTGCGAAGATGAAGGATTGGAGGGAGAGTTATAGGAAGTAGAAGGCTGGTGGGCAGCTCTAGACTGATCTAACTGTTGACTCGACTGTTCAGGAACCATGGTGTTCTGAACTACATTGGTTGAGAATAGCCAAATTGGCAGGCCAATTGTCAGTCCTGGAAGCGACAATGTGGCCATGTGGGGCGCACCAACTTCTCCCCAAGAGGAGAAAGGACTAGGATTTCCATCATGTGGAATTCCTTGGTTGGGGCATTCCATGTTCTCAACATACAGATCAACGCAGGAATAGGAGGTGATTATGTTCCGTTTAAAATAAATTTTATAACGACGCTTTAGACACAACTTTCTTTTTCACTTTTTAAGAGTCGAGAAAAAGCTAAAGATGACTCTAGTCTCCTTCGATGTTTTAACGAGCCCGAAGTGACAAATGCTTGGATGGACTTTTTTAGTTATAGAGTTTGAAAAAGGCCAAAAGAAACTGCTCTGGAATTCTAGGCAGAGGGTGTGCCAAACTTTTCGCAAAACCACAGAATACGTTTTACGGTACGAGTGGTCGATCTTCGTGAATGTTGTGTTCACTGCATTGCGATCAGTAGGGCGGCCGACACGGTTTCCTATGGATAAAGGCTTTGTTCCTATAGGGGTCTCCCAATATATACGCGACGGTATGTGGGAGCACAAGTCTGTATTGATACTTATCGCTTCACCGTGGAGGAATCACCCAACCACTCAACGCTAAGATATCACGTTTAACGACGCCGGAACACGTCTCTAGCTTAGACCTCTATGTGTTTGCGTTATGTTTCAATGTGTTGTTATGTAAATTCAATTTATTTTAAGGTTGATCTTGTTTAGTAGTTTGCCTTTATGGATCACCACGAGAAGTATAGTAACACTCCTAAATGCAGTCTAAGATGATAAGCAAGCTTTTCAATCTTTCAACTTTGAAAATCTTAACTATTGAGGGAAAAGAAAGACATCATCTTTTCATACAGATCATAGAGCACACACTAATGCACTTTTTCCTAAATCGACATGCAAACTGTCATAATGCACATGCACAATGCAAGTATTTCTTTTCTCTTTCTTAATGTTGGTGCAATACAAAAAGAAAGTTGTTGTATAACTTTGACTTCAATTTCAAGTGAAAGCAAACAAGCTTGTCCAAAATCAAAAGACACCTTAAGATTTACTTGTTTCGACACTAGAAATATATAAATTCAAACCATATGACGAAATCAAAAGCTCAATCAGCTATGAACAGCAAACAAACTAACTCTTAAGATCAAAACGACACTTATCACAGGTCTAGATCTAAGAGGCCACAGCAAGAGTAGTTCACTTTTCGTTGTGGGAAACTGTAAATGATATAAGAAATACACAAAGAACAAACACAGTTTCTTTATACAACCGAAGTGGAATAGTGGCAAGGAAAGTTGGTTTCAGATAGGTACATTGACTGGTAACAGGCTGCAAAAACAAGGGTGAAAACAGGGCAATAAACAGGAGGGAACCCCAGTAGCACTAGGCAAAACTGGTTCAGCGCAGGTAGTACACTGGCAGTTTGACCTTCAGCGCAGGTAGCCCCTTCGGGAACTGCGCTGAAATGCAGACTGCCTTCACAGTGCCTGCACTGAAGATTCAAACTTTCATTTTTCTCAGTTTCCGGGTCACAGATTGCTCAAAAATTCACAGTTTTTGGCCAAATCAGAAGCTATCAGTCAAGTACACACTAAGGGATGAAAAGGAGGATGAAAAGCTATCACTAAGAGCTATTTAGAGTCCTTGTGAATCAGATCTTCAAATCATAAACATGCCCAGAAACTGAGCTAGAGTAGTTGCCCTCTACTTTGCATTTGAAAGTTCCAAATGCAGTTCGATTCGGTACTCCCTGTGTTTATGAAATGAATAGCAAAAACACAAACAACCAACAAGATACTATCCCCAGCGGAGTCGCCAATTTGTTGTTGGGAAAAGTATCCAATACGGAATGACCCTATCCCACTCTAAGGGTGATAGTACCTCAGCAACAATCAAAGCAAAGCTATTCGAGATTACTTCTTTATGAGATGTAAGAGAGAGGAGGAAGAGATCCACTAACCGATGTCTTCCACTAATGATTGATCCAATCTTCTCTCTTTGCTGCTTGCTCCCAACTCCTTGCTCTTTCACTGGCCCATCTACACCAAGATCCTGCAAAACGGCAAGAGAGGGAAACTACAAGAAGCATACATTCATAACTGATTCAAGGATTAGAATAAATCAAATATACAAGTATAACAATACACCATTGAGACACATGCATATAGAAGAACCTCAAATGCTTTATTAATGGAAGAAGTAAAGTTCAGGAAGTAATACAACCATAAAAGGCCCAATCCAGCATCACCTCCCAGCAGAAATAAATCTCCTCTTCACCTCCTTCAAGCAAATCACCCAATAGTTCTATACTCAAACCAACAGCACTTCCTTGCATTCACAAGATTCCCGCCTCCTTAGACCTCATGAGAGAGCTCTATATATAGGAGTTTTGGAGAAAGGATGAGTCGGCTTGAGCTTGGCATGGAGCTGACTAGTGTCCTCTCCCACTTCAGTTATTCTTCAGTTCTTGAGTCCACTTGGAGGTTCTTGCTTCCACTTGGAGATCTAGACCCTCTTACTCATCACTAGGCGAATTCCCTGATCCAAGTGTCATTTTGGAGGCTTCCTGGGCATTGAAACCTTGAGGAATGACTGTGCCACTTGGCCAAACTCGCCCAGCGCAGGTAGCCTTCTTTACAGTTGACATTCAGCACAGGTACAGAGTGGAGCAGTTGACATTCAGCACAGATGCTCAGTGGAGCAGTTGACATGACCCAGAATTAGCTTGTTTTTGAGTGTTTTCAGGTGGAGAACTGATATTCAGTGCTGTGGTTTGCTGACCTTGTTCCTCTAGGGGTAGGAACAACATGTTTAGGGACTTTGGATCCCTTAGATTATTGACATTTCATGCTTCATGCTGTAAGGCACAAAAATGTCTATAACAGAGTGGGATATGGAAAATGAAATTAATGGATTAATTTAGGGAAATGAAATATAGAAAAGGGAAAATGATGTTGGTTTTGGTTATGGAGTGAAAATTTTACAATGAAATGGAAATTGATGAAGACAAGTTATGGTTTGGTTTTCAAAATGCAAAACTCATGAAGAAAACATGTAGAAGATCAAATTCAGCTCAAATGCAATGAGTACTTACTTGTAGAAGAGAAATGAAATGTTTTTTAGGGTTATTGGGTGATTTGGAATGTTTTGGCAGCTTCTTGACTGATGTGCAGTGCACTGGGCCTAATGCACAGCGCCCTCCTGATGCGCAGCACCCTTGTAAAATTACATTGGCAAAAACCTGCTAATGCGCAGTGCACTGCCTCTGATGCACAATGCCAAGAAGATTTGCTAGAAAAACAGGGTTTTCACTTCCTTTTGCTCAATTTGCCTCCAAATCGCGATTTTAGCTCCTCAAGGATGTCTTGCACAATGAAATAGATAACTAACATGTTTTCACTTTATATATGGATGCCTTTTGATTTTTCCTTATTTCAAACCCACTTTTATAATGTCAAAGTCACTTTTGCTCATAAACTCTGTTTTTCATTTGAATTGACTTTTCTTGATCATTTGATGAACTAATGCATTGATGCTTTTGTTTCTTGCAGTGGCTGGAGTTGGCAAGGTGACCAAGGGCAGCAGCTAGAACTTATTACATATAGAAAACACTTTAAATTACATAAAATTTGTACATAGAAATAAAAAACTCTTTTTTCACCTCAAAACAGAGTTTTGAGGTAAAAAGCATTTATTGAGCATATCATTAGTGAATTTTTGATCTTATGAACTTATAAAACCTCCTCATGTGCATGCTAACCTTTTATTGATTTTTGGATGACCATGGTGGAAAACCCTAAACTTAGTGAGACTAAAACCCTAAAACTGAATTTGGTATATGAAATGAAACAAAATGACAGCAAATGACCTAAACATGTGAAAACAAGCTAGCAGGTAAATTCCATGAGGGAAATTGACAATGAACCACTACCATCAGTTGATCCATGACCTAACGGAATGCAACTGATCGAATGGGACACCTAATATGCATGCAAAAAGAGAAATTTGATCACTGATGGAGGGATGAAGACACCGACGCTGACAAAAACTATCGCAAAAGAGGAACTCTTAGAAATAGTGGATTACACTATCAGGAGGAAAAACATGAATAAAACAAGGAAATAAGGCCTATCAAAGGCTTAAAACAACTTTGCATGAGAGCCATTGGATCTGGCCGATCAACGGTCCAGATCCGATGGGAATATCGCAATCGATGGAGGCTATCAGAGGCTATCAGAGGCTACTACAGACTTATTGTGATAGAGATCAACACAGTCAACAAGGACCGTCGATCAAGCGCACAGATTGACGACCCAAGTTGAATCGCGATATCGCAATCAGCGATTACAGAGGAGCACTTACAAACGGCCTGGGGGACTATGCGATATGCGATTGCGATAAATCGCATCGCAATATCACATTGAAGCATTTCGATGAAGCAGGGCCAATATAAATATGATTTGCGATAGCTAGACCCGATGGAAATATAGATGATATTATATATATTTTGAGATCTGGAAAAAAGGGTTTTCCTTTGTATTTCACGATTTCATTAAATAAATGAAATACAAAGGAAAAAGTGTTGTTGCGATGAAACGGACCCGAAAGGGTTTATTAATGTTGTTGTATATTATTTCAAGTCCGATATGAGCCATTTTGCAGTATTTTCATGGTTTAATGTATTTTTAAAATACAAGGAAAATCATGAAACAAGCGGGATTTTGGGCGAGTCGTAGGCGGTAAGTGGTTTTGGCCGGGCTCTGTCTGAGCCCATACACTGGCTGCCACATGTCCAGGCCCTAGAGAGTGAAAACCACCCTTTTTGGGCGGTTCACCCCCGTACAAATGAGCTGCCCAAAATGAACCTCAGCCGTTGGATCAAGATCTCTCAGATCAATGGTGGAGATGTGATAAGCGATATAAAGGTGGACCCGATAGGAGTTATAAGGCAGAATCTATAATGTTTCAAAGCTGATTAATGGCAGATTGGAAAATTTTCACAATTTTTAGTGTATTTCTCTGTGTAAACAGAGAACACTAAATTTGGGGATTTCAAAGGCCTGATGGTCCATTCCATTATAGAACAGGTGGCCACCATCCCTGAAGGCGTTTAGAAATGATTGCTAACGCTCAAAAGGGGATTCGAGCAGATAGAGTCCAGGATCTAGAAAGCCCGAGAAGGGGAAACAAATAGACAGTACCGATTGGCTTTAAAGCCATAGAAGATAGAAGACAGAGGCAAGAAATGCTGAGACAGAGAGCAAACAGAGATAGAGAGTTAGTGGGGAGAGTATATGTACTCAGAAAGACTTGGGGGATCCAAGTGAAGCCTTGTTGTTTTGTATCTACTGGGTGAGACTCAAATTGAGCTCACTTTTGTAAAAACTCTACTTCTGAAGACATAATAGAGAGGTCACCACTGACGGCTGGACCAAGAGATGTAGCCCAGGAGTGTTGGGTGAACTCCTTATTAAACTTGTTGTCTTTATGTGTGTTTGTCTATTATGTGCTTTAACTGCTTCATTTTCTATGTATTTCACAATATTATCGATCCATTGCACAAAGTAACATAGGAAAATCCATGCACACTAGTCTGTAATACCTTAATAATTGTCTAAGATCTCACTATCAGATCAAGTGGTTTCAGAGCTTTAGGTTTGCTAAGGTTAGACAAGCTTGTGCTAGATTCTTGAATGCTAACTAGGTCAAAGCTCAAATTAGGAGAAGGAGAATTGGTTGAGGCTAACCCAGAAATTGGAAGAGTCTATCCTAGGAGGAAAATGGTAGAAGAAATTCCCTTGGAATCAGACTCTCAGTTCATGGACAGTTTCATGACCATGAGAGCCATGGTAGAAGAGATGTATCGAGAATTTAAGAAAGGTTGAGGTGAAAGTACTTCAACCTCCAAACAAGACAAAGGAATAGAGGAACCTCTTCTAGACGGCCATTCAAAAGGCAAAGGGAAAAGGGAAGAGCCTCCTCTCTGAACACCCCCTTCTAGCCCTAAAAATAAAAAGAAGAAAACATCTTTGATTAAATTTGATGTAAAATTTGATTTGCCAATATATGATGGAGAATTAAATGCAGAAAAGCTAGATAAGTAGATTAGATAGATTGATGTATATTGCAGGGTGCAGAACATTGATTCAGAAAGGAGAAAGATTCAGCTGGCTAGCCTTCACCTTGGAGGAACTTCCCTAGTGTGGTGGGAAGGCAGGACACAAGCTGATTTGAAGAAGCATGGTAAAATTATTTCTACATGGAGTGAATTTGTTTATGCCATTAAAAAAAAATTATATCCACTAGATTATATGCAGCAAGCAATGATGAGTTGGCAAACTCTTCACCAATTAAAGGAGCAAAGTGTACAAAGTTATACCCAGGAATTTAGAAAAAGAGCTTTAATTCTAGGCATTTCTCTAGACTCACCTGAAACTTTTTTGAAGTATATAGGTAGTCTACATAGCTATTTGAGGCACACCATTCTCATTTTTAACCCTACTAGCATAGATGAGGTATCAATTTAGCCTACACATCTAGAGGCTAGAGGCAAGAATGTGAACCCAGAGATTGGGGGATCATAAAAACCCACTACAAGCAAGAATAAGGAAAAGAAGAAGCAAAAATGGAAAGAGAGGAAGGCAACATTGTACAGAAAGACAAACCTTCATGCACTCACTGCAAGAAGGATGGACATGATGATGCACATTGCTGGTCCTTGCATCCATAGCTGAAACCCAAGAAGTTCAATGGCAAGAAGAAGAAGACTACTGCTGCTATTAAGAAAGATTTGGGGTCAGACTCAGGTGATGAAACAACAATCACAACCACAGGTATAAAAGGTAAAAATTCTGAAGTATCTACTACAAATTTTTCACAATCTATTAATAATGAAGAAAATGAAAGGAAAAGACATGAGATTTTTCATATTAGAGTTATTTCCAAGCATCAAAATATTGATACTTTATTTGATAGTGGATCACAAATAAAATTGATTTCTGAAGAAATTGTAAAGAAGTTGGGACTACTAACCACACCTCACAAGAATCCATATCCATTAGGTTGGGTATGTGATAAAGCAAAGCTACAAGCGACTAGACAATGTAAACTTAGGTTTGCTTTTGGGTCAACATTTGCAGATGAGGTTGAGTTAGATATAGTTCCCTTGGATATATGTATTGTTTTAGGAAGTCCTTACTTGTATGATAGAAAATCCATTTTCTAAGAGCTCATCAACTCAAAAATAACTACACTTTCATAAACTTAGGGCAAATGAAAAGAATTTTAAATTCATGCGAGCAATTTTTACCAATGGTTGTAAAGGGAAAGAACCCTAGTAAAACCAATGTATTTGAAGCTTGTGATGCTAAACAGAAAGCTGATTTAGAAAAAGTTGTTTCAGAATATGGTATCCTATTTCAAGAACCTAAAGGTCTGCCACCCAAAAGGGAAATAGTACATGATATCCATTTGCAGCAAGATGCTCCATTGCCTAACATCAGAATGTACATGTTATCCACTTTAGAGAATGCAGAGATCAAGAAGTAGGTACAATAGTTGCTCGATAAAGGGTTCATAAAACCAAGCACATCACCATGCATATCTCCAATCGTGTTGGTGAGAAAGAAAGATGGTTCATGAAGGATGTGCATTCATTATAGAGCACTGAATAAAATAAAAATCAAGAATCATTATCCTTTTCCTCGCATTGATGATCTATTAGATCAGCTGAAAGAAGTTGTTTAATTTTCGAAGTTGGACTTGCGTAGTGGCTACCATCAAGTCATAGTTGTAGAACAAGGTGCATGGAAGACTTCTTTCAAAACAAAGCAAGGGTTGTATGAATGGCTAGTTATGCCTTTTGGCTTAACTAATGCTCCTGCCACTTTCATGAGAGTTATGAATGATGTACGCAGACCTTTTATTGATGATTTTGTAATTTTGTATTTAGATGACATTCTTGTTTTCAGTAAAACATGGGAAGAACATTTGAAGCATGTAAAGCAAACTCTAGATGTTTTGAAAAGAGAAAATCTCTATGTTAAATTATCAAAATGTGAATTTGGCAAAACATCTTTAAATTATTTGGGTCATATAGTAGGGGCTGGTGAATTGAAGATAGATCCCTCTAAGGTGGAAGTCATTGTGAATTTTCCTAAACCCAAATCCGCTACAAAAGTTAGGAGCTTCCTAGGAGTAACACAATATTGGAGAAAGTTTATTTCTAACTTTTCCTTGATTACAGCTCCCTTACATGCTTTAACAGGATTGAACAAGGTGTTTCAGTGGGGAGGCAAACAACGGAAAGCCTTCGACACCTTGAAAGAAAAAATTAGTACAACACCAGAACTAGCATTGCCAGATCTTCAAAGACCATTCAAGATTGAAACAGATGCTAATGACTATGCCATGGGAGTAGTGTTGATGCAACATGGTAAACCCATATGTTATCACTCTGAGACATTTAATTTTGCAGTAGTTAATTATCCCAGATATGATAAAGAATTGTATCCATTAGTGCAAACTGTGAAAAAGTGGAAACATTACCTATTGGGCAAAGAAACAATTATACATACAGATCATCAACCACTTCAATATTTGCACTCACAAACAAAATTGATCAAGACACTATAGGTTGATGGGGTTTCTACAACAGTTTCATCTTATCATCAGATATAAGAAAGGCATACACAATAAGGTTGCAGATATGTTATCAAGACCAATCATAAATGCATCTACTATACTTAAGCATAACTTAGTATTGCATGAAAGCTACATTGAACAATATGCTCAAGATGTAGATTTTAAAGATGTATATGCAACTTTAAGTCATGGAAAACAAGTAGAAGAATTGGATTATCATGTTAAGGACCAATTCTTATATCATTTGAGAAAGTTATGCATTCCTCAAACTGAAAGAGTTAATATAATTTGAGAAGCACATACTTCTCTAATATCAGGTCATTTTGGTGTAAGTAAAACAGTTGCACAGCTGCAAAGGTTCTATTATTGGCAAAGAATGCATGAAACTGTTTCTAAATATATTAGAGGGTGTACCATGTGTGCTAAAAGCAAGCCCAGCAATAGAAAACTAGGCTTGTACACTCCACTTCCAGTTCCTTCTCATCCTTGGGAAAGTGTTTCCATGGACTTTGTTGGGGGATTGCCAAAATCTAGAAAAGGTCATGACTATTTATATGCTATTGTGGACAGGTTCAACAAAATGTGTATTTTAATACCTTGTAACAAGTAGATTACAGTTGAACAAATAGAAAAGTTGTTCTTTCAGCATGTATGGGTTCATTTTGGGTTACCCACTTCCATTGTATCTGATAGAGATTCCCGATTTGTTGTGATGTTTTGGTCAAGTATATGGGAGTTAATGGACACCATATTGAAGAAGAGCACAACATTTCATCCATAAACAAATGGTCAAACGGAGGTTGTCAATAGGACAATGATCCAATTGATAGAGACTATTACAACAAGCATCCCAAGCTTTGGGATGAACATTTGTATTATGTGAACATGCTTACAACCATGCCAAGCCCTCTTCTACACAGAGATCTCCTTTTGAGACTTGTTTTGGTTTTATACCAAGGTCTCCCTTGAATTTTTTCTTTAGTAAAGACATAGAAGTTGATGGACATAGTGATGTGGACAAAGTAACCAAGTTCATTGAACAGATCCAAGAAATTCACCAGGCAGTGCAGGAACAACTAGAAAGAAGCCATGCCAAGTACAAGGCAAGGCATGATAAGCATCGAATTCAACATAGCTTCCAAGTTGGTGATCAAGTCTGGCTGTACATCAGCAAAGACAAAATGCAAGGTGAAGGTAAGAAGCTGAAGCCAAGAAAGTATGGGCCTTTTAAGATACTTGAGAAAATTGGTGAGAACGTTTTTCGCATTGATTTTCCAGCTTATATGCATATCTAATCAACCATTAATGTAGAGAACTTGAGACAATATGAACCTTAATATATTGAGGATACCAAAGAGCAAAGTCAGTTGCCTTCTATTGATGATTTGTTGCCTAAATATCTCAATGAGTTGCAGGAAGATACAGTTTTGGATAAGAAGGTGAGAACTACACGTAGAGGGGATGTTGAGTACCTCATAATCAGACTCAAAGGTTCAAAACCAAGTAGTGCAAGGTGGATAGAGATTAGACAAGTGAGGAAGTTGTATCCTCACTTGATTGATGCTTAAAATCCAACTTTTGGTGGTCCAAAAGATTTTTAGTGGGAAGGCGTGATCCAAATGGATCCTAGAAAACCCTCTAAGTCTTCTAAAGATCAAAACTATCATAAAAGAGGAACACTTATAAATAGCAGATTACATTATCGGGAAGAAAAAATATGAAGAAAACAAGGAAATAAGGCCTATCAGAGGCTTAAAACAACTTTGCATGAGAGCCGTCAGATCTGGCCGATCAACGATCTAGATCCGATCTGCATATCACAATCGGCGGAGGCTATCAGAGGCTATCAGAGGCTACCATAAACTTATTGTGATAGCGATCGGCGTGGTCAATGAGGATCATTGATCAAGTGCACATATCGACGGCCCAAGCTGAACCGTGATATCGCAATCGATGATTACAAAGGAGCATTTACAAACGTCTCGGGGGTCTATGCGATATGCGATTGCAACCAATCACATCGCAATATCACGTTGGAGTATTTCAACAGAGTGGGGCTGATATAAATATGATTCATGATAGCTAGACCCGATGAAAATATAGATGATATTATATATATTTTGAGATCCAAAAAACAGTGTTTTCCTTTTTATTTTGCATTTTCATTAAATAAATGAAAAACAAAGGAAAAAGTGTTGATGCGGTGAAACTAGACCCGAAAGGGTTTATTAATGTTTTTGTATATTATTTCAAGTCCGATATGAGCCATTTTTCTAGATTTTCATGTTTTAATGTATTTTTAAAATACAAAGGAAAATCATGAAACAAGCAGGATTTCAGGCGGGCTGTAGGTGGTAAGTGGTTTTGGTCGGGCTCCGCCCGAGCCCATACACTAGCTGCCATGTGTCTAGGCCTTGGAGAGAGAAAATCATCCTTTTTGGGTGGTTAACCCCCATACAAATGAGCCTCCCAAAATGAACCTTAGTCGTTGGATCAAGATCTCTCAGATCAACGGTGGAGATGCGATAAGCGATATAAAGGCAAACCCGATAGGAGTTATAAGGCAGAATCTATAGTGTTTCAAATCCGATAAATGACAAATTAGCGAATTTTCACAATTTTTAGTGTATTTCTCTGTGTAAATAGAGAACATTAATTTTGGGGATTTTAAAGGCTCGATGGTCCATTCCATTACAAAACAAGTGGCCACCATCCCTGAAGGCATTTAGCAATGACTTTTAACACTCAAAAGGGGATTTGAGGGGATAGTGGCTGGGAGCCAGAAATTCTGAGAAGGGGAAATGAACAGACAACGCCGATTGGCTTGAAATCCACAAAAGATAGAAGATAGAGGCAAACAATGCTGAGACAAAGAGAAAACATAGACAGAGAGTCAGTGAGGGGAGTCTGTCTATGTAGAAAGACTTGGGGGATCCAAGTGAAGCCTTCTTGTTTTGTATCTGTTGTGTGAGACTCAAATTGAGCTTTTTGTAAAAACTTTGCTTCTGAAGACATAATAGAGAGGTCACCATTAAAGGTTGGACCAAGAGACGTAGCCCAACAGTGTTGGGTGAAATCCTTATTAAACTTACTGTGTTTATGTGTGTTTGTCTATTATGTTCTTTAACTGCTTCATTTTCTATGTATTTCGTAATCTTATCGATCCATTGCACAAAGTAACATAGGCAAATCCATGCACAAGAGTTTGTAATACCTTAATAGTTGTCTGAGATCTCACTATCAGATCAATAAGATTCATACAACCAAATATGGAATATTCCATACATAAATGCATAAGTTAAAACTACATACATTGCTAAAGTAACCAGAATAGTCGAGCTATAATAAAAACATATGCATGAAACGTGTTGGCTATGTTATATTATAAAAGTGGAAGTTCCATCCATACATACAATGATGACAACTAATAACACCAATAGTAGAACGTTATAGTCAAAACCGCCTACTTCCCCAAAGAGATGTACTCACTCTGCACTAACAAGAATCCAAGGCTCATCACAATACTCTCCAAGCCCTCTCTAAGAAATGCCTAGCAAAATCTTGGTCCCTAAAAGCCTCTTCTATGAGTTATGAGGTTCTATATATAGAAAAGGGTGGGGTGAACCTTTGTTGGGTGTGGTTTTTCACCCATTTTCCGCACCTTCTTTCCCTTGTTTTGATTTGTATGACCTGCAGACTTGTGCCCTTATATGACAAAATTCCCTATTTTCTTACCTTTTCCATCCATTTTACTGTCATGTTAGTTTACTGCATTTTAACGAATAAATGTGAGGCTTTATTTCTTTTTTAGGCTAACTAGACGAGCATTGAAGGAGCATGTCGGTATGTTTATCTTTTTTAGGTGTTGGCTTGTGGAAGCAAAGAGGCAGCAGGACTTAACTGCAGGAAAGGGTAGAACAGTTTGTTGTTACACCCTGAGTGTTGTTACATATCATTGCTACATACTAGGTGTTGTTATAGGTGGCTGCTGTTATAAGTTGTTGCTACACATCGGTGTTGTTACAGGTTGCTATTACACATCGGGTGTTGTTACACCTCGTGTGGGTCCGCCATTACACCAACGGTGTTGTCTTCAGTTATGTTGCATCAGCCTGAACCATCATTTGCTCAATACTATTGCACCGAAGCTGGAAATGTGGGTACTATTCCACATAACAGTTGTCGGCAGTAGATTGTTTATTTTTTAGGCAACAGGATTCAAATAGTTGTAACTAATTTATATTTATTTAGTAGTAGGTTGCAACTTCTTTATTTTTGGATCAGCATGAGAATTAGAGATTCTTATCGCTGATCTGTTTTCTAATTTTCGGGATGTAATAGTTATAAAGGATAAATTATGATGTACCAACAATATTAGTTATACTATTGGACTTTACCCTAAATTATGGTATTTACCTAATATATCTAAATTCTAGGAATAATAATGTTTTAACAATTTGTTTGGAATTATAAATTATTAAGTAGATATAGATTTTTTTTATTTTTTATTTAATAAATATATATTATTTTATATAACTTATTATTTTAATGAACCTTTATATTTAATAAGAAATATGATAAAGAACTAAATAGTGAAGATCTAACTTACCAATGGACCATTAAATAATTATTACACAATTACCTAGTGTAACTAAATTATAAAATAATAGTGATTTATTATCATTCCTTGTATTTAAATAATATTGGAATAATATTAAATATAGATTATTTATTATATATTATGAGATATAATGACCATTATAATTAAAATAATAATATTATGGATTCTCTTAATATTTGAGATATTAATATATCTATTTTAATTAACAAATGAATTCCTTTATTTACCGATTTTAGCTATTTCTAGAAATATTAATTAACTAATTTTGTGGTTTGACCAGGATCATTAGGTCAAAATTAGCCGTTAGCATTATAGCTGTAGGAGTCTCTGCACACTCTATTTAATCAAGCATAAGCCGGATTGGTTCTTCAACTTGTCCTGACGATGAACCACACTGGTTGGTTCGAAACACGTCGACAAAAGATTGGTTATGTGATTTTGCCGAAGATTATCTAAACAAAGTTATAAAAGACTTGGTTTTTTATGTATAAAACACACGGATATAGAAGAGTAATGTTACTTTGTTTCTATAATTCCTGAACTTATTTTAACATAAATTGGCACGGTGATGCTGTGATTGCTTAACTAATCCATTAGTCAATTTTTGTGTCTTCCTCCGCATTGCTGAGGAGGAATGGCCCTCCTCTTTGGCATGGATTGCAGTGATTAGGTAGTGTACATTTCAGTTCAATTTATTGATTTATAGTTTCTTGATGTTATTGTACAAATAGTGGATTGCATTCACTGTTGTTTCTATTTATCTTATGTTGTTACACAGAGTTAAACAATAGAGGAATAGTAACTAGCTGGAATAGATGTTAGCTCTAGGTGTGGCGTGCCTTGATTTCAATAATTTTGAGTTGTGATTTAATTATGTGGATCATTTATTTATATCTGCATACATGATTGATTCAGTAATTTAGATCAGCGACATCTTTTACAGTTTTTCTGCAATCTCTTATGCTTGGCTAGAGTGTATTGGCCCAGATAGTGCGAACTCCATTGAAACAGCAAGACCTACCCTCCGTTGATAATTAATGTTGTGGTCTGAGTCAATTAAGGTCTATAAAACAACACTACACCCTTGACATTCCCCTTTGTGACTCTTGGACTACCCTCATGACTCTTCAACTTCGTTACATATAACTCTTTACATTACACATGGATGTTTTCATTCCACTAATGACATTTGGAATTTCACTTCACATTACATCTTATTACAACATTTACGGCTCATAGTATTGAGCTGGCCGAGACAACTCATAACACAACTCGACATGACATTATTGACATGTACTAACTAAATGTGGTGTCCATGTCAAGTTGTTGTGTTGTTAAATGATGGATGTGTCCTTGAATGTAGTTTGTATTCATCTTCGCATAGCTTGGTGTTGTGGGGTCTTCAATGATATTGGTCTTCTCAAGATGGTTCTATGCATGTGTTTATTTTGTTTGTTGTTTGGTGTGCTTCGTATGTACGTTCAACTGTGAGCAAATCTTCTAGCATTCGCTCCTTCTTCATCTCGTAAATCATCATTCTATGATCCATCAATGTACCTATTCCTGCAATTCACTCATGATGGGATGACATCAAATCCAAAACCTCCTAAAGTAGCATGACACATTGTTCTCATGTTTCAGGTCGAGGTGACCAGGAGGGAGGACAACACATTGAAACTCCAGAGAGCACAGTTCAGGCCAAGATGAGAGGCTCCAGAGGACTACCATGAAAAGCTATGCAGATGACAATGGGAGGAAGGTTTGCTCAATCTAGGATAGCAAAGAAACGATAGCTACAAGGTGGAACCCAGCTGGAAAAAACTACGCAATTTGTGGGAGGAAGACAAGGTAGGGTGTCTGGGGAGCTGTTAGACAGTTCTGTGCATTATTCAAGGTGAGTACTGGGAAATTCTCTCAGGTTCCAGCTGAGAATCTGCATAGATTCTATGAGAGAGACAGAGATGAGTAGCAAGAGACACTGGCAGTAAATTCTCCACAATTTTCCAGAGCAGGGCATGCCATGTTGTGGGGAGTTGTTGGTCATAACTATGCATTTTTGGGCAACAATTCAGGATATGCATTTGCTACGAAATTTTAGAAGCACTACAGAGCAGGGTAGCAGCATGTGTATGAGCCAAATCTGTGTAATTTTCAAGGACCGCAGGGCAAGCTAGTAGGGGGGCTTTCAATGATAGCTATGCAATTCTGAGAGGGAGAACATGTCAAATCAACAAGGGGTCTTCTAGTCAAATCTTAACAATTCCTTGGAACAGTGTAGTGATAGGCAACAGGGGCCCGACTGATCCAAAATCTTTTTCTTATAAATGTGTTAAAGAATTACATGCACAAATTGTAGCTTAACATAGAAAACTTAATGTGCACATGAGAGAAGAGGAGAAACACATAAAGCATGAAAGAAGACAACAAGACTCGATAACAGAGTTCATCCGACTTGGACTACATCTTCGGGCCCTGCTCAATCAATGGGGAGGCCTTTATTCATTAAGTGGCATAAGAAAGAAGATTACAAGCATCAGTTACAAAAAAAAGGAGTTTTATACCTCCATACTAAAAAATGGCTAAAAAAATCATAAATCTAATGGATAAACATACAGTGCCATTGCGTTCATGGCATCGAGAAGTGCTAAAACCATATAAAATTTGTCAAATTCTGACAAAGTGAAAATTCGGCCCTCCTGCAAAATTCTGCCTCGAACTGCATGCACTGCCTCCTCCCTTGGTCGCACTGACAAAATGTGTTTAAATAAAATATTGGTGGAAAATTATTCAAGGAAACCATTGTAGTGCAGTTCGTGGAAAGTCTGGTTAATATGGAGGAGGTCGGGTGATCAAACCCCGCCTCCTCCTTTTTGCATAACAAAATCTTATCTAATACATTATAAATGATATTTTTGTTTAAATAAAATTTTTGGTTGGGTCGGCCCCACCTTGGGCGGCCCGCCCACCGTAGTTGCCTCTTGCCAATGTTTGTAATAAGTTGCATGTTGGGCGTGGTTAGGTCCATGCCCCAACGGCCAGCCCACCACCCACTATATTCAATGTTGTGGGTTTTTGAGGCCCGTTCCGTGGGAACCGTTGGGAGTTCTGTGGTGTGGGGTGCTAGGTTCATGGCCACCCACCCCAGTTTGTTTACACAGTTTCTTGGGAGGGGATGGGGGTCGTGGCTCACCCCTCCACCAATTTTTATGTGGTACATATAAGGGGTGGTAGGGTTGGTGGCCCGCCACCCTCTTTTTTGTATTTTTTGTTATATAAAAACAAACTATGCATTTTTCAAAATTCGGTTTTGGACCAAGGAGTCTTTTTAATGAGGCCACGATTTTGCCCAGAATCTGGCTGGAGTTGGTCAGATTCCATCCACCAGAAAAAGTCAAAATTGTGCCTTCATTAATCCTGCCTAGTCATCAAAAAGTCAACCCAACTTTGACTGCCTCTATCTCCTTCATCCGGACTCGGATTGGAGTGTCGTTCACACCGTTGGAATCAGGGTGATGAGCAATTCGATCTGATATCAAGTTCATCACCTTTCTGCTTGAATTTTTAGCATTTCCCATGCCACTGGTGTTTAGAGATCTGCCTAGATCAATCCTCCCCATTTAGGAGCTTTTGGACCGCCAAAAGCTTTATCAATCAATTGGCAAGTGTGGGAATTGTTCCCTCACTCTTTATTTTTCCAACCATTTTTCCTTGCTAGGGTTCATCCCCTTGAAACCAACTCGAAGGTATTCCACATCTCCCCATAGCGAAGTCTTGGTTCTTCTATCAAGGATAATGTCTTCAGGTAACTCATCGAGAGACTCTGGTGCAAATTCATCAACTGTAGGAATTGTTCCCACTTCCTCGATGTCCATAATCAATGGTGGCTCATACAGCTTTAATTTCTCCACATTCGCTACGGAGTACATTTGCATATATATCGACAAATCAAGACGAAAGGAATTGTTTCCAATCTTCTCCAAAATGGTGAATGGACCATACCGAATTGGTCACAACTTCTCCCCTTCTCCCTTCATCCTATCCTTGCTGATGTGGAACCACACTTTGTCACCCACTTGAAATTGGTGGTTGACTCGGTGTTTTTCATGTCGAGCCTTGTACTAGGCTTGACTTTTCTCCAACTGCTCATGTACTGCTTGGTGAATCAACTGGATCTGCTGAATGAACCACTGCACTTTGTCCCTATCATCACATCCACTGGAGTCATCTTCCCTTCCAAAGACCATATCAAAAGGGTCTTTTGGCAGGTAGCCAAAACATGTCTCAAATGGTGAACGATGTGTAGATGAGTGTACTGCTCGATTGTAGGAATGTTGCACATGTGGAAGATGTTCATCCCACAATTTATGATGTTTCCCAAAATAGCCTCGCAACAAGTGTACCATGGTGTGGTTGAAAACCTCCATCTGTCCGTCAATCTGTGGATGGAATGTCGTGCTTCTTTTCAACTTGGTGTCCATCATTCTCCACAAGCTAGTCCAAAACTCTCTAAGAAAGCGAGAGTCTCAATCTGACACAATCGATGTGGGCAACCCAAAATGGACCCTAACATGTTGAAAGAAAATATTAGCAGTCTGGTCTACAATGATCTACTTTTTAAAGGCATTAAAATACACATCTTACTAAAACAGTCAACGACGACATACAAATAGTCATGACTTTTCCTAGACAAAGGCAAACCTCCTACAAAATCCATCGACACACTTTCCCATGGACAAATCTGAATAGGGAGTGGTTTGTAGAGTCGAGTTTTCTATTAGAGGGTTTGAAACAAAAGACATCACACAACCATTTACATAGCGAGTCACAATGTTCTTCATATGAGGCCAAAAACAAAACCTTTGTACATGACACAAAGTTTTTTCAATACCAAAATGACAAGACATAAGGGAGGTGTGGGCCTCTCAGATTATATGTACCCTTTATCCTGTGGGTATGCACAATTTGCCAAGGTGATACAACAGTTTCCCCTACAAGTGATAGTTTTCCACCTGTGAACCATGGGTTAGTTTTGCATAAATCTCCTTAAAGTCATCATCATTAGCATATTGTTCAGCATAAATTTCAAAATACAACGAAGCATTATGCAAAATAACAAAAGCAGAAATAGGAGGGCGAGATAGCATATCGGCCACTTTGTTGCTAGTGACCTTCTTATACTTTATTATCACATGAAATTGCTGAAGAAAACCCATCCACCTAAAATGACGAGATTGTTGCAACTTGGTTTGTGACTGAAGATACTGCAAGGGCTGATGATCCATATGGATGATGATCTCCTTGTCGATGAGGGAGTGTTTCCACTTTTTCACACTCTAGACCAAGGCATATAACTCCTTGTCATAAGTGGGATAGTTTATCACGGCCTGAGAGAACTTCTTTGAATGGTAACATATCAGCTTCTTTTGCTGCATCACTACAGCTCCCATGGCATATCCGCTGGTGTCTGTCTCAATCTCAAATGGCTATTGGAGATCTGGTAAGGCCAAGGCTGGTGCGGTGTTGATCTTTTCTTTCAATGTTTCGAAGGACTTCTGCTACTTTCCTACCCATTGAAAGACTTTCTTTACACTTGTCAATGTGTGTAAAGGTGCTGCAATAATAGAGAAATTCACAATAAATATTCTCCAATACTGTACTGCACCCAAAAATTTGCGAACCTCGGTTATACTAGTAGGCTTAGGCCAATTTACAATTGATTCAACTTTAGAAGGATCAATTTTGAGTTGACCATGACCAACAATATGACCTAGGCAAACCAAAGAGGTTTTCCCAAAGTCACACTTTGATAATTTTACATAGAGATTTTCTTTTTTCAATACATCAAGCACTTTCTTCACATGGCATACATGTTCATTCCAACGTTTACTAAAGATAAGAATATCATCTAGATATACGAGAAAAAATCCATTAATGAAAGGCCTAAAGAGATCATTCATGACCCTCATGAAAGTGGTTGGAGCGTTACAAAGTATGAATGGAATCACCATCCATTTGAACAACCCCTGTTTGGTCTCGAAGGTAGCTTTCCTCACATCCTGCTCTACAATTTAGACCTGGTGATAACCACTATGTAAATCCAATTTGGTGAAATAGATAACATTCTTTAACTGATCTAGTAAGTCGTGAATGCGGGGAAGAGGGTAATGATTTTTCACCGTGATTTTGTTTAGTGCTCGATAATCCACGCACGTCCTCCATGTGCCATCTTTCTTCGGCACTAAGACAATCAGTAAGCCACATGGAGAAGTGCTCGGTCTAATGATCCCTTGGTTCAATAGTTCCTGCACCTAGTTTTTGATCTCCTCCATCTCAATTGTTGACATCCTATACATGCCAATATATGGTAAAGGAGCATCAAGCTACGAATGGATCTCATGTTGGATTTCCATCTTCGAAGGTAATCCCCTTGGTTCCTAAAACATCTCATCATAGTTAGAAATTAATTCACATAATTCCTTTTTATGCACATGATCACAACCTTGGAAAGCATCGGATAATTCTGCATCTTTCCCCCTTACAACCATAAGAATGCAACCCTTACTGGAATTCACCAACCTCTTCATTTTTCCTGCACTTACAAGGTTGGCATTGATTTTAGTTTGATGATCCCTTACAATATAGTCTACCCCATATTTTGTGATCTGGTATTTGTTTTCATGACAGAAGAAAATTTCCTTTCTATCATATAGATATGGACTCCCTAACACCATGCCATAGATATCCAATGGTATCACATCAAGTTTTACCTCATCCACTAACTTAGAAGCGATCACAAATTTAACCTTGCACTTCTTAGTTATGTTCAATTTTGATTTATCATGTATCCATCCAAGTGGGTAAGGTTTTATATGTGGTTTGGTTTCCAAGCCTAGCTTCTTTACCAAGGACTCTGAAATTAAGTTTGCTTGGGATCCGGTATCAAATAGAGTTTCCACTTTTGTATGATTTATGATAACTCTAATATGAAATAGCTCAATAGTCTTTCGTTCATTAGGAAGAGACTCATCTATTGAACTAGTGCCTTCAGGCGATTCAAAATTAACATGAGCTGTAAGAGTACCATTTTTTCTTGTTGTTGTGACCAATGCTTCATCTCCGGAATCAGATCCAAGGTCTTGCTACACAATTTCCACTGTATTTTGATTTCCTTTTCCTTGATACTTCTTTTTTCTCTTTTTTGAGTACAGTTTCCAAAAATGATCGTCGTCATGACCTTCCTTTTTGTAGTGAGTGAAATAATGCCTTTTTCATTTATCTTTCTTGGTTGATTCCATCCTCTTCTCCTTTCCTTTCCCTTTCACTTTGGGTTTTCCATTTGGAGGTTTTAAAGGTGGTTTCTTGAAATGATCATCTCTTTCATTTTTTCCCCTGTTCTCAGGATGAATGGCCTTTACACTAGTCGAGTCTATAATAGTTGGTTCAAACAATAATAATGAATTTCTAAGGTAACTATGTAATGATCCAATATACTTAGTTACTACTTCAGGTGAGTCAAGTGCAATGCCCAAATAAAGTGCCTGTTTTCTAAATTCCTCTGTAAAGCTTTGAACATCCTCACCTCTGCCATGCCTTAAGTATTGCCAATCCATTAATGCCTTTTGTTTGTAATCCAAGGGATAGAATTGTTACTTTAATGCAGAAATGAAATTAGCCCATGAGGAAAGAAGATTACCCACACTCTTACTGCTTCACAATTTTCTCTCCCACCAAACAAGAGCAGTGCTACTCAGCCTAAGAGATGCCCGCTAAATCTTTGCCTCATCCTCTTCGATATACTAAATCCTGCAGTAGATTTCAATCTTCCTAATCCAGTTATTAAGCTTTTTTCCATTAATTTCACCGTTAAACATGGGAAGATCAAATTTGACATCTAATTTAAAGAAAGGTTTCTTAGATGCATCCCTTGAATTTCTATGATGATGGCGATGAGAGGAAGAAGAAATTTCACTCGTGGAAGGACAAGGAGGGGGTTCTTCTCCACCATTTCCATGCACTGAACCTTGTTCTTCTAAATTTCTCTCTTTTTCATTCTCCAGCCTTGAAAGGAACTGACCGACATTCTCTGCCATTGTATAGAAGGTTTTGCGGAAATTGCGCTCCTCTTCATGATGAGCCTCTTCATCTACCATGTTTCTCCTTCGATGTGCACGTCCTGCTTCAGGATCGAAAGAATTTAGTTTCCCTTCGCCTCTTTGGAGCTTGTTTCTTGTTAGCATACAAACATGCAATTCACATCTAAAAAAAACCTACTCTGATACCACTTGATCCAAAATATTTTTCTTATAGATGTGTTAAATAATTACATGCATAAATTGTAGTTTAAAAATAGAAAACTTAATGTGCACATGAGAGAAGAGAAGAAACATATAAAGCATGAAAGAAGACAACAAGACTTTATAATGGAGTTCATCCGACTTGGACTACGTTTCCAGGACCTGCTCGATCAATGGGGAGGCCTTCATTCATTAAGTGGCATGAGAAAGAAGAGTACAATTATTAGTTATAAAAAAAAGGAATTTTATACCTCCATATTGAAAAATGGCCCAAAAATGCAGAACTCTGATGGAGAAATGGATAGTTCCATTGCGTTTGTGGCATCTACAAGTGTTGAAACCATATAAAATTTGTCAAATTATAACAAAGTGAAAATTCTACCCTCCCACAAAATTCTACGTCGAACTGTGTGCACTGCCTCCTCCCTTGGTCGCACTAACAAACTGCATTTAAATAAAATATTGGTGGCAGATTCTTCAAGGAAACCGTTGTAGTGCAGTTGGTGGAAAGTCCAGTTAATATGGAGGAGGTGGAGCAGTCAAACCCTGCCTCCTCCTTTTTGCATAACTAAATCTTTTTTAATACATTATAAGTGATATTTCTATTTAAATCAAATTTTTGGTTGGGTCGGGCCCGCCTTGGGCAGCCGCCCACCATACCTGCCTCCTGCCAGTGCTTATAATAAGTTTCATTTTGGGCATGGTTGGGTCTATGCCCCAAGGGTTGGCCCACCACCCACTAATGTCGTGGGTTATTGAGCCCTATTCCGTGGGATCCGTTCAGAGTTCTGTGGTGTGGGGTGGTGGGGTTATGGCTACCCACCCCAGTTTGTTTACACAGTTCTGTGGGAGGGTCTAGGGATTGTGGCCCACCCCTCCACCAATTGTTATGTCGTGTAGATAAGGTGTGGTGGGGTTGGTGGCCTACCACCCTTTTTTTATATTTTTTTGTTATATAAAAACAAACTATGCATTTTTGGAAATTTGGCTTTGCATTGAAGGAGTCTTTTTAATGAGGCCACGATTTTCCCTGAATCTGGCCGGAGTTGGCCGTATTTTGTCTATCGAAAAAAATCAAAATTGTGCCTTCATTAATCCTGCCTAGTCATAAAAAATTCAACCCAACTTTGACTTCTGAGTGTAGTTTCAGGTTTCAAGACAGATTGAGCAGCTAAGGGACAATACTATGTAGTTTCTAATGATAGTGGGTTCCGGTTAGGGGAAGGACATTGGAGGAAACCACTGCGCATTTTTGGATGCCAAGGGAGGTTGGCGTCTCAGTGCATTGCACAGTTCCAACAAGCAAGGGAAAAGATTGAGGGTTGTAGAAGCAGAGTGTGCAATTCCAAAGAGTTGGATGAGGCTGGGTTGCTCGGGAAACTAAGTAAGTGTAAGATCCATGAAATTGGTGTAAACATTGATGGAATTGACTATGATCACACGTGAACACTTAGTCATACAACATAGACCATCTAGAATGTATAAAGCATACTTTTCTTGATACAATAACCTTTGTGTCAAGAGTGCATGAAGTGAGTGTGAAACATGTCTATGTGATGAGAAAAACCCAATACGCACAAAGATTTCCCCTCGAAGTATAACAAACTTAAATTTGCATGAAAAACAGTAATCTCAATGCCCAAAGATGACACATATTGTATAAAGATGAGAACGTGAACAATCTCTTTAGATCAAGGAGGGGGATTGAGATCATTTCCTTACCAATACTTGACCAAGGAACAATTGATCACATGATCCACGGTAGGCTACAAAATTGCATGTGAGCCAAAATTTTGGAGGGTGGTTTTAGTTGCTACAACAATGGTGACACACTATTAGAACGCCCGATCTCTATATGGACCTTGTCTTGTGAAAATTGAGTCTAACCCTTTTCGAAGCATTGTTCGATTCTTTGATCATCATGGCTTCCTCACTAGCTAGAGTGAAAGATGCAGTCCCTACAATTCTCTTGATCGGTCAAAACACATACCAAGATAAGTCAACTGAGTTGTTTTGATTGGGAATGAGGGTTATATGGATGCACAAGTAGTATAATTGTCATAATTTTTGTTTCATCTCTAGTGTTGCTCTGCAGCTAGCAGGCCTGGACAGTAACCCAATGGAGTCACGTGGGAACACAAGCATCGCTCTGCTACCAGCAAGCCTGGTTAGTACTCTGGCGAAGTTACTTGCATCACCTCTCTGCACAGGAAGCCTTTCTCTTATTTTACCTTATTTATTTTTCATTTTTTCATTTTTCCAAAGAACTGTGCATAGGCACTTATTTATTTCAGAGGCGAAAGAGGCATCTCGACTTATTAAGTGCAGAAGAGGTTTTCCCTTTAGGGAGGTATGTTATATATACCATAACATATACCTCTAACAAACTTGTTAAGTTTTTCCCCCTCACCTTACACTACTTGACTAAGTTGATAAGGGTTAACCCAAAAAAAATGATTAGAGTAGGTGGTACTAGTTAATAGTGCAAGTGTTGTTTTTTCACCAAGACTCACTCTGAATGGAACATATTTTCCATCAAGGTATCATCGACTAAAGACCACAAGCTATTCATAAAGAGAGAGGACAACAGATAACCAAGTGTTGATAGCTGTACAAGTCATCTTATATTTTCTCGGCTTGTCTTGAGTGCCAAACATGGTTTCATGTGAGACTAAACCTATGAGTACAAACAAGAAAAAAAACAAGAAACCAAAGAGTAGAAGTAAAGAGAAATAAAAATGAGTAAGAAAAGAAAGAAAGAAAGCAAACCAAAGCAAACTAGAAAGGAAAAGAAAGCAAGAAATAAAACACTACTCCTACTTCCTATGCTAAACAGTGCATGGGACTGCTCACGTAAAGTGATATTTCCAATGCAGCCACTGGTGCATTGGTTGGCCCATGTTGGTGAAGGCATGCTTAACAAGAAATATATACATGAAATCCAACAAACTGAAAAATAAAATAGTGAATACCTACATGCTCCGAGCTTAAAGGCATCCATAGAAAAGAAAAGAGTAAAAGCACAGGATAAGCATTCTGTAGGTGTACCATGGTGTTGTGACACACTCTGCACAGATGATAAGCATGTACACTCTTTTAACCTTGACTGACGAGCAAACATGAAGAAATAAGACAACTTGTGCTTCACAAGGATGCTCATTGTGTATGATGCCTCGAACTCAAGAGTGAAGGTATCACGTGAATCTGGTGGAGGATGTGAAATATGTGGATTATATTGATCTTCAATGCAAAAAGAAGAGTAATGAGGAGCCTTAGGTGTTTCAACAAAATTCTGATAATGAGTGGAGATAACCTCAAGATAGCGAGAGCTTGACATAACCATCAGTGCAGGCTGAAGTGTCTCAACATCTTGAGGCGTTTCCACATCATCAGTAGATAGATCATCAAATACCAATGGCTTAGAAATATTAACAACAAGTGAACCAGCATCATGATTGAATCAAGGAGTACAGAGATCACAAAAACCAAGATCATAAAATTCAGGACATTCAACAGCATCCTTGTGCTCTGAAGAATCACGCAGAGGGTTTGATGAGAAACAAGAATGTTCATCCTCTATGATTGTGGAAATGATAGATGAAAGATTGAATAGATTTTTAGATAAATATGTGTCCTCTCTGCAATGTAATGACAAACTGACATCTGATGTGTCCAATGAATGATCAGAATTAGAAACACCCAGTGATGCGTTTTCATAAGGAAAATATAAAGTGGAAGAATCACAAGATATGTTAAGACAGAGCAGATGAGGCACAGATAGAAGGAATTCATCCTTCACCATGGGTTCTTCTTCAAGTTCCCACACACACTCATGATGAATGAAAGTGTAGGTTAGCAGCACCACATCAACTCTGTCAACAACGTGATCCTCATGAGCAGCAAGTGTGGAATCTAGAATGGGAGAACACAACACAATACAATCCGGAGGATAAAAAAAATGCAAGGATGGAGGTTGAGCAAACAAGTCCACGTGAAAACCAACAGTCTTGCAAGCCAAATCTATGCAGATACTAAGAGCAGTTGGGGTGGGAGGATGTCACATTTCAACAGATATGTGTGCACCTTATCCCACCTCGCACTACGGAGCTAGAGTTGTTTGATGAGAAGAGGACGAAGAATTGTTACACAACATTTTGTCACTGTCCCTGTACTCCCCATTATTCTATCCTGAAGGACCTCTACAGTGAACCCTACATGCTTTTCCTTCATGAAGAAACTTCTAATGTTTCCCTCTTCATGAGTAGAACAATTCCCTTTTGCACCATTTCCAAAAAATCTTCTGTTTTTCCCAGTTTATAAGACCAGTGCTAATGACTCTTGTCCTCCTCGTGATGATATGGAGGGATTAAAATTGTCCCTAGTGCCAACTGAAGTGACTAGGCTTTGTTCCAGTCATTTCGATCCTCTTATGGAAAGCTTTTTAAATAAGGAGCCGAAGCTTCCAGCTCTAGAAGCTTTGTAACAGAAGTTTGGTAAATGGTTTGGTTGGATGGGGTTGAGGATGTCAGTTTGGACTCCTTTCCCCTATAAGGATGGAAATACCTCAAGAGATAAGACCTTCTCCCATGAGAAGAGGATCCTTCTCTCATCCATCCATGCTATATAAACCTCTATTTTTCCCAAGAACAAGCTAGTGTTAATGTTGGTGTGCTAGTGCTAATTAAGTTTGGAATGATCAGCAAGTTACCCATAGTTGTAGCTCTCTAGTTGTGTGTGAGGGAGAAGTGTGAATTTTGTTTAGTGTCAAGATTAAATTGAAGAGACTTAAAACTATCATTGTTGAGGCCATCATGGAATGCTAACGGAAGTGTGTGGGAACATGGTTTTATAAGAGGAGAACAACAACGTCAAGACAATGGTTGTAATCTCTTCTTGATTTAATATATATGAAACTATCGATTGATTTCCTACATAATGTGTCATCTTACATGTTTATGGCTTAATGTTTCTTGACTTGTTAAGTAGGTTGAATTACAATTTGTCTATTACCATAGTTTTTTTTGTTGTTGTTTACTTGTTTCAGGTGTTCAAAGAAGGAAACGAGAGATAGCTGGAGTGAGCAAGCAAGGTCATCATCAAACGGGATAAGTGTACTAAGAGGTAGGCCTTCTTAATTGGTTATAACCTAATGAAATCTTCCATAGAATGTATCAGTTGTGGCTAAACCCATTATCGGGCTAGAGGAATTGTGTGTCTGCACTCATAATTTTACTTCACCACAAATTGGCGACTCCACTGGGGAGCCAATCGTTCTGTTTGTTTTCTTGGAATTTCATGGTTTTGTGTGAACTTTTATAGTTCCACTTTTTCCCTTTGTTTTTGTTTGTTTTCTTTTGCTTACTGGTCTGAATTTGAAATTCATAGTAGCAATTCTGGTCTCAACTTTGAAAAAAATCTTGGCGTCCTCGTTCAGCGCACTTAATTCGCTGACAATCATGCTGATTAGCTCGATATGTTGAGAACAGTCGCACCGACCCCCTTCTGGCACTTGTTGTGAGTTAGGAAGTCACACTGATGCTTGTAAGTGAAGATTAGGGTTTGTCCCAAATCTTGGCCAATGTGTTTTTCTCTCATGATTTCGACCATGTAAGCCTTTTAGACTGTCTTCTCCCTAACTAGAAAGTTGCTTTTCATTTGATTTGTTCGCTTGTTGATTTGTCATCTTTCTACTTGATTTCTTGGGTCATTGGATGGTTAGTCACACTAGGGCATCTATATTTCCATCCATTTAGATGATTATGTACTCAGTAATTCGAGTTGTTGGTGCATTTACTCGTATTTTGTTTGCGGTCCTCCTACGGCTTTGACCTCCATTACACAAGTTTGAAAAGTTTTCATTTGCTTGTCTAAACGTTTCTCTTATGGAATGGATTACATTTCTTGTCTTATCTTTGGTAAAGTCGGTGTCTCATTAGTTTGAAATATATTCTCTTTTCGTGTTTTTCATTTGCTTGAAGAGCCAATTGTCTCAAAAACTTTTACGTTGAAGTGTTTTATGAGAAAAATTCATTTCTCCATTTCATGAAAAGTATTAAATTCTAGTTTGTTGCATCAATATGGTATGGTAGTTAGCATCATTGAAGACTAGGATTGCATTGGTATTTGAAAAGAGAAAGAACTCTCCTTGCTTTTGAAAGGACTCTTAGAAATGTACTTGTCGGGAAATTAGGAATTGGAATGTAATTTTCATTAGTTTATTTTCTCAAAAAGTGAAGTAGTGAAAAATCATTTTGCTTTCAGTTTCTTGGTTGTTTACATTTGATTGTGTGTTTTCTACCCTCTCTAGTGGAGGCAATTCATCAAATTGAAAGGGTCTTGTCTCATTTCGCTGCATTCAGGGTTTTTCAAGTCACATCGTTAAGGCCTGAAAACTGAGACATAACTCAAGATCAACTTTAAAATGAACTTAATTTACCTAAGGCGCATTTGAAGTCTAACAATCAAATCTAGAAGGTCTAGGCTAGAGACGTGTTTCAGCATCTTTAAACCTAGCAACTTTCATTAGCTTCAACACTAGACATCGCTAGTACGGATTTGTGCTCCACGTACCGTCGAGTATATAATAGGGTACCCCTCTAGGCTGAAATCCTTTATCCATAGGAAGCTGAGTTGGTTGCCTTGCAAATGTGATACACCAAACACAGCATTCGGGGAGATTGCTTGCTCGTACTTCTTGGTTTGCTGGGAGGTATTCTCTAGTTCACGGTTGCCTGGTAATCCTTTCTACCCATATCATCTAGAGCAGTCATTTGATCTTTTTGAATCATTAAAATTAAAACATCATTCGAGTGCTTGTCCTTTCAAGCTCGTTTCCAATCAAAAGTGATAGAGTCATCTTTGTTTCTTTCTCGACTCTTAAAACATGAAAGAGCAGCAGTCTATTTATGCATCTTAATAAATTGATTGCCCATGATCTTATAACATCCTGTTAGTATTTTCTAGAACAAATCGTGAGTTTCCCCTAAAGAAAACTTTAAAGCCTTGAATTTTATCTCTCTATTTTCTTGTTAACTAAGATAAGGACATCATGGCTGAACCATCTGGTTCACCTAGTTCCTTGTCCTCTCCTTCATTTAAAGATTGCTTGAGGAGCCTTTTCTTGAATTACTAGAGTCACTCGAGGACCAAGGTGTTGAACTTGGAATCATTCTGAGCATTCAACCTTTGTCATATCGTCCTCCACCTACTTCAGATACTGGGTCACCTACTGATTTTGGCCCAGAATCTCAAGACAATATTGTTCAAACTGTGGAGTACTAAAGAAGGTATGTTTTTGGTAATTATTTCAGCATCTTTTCATTAGAACTTACGAACCTTTTGCATCATGAACTAGGAAAATGATAAGGAATTGTGATGAAACCTGTGAGATTAATGTGCAAAGCGGAAACACTGACAATTGTCATTTTCTTATGCAGAAAGAAGGGAAAACAAAAGACTTCCATGCTGAAGGAAAGAAAAAGGTCGGGTTAACCGTTGTCCCTTTGACGGGGAACCATATGCAAACAAGGCAAAATAGATCAAAGCGAATCAGCCCTGGAAAGGAAGTGGAGATGTTGGCTCAGTGCAAGAAGGAAAAGAGATAACTGAGAACTAATGGTTCGGCGAATCCCTCAGGATCCTTTGATCCTGAGGGATCGCTGCTTCAACTATTTTTGCACCTAGACATCTCCGCCTTCATCATTATAAAAGGGGCAGAACTATTAGCTCGAGGGGGGAATCCTTATGTTTTATGTAATTTCTCTGAAGATTGAAACTTTGATCATCGAGTCTCGTTGAGAACGGATCTACTGTAATTCCATTTTATGCATTAATACAAACTTGATTGCTATTTTATCCCTGAGTCTGGAATAACTTCAAGTGGTGTACCCCTGGAGGCTAAGGGCCTGGCCCTGGAGGACACTTGCTCCTGTACTATTACATTTGGTTTATGCGTGGTTTTCTTATCAGCGTTATTTGGTAATCTGATGTGTTTTGTTAGTTTACATCACATACTCTGTTATGTTTACTATACTGAGACAGAACTATTGCATTGACTCTGCAACGTATCACTGTTCTTCTAAGTGTTGATATAATACTATCAGTCTTTACAGAATATTGTTGCTGTTCAATTACAGAGCCTTTGTGCTGCGAACTTATTCAATGATATTACGGAATTCATCTTAGCGATTATGTTCTTTGCGATTGTTGGATCTATAGACATTGTTGTTCCATTTTGAAACACAGTCATAATCTTTTGTAACTAAGAGTGATGACTGGTTTTCTGAGATCAGGTTACTATTAAGGTTTGTCGTGTGCATATATGGTTTTGAAGTGTTGTTCTATAATTTATAATTAATCAGTGCTATTCCATTTTGGTGTGTTGTTCAATTCGTCCTTAAGAGTGAAGGATTTCCATTTGATTCCTGTAGGTCACGATTCGTGCATTTGATCTTGTAGACTAAGGTGTTACTGCTTGCTAGACTTAGTTGCTGTTACAATTTCCTGTTTGTTGTTCTATTTCATATTTGTTGTTCTATTTCTTATTTCATTGTTCCATTTCTTATCTACCATTCCATTTCCTGTCCTTTGTTATTTTGGTGTGAAGAATGATCCAGGGCTATAGTGATCACTGACATTTACTGCCTGGCTCCCAGATCCATGATATATTCTCTGATTTACCTTAGTTCCATCAATTTACAAAGGGATGATTTACTGCTACTGAACCCTTGACTGATAACTGCTTAGTTTCCTGAATGAGTAGTTTAATATTTTGAAGTAGTTTGTTGTAAACAAGCATCTGTTTACTCTTGTATTTTTGAGCACTATACTACAAGCATTACTCTGGAAAATGATAGCCTCAGACTGAGACACTCTTTGAAATAACACATCGTTCCTGGATTGACAACTAATTTGAGATAATTAGAGGTGAAAGAGACCCTTTTTATAGCTCCACACAAACTCCTTAGAGTTTAGCTTGGACTAGATATTTATCCTCTGAATCCTTTGTTTGACCATGTTGTGATATCACCGCAGCGTCCGTACAATTTGTACGATCAGCCAGGTGTTCCTTTGGAATTATCCCCTCATACCTCTTCGATCTTTCTCTGTCGTTTTCTCCTAGCTATGGAACCCGAAGGAAATGCTCTAGTCACCTCTCTCGATGAGTCAGAATTTTCTACTCCACACACTGTCCAGGAGGAAGAAGATCATTTTCCTCCTGAAGGTTTCCCCTATACAGGGATCATTCCCGTCAATGTGCATCAGGAATTACCACCAAATTATGTATCCTTGGCACAATTGGTTTCAAGTACACCTAATGCCTCATCATTTTACCATAACCCTGTTTGGGAGTCTGGCACCATGCCTACTATAGGTTCGTTCATTGCAAACTCGACCTCCCAACAAGCCGTTACCTCAGTCCTGGTGCAACCCACCATTCTAAACCCTCTTGTATCGTCCATCCCAGTTACCTGTCCAGTTCAACCAATGGTCTCAAAGAATTGTCTCTATCAGTTCTTCCATTCCTCCAGTAAGTGGCCAAGCTTTACCACCACCTGGGGGGTAGAATCTGAGTGTTTCTATGGGGTCATGTTCCACCAATGTGAGTAGTTCACAGGCTCACATGGTTGGTATGAACTATCCTTCTTCTAGCATTATTCACAACCCTACTGGTCCCACCGGATCGAGCAATGTCCAATACCAACAGGTTCAAAATCTCATTGGTCCGTTTTGGTCAAGCAATTTCCTGTATCAGTAGCCTTATGAGACTCAGGTTCAATACCAAACTCCTTATGTTCCATATGGTTCTCAAGGAATGGTCAATCTACCTTACGTCCTTCAATCTGGGTAGTATGTTCAACCTAGCTCATCCACTTTCCAGGGTGGCTATGGCTAGATTCAATTCGGAAATTTTCTGGGCACTATTCATGTACCCTTGCAACAGCAAGGACAACCTCTATAGCCACAAGGGAAACCTTTGTTGCAGCAAGGGCCATCCGCACAACAGCAAGTGCAGATTATACCGCAACAAGGTCAACTACAACAACCGTAGGGGCAACCCTCACAACAGTTGTAGCAAACCATGCAACAACAGATGTAGTATGCTTCGCAAACCTCCTAGCCTATGTCTTCATAGGGACAACCTCTGCAGCCCCAAGGGTAGCTTTTGCAGCCAAAAGGTCAACCCTTGCAACAACAAAATCAACCCAGGCAGTAGCAACCCTTATATACATATCAGCAGGGTCAACCCTTTCAATGATAAGGCCAAGGTCAATTCCTATAGCAGCGGGCCCAAAATCCTAATTTCCTAGATCAACAGGTCCAGAATCCTTTTGGCCAAGGGAAGCAGGTACATAATCCCTATGTCCAAGGGCAACAAGTTACAATCCTTATGCCCAAGGGAAACAAATCCAAAATCCTCTTGTTCAGGGCAACAACTTCCCAACCCATATGTTCAGGGACAATAGGTACAATATCCATATGTCCAAGGTCAATAGGCTCAACAACATCTTAACCTGTATGTTGCTTATCAGCAACCTATGACTGGACAATTCAAAGCTATTCAAGGTCAAAATACTCCCTATGGCCAAGGTAACCCAAAATGGGGGAAGAACCAAATTACATATGGCCAAAATCCCCCACTATGGGGCAAAAATCCTTACCAGCAAGTATGGGCTCCTCCAGTTGGACCTGCTTACCGACCTCCAATGCCTTTTAATACTCAATTGACATTCTTGGCCACACTAGAGTTTCCAGATGTGTCTCATCTTATGAATGATCCAATCCTTCATTCACCATATTGGCCTCTGGTTCCATCCAAGGTCATGAATGATTGTCCTAAGTTCGATGGGAAAGCAAAAGAAAATCCTCAAGCCCATGTGATGACATATCACATCTAGTTCTCTTCGAATTCTTATGTTGATGATTCTATTCATCTCCATCTTTTCCAATGAACCCTCATGGGTGTTTAATCTAAGTGGTACATCGAGCTTCCTCGAAGTACTTACCATAACTTTAACTCTTTAGCCATGGCTTTCCTCACGCATTTCCAGTTGTTGGCTCACTATGAAACTGAAACCTATTTTCTCACGTTGCTTAAGCAATATACTACGACACACATCTCCGATCACATCCATGAATGGAGACGTAGACGTCGCTGGTGGGCTCCAGTATTGTAGCAATAATGCTACAACTCCTGGAGCTTCCTTCTCTAATTTTATCAACCCGGTAGTTCGTAACAAACTTGGAAGCGACGATGCTGTATGCACAAGTACTAGCTCTTGTCGCAGCTGTCACTTGGTCAGCTGGCACAAGTCCGCTAGGGCTCAAGCCAACTTCTATGAGTTCTCAAAAGAAGCTTTTTAACCGATGAATGAAAGCTATCTCAAAGGAAATTAACCTACTGCAGGAAGAAACTGAAAGCCAACAAGAAATGAAAACCCTAGCAAACCCTAATTCTACCGGCTAGTCCTACTGATGAAAAGGTGGGAATGCAAACTACTGAAAGAGGTGCCATTACTTCTAGGAAGGTGAGATGCATGTGTCTAGACTACTTTGATCTAAAGAAAGCATATTTTTGTATTTTTGTTCAAGTTGTTGGAATTATTATGTGTGTGCTTCTAATTGGGTCTTGACTGTGTAGGGATAGATCAAGGAGGGAAATGCTTGGGGAAGGTCAGGAAGGCTAAGAGAGGGTCTAAGGGATCCCTAGCATCCTTTCAGAGAAGTTCATAAAGTTTAGATGCTTGGCAACCGTGTTTACAAGCTTCTACAGGAAGTCTGCAGGGGTTCTACAGGATGTTCAGAATTTCTACAGGAAGTCTGCTAACTTCTACATGATGTTCTGCAATAGGATTTTTGGGTGATGGATGAGTGGAAGAGGCTATGTGGATGGACAGGGAGGTAGGAGGGGAGCTTGTGATGGCTTATGGATAGAGAGATGAGATGGAGAGGGGGTGTGCAAAGCTGGTTGGTCTAGAGGAGGTTGGAGGAAATGGAAGGCCGAAAAGGTAGAATCACGTGGGTGATCGAAGAGTTTAGGAGGTAAGTGGTCTAACTGAGGGAAGAGTGGATGGCCTAGGCATGGCTTAGGAGGGTAAGGGCATGAGAGAGTGATACTGCACAGTGTAAATGAAACAAATCATCCGTGTCTTGCACAAAACCGAGATTTCATCAACCTATTCTAACTGTTTTTATAAAACCATAGAACAACAACGTGATTTTGTGAGGAAACTCTTGCATGGCATTGAAACAACGATTCATTTCACAAGATCTGAACGCATGGATGCTGCTACAACTGAGAACATTGCATTAAAGCTTGTATGAACATGTAAAACTGTGTTTTTGGTGGGTGGCATGGGCTGCACTCCCAGTCTCTAAACAGAGGTGGAAGTGAGTGTGCAATCAACCCTTTTTTTGGAGCTCTGATTAACTCTAATCCCCTTACTCTAATCTAAACTACTGAAAACAACTTTGTTCATAAAGCTAACCTACTCAATCACATCAAGAAATTCAACTCAGCAAACTGTGTTTCCAAATGCATGTAAAGGGAAAGAAATACAATGCTGAAAGAAAAGTATCAATACAAGGAAAGGAGGTCTATTGCTCTCAGGTTGGGCCCAACCCCGAGAGCTATAGCTCCTCTAAGAACTCAAAACTGAACTCAAATATGTCTGCCTTTTTATTAAAAGATAATAGTCATAAGTCTAATAACATGCCAAAAATGGCTTACAAAGAGCAAAACAGAGCTATCAGCTCGTAGTCTAGAATAAACAACAAAGTTTCAAAAGTCCCCATCGAAGGCTACAACCTCATCATTTATACATTACAAGGGCCAAGCTGGCCTCCTAAATTAGTGGGGTTTGGCTGTCCAAACTAAGAGTAATCTGTTGTTTCCTTTCAATCCGTTTGGCTGCCTTCTAGCTCGGTGGTGGTTGGAGCTCGGAGTTTGGGTGGAGATCACGAGAAAGGCCATTCAAGGCTGTGGACAACCTTCCTACAAAATCGCAATCCCCTCTTGGTTGTCTCCTAGCCTTCATCTGCGTGGTTTTTCTCCATTAAATGTCAAAAAACCTGAAATAAACGTGTGTTAGCCACCTAGGAATAGTGACTTCCCTCCTTCGTACAAATAACATGAATATAATAAAAAATGATGCATAAGTGATGAAAAATGAAGGGTTGAGCAAGGGTAAGTAGGCCAAATGAGCCCAAAATGTTACCAAATTTGGGGCTCATCATCACCCCCCAGCTAAAGTGATTGCTCATCCTTGAGCAACTAATACAGCTCCTCATCCTTCATTGCCTTTACTGCCACCCTCACATCCCAAGCTTCTGCAGTAGTGTCCTCCTTACTGACATGGAACCCAGCCTTTCTCTCCACCTCTTCCCACTGTTCCTGCTCATCTTTCTCTGTGCTGCCTTCCATCAATCCTAACAGCAGAGGTGGGCTTAGCTTTAGGCCAATCCAGCTGGCCTGGAGGTTTTGCATAGATTTCTTATAGAGGGGCACCCGTACTAGAGCTTCCCTCATCTGAGTTGGAGTATGATATTCTCTGATTTTTAGACTGTGGGCCAATGTATTCCATTGGTGGGTGCAAGCTTGAACACAGTTGTCTCCTAACAGTCTCTCCATATCCTCGAAATGCGTTATGGCTTGGGCCTGCTGATCCATAAATTTCAATGAAGCTTGAGGGTTGGTGGATAAGTGTTGGTGTGCTGATATTAGTGCAGTTGGATCCCCTGGTTCTGGTCTAATTAGTAATGGCTCATTCATCTCTCGGCTCATGACCGCTTTGGCTTCTGCTGCTCTTTTGTCTTCGTAGTTCAACCATGAGGCAAGTGCCATTAACTGCATATCCCCTAAGACCGTGTTGGGATCCCATGAAACCTCATTAGGAAGGGCCAAATTATGGAGGTAGAACTCCAATAGTTTGGCCTTATCCTCAGATGAACTAGTATTGCATAATTCCGTGAACTGCTGCGGGTCTTGGAGCTGAGAGATACCCCTTTGCGCCAAGGTGTTGATTTGAAATTGTAGCCATTGGTCTCTCAGGTACAGGCCATAGGATTTGGCCGGCTGTCTGCATTGTATAGCATCCATGGCCCAACTGGCCATGCAGGCCAATTGTGCCTCTTTCTGTTGCAGCTGTTGTTTGAGAGCTTGCACCTCAATTTGTGCTTGCAGCTCTATTTCCTGTAGATGCGTGGTTGGCTCCCCAAGACCGATGTGCAATTCCTTTTTGCCTTGTTGTTCTACTGTGGTGTCCTCGGAGGATGTACCTATTCCTGTCCTCAGCTCCTGTAGCTGCAATCTAAGCTTTTCGTTTTCTTCCTGTAGGAACAATCGTTGGAAATTTTCCATGTGTTTAGCCATGGCTAATTCCCTTCTGGCCTCCTTGAGTTGCTCCTCCAAGGGGCCTATGTCCGCCACACCTTTTGATTTGGCTATTTTCATCCACGTGTGTGTACGTACTCTCTCTTCCTCCAATGCAAAGAACAGTGGCACAGTGAATTTTTGTGGTATAATTTTGCCAGCTTCCAAGAAGTTATAGTATGAGCTCAGACTTGGCTAAGGGCTAGGCTCCAGGATATGCTCTTTTTCTTCTTCTCTTGGTGGCTCTACTTCGCCCTCCCTCGGTGGTGATGAGGGTGCTTCCCCTTCCATTCTCTCTGTTTCCTTAAGCCGGGCTAAGGTTTCCTGTAGAGAAGCTTCAGCATCCTGTAGCCAGGCTTCTGAAGCTAATTGGTCTAACCTTTCTTTCCAAGTGGTTGTTTTTGGGCTCCCCCTCTCATAGGTGGCTGATATCTTTGAGGGGGACCTCTCCTTGGGTGAGGTAGGGGCATCTTCGATAGTGATTGGGCTGCTGGACGGAGGCTGTGGCTTGCCCGTCTTTATTCTCACACTTCTTCTAGCTTTAAAATATAGAGGGGCCTCCCTCTTTCTCTTTTCCTTGGGCTTAGGAGGTGTATAGAGGGTGGCCAGCACAGCTGCTGCCTCCCTTGCAAGAACGTCGGCCTTCTTTTCCTTTGATTTTATTTTCTCAAGGCTTCCTGTAGAAGGCCCTTTTTCAGCTGATTTCGGGCTTCCTGTAGAAGCCGGTTTCGGTTTTCCTGTAGGAACAGGTGGCACCACTTTAGTTTGCTTTGCTGAGGGTGTTTTACTTTTTGACTTGGTCGAGGCTGCTGTCGAGGTGCCTTTGCTGATGTGGACCTGCTCAGTCTTGTCCACCCTGCTTTGTAATCTCTTCTCTCGGGGTGTTAACATGGGTGCTTCCTCTTTCTCCTTGGCATCCTTTTTCTCTTGTTTCTTCTTTTTCTCTGTATTTGGTGCTTTGGCCGTGGGTCTCTAGCCTTTTTCTTTCTTCCCTGTGGGTACTGACTCCTTCTCCTCGCTGCTGGAGGAACCAAGCTCTTCAGTCAACATTTTTATATTGCCATCCTTGGTCAGATTGCGAAAGGCTTCCCATGAGAGAGGGACCTTATATGTGTGGAGTGCATCCTCCACGAGGAGCTTAATGAGCCCGTGATGAGCTACCTGGTCTGGTGTGCCTTCCCTCAACTTGGTGGCACATTTAGTCATAGACTGCAATAGAAAGTAGGGAATTCTTAATTTGTTCTCTGCAGGTAGGTCCATCTGATGCCTCAATTTTGTGAGTAACCGAAAATGGTACCCATACACAATGCTAAACCGACCTTCAGAGGTGATGTATTTCATGATTTGGAGGCTGAATTCGCTCCACAGTGGCAGTAAGCTAGTCCTGCGAACCCCGTTCTTATCTTCTAAGAACTGCTCCTCTGGTGGAAAGAATTCTTTCTTAGCATGTTGGCCTAATTTCCTCTCTTCTTTGTCCCATGGTACTCCCATTGGGAGCTCGGTAACTCGGCTGATGAACTGTGGGGTGAGTCTGAGACTCAAACCCCTGAAATTTACGGTGGCTAATGTCTTTGATTTCGGCTTCAGAGCCCACAAGAACTCCTCTGCCACCTCATCATCATACCCCTGCAATTTGTCGCAAAACGACATCCATTGAGCGCGGGTGAACAGCTCCACCACCTCAGGGTTCTCTCTTAGTTTCTTAGAGTCGGTTGGTTCCTTTCTGATGAACCCACTCGGCATGGTGAAAAGCTGCTACGTTGGCTGGAGGTGGCGGATGCAAAAAACTAGCCTTTTGGGACAGAGCCACGCATACAATTCACGAAAACTATCTCTAGATGAGTTTTAACAGAGCTTTAATTACAAATTATATCCTGTAGGAGACTTTACATACACCCCGACGACAATTCATGCAAACGCCAGACAATACTTGCATTCCTTTATGAGCAGACTGTAGAACATCGGCTCCGCCACCCTCGAAACCAATTGCATGGGAGGCAAGGTTTAGGCTTACCTTTTTAATTTGCCACCTTTGACGTGAAGAGCCCAATTTTCACGTGACAGCGAGCTTCCTGTAGAAGCAGCTTTCCTATAGAAACAGCGCACGGGTTCTGGAGAACACTGCAGTGTTTCTGTGCTCTCTGTGCTGCTTAACAGGTGTTCGAACGGCCGAAGACTTGGAGTGTCGAGATTCAGAGGAATTCGGATGCTCACTCGACTTTCAAGCGGCTGATGATAAATGCGTGGGGTGGAAATCTAGCCGATTAGATTTGAATCCGGCGGAATCCGTGGCGCGGGGGTGAGCTGCCTCTGCCAGACCATTGGGCGACGTCACTCAATCATTCTTCTGCAAGTTCCCTGACTGCCGCATCATTCCCCGTAGATCCGCCGCCGTCACTTCTGTTAAAACGCGCTTCTCCCCGACTGGATGGCTCTCACGTGTCCACTACCTGTTCCTTTTGCCACGACCACCTTTTACGCATCCGACTAGACCATCTGACTGGTGACGTGGCCAGTCGACTGGCCATACGACCACTCAACCCATTTACTTCACACTTGCAAACATTTCAAAGCAAAATTCATGTAATTCGACGGAAGAAAGGGCGAGGCACTTACCTGTGCGGCCGCGACATGATTCTTCGGGCTTTTGGACGATGATGACTAGATTTTTTTGCTGCTTCTTGATTGCACAGGCCCGGAGGTTCCTCTTCACAGGCCACTGATGATGAAGCTTATGATTCAGCTGCATGTGCCTGCGTTATCCTTGCATGTTGCAGGTGATGGAATTGTGTACACTCTAGTTGGCTTAACTGCTACGGGACTCCAGCAGGATGTCCTGTAGCAGTTTTTCCTCCTCGGATGCATGCTGAACGATGAAGACAGCGGCATCACGATCACGCTCACAGGGCCCTTGGATAGCTGTGATGGGTATTGCATGGCACCTCAGCATCTTTTTTCATTCAAACATCGCTTCCTCTTGATAACTCAATGATTTGTTTTCATGGTGCAGGTACTTTTATTGCATGTCAACTGGGGTGGTAGCAGAAGGTGACAGCAGTGTGTGATGGAGGAAATAGTAGCTTGCATGCCTCCGTGTCGAACCTTGGTCGTTAGATCTCCCCACATAATGAATTCTGGGCCGTCCTGAACTTCTACAGGAAGTTTCCTATAGAAATACAGAACTTCCTGTAGCAAGTCTGCACCTTCCTGTAGAAGCCTTAAGCTGTGATGAAATCGTGCCCATACCTTGGAGAAGATGAGTGTTCTTGGAGGAGGTGCTGGTGAGGTCTCCTAGCAGCATGATAAGGATCATTGGCTTTGAGTTGAGAGACCTCCTCGCCTTCATAGAATACCTGCAACCTGCATGCATTGCCACATTATAAACTTGTTGTCCCTGTCTTTTTTTTTTCCTTATTGTTTTTTTTTCTTTTTTTTTTTCCTTTTTTTTTTTTTTTTTGAAAGATAGCAGGGGCGCCTCAATGAGGTTTTCACCCTTGCCATCTGCCTTAAGCACCTCAGAGAGGTTTTCACTCAAGGATCTTTTTCAAATCCCCCTTTTTTTTTTTTTTTGAAAGACAATAGGGGCGCCTCAATGAGGTTTTCACCCCTACCAGCTGCCTTGGGAGCCTCAGAAAGGTTTTCACCCAAGGATCTTTATTTTTTATTTTTTATTTTTTATTTTTTATTTTTTATTTTTTATTTTTTAGATCTTTCAGGGTATGCCCAAAGCAGAGGCAAAACCCTTCTCTATGACCAACACTGATTTCTCCACAGTTTTGATGAACTCTTGTCTTGAGAGAGGTTTCCTGTAGATCTTCAGTCGATGCCCATTGACAAGCATGGGGATGGAATCCTCATCAATGGTCCGAATAAGAACAGATCCATTGTCATGACATTTTTCCACTACATATGGTCCCAGCCATCTGGTTCTCATCTTCCCTTTGAAATCTTTGTGCCTGGAGTCATACAACAACACCCAATCTCCTGGCTGGAATTGCTTGTCATTGAGGTGTTGGTCATGCCACACCTTTCTCTGAAGTTGAACCACTTCTGAGTGAAGGAGGGCCTGCATTCGGTGCTCATCCAGTCCATTCAGCTGCAATAACCTTTCTTGTTGGGCATGGCTGAGATCTAGGTCCAGCTGAGCTGCCAACTTCAAAGTGTTGTATTCAAATTCAATTGACAGCAAAGCTCTCTTCCCATAGACCAGCTCATAAGGTGTGAAGCCGGTTGTGGTCTTCCACGTGGTGTTGTAAGCCCATGTGGCCTCAACCAGGCGATCTGCCTAATCTTTCCTACTGCTACTCACTACCTTGGTCAGAATCCCTTCCAATGCTCTATTGGTGACTTCCACTTGCCCATTTGCCTGAGGATGATAGGGGGTGGAAGTCCTATGCTTGATTTTGTGATGAGCTAGTAGGTCTTCAATTAAGCTAGATGTGAACTGGTGTCCTTGATCAGTGACTAGCTCTCTTGTGTAGCCAAATTTGTAAAAGATGTTTTCTCTTAAGAACTCAGCCACCTTTTCTTCTGTTGTTGCTTTGATTGCCTTAGTTTCTACCCACTTTTTCAGGTAGTCAGTGCACACAATGATGTAAGACCTTTGCCTCGAAGGAGGGTTGATTGGACCAACAAAGTCCATACCCCACTTCTCAAATGGCTCAAGAGTCACTTGAGGTTGGAGAGGCATCTCATCCCTTTGAGTCGGTTTCCCCATTCTTTGGCATCGGTCACATTGGCTGATATACCTTCTGACATCTTGATGAAGTGTGGGCCAATAGTAGCCTGTCTGCAGGATTTTGAAGGCAATCCTCTTTGCTGCAAAATGTCCTCCACAAGGCCCATCATGACAGGTGAGGAGGATATCAAAGAATTCCTCCTCCCTTACACAACGCCTTAAGATCTGATCAGGGCCAAGCTTGAACAGGTTGCCCCCGATCCAAGTAAATGAGGCACTTTTTCTGATGATTCTGCTCTTCTCTCTCGAGGATAGGTGCGGAGGGAACTGTGCTGAAACGAGGTAGTTTGCTATATCAACAAACAATGGAGAGAGTACTGAGATAACAAACAGATGTTCATCGGGCATCTGGTCGTCCACTATTCCATCCTCATCTGCAGATAGATCCAATCTAGATAAAAAGTCAGCAACAACATTTTCTTTACCTGGTTTGTCAACGATAGTCAAATCAAACTGCTGCAACAAAAGTAACCATCTAATAATACGAGCATTCACATCTGGTTTATTCATTAAATATCTAATTGCAGCATGATCAGTATGTACAAATGTTTGATAGCCAGTGATATAATGTCAGAACTTGTTCAGTGCATGGACCACAGCCAATAATTCTTTCTCAGTTACAGTGTAATTCAGTTCTGCTTTGGATAAGTTTTTGCTGACAAAGTAAATGGCATACGGAAGTTTTGTTCAACTTGTCCTAAGGCTGCCCCTATGGCTTTGTTCGAGGCATCAGTGTCGATGTGGAAAGGTAGGGCCCAGTTTGGACCTCTCAAGATTGGGGCAGACACCAACTTGTCCTTTAATTCATTCAAAGCCCTCTGACAATCGTCAGTCCATTTAAACTCCACATCTTTTGCCAACAAGCCAAACAATGGTGAGGCTAGCTTGCTGAAGTCTTTAATGAATCTCCTGTAATACCCTGCTAATCCTAATAAACTCTGAACATCCCTTACCTTTTGGGGAGGTGGAACCCTCTTGATGAGAGCAATTTTGTTAGGATCCACCTGTAACCCCTGGCAAGAAATGGTATGGCCTAGCACGGTCCCTTCAGTCATCAAGAATTCGCACTTTTCAGGACTAAGGGACAGGTTCATATCAATGCATTTGGTTAGGACTTTTCCTAGATTGGACAATGCTTCCTGGAAGTTGGACCCATAAGGAGTGAAGTCATCCACATAAATTTCCACCGCATCATGGACCAGCTCAGAAAAGATGCTCAAGACGGCTCTCTGGAAGGTAGCAGGAGCATTGCATAGCCCAAAGGGAAGAACTCGGTAGGCAAAGGTACCCCAAGGACAAGTGAAGGTGGTCTTATCTTGGTCTTCCGAGCTGATTTGGATTTGGTTGTACCCGCTAAACCCATCTAGGAAAGAGAAAAACTTCTTTCCTGTCAATCCATCCAACACTTGATCTATGAAAGGTAGAGGGAAATGGTCTTTCTTGGTAGCTTTGTTCAGTTCTCGGTAGTCCACACAGATTCTCCACTTCCCATTTTTCTTGGGAACCAACACCAGAGGGGACACCCATTCGCTATCTGAGATGGGGTAAATGAATCCGACATCCAACAATTTTTGCAATTCTTCCTTGACAATGTCCTTAAGGGCTGGATTCATCCTCCTCTGGGGCTGCCTAACCGGTTTACAATCCTCTTTGATGTAGATGTGATGGGTACAGACTGAAGGATGGACTCCTTTCATCTCCTTATAGCTCCAAGTAAAAGCATCTAGATGACTGGCCAACAGACTACACAGCTCCTTTTCCTGAGAAGGAGATAGGGAGGAGCTGATCCTTAACGTCCTCTCAGGGCCGAACTCCACATTCTTGACTCTGGGAGTGATAGGGTTGGTCGCACAAAGGTCCACTAAGGTGCTGGCTTGGGCCTCCTCCACCAATTCTTCTAAGGTCAGTGCGTTGGGAGGTGGATTCTGGATCAAGGTCTCAATCAAATCATCCTCGGTTGGGGGGTCTCCCCTAGTGGTGTCTATGGTGCACAAAGGTGCTGAGTACACCTCATCTTCTTCTCCTTCCTCCAACCAAAGTGGTAAGTCATGCTCTAATGAGGGTTGGGCAGGAGGGTATAGGACTAGCTGCTTGGACATAGGACCATTTTTGATGGTCATGTTTCCTGCACGACAACTTATGTAAGCATCTGCAGTGGCTAACCAAGGCCTCCCCAAAATAAGAGGATATCCAGTGAGCTTTGCCTTTGGTTGCAGCACCAAGAAATCTGCAGGATATTCCCAAGAGTCAATAGAGACCAAGACATCCTCCACAATCCCTTCGGGAGTCACGGTGGAGCGATCTGCTAGTTGTAGGACTGTCAAGGTCTTCCTCAAGGAACCCTGAAGGTTGAGTTTGAGCATGGTATCCCTGGTCATCACATTAATGGCAGCCCCCAGATCAATCAAGGTGTGAGGTATGATGGTGCCATTGATGTGGACATCTACTACAGGACTCCCAGGATCTAGATACTTTGGGCAGATGACTTGTCCCAACATAAGGTCAGACAGTTGTCCTATGACATTGATGGTTGAAGCATCCCTCTTTCGCCTGCCTGGGTGTCTGAAACACTTTTCCTTAACCAGTTTGTCGTATATTGGCACATCCTTGATGGCCTGGAGAAGTGGTATTTTCACACACAACTGCTTGAGCTCTCCCAGAAGCTCATCCTCCTCTGGGTTGGGTTGTGTGGTTGCTGTTAGTCTCTCAGGAAAGGGTGGAATATCCTTTGGTTCACTTTCCTGTTTGTCTTCCTCGTCCTCTGGGGGAGGAGGTTGGCGATCTGGAAGAGTCTTTCCAGATCAAAGATTGATCTCCTGGATCTCCACAGCATAGGTAGGGCATGATGTTTCCCCAGTGTATACCTGCTGGGCCTGTCTGTTGTTGGGGTTCGGGTTCGGTTGAGCAGGCATTTGAGGTTGCCTTGGAGGAGCAGGAGGTAATGGTTGAGGTTGAACCGGTGGTGGAGGCAAAATGGCGGGAGGAGTGTTGTACTGGGGTCTCCACCCTGACTGAGGTGCATTCCACTGAGGTTGTGGCTGGGCATGTGAGTGATACGAATGAGTAGTGGGTTGAGTATGGTACTGAGGTAGATAAGACCATGGAGGAGGCACAGACCAGGAAGGATGAGCAGGGGGACCCCAGGAAGGCATAGGAGTAGATTGGTTGGGGCTGTAATAAGCTTGGGGTGCCCCTTGCATCCCCTACTGGTAAGGTCTAGGTCCTTGTGGCCTCCTTTGGTTGAGGAAATAGAGAGGTTCGGCGGGGGCTTCTGTCCCTTGATACATGGCTTTAAGCCCAGGTAAGGTTGGACATTGGTTTGTGGGATGGTCCTCCTCACAAACGAAACATACTTCAACCGAATGTAATGGGCATTCGTTCTTAGGGTGTCTCCTTGTACACCTAGGGCAGAAGATAGCCAAGGCCCTCTCAGCTTCTTCCTTCTTCTGCTGGATCCTGAATGTATCAAGTTGCATGGCAATGGTCTGTCTCACCTCACTTTTGAGATCCTCTAATTGATTTGCAAACTCATGTTTGGAGAAAGGAATACCAGCTGAGAGGAGGTTTCCTCTACCTCATTTTCGGGCTGCCTTAGAGTGGTTTCTAAACACAGTCTTTATGTCCTCATAAGGCAGTTGGTAAATATGTCCTCCAGCTAACATGTGAAGGGTATCTAAGAGGTCTTCAGGGACTCCTCGGAGCAGGGCCAACTTGAGGGATTCAGGTTCAAGTGTGCACCTCGCCCGTTTATAGCTAAGTTGGAACCTTTCCTCATAGTCCTCTAAGGACTCATCATTTCCCATGGTCATCCGGAAGATTTCTCCCTTGGTTTCCTTGGACCTACAGTAGTCCCGGTACTTGGTATTGAAAGCTTGCTGCATCTGAGCCCAAGTGGTGATACTGTTCCCAGGTAAGCCCATGAACCAGCGTAATGCTGCATCCTTAAGAGTTGAGGGGAAGAGTTTCAGCTTCTGCTCATCTTCAGTATAGTCATAGGTTCGACAAAGGACAACAAACACAAACAGGAAGGTATCAGGATCTTCATTAGTCATTCCATGGAAGTGAGGTAAAGCGGAGGGGCTAATTTTCTTCATTTTCATGTCTCCATTGGTCTCTCGGATGGGGAAGGCACCTTCTATTCTCTCATCTTCTCCTCTATTGTCAGCCATAGCTTCAGATGGGATGGTCTCTAATTCTTCTTCTGCTATAGGATCTTCGTATATCTCAGGAGGTTCACCTATAGGTTCTTCTGGATCACTGTCACCGAAGAAGAGAGAAGGGTGACTCAGTGATGTAGTGGGGGTGTTGGGTAAGAATTTGCCTGTTTTATCTCGATTCCTACGAGGCATGAAATGGAAAGACTTTTGATTGCTTTTGTTTTTTTCTCTGGTACCTGCAAAAAACTGAAACAGATTGATCTACAACTAACTATCTTGCTGAAATGAAAATGCAGAATTGAAATGAAAGAAGGAAAGAACTAATCTACTTTGCTCAAATGAAATTGCAGGAATGGAAATGCTAGTCTACGCTTGCAGAATTGAAATGCTAATCTATGCTTGCAAAAATGAAATTGTGGAATTGAAATGTTAATCTATGAAAGCAGGAAATGTCTATGCTACTTTTGCAGAATGGAAATGAAATAAACTACTTGGCAGAAGGCGAGAGTAGGCAAATAGAAGAAAAGAAACAATTACTAATACTCTGACGCTTCCCCGGCAACGGCGCCAAAAAGATGGTGGGCTCCAGTATTGTAGCAATAATGCTACAACTCCTGGAGCTTCCTTCTCTAATTTTATCAACCCGGTAGTTCGTAACAAACTTGGAAGCGACGGTGCTGTATGCACAAGTACTAGCTCTTGTCGCAGCTGTCACTTGGTCAGCTGGCACAAGTCCGCTAGGGCTCAAGCCAACTTCTATGAGTTCTCAGAAGAAGCTTTTTAACCGATGAATGAAAGCTATCTCAAAGGAAATTAACCTACTGCAGGAAGAAACTGAAAGCCAACAAGAAATGAAAACCCTAGCAAACCCTAATTCTACCGGCTAGTCCTACTCATGCAAAGGTGGGAATGCAAACTACTGAAAGAGGTGCCATTACTTCTAGGAAGGTGAGATGCATGTGTCTAGACTACTTTGATCTAAAGAAAGCATATTTTTGTATTTTTGTTCAAGTTGTTGGAATTATTATGTGTGTGCTTCTAACTGGGTCTTGACTGTGCAGGGATAAATCAAGGAGGGAAATTCTTGGGGAAGGTCAGGAAGGCTAAGAGAGGGTCTAAGGGATCCCTAGCATCTTTCATAGAAGTTCATAAAGTTCAGATGCTTGGCAACCGTGTTTACAAGCTTCTACAGGAAGTCTGCAGGGGTTCTACAGGATGTTCAGAATTTCTACAGGAAGTCTGCTAACTTCTACAGGATGTTCTGCAATAGGATTTTTGGGTGATGGATGAGTGGAAGAGGCTATGTGGATGGATAGGGAGGTAGGAGGGGAGTTTGTGATGGCTTATGGACAGAGAGATGAGATGGAGAGGGGGTGTGCAAAGCTGGTTGGTCTAGAGGAGGTTGGAGGAAATGGAAGGCCGAAAAGGTAGAATCACGTGGGTGATCGAAGAGTTTAGGAGGTAAGTGGTCTAACTGAGGGAAGAGTGGATGGCCTAGGCACGGCTTAGGAGGGTAAGGGTGTGAGAGAGTGATACTGCACAGTGTAAATGAAACAAATCATCCGTGTCTTGCACAAAACCGAGATTTCATCAACCTATTCTAACTGTTTTTATAAAACCATAGAACAGAAACATGATTTTGTGAGGAAACTCTTGCATGGCATTGAAACAACGATTCATTTCACAAGATATGAATGCATGGATGCTGCTACAACTGAGAACATTGCATTAAAGCTTGTATGAACATGTAAAACTGTGTTTTTGGTGGGTGGCACGGGCTGCACTCCCAGTCTCTAAACAGAGGTGGAAGTGAGTGTGCAATCAACCCTTTTTTTGGAGCTCTGATTAACTCTAATCCCCTTACTCTAATCTAAACTACTGAAAAAAACTTTGTTCATAAAGCTAACCTACTCAATCACATCAAGAAATTCAACTCAACAAACTGTGTTTCCAAATGCATGTAAAGGGAAAGAAATACAATGCTGAAAGAAAAGTATCAATACAAGGAAAGGAGGTCTATTTCTCTCAGGTTGGGCACAACCCCGAGAGCTATAGCTCCTCTAAGAACTCAGAACTGAACTCAAATCTGCCTGCCTTTTTATTAAAAGATAATAGCCTAGCTCCCCATCGAAGGCTACAGCCTCATCATTTATACATTACAAGGGCCAAGCTGGCCTCCTAAATTAGTGGGGTTTGGCTGTCCAAACTAAGAGTAATCTTCTGTTTCCTTTCAATCCGTTTGGCTGCCTTCTAGCTCGGTGGTGGTTGGAGCTCAGAGTTTGGGTGGAGATCACGAGGAAGGCCATTCAAGGTTGTGGACAACCTTCCTACAAAACCACAATCCCCTCTTGGCTGTCTCCTAGCCTTCATCTGCGTGGTTTTGCTCCATTAAATGTCAAAAAACCTGAAATAAACTAGTGTTAGCCACCTAGGAATAGTGATTGCCCTCCTTCGTACAAATAACATGAATATACTAAAAAATGATGCATAAGTGATGAAAAATGAAGGGTTGAGCAAGGGTAAGTAGGCCAATTGAGCCCAAAATGTTACCAAATTTGGGGCTCATCAGTCACCTGATCAAATTTGAGATTGTTGATTAGGTGCTCATTGAATGGTTCACTAAGTCATTCGTAGCTCCAATTGCTCGCGATATGGCTGTGAGTGGTGTGTTACTTAAGAACAAGCCATTTCTCTTGCCTAGTACCTAGATCTAGTTTACCCTCAGTCTGGCACTTTGTATGAGTTATTACTCGATGCTCTATGGCCATCATCCGATCCCATGGCACGAATTCGTAGGCTACATCTCCTATTGATGGAGTCATTGGTTCAGTGTCCCAGACCCCTGCTAAATCTTCTTCCAAACAAAAGTCAGTCTCAAACTCTGCTTTTAAATACTTCTTCCCGAGGTAGTGCTCCAAGCTCAAGGGTTCAAGCAGTTGTATGTATCCAACCAAGCAGCATCCACCTGGTCCTAGTAAATCCTTAGAGGTCCATGCTTTCCAGTCTACCACAGCGGACAAATCCTTGAAAGGTAAGAAGAAAGGAAAAGGAAAGGGTAAAGTTGATGCCCCGAAGCAGGGTCCTCCTAAGTCGTCTATTGGTGATTCTTCACAATGGAAGCCTAAGTATCTATGCCTCATTTTGAGGAGGATCACTATAGCAAGGATTGTCCCCAATGATCTGAAGTTAGTCGTTTTCTCAAAGGGACCCCAGCTGTCTTGAAAGAGCCTTTTCCGTCTTAGCAGACCCAAATGGTAGACCAACCTCAATCATCCGCTTCATCGGGATCTCAAGTGTTCATGATGAGTACACCTATTAATGTGGCTACTAGATCAAAATATTACCAAACTCCCGCTCTGATAGTTGGGAAAGTGAAAGAGGTCACCCCTTCTTCTTCTGCCCTGAGTTCTAGCCCTCTTCATATCGAGCAACCTAACCCTGATTCTGCTATACGGACACCCTCTCAAGGTGTGCTAAGGAAATCCTCATACAATCCCAACACTCGACCCACTCAACACTATAATATTGTTGAGGATTTGGTTCAGGCGCCGTCAGCTATGTTAGCTCTCGAGGTGCTCCAAAGTTTCCCATCATAACGGAAATATTTGTTTTCCGCTATTGGGGGTATTGATCCTACCGATTCTAACTTGATATGTTTTGATATAGAGAACCATGTTTCACACCTACCTCATCAAATTTCCTTTCTCATTGAGGTAATCATCAATGAGAAGACCTTCCACAGGACTGTCATTGATGAAGGTGTTTCCACCTACATCATGTCAATCGCATGCTGGAACATTGTTGGTTTTCCTGCTATGAACCAATCCCCAAACACTTTGGAATCTTTAGATGGGTGTGATTTGCGGCCCTTCAATGTCTTACCTAACCTTGCCATTACTTTGGAGGGAAAGATAGTACAAGTCAAGGTAGAGATTGTTGATGCTAATCTCCATTATAATCTTCTACTCGGTTGGATCTGGACCCATGCCATGCATGTTGTAGCCTCCTTTCTATTATGTGTGATTCCTTTTCCCCATCAAGGGAATATTGTCACTGTCGAACAAGTATCCTTCTTTGCCTCTTCCTCCTCGGATGGCAATGTTCCATATGTCAAGCACACTGGTGCTCCCTATGAGAGTGTGGGGGTAGGTAATTTTAAAGATTCTACCTTGATGGGAATTTTTCCGCTCCCACCTCCTTAATGTGTCTCTGTCAACATGATCTCGGTCAAATCTGACCCATGGTTCATACCTTCACCAAATCTTGTTGATACCTAGGGTGAGTTTGTTCCACTCAGTCCTACCAAAATAAATTACATGGAGATTTTTTCAGCCTTAAGTTCTGCATCCTCTCATTCTCCTATTTCGAAGACCTCTCTCGATATGTATTCTCAATCCCCATGGCTTGGCACTTTGGAATCTCTTGATCCCTTAGCTGAGACTTTTCTTGCTGATGAAAGTATCATGGAAGTAATTTCTCTCGAGGAACCACCTTGAAGCAATACTCATCATCATTCTGTTAGTGTCAAGATCTCCATACTTCCATTAGGGATCAAATTTACTCTTTGCATGTTCATTTTAGGGGTCCCATACTGAAATTTTTACATCATTTCATTAGGTCATGTCAAGTTGATCCATTGATGGTTGTCTTCTCTTCAAAAAATATAATTTCTCCCTCATAAAGTATACTTGCTGACCCATCTTCAAGTTGTCTTCAGTCATGGTTTCATGGTAAAAATGCAATCATGTTTTCATTAGGTCTTAGGGTTTCATTTACAAGGTCAAAGGCATGATTTAAAGGTGTAAATAAAGGGAAACAAGGGGATGAGGATGATAAATAAATCAAGAATGATGGCTAGTAAGTCATAGTCACTGTATAATTATCCTTTTAACTAATGTAATTTTCACCTCAGAAAACATGTTTTTGAGGTGAAAACAGAGTTATTTGAGTTAATTTATATTTCTTATGTAATTTTAAGTCACTTTATGTAATAAATGATCTCATTTGTGCCAATGCATCTCTCCTTGCTACAAGACAAAGAAACACTGCAAAAATTAGTTCAAATTGAGCATCATCCACGAGAAAAGGAACAAAGAAGAAAAGGCATTAAAAACAGAGATTTGAAAAAGGTCAAGAAACATTAGAAAGTGGGTTTTTCTAGTGAAAATCAAAATATACTCCTATATAAGGTGTCACATTTCATTTTCAAGTTCATCATTCTCATTTGGCAAAGAAGGAGTCAAAAAGTGAAGAAAAGAGGAGAAGATGAGTGAGTTTTGGGCCAAGGAGAAGTGGTGTTGCGCTTCTGGAGATTGGCGCTGCGCATTTCAATCAGTGGAGGTGGCACTGCAACTTTATGGGGTGGTGTTGCACGTACAAGCTGAGCGCTATGCGTAGGGAATTTCCGGAAGTGTAAAATAACACTGCGTTGTGCATTCAGGAGGGCGTTGCACACCTGTAGCAGGTGTTGCACGTTGAGTAGCAAGGACCAAAAGAGCCTCCAACTTCATAAAAACTTCCAAAATCACCCTCTCATCCCTCAAACAAGTAAGTTCCCTCACTATACCTCATCATTGATTTTCAATTGAAGTGTTTGAAGGTAATTTACATTGGAAAATGTGAAACCCTAGATTCTCCCTCAATTACACCCTAAAAATGACCTTTCTGCCACTTTTTGGACACACAGAAGCAGTCTTGGGAGAATCAACTTTTGAGGGGTCAAATGAGCTTCAAATGAAAACATTCCAGGTGTTTTGGAAATTATACTTGAATATATTTTGAATGAGCTATCACGAGCTCAATTTGGATGCCAGGAAGGCCTCCAAAAAGGACCTAAAAGTGGCACTGCACGTAGAACAAATTTTTCATAGGATTGCCATTTTTCTGTGTGTTGACGTTGTTCATGGATTTTCTCTCATGGAGGATGTTTTACTGATGTAAACGATTACTTGGCTTGTAAATATGATGGATAATTAGTAGTTTAGGGTAGATTCATTAAATTAAAAGTCAATTTGAGCACAAATGAATCAGTTTTCTCACTTTTACAGGCAAGTTGTTAGGATGCCTATATTCTAGTTTCTTGTCCATTGTTGGTTAGATTAGCTCCTCATCTTAGGGATTCGACCCCTGAGGATGGGAGGAGGTTGAAATAATGCGTATATATTCTTTTTCTTTCTCATTATAAAGGGTTGGACTCAGTTGGATGCTTATGCCTTGATGGTACATCATTTTGTAGTAGTTTAGCAGGAGATTAATAAAAATTGTAGCTCTTTCTTTGGGATCCATGTGGTGGAGTTTTAGTTTATTTTATTCTCTTGTGATCATATGTTAATATGTTTTGTGTACCTCATTAATCATTTCATTGTTTCTAAGTGAATGTTTTCAAGTTGATAGGCATAATTCATAACATCACTACTCTGCTTTGGGGAAATATTCACCATTATATGTTTTCTACAGTCTAGGAAGGATCCATGGTAATCACATTCTCTTCCTAGCTCCTCACCAGTCTTAAAACAACTCACCCATAAAGCCCTAGAGTGCTAAGCCTTATACCTACCTTTCCCCATTGAACACCCCGCAATTTTTACCTAATTCCCTAGCCCTAACTGTCTGGCTCCTCCTGATCCAGCAAAACCCCTTCAAAATCAAATCAAACCTTGTGCTAATATACCTTGCCTAATATCATTTTCTTGATCCAGTCATCTTGGCTGAGATCCTTACGGAGAGAGCCCTCTCCCGATCTAGTAGGGTTAGCTACTTGGTTAAGCGTGGTTTGTGGTTACCCTGGCCTTGCCTTCCTTCAGCCTGAGGTTTAATCCAGGTGATAACATAGTGGCAACCATACTGGGGAGCGAAAGATTAATCACCCCGATAATACCTTTCATTTGAATTCTTAAGCTTTTGGATGATCAATTTTAGAATTTACTAGGATGAATTGGAAAGTTGTAAAGCAATATATAAAATTTCAAAATTGAACACACTGGCTTCGCGAAAGTACACCAGATCCAATCCAGATCTGAATCCTTCAACCATTGTTAGTGATCCTCATAAAATTGGGTAGAAATCTAAGAAATTTGCAGAGAAATCCAATGTAGCAGAAGAACAATCAAGTGAAGTTTTCATTCCTCGTTTTCATTCACTCCCAGAAAGGTTAGACACTCTGCAAGATATTGAGTTTGATGTTCATTTTGTGCAAAGTATATTTCGCTGTAAATATTTGAGTTGGATTGATCAAATAGTTGTTGATTCCTCTAAATCTCTTGATAACCCCATTGAGGACTTGTTCACACAAAGTAAATTAGGGTCACATCTTATTCATGCTCTCGATCAGTTGCAGAACCTTTCTACAAATGTAGACATTTGGGTGAAAAGTAGGCCATCTTTTAATCTTTGAAATAGCTCCTTTACATCTACTGTAACTCAAACAATTCCTTACCCACTGCTTTCTGTTGGAAATAATACTGAGAGGGGGGGGGTGAATCAGTATTAGCAAATCACTAACTTTTTCATTTCCATAATCAGATTCAGATACACTACTTCAGTTAAGGGAACTCGCCTCTACATGCAACTGTGATTAATGCAACTAGTGTATATCAAGTAAACTTATGGTTCAGTTAAGTCATCATATGTTGATCTTTAATCAGTGCATCAAAACTTCATTAACCATATAAGCAGTAACTAGGTGCATTAAAAATGGAATAGATCATCACACATAAGAAATACACATGAACACCATGATGTAAGGTGGAAACCCAATGCGGGACAAAAACCACCTGCTACCATCTTCCTTTAATATAAGAAAAAATTGTTTACAATCTTGTACTGGCACAGAATCATACTAGTACGTAGGCACCCACCTGCATAAGGCTACAACCTTCTCTCTTTCTCCAGCTTCTACTGGAAGGGAGCTACAACCCCCTAGCTCTTGTACTAGCCGATATGGTTACTAGTACGTAGGCAGCGGCCTACTGAAGGCTCCAACCTTCACTCGTTTTCCAGCTACTACTAGAAGGGAGCTCCAACCCCCTGGCTTGTACTGGATGATATGTTTACCAATACATAGGCATCGGCCTAAAGAAGGCTATGACCTTCTCTCTTCCTCCAGGGACCACATTTCATAAATTTTCATGCTGGATACTCCTGAAGCACAACACCATAATCTGAAGGCCACGTTTCATCCAATTTTCATACTAGATCCATCAACAACATTGAAGCACAAAATCAATCACCACTACAATAAAACCATCAATTACACCTGCATCATAAATCTCTAAATCACCCAACACTGAATCACTGAAACCCTTGTCAACAAAACACAGTCACCAGAACACAGAGAAGAACACAGAACTCTGCAACAACAACCAGATCCAACTGTAACTTCAAATATCATACGTCATCATGTATATGGTACCTTGAAGAACCAAACTAGCATGTATACGTGCTTTTTCCCAAGCGAACCCGCGTATGGATCTGCAAATATTAACTTATAACTTTGCAACTATTCCAGACATCAGTTATACCTAGATCATAACATTTATAGAATAAACATGTGTCAATAATTCAGATCTAGTCTATCCATAATCAAACCACATAATGATAATACATTCCAAGCCTTATGATACAGATCCATCATTCATCATCATCCACATAGGTTCATCCTTGGTTCAGATCAAGTAAGGCTTCACAAACCCATAACCTGCATACTGGATCTCACACTTCATTAGATATTCAATACTTGCACCACTTGCACACCTTGGCCTAATGATCTTCTCCTCCTTTTATAGTTTTAGGCCTTACTCAATACCATGGAACAAAACGAATTAGGACTAATACCTTGTACAAAATAGCTAGGGTCAATACCTCAGACCAGATACCATGGACCAATACCATGGACCAAAATACCATGTACTAAATACCACTGACCAAAACTTAGTTTTCCAACATGTATGTGCTTTCCCTTCTATGAAAGTGCATGTGTACGTTATACGCTTCTTCCGGTCTATCAACTCGCATGTATACGCTCCTTTGTCAAGGTGAACTTGCTTATACCTCTTTTTCTTCATTCTTTGTAGTCTGATCATTAATTCTTTTCTATTGACCTGTTGCCCTATGATCTGTCATCTGAGTGAGTTTCCATCAAGGACAACACCTGTATCATACCTGTATCATAATGCCAACAATCACCCCCTTTGGACTTGATGGAAATAGCAACACCAAGTCACTCTCCCCCTTTGACATCAAGGGCAAAGGACGAACCAAGATATTCTCTCCCTTGATGTACATTCTGCTATCCATACTCCCCCTGAGTACATGCTAAAATCTCTGATTGAGCTCTCCCTTTGTACATGCTAATATGTACCAATCTGTCCATGCTCCCTCTGAGCACATGTTGAATTCTTTGATCGAACGCCCCTTTTGTATATGCCAGGATGTACCAATCTGTACATGTTCCCACTGAGCACATGTAGAGTCTGCAAAAATATTTTTCAAAAGAATAACATGACTCTACAATTCAACTAAGTGAGTATGACCTTCCTATCACCAATGATTCATACATACATCAATCTCCCAACCAAGTGGGGATACATCATTTTGACTCATCCACCCATCCAAGTGGGGATATACCAAATGTTTATACATGTCAAAAACAAGAAACATTACATCATCCATCCCATGCATAGTGAGGTTACAAATTACATCATAAGATTCATGGGTCTTTAAAAGATATACATGACATTTTTAACAAAGACCAGAAATCAAGACCATAATAGTCATCAGAAACTATCATACACCATGTATGATCTGCACCATAAGAATTTGTCAACAACATCCAGACCTATAACCTGCAATACCATTCTCTCAACCAACCAATAATAAGTAGCAAGATGTATCATTTAGCCACATAAGAATCATCACCAAAGACTTCTAACCATAATGCCAACAATCCATTATTCAAATCATATGATCCCCTTGAACCTGTTCCATTTGTTCACTGTCAGATCTGATCATGCATATATCAGCATGAAGTATCAAGGCGTCATAATCAATCAGATATATATTAAGTTAAAAGCACTTCTAAATAACATCATATGAGTACCAACATCTTTCTACTTATCATCAGCAGATTGTAACCATCATCAAACATAGGAAATAATTTGACTGAACCATATCAGACCCTTTCTTCTAAGTCTGTCCCACTACTTTTCTAACATATACACGACTATGTAGATTCAAACTCGTGTATATACACGACTTGTCTCCTTGAAACTTGCGTATGAGATTTTGAACATTGAGGTTGCACACTTTCAGCTCTCTCTGAATCTGTCATGTCTATATACTCTGCTATGCCACATCTTTCTAACTGTACTTCCTTCTTCTTCCATATCTTCAACTGTGATGATGTTTTCTCATTTTGGTATGGTGCCCAAAATCTTCTCCTACATTCCTTTTCTATATGTCCAAAATTGTTACATGCATAACATCTTACATGTTTCATATTCCTTCTGTAGCAGTTAACAACTTTGTGATCAAACATATTGCAAGAAAAAAATACCCCTTAAAGTAGCTAGAATGTGATGCTGTTTCTGTGTGATGATATTGAACCATTCTACTTCTGCATCTTGCTGCAACATGTCCAAGATTATGACATACATAAAATTCAACATTATTCATTGGAGGAAATAATCGTTTATCACTTCCACAGTTAGGAGAAAAATATTTTCTTTGAAGGTTATCTTTCCTTGGTTGTTGATGGGGTTGACCTCTCATATCCTTGTTGAACATTTCAGATTTTGCATTAGATTTCCTTGCCTCACCTTGTGATCTAGACTCATCTTCAACAGATTCATAAACACCAAGACCAATTTTGATAGCATGTGACCTTTGACTACTAAGAATATCATCCAAAATCTTAGTACTGTCTTGAAATCGTAATAGTTTATCCTTTTCTTCTAATTTACCTTTCGAGATATTTACCTCAACCTGATGTTTTTCTTCCTTTTCCAAATATTGCTTCTTCAAGATTTCTTTAGACTTTCTTCCTTCCTCCACTTGTTTCCTTAGTTTTTGAATCTCATTTTCTTGTTCTTCATTCTACTCCTGCAGCATTTGGCATACTCTGAAGTCGCACTCCAGCTGAGCTTTTAATCTAGTAACTTCTTCTTTGAGGGCACTCTCCCTTTTATTAAATAGATCTTGTTGATCTATGATTTTATCTAATGCTTCATTTGCTTTTTCATCTTCAACTTGAGGTGATTCAGAATCTAAATACTTGCTTCCACCTAACGGTAGGTTGTCACTATTCCTTTGAGCTATCTTCTTCTTTTGATGCACTTTCTTTCCCATTCTTATACGGATCTCCTTCAAGCAATCAAGCTTCTACCAAAGGACCTTCTCTGATACCAATTGTTAGAAATAATACTGAAAGGGGGGGGGGGTGAATTAGTATTAGAAAATCACTAACCTTTTCATTTCCATAATCAGATTCATATATGCTACTTCAGTTAAGGGAACTCGCGTGTACACGCAACTGTGATTAATGCAACTAGCGTATATCCAGTAAACTTATGATTGAGTTAATTCATCATATGTTAATGTTTAACCAGTGCATCAAAACTTCATTAACCATATAAACAGTACTAGGTCCAGTAAAAATAGAATAGATCATCACACATAAGAAACACACATGAACACCATGATATAAGGTGGAAACCCAATGTGGGACAAAACCCACCTGTTGCCGTCTTCCTTTAATATAAGAAAAACCTGTTTACAGTCTTGTACTGGCACAGACTCATACCAATACCCAGGCACCCACCTGCAGAAGGCTACAACCTTCTCTTGTTCTCCAGCTTCTACTGGAAGGGAGCTACAACCCCCTAGCTCTTATACTAGCCGATATGTTTACTAGTACATAGGCGCCGACCTACTGAAGACTCCAACCTTCACTCTTTTTCCAGCTACTACTAGAAGGGAGCTCCAACCCCCTAGGTCTTGTACTGGCTGATATTTTTAACAGTACGTAGGCACAGGCCTATAGAAGGCTACGAGCTTCTCTCTTTCTCCAAGGACCATATTTCATAAATTTTCATACTGGATACTCCTAAAGCACAACACCATAATCTGAAGGCCACATTTCATCCAATTTTCATACTAGACCCATCAAAAACATTGAAGCACAAAATCAATCACCACTGCAATACAACCATCAATTACACATGCATCATCAATCTCTGATTCACCCAACACTGAATCATTGAAACCCTATGAACAAAACAGAGTCACAAGAACACAGAGCAAAACACGAAACTCTGCAACAACAACCAGATCCAACTGCAACTTCAAATATCATACTTCATCATGTATACACTACTATGATGAACCTAACCAGTGTGTATACGCACTTTTTCCAAAGTGAATCCACGTACAGATCTGCAAATATTAACTTATAACTTTTTAGCTATTCCAAACATCAGCTATACCCAGATCATAACATTTATAGAGTAAACATGCGTCGATAATTTAGATCTAGTCTGTCCATGATCAAACCACATAATGATAATACATTCCAAGCCTTATGATACCAATCCATCATTCATCATCATCTAGATAGGTGCATCCTAGGTTCAGATCAAGAAAAGCTTCACAAACTCGTAACCTGCATACTGGATCTCACACTTAATTAGATATTCAATACTTGCACCACTTGCACACCTTGGCCTAATGATCTTCTCCTCCTCATATAGTTTTAGGCCTTACTGAATACCATGGACCAAAACCACTTAGGACCAATACCTTGGACCAAATAATTAGGGTCAATACTGTTGGCATTATGATGCATGTGTTGTACTTGATGGCAACCCACTCATAGAAGAACAACTCACTTATATATAACTATATGAATCTATAGAAGAGATATCAGATGTGACAGAATACATGGGACGCAGGACAGCTCAAAGGAATTAGTTCAGTTGTAATGAACAATGACAAGTCATTAAGATGACAGTTCTCAGTATGGCAAGTTAGCTTTTCCATCAAGTCCAAAGGGGGAGATTGTTGGCATTATGATACAAGTGTTGTCCTTGATGGCAACTCACACAGATGACAGATCGTAGTGCAATAGGTCAGTAGCAAAGAATTGATGATCAGACTACAAAGAATGAAGAAAGAAAAGTATATACGCAGGTTCACTATATACAAAGGTGCGTATACACGCGAGATTGATGATCAAAAGTCGCGTATGTGTATGCACACACTTTCATGCACGGAAAAGCGCATACATGTGGGAAAGATTATTTTTGGGTCCGTGGTATTTAGACCTATGGTTTTGGACCTTGGTATTGCGTCTGAAGTGTTGAACCCAGGTATTGAGTCCCTAGTATTGGTTCTAAATGGTTTTGGACCATGGTATTGAGTAAGGCCTAAGAATATAAAAGGAGAAGAAGGTCATTAGGAAAAGGTATTCATAAAGTCTTGAATATCTTATGATGTATGAGATCTAGTATGCAGGTTATGGGTTCATGATGCTTTTCTTGATCTGAGCTAAGGAGGAATCTCAGCAGTTGATGGAGAACAAGATCTAAGGATAGATCGGGATCAAATGGTTTGGAATGAATCATCTCTATATGGTTTGATCATGCTTGTTCTAGATCTGTATACTGACACATGTAATGTTCTGATCTAGGTATAACTTAAGATTGAAATAGCTACAAAACATGAATGAATATTTATAGATGTATACGCTGGTTGACTTTGATAAAAGCACATACATACACAGGTTAGATACATCTAAGTAGCGTATACAATATGAACTATGATGTTTGAAGTTACAGGTGGTTCTGGTTGTTGATGCAAAGTCTGAGTTCTGGTGACTGTTTACTGGTGTCAGTATTCTACATATTTAGTTTGGTTGATTGTGTTTAGCTTCAGTGTTGATGGATGAGATCTATAATGGATTAGGATCATAATGACTTATCTTTATGTGATCTAATGGACTGGATCTAGTTGCTAACATATGTATTATCCTTGTATATGTAATGATATGGGTATGTCTAAAGTCAGGAAGTGCAGCAAAGTTATCAGTAAGTAATTGTTGACATACACACTGGTTCACTTTGGTGAAGTTGCGTATACACACTGGTTCGGCTCTTCCAAGAGCGTATGCATGATTTCTTATGATATAGTTGGTTCTGAATATTGTTGTAGAGTTATGTGTTCTGCTCTGTGTTCTGGTGATTGCATTTTTTTGACAGGGTTTCAGTGATTTAGTATTCCATGATTCAGAGATTGATGATGCTAGTGTTGATTGATTTTGTGCTTCAATGATATTGATGGGTCTAGTGTGAAAATTGGATGAAACGTGGCCTTTCAGATTATGATGTTGTGTTCCATGAGTATCCAGTCTGAAAATTTATGAAACGTGGTACCTAGAGGAAGAAATAGAAGGTTGTAGCCTTATGTAGGTCAGCACCTACATACTAGTACATCAGCTAGTACAAGAGCTAAGGGGGTTGTAGCTCCCTTCCAGTAGCAACTGGAAAATGAGTAAAGGTTGGAGCATTCAGTAGGCCGACACCTACATACTAGTAAATGGATCAACTAGTACAAGAGCTAAGGGGGTTGTAGCTCCCTTCTAGGAGAAGCTAGAGAACGAGAGAAGGTTGTAGCCTTCTACAGGTAGAAGCCTATGTACTGGTATAAGACTGCACCAGTATAGAAAAATTGTAAAAAGAAGTTTCTTATTAAAAGAAGATAGAGACAAATTGCAGTAGGTGGTTTTCACCCACATTGGGTTTCCACCTTATATCATGGTGTTCATGTGTGCTTCTTGTGTGTGATGATCTGTTCTGTTTTACTGCTCTTGTTTACTATTCATATGGCTAATAATGTTCTGATGCACTCATTAAGGATCAACTAACTGAATCATAAGTTTGCTTGATATACGCTTGTTGCACTACACACAGTTGTGTATACACGCGACTTGCCTTAACTGAAGTAGCGTATATGAATCTTAATATGGAAATGAAAAAGTTATATTGATTCGATAATACTGATTCACCCCCCCCCCTCTCAGTATTATTTCCAACAATTGGTATCAGAGCAGGTCCTTTGGTAGAAGCTTGATCACTTGAAGGAGATCCATAGAACAATGGGAAAGAAGCTTAAGAAGAAAGTGCCTAAGAAGAAGAAGACATCTCAGAAGAGCTATGACAGTGGGAGAATCGATTGGCGAATATGTGGAAGAAGCACTTCAGATTCAGAATCACTTCAGAATGAAGATGAACAAGCAAAAGAATTATCAGGTATGAATTTGTTATCCTTTGGTGATACATTTATCCATCCATTTGAAGATGATGAAAGTGATAGCAAAACAACTGAATTTGCTCTTATGGGTGAGCAAGAAAGATATCAAATAGAGGCAGAATTTAAAAGGCTTACAGACAAAATTAAATATCAACAAGATCTATTGAACAAAAGGGAATGTGCCTTCATAGAAGAAGCTACCAAACTAAAACCTCAACTAGAGGAAGGAAACAAGGTAAGGAAGCTATTCAAGGACAAGGAAGATCAATGTCAAAAGTTGCAGGATGAAGTGACATCATTAAGAAATGAAGTCAATGAAAGGAGCACAACAATCAAGAAACTCAGAGATAGATCCAGTTACTATGAAAGTCTTGAAGCTATGATCCTCTTGCTAAAAGAAGATCTCGAAGAATCAAATAAGTAGAGTAAAGAACTACTCCAAGCTCTTGAAAAACAAGAAAACGAAGTTCTTGAATTAAGACAGCAGTTGGAAGAAGGAAGAAACGCTGAAGAAAACATGAAGAAGTAGTATCTTGAAAAGGAAGAGCAACATCAGGTTGAGGTAAATATTCTAAAAGATAAATTAGAAGAAAAGGATAAGCTCCTACGATTTCAAGATAGTACTAAGATCTTGGATGATATTCTTAGTAGTCAAAGGTCTCCTGCTATCAAAACTGGTCTTTGTTTTCATGAAGGTGAATCTAGTTCAAAAAGTAAGACAAGGAACTCTAATGCAAAATTTGAAATTTTCAATAAGGAGATGAAAGTTCAATCTCATCAACAACCAAGGAAAGAAATTCTTCAAAGAAAATCCTTTACTCCTAACTATGGAAGTGATAGTCGGTTATTTACTACAATGAATAATGTTGAATGTTATGTATGTCATAATTATGGACATGTTGTAGCTAGATAAATAAGTAGAATGGTTCAAGGCCATCACATAGAAAGATCATCACATTCCAGGTACTTTAAGGGATATTGTTTTTCTTGCAATATGTTTGGTCACAAAGCTGTTGATTGCTACAGAAGGAATATGAAACATATGAGATGTTATGCATGTAACAAGCTTGGACATATAGCTAAGGAATGCAGGAACAAAGTACGGGCACCATACCGAAAGGAGAAAACATCATCACACTTGAAGATATGGAAGAAGAAGGAAGTACAGTCAGAAAGATGTGGCACAGCACAATATACAGACATAACAGACTCAGAGGGAGCTAAAAGTGTAAAACTTCAGTTTCCTAAATCTCATACGCAAGTTCATAAAGGGAAGTTGCGTATATACGCGAGTTAGTTAGTGCACAGTCGCTTATATTTCAGTTTGAGAAAAGCAGTGGGACAGGCTCAAGAAAATGGTCTGATATGATTCAGTCCATTACTTGCTCTGTTTGATAATGGTTACAATCTGCTGATGATGTGTGGAAATGTCTTGATACTTGTAAGCTGTTTGGAAGTGTTTTGATCCTAACTTGTTGATGATGATGCCTTGATACTTCTTGCTGATATATGCATGATCATATCTGACAGTAAAAAAGATGGCACAGGTTCAGGGGGAGCATATGCTTTTAATAATGCATTGTTGGCATTATGGTTAGTAGTCCTTGGTAATGATGCTTATATGGCTAAATGATATATCTTGTTATGATATGGTTATGAGTTTTCCATGAAAAAATCTCATATGATTCTTGGGGTTACATAGTTGATATTCAGGTTGGATTTGTCGTTGATTCTCTGATGATGCATATATGGTGCTTACATGGTGATCTTCGAGAAGTGCAAAGCTTGAATACACATATTCATTACTTGATGATGAGTCACTCATATGCTGCTATCATCATATGCATAAAGATCATATAATACAGTTACGATGCAGGATTCCTATAGTTCTTGGAGTTCACATGGATGAGGATTGTTGCCGTTGATGATATCAAGAAGTCTTGACAAAAGATCTTGAGCTCAAGATACATAGTGCTATATACAGTATGCTGGATACATGGATGATTACTCAAATTTGCATTGTTGGAGACATGATGATGATGAGTTCTTACCTATATGATGATAGGTTGATACTTACATATGTTGATTGATGCAGATGTTCCCAAGTGATGATACATGGATGATGTATAAGATCATGCAGATCTTGATGTTGATGAGATGGCTATGGTGTTCTTCACATATGATATAATGTGAATGATTTTGTACGTCATATGTAGAATTAATTCATGGAAGGCTATGATAATATTCAAGAGGATGAATTGATATCTATATGCAAACATATATTGTCACAGGTTGATGCTATCTACTCTAATGGACATATACAGGTTGCTGGTCTAGATGTTGTTGACAAATGCTTATGGAGCAGATCATACACTGTGTATGATAGTTGCTAATGACTATCATGGTCTTATTTAGATGTTTGGTCTCTATTATAAATTTCATGTATATCATTCAATGTAAAGGTCATATCAAGACTCATGATGTAATAGTTTGTCTCTATCTATTGTAGTCACTTGCTAAATCCCTTTTGGTCATAAAATGTAATTTGTACCACCACTATGCATGGGAAGGATGATGTAGTATTTCAGTCAAGTATTGGTATTTGTTGTATCCCCACTTGGTTGGGTAGGATGAGTCAATATTGGTATATCCCCACTTGGTTTGGAGATGGATGTATGTATGAGTCTTTGGTGATAGGAAGGTCATTTATGATGTATAGAGTCATGTTATTCTTGTAGAACATATTTTTGCAGACCTTTCTTACAGTCAGGGGGGGCATGAACATCACATTGAAGCAAAGAAGAGATTACTGCATGTACTCAAAGGGAGCATGGACAGATTGGTACACCTTGGCATATACAAAGGGGGATCTCAATCAAAGATTTCAGCAGGCACTCAGGGGGAGTATGGACAGCGGAATGTTTATCAACGAAAGAGAATATCTTGGTTCGCCCTTCGCCCTTGATGTCAAAGGGAGAGAGTAATTTGGTGTTGTTGCCATCAAGTCCAAAGGGGGAGATTGTTGGCATTATGATGCATGTGTTGTACTTGATGGAAACCTACTCGTAGAAGAACAAATCACTTATATATAACTAGATAAATCTACAGAAGAGATATCAGATGTGACAGAATACATGGGATGCAGGAAAGCTCAAAGGAATAAGTTTAGTTGTAATGAACAATGACAACTCATTAAGATGACAGTTCTCAGTATGGCAAGTTAGCTTTGCCATCAAGTCCAAAGGGGGAGATTGCTGGCATTATGATACAAGTGTTGTCCTTGATGGCAACTCACACAGATGACAGATCATAGTGCAGTAGGTCAGTAGCAAAGAATTGATGATCAGACTACAAAGAATGAAGAAATAAAAGTATATACGCAGGTTCACTATATACAAAGGCACGTATACACGTGGGATTGATGATCAAAATTCACGTATGCGTATGAACACACTTTCATGCATGGAAAAGTGCGTACGTGTGGGAAAGCTTATTTTTGGGTCCATGGTATTTAGACCTATGGTTTTGGACCTTGGTATTGCGTCCGAAGTGTTGAACCCAGGTATTGGGTCCCTAGTATTGGTTCTAAATGGTTTTGGACCATGGTATTGAGTAAGGCCTAAGACTATAAAAGGAGAAGAAGATCATTAGGAAAAGGTATTCAGAAAGTCTTGAATATTTGATGATGTATGAGATCTAGTATGCAGGTTATGGGTTCATGATGCTTTGCTTGATCTGAGCTAAGGAGGAATCTCAGCAGTTGATGGAGAACAAGATCTAAGGATAGATCAGGATCAAATGGTTTGGAATGAATCATTTTTATATGGTTTGATCATGCTTGTTATAGATCTGTATACTAACGCATGTAATGCTCTGATCTGGGTATAACTTAAGATTCAAATAGCTGCAAAACATGAATGAATATTTACAGATGTATACACTGGTTGACTTTGATAAAAGCGTGTACATACACAGGTTAGATACATCTAAGTAGCGTATACAATATGAACTATGATGTTTGAAGTTACAGGTGGTTCTGGTTGTTGATGCAAAGTCTGAGTTCTAGTGATTGTTTACTGGTGTCAGTATTCTGCATATTCAGTTTGGTTGATTGTGTTTAGCTTCAGTGTTGATGGATGAGATCTATAATGGATCAGGATCATAATGACTTATCTTTATGTGATATGATGGACTAGATCTGGTTGCTAACATCTGTATTATCCTTTTATATCTAATGATCTGGGTATGTCTAAAGTCAGGAAGTGCAGCGAAGTTATCAGTGAGTAATTGTTGACATATACATTGGTTCACTTTGGTGAAGTTGCGTATACACGCTGGTTCGACTCTTCCAAGTAGCGTATGCATGATTTTTGATGATACAGTTGGTTTTGAATATTGTTCCAGAGTTCTATGTTCTGGTGATTGTAGTTTGTTGACTGGGTTTCAGTGATTCAGTATTACGTGATTCAGAGATTGATGATGCCAGTGTTGATTGATTTTGTGCTTCAATGATATTGATGGGTCCAGTGTGAAAATTGGATGAAACGTGGCCTTTCAGATTATGATGTTGTGTTCCATGAGTATCCAGTCTGAAAATTTATGAAACGTGGTACCTGGACGAAGAAAGAGAAGGTTGTAGCCTTATGTAGGTCGACACCTACGTACTAGTACATCAGCTAGTACAAGAGCTAAGGGGGTTGTAGCTCCCTTTCAGTAGCAACTAGAAAACGAGTAAAGGTTGGAGCATTCAGTAGGCCGGCACCTATGTACTAGTAAATGGATCAACTAGTACAAGAGCTAATGGGGTTGTAGCTCCCTTCTAGGAGAAGCTGGAGAATGAGAGAAGGTTGTAGCCTTCTACAGGTAGAATCCTGTTGTTATACACATTTTTGTGCCCTACAACGCCAAGCATGAAATGTCCATAAACTAAGGGCTCCTAAGTCCCTAAAAGTGTTGTTCTAACCCCTAAAGGAACAAGGTCAACAGATTACAGCTTCTCCGAGAAGTTCTCCACCAGAAACTGCTCAGAATAAGTCAAAACAGGATTATTTCAGCTGCTCCACTGGCTAGGTGCGTTGCATTGCACCTAAATACACTGTGAGGGTGCGTTGTATTTCAAAAGTCCCTTCTATGGGGTGCAATGGGCGGGAAATGACAAATGGCAGTGTCATTCCGCAAGGTGGAGAGACAATGGAAGCTTCCAGAATCTTCTCCTGTGACACTTGCCTCACTGAATTCGACCAAGGATGAGTAGGAGGCCTTCAATCTCCAAGTGGAAGCAAGAACTGACATAGAGAAGACACTAATCAAATCATAAGCTGATTCATCCTCCTTACACATATCTATATATGGATCCCTCATCTCAGAGATCCATAGGCTGGAATTTTGCATATTGTAAAGAATTGTTGTTGGTTTTTTGAGACAAACATCAGAGTATTGGGTGATCTATGCTTTGTTTGAGGTGAAGAGGGCCTTCTTTGCTGGGAGATTGATGCTGGGTCAGGAACCACCGGTTGTAACTCCTCCTGGATCTTTTCTTGTTTATCAATAAAAACTATTTGAGTTTTTCCTCCATGCTTTTGTATCATTGATTCTTGTTACATTTGTATGGTTAACTTAAATCTAATCCTAAGTTGTTTATGAATATAGATCCATGTCTTTGTATAATGTTCTTCTTCTGTGATCTTACAGGTACTTTGTGAAGCTGGGCAAGTAAGGGAGCAGGTAGCAGGAGACTGTCAAAGAAGAGAGGGTTTGGATCAAAGGATTAGCGCAAGACACAGGTTGGTTCTTTCTATCCCTCTCTATCTATAGTTCATAAAGGAAATACAAAAGTAGTTTTCTCTGTTTGTTTCTAAGGCAGATGTCACACCTTACTGGGATAGAGCAGTTATAAATAGACACTTTTCCCTGTAACAAAATGGCGACTCCGCTGGGGACTGTCTAATTAGTTTGTTTGTGTATCTCTTTGTTGTTTGTTTCATAAACTTATAAGTAGCATTCGAACTGCATTTGCCATAACAAATGCAAAGTAGACATCTACTACTTCAATCCATTCATTGGATCTGTTTATGATTTGAACAGCTGATTCACAAACTATCTGATTGCCCTTGTGATAGCTCTTAGATCCTCCTTAGATCTACCCCTGATTGTGCATTACTGATTGCTTTTACTCGGCCAAAAACCAAAGACTGAACTGCAAACTGTGACCCGGAACCTGGAAAGATTCTCGTTTCTGGCCCAACGCAGGTACTGTTAAGAGATCCTGAATTTCAGCGCACTTCCCGAAAGGGAAACCTACGCTGCATTTCAGTTTTGCTGTGTTACAGGTGCGCTGATCAGACTAGCCCTGTGCAGCTGTGGTTCTTGTGCTTCTTTCTTTCCAGTTCTATCTCTGAATTTTGCTGCCTGTGATCAGTATATGTCTGTTTAAAACCCCTTTTCCTTGCTGTTATTCTGCCTCCTTTGTACAAAAGAACTATAGATGTTTTTGTGTGTTTGTTGAGTCGTTTACAGTTTTCCATTGCAAAAGTAGAATAGTTGTACTGTCGTCCTTTGATTTGGATCTGTCGCAAGTGTGGATTTCGATCATAGGAGAAAGTTTTATTGTTGTTGATTGTCGATTATACTGTTACTATTGCCTTTGGTTTGAATTTGTGATATTCTAGTGTCAAGAACAAGTGTTCATTTCAAAATCGCAAGGTGTCGTAATCATCTCTGTTTTTGATTTCGAAAAAGAGCTTGTTTATATTTGTCGCTTGAAAAAAAAATTCAGATTTGTACATCAACTTTCTTTTTAGCATCAATACTAAGAAATTCGAAAACAAATACATGCATGTGAATTTGCATATTGACAGTCTATTTGGCTTGATTTAGGAAAGTGCATTTACAGTGTGCTCTTTGCTCTTTGTGAAAAGATTGTGTCTTTCTTTTCCTCTAGTAGCTAGGATTTCCATTGCACAAAAGAGATAAAAGTTTGTTTATCATCTTTAGATTTCATTTTAGGAATTACATCTACATCTCGTGGTGAACCAAAAAGGCAAACTTCATAATCAAGATCAACTTAAAATAAATTCAATGAATCTAACAACGCTTTGGAACTTAACGCACAACATTTAGAGGTTTAGGCTAGAGACGTATTTCGGCGTCGTAAAACCTGGTAACTGTTGTCCTCACTGATGGTTGAGTGATTCCTCCACTTTGAGACGATAAGTGCCAGTACAGACTTGTGCTCCCACGTACCGTCGAGTATATTTTGGGAGACCCCTATAGGCTTAAATCCTTTATCCTTAGGAAGCCGTGTCTGCCACCCTATCGATCGCAATGCACTGAACACAACATTCGGGAAGATTGATTGTCGTACTGTAAAAAGTATTCTGCAGTTTTGCGATTGGTTTGGTACTCCCTCTACCTAGATCTCCAGAGTAGTCTCTTTCATTCCTTTTCAGACTCCTTAACGGAAAAGGTCCATCTGAGCACTTGTCACTTCAGGCTCATTAAAAATCGAAGGCAACTAGAGTCATCTTTTGTTTTTTCTCGACTCTTAAAAACTGAAAAAACAAGTTGTGTCAAAGCGTCTAAAATTTATTTTAAACGGAATATTCATTACCCTTTCCTACGTTGATCTTGGGTTGAGAAAATGGAGTCTACCAACCAAGGAATTCCCCTTGGAGGAAATCCTAGTCCCTTCTCCTCTTGGGGAGATGTTGGCGCACCCCATATGGCCACATTGTCGCTTCCAGGACTGACAATTGGTTTGCCTGGATGGCTCTTCTCGACCTCTGTCGTTCAGAACACCACTATTCCTGAACAATCGAATCAGAAATTAGACGAATCCAAAGTAGCCCAACAACCTTCTACTTCCTCTAATTCTTCCTCTCCTCCTTCCTCTTCGCTTGATGGGGCTGGTAAAGCCAAAAGTCAAGTTCCTAAGGAGAAGAAAGAGAAGAATAAGGAAGAGAAGAAGAAGAAGGATTCAAAAGCGAATGGGGGCAAACGAGTGTCGTCTAATGAAAATCCACACACTGCACCGACCAGGCCTCAATCGCCATGTGTCATTTGCAAAGGAGACCACTTTCACAAAGATTGTCCTTGCATCCCTCGGATCTTAAGGGACTGGTCTCCTCGTTTGCACAACCGGTGTCGTCAACCTCTGATGATCATGTTGAAAACACACCATTGACTAGTGAAAGTGAAGCCCCAGGACAAAAAGGAAAATATAGATTTCCTTGTAAACTGTGTGAAGGCGATCATGCCGTTCACCGTTGTCCCTTCTTAGATGAAGCTAAAAGAGTTTTGGATGATCGTCCGGTTTCACCGTTATGACTTCCTCCTAGATATAAAAAACTCTTGCCGAGTTCATCACTAGTCGAAAATCCGGCTGACCCACTCAGGTGGTCGGCCGAAGCATCTATCATTAAAGATGAACCATCTGAATCCATACTAGACAAAAGTCAAAAGGTCGAGGCGGCAGTTGACCCGGTCTTGCCTTCAGAGGTTCCATCTTCAGATGATACAGTCACTGAAGAGAACAAGGATGACACTGTCCAAATTCTTTTCATAAGCACAGACTCCAACGAACATGGGGGCAATTTACCCGTTCCTTTATCACAGGAAGGAAGTTCGTCAGAGTCGTACCTGGCCTTCTATTCGGTCCCACCTCCAAGCAACCTAGTTGTCTCCTTCGACTGGAATCAACTAGGCAGACCCCATTTACCAGCTAGTGTACCATTCCAAATTATTATTCAAATATATAGAATGATTATGGCTGGTACCATCATAGATGAAGGGGCTTCTGTGAGTATCCTTTCCTCAACTGCTTGGAAAGCGCTTGGTTCGCCATCGCTTTTGCCTGAGATGAGAAATCGGACAGGCTTTGATAAAGGAACCAGTCGACCGTTAGGGATCCTTCCCAATGTGCCCATAACATTGAGAGGGAAAACCGTTCACATGAACGTGATGGTAGTTCAAGGACCCCTGGATTACAATATACTCCTTGGACGAGACTATATTTATTGCATGGGAGCAATTGTCTCCTCACTCTTTAGAGTAATGTGTTTACCACACGAAGGAAGAGTGGTCAAGCTCGTGGACCAGCTTTCATTCCCCGGATCATACAGAGCAAAAAGTCGCACACCATCCCTGAATGGTCTTTTCACGCAAGAAATGTCTCAATCTCCAGTCCGTCTTCCTAATGAGCGCGAGTAATTCGGAGGGATATGACTGAAACCCAGGGGGCATGCACCCTGGTCTGCTTCGGTAGGAAAACTTCGGGTATGGGGTAGGTTTCCACGAGAGAATATGACCTTCGTACTCCCGTCCGTGATTGGAAGGGGGAGTTGGACTGGAACAAGATTCTCTTGTCAAAGTTATGTGAGGTGGCGAGCACCGCCGCTCACCTTTGTTTATCTCGGTAGACATTGCCAGAGAAGTGTTTTTTTTGCACTGTGAATAGAGCAATCTTTGGGTAGCCTGAAAGAGGTATACCCTTCTTGATAAAACAAATGTTTTGTCAGCTGGAATAGAGGGTGACCTTGAAACTCTGTTTTATACCTGGGGGCATGCAAACCTTTTGGAATGCAAGCAAAGAGCGATCATTTATCTATTTTTTGGATTGGTCGTTTCCTAACTTACATAAAGAAAGGATGTGGGGAAAAACTCTAAAAGTTGCCATTTTTATGTGAGACATTCTTATCGTATGACTGGATTAATCGAGCAGTTTTAGCACATAGTTCAAGCTTGTTAAAAAATAAACATAAGACATGAGCAAATGTTTCCACCCGCGTTTAAGCTCGTTAAAAAATGAACTATTCCCTGGTAAATAACCACCGTGAATGTAGTACTTCAGCCATTAAATCCTTGGTCGTGTTTGCACCGTCACCTCCACTTTTTCATTGGTCGATCATTCACCTCCATTTGATTGTTTACCCATTTTGAGGAACAGCTGCGAAGAGTGATTTCACTAGCCATCCTTGTGATACTGCCGCGATTGGAAAATTCCAAACCTTAGCTGGAATCAGATGCTACCCGTTTTATCACTCATTCCTCAAAATACGAGTCTCCTTAAAGCTCTTTTCAACTGACTCGTGAAATGTGAAAAGATTGCCGAGTCCTTGGCCTTCCAGCTCGTTAAAGGGACAGGAAGTGCTATCCCCCCTCTAGATTTTAATCTTTTTGGACCTGAGGGATTATTGCACAAAACGATCGAGCGCTTGTTTTGTTCGGCTCGTTAAAACTATCAAAAATTCATCCCTTCTATATTGTTTTATACTTTTTCGGACTTAAGGGATTAGATGACGAAAAAGGAATTTTAGAGTGACCTTTACGTTCCTTTTCAGACTCTCTAAAATTGAAAAGGACCGAGTTATATTTGTCATTAAACTCGTTAAAAATATTAATAGCGACAAACTTGTCGTTAGACGAGAACGAGTTTCACTATCGCTAGGCTCGTTAAAACTTAGCGATGGGTTTGCCCGAAGGGAAAATTATAGAACAAGCATATGTTATCCTCCTCAAGCTTGACAAAAATAAAGAGGTACTGGTTAGCAATGACTGGGGAAAAATTGGGAAGAAAACTCAAAGAATCTTTATTGGTAGCAAGTCGCTCTTGAACATGACACTTCCACTCTGTGTCCGAGTTGGGTTGGGTTGTTTCATTCACCGGTCACATCGCCATGGTCACGCCATACCATCCACATTTGGGGTTAATGCTACCAATCCATCACATCATCATCGCCGATATGTTCAAGAGAAGTCATCCAGAGAAGTCACATGTGTCCCACCCACTACCATACATTATACTCCATTCCTTCATGACCGCCACCCTGAACATTATATCATCAGATCGTTTTCACCTCCATCAAAATCATTTGCTCTGTTCCATGTCATTGATGTGGGATTCATTAAGGCCCTCCTGTAACAGATCACTTCTGTCAACATCAGCTCATTATCCAAGAAGTTGATCTAGGAACACCCCATTCAGTACTTTGAAGCTTGCATGCCTCAATGGCAAGTTTCTCACTTCCGGTGACAGGTTTACATCAATGACCTTCGACCGAAAGAATTTGCGTGGTGTTCGATGCCGAGTCCTTTATTCACACCACGTGGGTTGTACTGCAGTACCTTGAGGATCATTACCATTATCGGTGATTCCTCTTGCGCTTGTTAACAGTTTACATCATTGACTGGTAATCAAGCGATGTCTTTCCATGTTCGACTTCAAAACATTTCTCACATGGATCGACTTGTACTTCGAGTAAAGATTGGACGAGATTGAAGACGTCGGATCTAGTTTCATCCATCCGGGCTGCAATATATATTCAGGGAAATAAAGACATCAAATGTACATTATTGCAGCACAAATAACCATCCTACCAAAAGGATGATGGCTCTATCAGAATCATCAGTCTACCCTCAGATGATTGTCTATCCTATGTACATGAAAATGAATTTATAAAGCTGAGCATGGGAATGCCCGCCTCAGCTAGATCATGAAAATAGTATGAAGATAATGTATTGTATTGTATCTTATTACAGGTCTCCTCCCAGCATTGAAAGAACTTCGGATCCTCATAATAAAGCATTTCACCCGACACCAAAAGGTTAACGGCCTCATACTTTAGGGGGCAACTGTTATAGACATTTTTGTGCCCTACAACTCCAAGCATGAAATGTCCATAAACCAAGGACTCCTAAGTCCCTAAAAGTGTTTTTCTAACCCCTAAAGGAACAAGGTCAACAGATTACAGCTTCTCCTAGAAGTTCTCCACCAGAAACTGCTCAGAATAAGTCAAAACAGGATCATTTCAGCTGCTCCACTGGCTAGGTGCATTGCATTGCACCTAAATACACTGTGAGGGTGCGTTGCATTTCAAAAGTCCCTTCTGTGGGGTGCGATGGGCGGGAAATGACAAATGGTAGTGTCATTCCGCGAGGTGGAGAGATAATGGAAGCTTCCAGAATCTTCTCCTGTGACACTTGCCTCACTGAATTCGACCAAGGATGAGTAAGAGGCCTTTAGTCTCCAAGTGGAAGCAAGAACTGACAGAGAGAAGACACTAATCAAATCACAAGCTGACTCATCCTCCTTACACATATCTATATATGGATCCCTCATCTCAGAGATCCAGAGGCTGGAATTTTGCATATTGTAAGGAATTGTTGTTGGTTTTTTGAGACAAACATCAGAGTATTGGGTGATCTATGCTTTGTTTGAGGTGAAGAGGGGCTTCTTTGCTGGGAGGTTGATTTTGGGTCAGGAACCACCGGTTGTAACTCCTCCTGGATCTTTTCTTGTTTATCAATAAAAACTATTTGAGTTTTTCCTCCATGCTTTTGTATCATTGATGCTTGTTACATTTGTATGGTTAACTTAAATCTGATCCTAAGTTGTTTATGAATATAGATCCATGTCTTTGTATAGTGTTCTTCTTCTATGATCTTACAGGTACTTTGTGAAGCTGGTCAAGTAAGGGAGCAGGTAGCAGGAGACTGTCAAAGAAGAGAGGGATTGGATCAAAGGATTAGCGCAAGACACAGTTTGGTTCTTTCTATCCCTCTCTATCTATAGTTCATAAAGGAAATACAAAAGTAGTTTTCTCTGTTTGTTTCTAAGGCAGCTGTCACACCTTAGTGGGATAGAGCAGTTCTAAATAGACACTTTTCCCTATAACACCTATGTACTGGTATAAGACTGCACCAGTATAGAAATATTGTAAAAAGAAGTTTCTTATTAAAAGAAGATAGAGACGACTTGCAGCAGGTGGTTTTCACCCACATTGGGTTTCCACCTTTTATCATGGTGTTCATGTGTGCTTCTTGTGTGTGATGATCTGTTCTATTTTACTGTTTCTGTTTAATGTTCATACGACTAATAATGTTGTGATGCACTCTGTTACACTAAAAAGTGTCACCATGACCATTTACAGTTAGGATGACTCTATCAACAGTCATGCTACCCTCTTAGGCAAGTCTTATGCCTCTGCTCTCCATGTCAAACTCCAAAAAGAGAGAAAGTCTTTCTAAATGTATTTATCTATGGGGACGCAGGTTCTCTCAACCTTACCTGCAGGGACGCACCCAATGTTCACAAAAGATGCGTCTTTGGACGCTCTGTATGTAAAGGTGCAGGTGCGTCCCCCTGAAAAGGTTAAAATGCGCAAGTTTCATCTTTAAAAAGTCACTTGTGGTCATTTCTAGAGCATTCTAGAAGGTTTTTCGACGTATATTGAGCGCCTCCAGATGGTTCATGCACTCCTACCAAAGAGGAACTTATCCCATCAATAGGGGAGCTATCCCATCCAAAGAGGGGATTATCCCATTGATGGTGGACCTGATTAACTTCCTCTTGAGCACTATAAATACAGGCATTGGGCCAGAAGGAGAGGAGGTTGAAAGCTATACATTTCTAAGGGTAAATGCTGCAGGAATTAGGACTCCCATTTAGAAGCTTGTGAGGAGAGATTGCCATCTTTGCTTGTTCTATTTGGAAGTGGGTGAGCTTTGTCAAAGTAAAGGAGAACTCTTGATGGACCCTGGGAGGGACTTGCACAACACCAAGGCTCAGGTTGTATTTGTTCCTTTTGTTACCTATTAATGCAAATGAGTCCATTCTTCTCAATAACTTGTTATTTATGAGTTGTTTCATGTACTCCTTGGTCTATGTGTTAAATATGTTTTATTCTATGAGATTATCAAGTGCTATTTAATCGTTTGATTGTTAGTGTATGCAGGTTTCAAAGTGAAGGAGGAGCTCATCCGGATCAGCGGAGCTGGACTGCTACAACAGCGTTGGATTACAGGTAGGATCTAAACACTTGATTTCCCGTATAGTAAATGCATGTTTAGAGAAGGATTGCTCTTGTTTGTCTTGTTTGTCACTAGAGAGTCTTAGGCTCCTAGGGAGGTTGGTTGTGTCCGCACAATCGACTCTTTCCGCCTGACAAATTGGCGACTCCACTGGGGACTCCATTGATGTGAAAAGTCTTTTCCTTTGTGTGAATTTTGCTCTGAGAAAATTGGTTTATTTTTCTGGTTTTGGCTCTGTGACTTTGTCTTTGGGTGGGTTAGCTTAGGATTAGATTCATTTTGGTTTTTCTTGAGTTTTTCAGTAGGACGCACCCTCTGAGTGTTGCACAGTGCGTCCCTGGACGCACTGTCGCTGTGTGCACAGAGCGGGCCCACACCTGTGCTAACGGGTCACCTGCGTCCCCTGCTAAAATTTGAGAAAATTCCATTTTTTGCATTTTTACTCTTAGATTTTGTTTTTTCTTAGTTTTTACTGCCCAGATTCATTAGTCCCTTGTCAAAGATCTTCACCTGAACTTGTTTCGATAGCATTGAGTGTTTTAGTGGATTTCATCGAAGTGTAAGCCCTAGGGTTTGATTTTGAGTAGGTCTTGTAGTGACTTTGGCGGTAGAAGTTGTCAAGCCTTAGATCTCTCTGGTTTTGTCAGCATTCTAAGAAGTCAGACCTGTCATAAAGTCTACCTGTGAGAGCAACTTACCATTGAGTTGTCTCTTTGGGCAAATTTCGAAGTGCTTGTTGATTAAGTCTTGAATTCCATTTTACAAAAAGAACAAAAAGATTTGAGTTTTGTTTTGACTAGTCTTTTGATTCTGCATTAGCTGGTCCTTGATTTGATTTTGGTCAAGTAAAACAACCTAGAATCATCTTTGTGAGCTTTTGCCTTGTTAGGTTTGCTTAGAGTAATTTCCCTTTTGATTTGCTTGTGAGTCCAGTTTTCATAGATTTTATAGCTTTTGAGATTGTTTTTTGTTAAGATAGGTTTATATGCTTAATTAAAAAGAGAAAATATAAAAACATCTCCTTTGAAAAGTTTTGTTTCAAGTAGCTTTGAAAATTTTTGAAAGAAAAAGAGTTTTTTCGTGCACGTAAGGAGTGGTCATGATTGTATGCTTGAAAAGATAAAGAGAATTGTTTCTTTGATTGTCTTTTCTAAGGAAGTGGTTTTCTATAAAATTTGCATCTCTCAACTCTCTTAGTTAAGAATTTCATTGAAAAAGGAAAGTAGCGTAAATCATCTTAGGTGCATCTTTGTAGTGGTTTGAGTCGAGTCTACACACCATTGGTTTCACTTCCGCTACCTTTTGTCTTAAAGAAAAACCATAAAATTAACGCTTAAAGTAAAATCGACGTAGTAACTTTTATTTACTAGGGCTCTGAAACACCAATTTAGATTAGGCTAGTGTCTTGGAGTAGGTGAGTAATTAACTCTCCAAGACAACAAAACCAAACAAGTAGCTTATCTTGTGATAGAATAAATCCAATTGTCTCACTTGTACTCTGGGAAAGCTCCTCTTAAAGGAGAAGCACGAGCTCGTGTCCAAACCAGTGAGGGGATCAATCCTCCCTCGTTGGGAACGACGCCAGACACGCACGTATTACAAACGGTAAACCTCAGATTAACCATTGTCGAGGAGCCAGGGGTCACTTGTCGGTAAACCTTGGATTATTGTCAAGGAGCCGGCAAGGGGATTGAGCTTGCTACTCTGCCCTTGCGTGCTGTCGGAGTTTAGACTGTTCCCCCAGGTGCATTTGTTGCGGTTGGTAACCTTAGTGACCATTATCTTTAGGATTCTACCGAGGTGACGGTGGAGGGAAGATCCCACTGTACCTGGAGCAGACGTCGGCTAGACTCACTTGGATTTTCTGGGGGGTTCACTTCACTCGAGACGGTTAAAGTGGAGGAACTTGGTCCAGTCTATTCATTAAGCAGGTTGCCGGGGTAACTGTTCCACCCGCCACTTCTGTACTGAATCCAGCGATGTTGGGCTTCATCACCAACTAGCGCTTTCGGTCTGGAAGGCTACTGTTTGTGCTTGGTTTGACGCTCTAGATTCTTTAGGCGTGTGATTCACATTTGTTTGGTTCTTTAGAGACTTTAGGTGGTTTGATTTGAAATTTTATTTTGTTTTCGTGTGTAGTAGTTAAAAGTTTTAGCTGTGGCGAAATTACCGAGACAGTCCCGTAGACTTCGGGGCCAGTCTCCTGAAGTTGTTTCTGTGGCCGAATTGTTGAGAAGATCCCGTAGGCTTAGGGGATCACCTCCTCGAGACGACCCGGGTAATCTAGAAGGTTTAAAGGTCCTTGTAACTCCTCCTAGTGGCAGTAGAGTAGGTTCACCTGAAGAAGGAGAATCTTCCTTGGTAGTCCATTCAGATTACCAAGGCTTAGAGACAGGTTATAATCCCGAAGCTGTTACAGTTTCTGAGCTTGTTGGTAGTTTTTCGTCTGCTAGTGATACAGGCGAAGAACCAGAAATATCTGAACCTGTTACTCCGACTTCTAGTGTTCCTGATTCACCGAGAATAGAAAGAATTATCACCGAAAATCTTCCTACTGGTTTGATTGCTATCGAAGAACTTGCTCCAGAGGAAGAAATAGGCGTCTCTAACCTTGAAGATCAACTTACTATTGATCTAAGGGAGCGTGAATCTATCTTTTACAGTCCTCCTAGAAGTACTACTTGGTACCTTTCGTTAACCAATTATTTAGACAACTTTGGGCTAGGTTTTTCTACACCTCGTACTCCTTTTCCACCTGGAGGTATTCACACTCCTGTAAATATGGCTGGTCCGTCGTCCGTGTTTTCTCAAAGTCCTGAATATTTTTTACATGGCGATCTTTCTGTTCCCACTGGGTATCAATCTCTTTCTGGTACCTTTGCGGGGGCATCTCCTCAACCCGTTGATCATGGGTTATTAGTTGGAAACAGTGGTAATGTACCATTGGGTGTAGGAGACATTTACATGATGTCAGGTTCAGTTCCCGTTTCCCAACCTCAAGGTGGCCAATTACCGCCTGGGGGGCAGCCTCAGTTAATGCCTGGGGGGCAACCTCAAGGTACATCATTTGTGTCTGGGGGGCAACCTCAAGGTCAGTACGTGCCTATGGGGAAATACATACCTCAAGGTCAACCCCAGCCTCAATATGTACCCCAGGGTCAACCTCAGTATCAATATCAACCTCAAGGATGGCAACCTCAAGGATGGTATCAACCCCAAGGGTATCAACCTCAAGGGTACCAACCTCAAGGTCAAGGTCAACCCCAGTACCCGTATTTACCTCAAGGTTATCAACCTCAAGGTCAATCATATGGTCAAGGTATGGGAACTGCACCTTACAATTATCAATCCTATCCTCAATCCGGCTATGGATCTCAGTATCCTCAACCTGTTACGGGTCAATACCCTGGAATGTTAGTGTGGGATCCGTCACAGGGTCAACAGGTGTTGCAGCCAAGTATACAGTTGGTACCTCAAGCTGGACAACCCGTAGTTTCTGGTCCACCCCAGCAACCGCAACCTGTCCAGTCAAGTGTTCAAACTCCTGTAACTTCGGTAGTTACTCAGCCGCCAATTGCACCTAGTACTCCATCTCAAACGGCTGCTGCAACTACCGCCACATCTACCATACTTACTTCTGGAGTATCGACAGCTCCAGTCTCTACTGTCTCTGTAACCACTCCTCAGACATCTTTACCGTTGTCTGGATCTACGATTCAAACCACGGTCCAGATGCCTGCAGGCCAGCCTGGTATAAGTACGGTTGTCACTACTCAACCTCAATTTGTTCACCAACCATACCAGGGACAGTACCAACCTGGGCAAGCTGTCCAACAACCGGTTTACCAGTATCAACCGTATCCTGGGTACACTTATCAACAACCTCAACAACCCCAGTACGGTCCGGTTAATCCTGGTTTTCCAGGAGGATATAATATCCCAAATGCGACTCCTGTTCCTAGTTATCCTGGATATCCTCCTCCTGGGGCCGGTATTGTGACCCAGAGTTTTAGAGATACTAACCGGCAGTTACCGTTTATCGCAACTTTGGATTTACCAGACTTGACGCGCCTAACGAACGATCCAATTCAATATCTTCCGTTCTGGCCGCCAATGCCAAATAAGTTGCCTAGCGATATACCCAAGTTCGAAGGTAAGTCTGGAGAGGATCCGTCCAATCACGTGATGACTTACCACCTCTGGTGTGCTTCAAATTCTATCTCGGATGATTCGATCTGCTTACGTCTTTTCCAGCGTACACTCATTGGTCTCGCGGCCAAGTGGTACATTGAGTTACCACGGGCCTCTTTTTACAATTTTAGCCAGTTAGCTACCTCGTTCTTAACTCACTTTCAGTTGCCGGTCAGATACGATAACGGCACGGAGTTATTAACTTCACTAAAACAATCAACGTCCACGTATATTTCTGATCACATTCATGAGTGGAGACGTCGAAGAAGGCTAGTGAAAGTTTTTATCCCGGACCAAATCTTAGCTGAATGGTTTGTTAAATCATTATTACCGAAGATTACTGAAGATGTAGCTAAGGCCGGAGTAGTTACTGAGGAGCAAGTCATTGCTCAGGCGCAATACCTTGACTTAGTTTACACTCAGTCGGGTACGTTACACGAGAAGATTCCGGATCTTCCAAAGTCGAATCAAATCGCTGCTGCTCCTTCGGGATCTCATGCCGCTGATGGTATGATTGGTATCGTGAATACAAAGAGCAGGAAGAAGTCTTCCAAGGCTTCAACTACTCCTATTATCACTTTGCCCGATTCCCCGACAGGAGAGTCTTCTCCTGAACTTACCGCCGATATTCACGCTGTAGAGTCATCTACGGCCAAATCAAAAAACGGCGGAAAGAAGAAAGGAAAGAAGAAGGCTAAAGCAGACAAGGCTCCGAAGGAGAAAACGGAAAAGTCGGAAACCAATGACGAAAAGCGCAAACCTCGATATCCTTGTCTTATTTGTGAAGAGGATCATTTTACGAGAGATTGCCCTCATCGGGCCGAGGTTGTGAAAATAGTCAAAGGTTCTCCCACTCCTGCTGTGTTAAAAAATCCATTTCCGGAGCAGGAGAATAAGATGATAGGTTCTTCCTCGAACCCCAGTGAAGAACCCATTTTGATGATGTCTCATGTGAGGATTGCGACTCGATCGCAAGATTATGGTAGTAAGAATCCTGTTGATGGTAAGGAAGCAGAATCTTCTCACTCTAACCCATCAACCTCAGCTCCTGGTTCCGATCCACTACAGATCGAGAAACCTAACCCGGACTTAGTAATTAAACCGCCCGCCAAGGGTGTACTTCGAAGGTCTGCTTTCAATCCACATGCGAGAGCAGCCCAGAATTACAACATTGTTGAGGACTTAGCTGTTTCACCCTCAGCAATGTCGGCGTTAGAAGTGCTGCAATCATGCCCAGCACAATGAAAATTGCTTTTGTCGGCTATAGGAGCTGTTGATGTTCAGGACCCAAATCTAATAATCTTCGATCTAGAAAATAGTACACCGCGTCTCCCCCATCAAATGGCTTTCCAAATCCCAGTGATAGTAAAAAACAGGCCTATTCATAGGACTGTGATTGATGAGGGAGCTTCTACGTGTATTATGTCGATTCAATGTTGGAGATCCCTTGGTTCTCCTTCGTTGAACCAATCCCCCACCATCCTTAAGGCCTTTGATGGCCGTGGGTTCCGTCCGTTTGGTATTCTACAGGAATTGCCTATAGGGGTAGAAGGTAAAACCGTTAGTCTGGATGTGGAAGTGGTTGATGCCCCTCTAGACTACAACCTTCTTTGGGTCGAAGTTGGTCATATGCTATGACAGCGGTCGTTTCATCGGTCTTCAGAGTAATTAAGTTTCCACATAACGGTAAGATCGTGACTATTGATCAGCTGACATACTTTTCATCCGACCCAGCCTCTTCAGAGAGTATCCAGCATGTCGGTAAGACGACAATCCCTTATAGGGACGTTGGTGTAGGTTTAGTTAAGGATTCCGGTTTACTGGGAACTTTTCCTCTCCCTCCACTCAGCGTAGAACCTTCATTTGCAACAATTCATATGATTACATCAGAAAACATTATTTATGATGATCCTTGGATTGTCCCATCTGACTCTGAGATAGACTCATTCGGTGATGCTATGCCTTTGAGTCCATATGAAATTGCTTATGAAGCTGTCATGTCTTTTACCGACTCTCATTCAACCGAGATCGACCAAATGAATGTGGTCAGTGAAGAATCACTTTTCACCTCAACCTTAGAACGGATAGCGTTTCCCGAAGTCGTGTCATCTGACGAACAACTTCGCGAAATCCTAAGTGTAGACGATCTACCATGGGAGGATCTCCATCACAGATCTTCGTTTTTACCTAAGGATGATGCATTTGAAAATGATTTTTCATCTATCTTTACCGCTGAATATGTCAAAGACGCTCAGGATCCAATGAAACATTCTGATTCAGAGTTGAATTTAGGGAATATTTCTCGCGCTATTCCCATTGATATTTCAGTGAAGCCCGGAATTGAGGAGAACATTCATATAGGTGTCGCATGTACAGAAGATGAAATCCACACTTACAAGGCCCTATTCCAAGAATTCCGCGATGTGTTTGCCTGGTCTTACGAGGAAATGCCGGGAATCGATCCTGCCATTGTTGTTCATGAAATAAAGACCTACCCGGATGCTAAACCCGTCTGGCAACGGTTGCGTCAGATTCACCCTCGAAAAGCGGCTGCGATTAAAGCAGAAGTCGAAAAGCTGTTGAAAGCAGGTTTCATTTATCCGATCCCGTTAACGGATTGGGTATCGAATATTGTTCCGGTCAACAAGAAACAAGGAACAATAAGAATCTGTATCGACTATAGGGATATCAATCGAGCTTGTCCAAAAGACAACTATCCTACGCCCTATATCGATCAAATTATTGATGATTGTGCCGGAAGTGAAATGTTTTCCTTCATGGATGGTTTTTCGGGCTATAATCAAATCAATATTCTACCTGCCGACCAACCAAAAACGGCATTCATTTGTCCATGGGGGACATTTGCTTATTGCAAATTACCTTTTGGGCTTAAGAATGCCGGGGCCACTTTTCAACGGGTGATGTCTTACGCATTTCATGATATCAAGCACATTGTGCAACCGTATCTCGATGATTTGCCTGCTCATTCATTACATCGAGCTGATCACCTTGTCCACTTACGAGCAATCTTTATGAGGTGTAGGCATTATCGAATTCGGTTGAATCCCCACAAATGTGTTTTCTGTATAGAAACAGGTCGATTGCTGGGATTTGTTGTTTCAAAAGCCGGCATTCGCGTCGATCCCTCGAAAGTCGAAGCTATCATCAAATTGCCTCCTCCTTCGAGTTTGCGCCAACTCCAAAGTTTGCAAGGGAAAGCGAACTTTTTACGCCGATTCATCCCAAACTACGCCGAGGTCACTAAAGGTTTTACACGGTTGTTGAAACAGAACGCTCAATTCTTTTGGGACGAGATTGCCCAACAATCTTTTGATGCACTTAAACACGCGTTGACCCATGCACCGTTGTTGCATCCTCCCAACTACAACCAAGACTACTTCTTATACCTCGCAGCTTCGCATTCCACCATTGGAATGGTGTTAGTTCAAGAAGATGAATTCGGAGCGGAACATGTGATATATTATCTCAGTAGGACCTTAAATCCCACTGAGCTAAAATATTCGCATGTGGAGAAATTGGCCCTGGCAGCCGTTCAAGCTGTCCAGCGTTTTCGTCACTACATTCTTCTCCGTAAAACTACAGTTATTTCAGATTGCAACCCTATGATTTACATTTTGACAAAACAACTGCTAGGGGGCAAGTACTCTAAATGGATCGTTATCCTGCAAGAGTTCGACTTGGAATTCGAAAAGTCCAAGTCTAAGAAATCCTTAGTTTTTGCGGAATTGATGTGTGATTTCCCGCGTGCTGACACAGAGACTGTGGCAGAGGAGTCCATTGCGGACGAATCTTTGTTTCTTATCAGTACTTTAGATCCGTGGTACGGGGATATAATCATCTATCTCCAAACCCAAACCTTTCGGCCTGAAGCTTCAAAGGTGGAACGTCGAAAAATTCGGTTTCAATCCCAGCAATACAAAATTATTGGAGATACACTTTATCGCCAGGGGGCAGACTTAGTTTTTCGACGTTGTTTAACTCACGAAGAGGCTGAGAGGGTTTTGAATGATTGTCACTCTGGAGCATGTGGCGGTCATATGTCTGGGTATGCCACAGCTCAGAAGGTGTTGCGCGCTGGTTACTTCTGGCCATCTATGTTTAAAGATTGTATCATTGCAGTCCGGAAGTGCCACAACTGCCAAGTGTTTGATCGAAAGATGCGCGCACCACCTGCTCCTCTCCACCCTATAATTGCCGTTGGTCCATTCGCCAAATGGGGTATCGACTTTATTACTTGTAACCCTCACTCGGCCGGGGGGCATGCGTATATCATCCTCGCGGTTGATTATTTCACTAAATGGGCCGAGGCGATGCCTACATTCGACGCAAGCGGCAAAACAGCTGCAGTTTTCGTATTCAATCATATTATAACTAGGTTTGGCATCCCACAAGCAATCATTACTGACCATGGGAGCCATTTTCGAAACATCATGATGACTGAGCTTACAAGCCAGCTTGGTTTGCGCCACGATAGCTCTACTCCTTATTATCCGCAAGCCAACGGTTTGGTTGAGTCTATCAACAAAGTTCTGGTTATCATGATCCGACGAACCATTGGTATTCATCGGTCGAATTGGCACAACATGTTATTTTCAGCGCTATGGGCATACCGAACCTCAGTGAAAACTTCAACAGGGTTCACTCCTTTCCAGCTAGTTTATGGCTTGGAAGCTGTGTTACCCATTGAATGCGAAATCCCATCACTTCAAATGGCTGTCGAATTACTCCCAGCTACTTCCGAAGAAGAGAAACGTTTATTGTACTTAGCTAAATTAGATGAGACTCGACGTGACGCTGCATTGGCAATCGAGACTCACGCGAAGCGAATGAAAGCTCAGTATGATAGAAATGTGACCCCTCGAAGTTTTTCGGAGGGAGACCTAGTGCTATTATATGATCAAGCTAACGATAAGCTAGGTGCTGGAAAATTCGTTCCTATGTGGCATGGACCCTATATTGTAAAGCGAAAGCTAGCAAAAGGGGCTTATGAGCTGGTAGATTTTGATGGGGACTCTTTGGGTAAACCCAGAAATGGACTTTACCTAAAGAGGTATTATGCTTAAATGGTGGGTATGGAGAAGTCTTAGTTAGGTTAGGTTTTCTTTCTAGCTAGTATGTTTGTTAGTTAGTCAGTGTGCTTAGCTTAGCGAGTGTGTTTTTCGTCGTTATTCTGGCTTATCTTGGTTTTACTCTTGATATTGCAGATGTCGACGCCTCTCCAAACATACATTGGATTTGCTGATGGTGCTTGTCGTAGTACACGGAATATCTCTTCCGCAGCTTGGGTTATCTATTCACCCTCTGACGAGTTAGTTTCTATGCATGGGGTAAGCCTCGGTCAAACAACGAACAACATTGCAGAATACAGTGCAGTGGTTGAATTATTATCCGAATCTATTTCATTTGGAATTCGACGTTTGATAGTGAGGTTAGATTCTGAACTTGTTGTATTATAGCTTAATAGAGTTTATGCCATTAGAAATCCTGTGTTATTAAGGTTGTTTTTGAGAGTGCGTCTCTTGGAACGTGAATTTGATTACATTGAATATCAGCATATTCCAAGGTCTTTAAATACATTAGCAGATGCAATTGCTTCTCGAGTATTGGACAGACATTTACGATAAATCATGCAAGTAAATTTAAAAGCATTACATCACATATGTTAAACAAGATAAGCCGGTAATAGTGATATATATATAGATAGGAGTGTGTCAAAAAATATACATCGTCTTCGATCATAGGTTGAAAAACACCTTATGATCAGCAAAAGTGATAAAGTACAAAAAGTCAAAAATGTCACATGTGTCTACAAAGTGACTAGCCAATCACTGGTGGTGCTCCCTATACGACACCACTGCACGGGCTACCTTACGCAAAAATCTCCTAAACGGTCCAGGGACTGCGACTACATAGCGCTGAAGCCTGATAGGAATATCATCCATAGTAGTCTCAGGCATATCCGCCGTCAGACGCTCTAGATCATGCTCCAACTCAGCTAGTACCTCTGCAGCCGCGTCCTGTGGGGCCGGTACCGGTGCAACTGGATGTCTCCTCTCAAAAGGCCGGAGGTTGGCTGGGCGCTGTGGACCAACATCTGCATTTTGAAAATTTTTACTGTCAGTTTTGAGACGATATATATAAAAAACAAAAAAAAAAAATACATAATTTAAAAACTTGTGAAAAATAAAGTACCTCTGTCGTCCCATTGTTCTCCCTGTGGAAGAACCGTGTCCGGATCACCTCGAAAATCTACTCCGGCATACGGAAATTCCTGGATCAAGAAAACCTGGTCCTCTAACCAGTGAAAGTAACTATCAGAAAATCGAACAACTGCCGCGCCCTCGTCAGGATGCCGGGCCATCACCGCAACCCATCGTACCAGCTTTGGCTCCCGAGGACCCAAGATATCAACAGTGAGTTGCCGAGGGATCAGCATCGGAACTCTCTCTAAGGCAAAGCTCACGACTAAAGGCCCATATCCAAAAGTTTTCAGTCGTCCGTTCTTTGCCTTAGTCAGTTGGCTCTTCATATTAGCCGACACAGCATCACACCAGTTGAAAATGGTGCCTTGGTAACAGTCAATTGCCATCCGCATTTGGGACCCAGAAGCAATGTGTAAAGCGGCTGCGCCGCAAATTCTGGTAACCGTGAAAGCTATAACTTTCAGTTCACGCAGAGAGATGTGTTTAATTTCCACGCCTTTCGCATGGTGTGCATTGGGTGTGCACCAATCTTCCCGGAGACTAACAAGGGATTGGCCACCCGGCCTAGTCCCGGCTAGATTGAGTTGCTCACCTCTATTTGGCAAGCCAGTGAGAAAGTATACATCAGAGGGCTCTATCTCGAGCTGGTGCCCTCCTATGTAAAAGCATTGCTCTTGAACGTTCCATCTCTCAACCAGCCATTCTAAGAATCTCACCTGAGCCCTCATGCCAGGTATGGCCCAGTATTTATATAGCCCGCATGCTTTTAGGGCATCAATGGAAGGTTGATGTTCAATTGCAGCTAAATCAACGTCCTCGTGCTCTCTTTCTCTCCAATCCAACATGGTGAGTGCCCTACACACCAAGAAACAATGATTAGAATTAATTTGGGGAAATTTGAATGGTTCTTTGTGAGGATTGGGGTTTCAAATTCCGCATTCCACGGAGGACGCACCCCGCGTTTACAACACAGGGCGTCCGGACGCAGCTGGCCTGAAGGTGGGCTGCGTCCCCCGACCATTTTCCTGTATAGGAAAAAGTCGGGGGACGCAGGTCACCCGAAGGGCACCTGCGTCCACCGAGGGGCGCATTTTGAAACCTAAACCCCCCCAAAAAACAAAACTAAAACCTAAAATACAATTTTAATCGGATGAAATTGAAGAGTAGGATGTTGTAAAATACCTGGAAGAGACGGCGTTCGATTCTGACGGTCGGATTTTCCGCAGCAACCACGGGAAGTTTCTTGCCAAAAGCTCTTTTTTCAACCTCAACAGTAAAATGGTAAAAATGATATTGTAAAAAGTCTTTTTATAGGTTTTTTGGATGAATTTGTTCATTTTTCACCATGGAAGGATGTTTTTCGATGTATTTTTGCCTATCTTAAACAGGTATGAGTAATGTGTTGTTTTTGTGCAGGACAAAGGGACTTAGAGGGAAAATTGTCATTTTTCACGAACCAAAATATCAGAGTCATCTTTTAAGCCCTTTTCTGACTCCTAAAAAATGAAAAGATTGCCGAGCGTTTCTTTTACACTCGTTAAAACGGAATTAAAAGACGATCCCCTTATAGCTCTTTTCTGACCGTAGAATCAGGAAAAGATTGCCGGGTTTTTGTCGTTTCAAACTCGATACGGAAATAAAACGACGTGTCCTTGATCGCTTTTTACTTTTCAGGTCAGTGGCACTAACTATGAAAGTACTCCTTGGTCGTAAGATCAAGCGGTTCCCCCAGGTATTATTTTATACTTTTTCGGGCTTGAGGGACACAAATCTACGAAAAAGTTCAACTTGGAGTCTTCTTAAGTTTTTCAGACTCTCTAAAATTGAAAAACGCCGAGTTTCTCCTATACTGGGCTCGTTAAACATTTCACAGTAAAGGACCTATTCAATTACAAACAGGAACGAACCACTCCTTCCTAGGGTTCGAATCAAAACTAGGTTGGACTCATCCGAAGGATGAGCTTATAATCAAGCATATGTTATCCTCCTCAAGCTTGTTAAAAATAAAGAGGTACTTGCCAGAAATGGTGGGGGAAAAGAGAGAAGAATGAGCCTATTTGTTACCTTTTGTCTCAGAAGAAACTTTATTACCACTCTTGAACACGACACTTTTCATTCACCTGGGTTGGGAAATCCTTTACCTCACAGTTGATCAAACCACTTTGAAAGTCTTCAGCCGGGTTCCGGGGATTAACTTCGAGTTATTCTGCACCAAGCCATCTGTCGTGTCGTTATGTGTTCAAGAGGTCTGCAAGCAAAACTTTCATCTGCAAAATACTTGTCATACATTTGACCATCCCTGAGTCAGTCCTTACAGCAACATTTCTTCAACTTGAACAATGATTTCGTGTTGCAGGCTTGCCTGCAACAGGTCGCTTTCTATCGACATCAGCACATTATCTAGAGAGATGACTTAGAAATCATCAGTACCTTGAAGTCTGCATGCATCAATGGCAGGTTTCTCGCCTTTGACGTCAGTTTACATCATTGACTTTCAATCAAAGGATTTCGTGAAATGTTCGACATCAACTCATTCATTCACATCTCATGGATTGTACTGGGTACTTTGAGAACCATTGACATTACTGGTGGTCTCTCTCACGCTTGTTAACAATTTACATCATCGACTGGTAATCAAGTGGTTTCTACCATGTTCGACATCAACTCATTTATTCGCATGGCTAGAATCGTACCAATTCGAGAAGTAGAAATGAAGACCCTGGATCTAGTTTCCACCATCCAGGCTGCGAGGAGTTTTGTATTCATTATCTAAGTAGACTAATCATAAACAGATGGCTACGCCCATACTGTGTCTACAAAAGTCTATGATTATGATGTACTGCAAGATCATTCCTGTATCAGAGTAGTTAGTCTGTTAGTTAAAGTTTTAATCTGAGTATGGGAATGCCTACCTCAGTGATGATATAATCTTATACATATATTTTGTGTTGAAAATTGCAGGTTCTGACCAGGCTCTCCACGAGATAATCCTTGAAATGATAAAGCGCTTCACCCTTCCTAGATCATACAAAACCCTAATCTATTTCAGGCTTCGCACTTTAGGGGGCAATCTGTTACACTAAAAAATGTCACCATGACCATTTACAGTTAGGATGACTCTATCAACAGTCATGCTACCCTCTTAGGCAAGTCTTATGCCTCTGCTCTCCATGTCAAACTCCAAAAAGAGAGAAAGTCTTTCTAAATGTATTTATCTCTGGGGACGCAGGTTTTCTCAACCTTACCTGCGGGGACGCACCCAATGTTCACAAAAGCTGCGTATTTGGACGCTCTGTATGTAAAGGTGCAGGTGCGTCCCCCTGAAAAGGTTAAAATGCGCAAGTTTCATCTTTAAAAAGTCACTTGTGGTCATTTCTAGAGCATTCTAGAAGGTTGTTCGACGTGTATTGAGCGCCTCCAGATGGTTCATGCACTCCTACCAAAGAGGAACTTATCCCATCAATAGGGGAGCTATCCCATCCAAAGAGGGGATTATCCCATTGATGGTGGACCTGATTAACTTCCTCTTGAGCACTATAAATACAGGCATTGGGCCAGAAGGAGAGGAGGTTGAAAGCTATACATTTCTAAGGGTAAATGCTGCAGGAATTAGGACTCCCATTTAGAAGCTTGTGAGGAGAGATTGCCATCTTTGCTTGTTCTATTTGGAAGTGGGTGAGCTTTGTCAAAGTAAAGGAGAACTCTTGATGGACCCTGGGAGGGACTTGCACAACACCAAGGCTCAGGTTGTATTTGTTCCTTTTGTTACCTATTAATGCAAATGAGTCCATTCTTCTCAATAACTTGTTATTTATGAGTTGTTTCATGTACTCCTTGGTCTATGTGTTAAATATGTTTTATTCTATGAGATTGTCAAGTGATATTTAATCGTTTGATTGTTAGTGTATGCAGGTTTCAAAGTGAAGGAGGAGCTCATCCGGATCAGCGGAGCTGGACTACTACAACAGCGTTGGATTACAGGTAGGATCTAAACACTTGATTTCCCGTATAGTAAATGCATGTTTAGAGAAGGATTGCTCTTGTTTGTCTTGTTTGTCACTAGAGAGTCTTAGGCTCCTAGGGAGGTTGGTTGTGTCCGCACAATCGACTCTTTCCGCCTGACACACTCATTAAGGATCAACTAACTGAATCATAAGTTTACTGGATATATGCTTGTTGCACTACACACAGTTGTGTATACATGCGGTTTGCCTTAATTGAAGTACCGTATATGAATCTTAATATGGAAATGAAAAAGTTATATTGATTCGATAATACTGATTCACCCTCCCCTCTCAGTATTATTTCCAACAAATACCTCGGACCAGATACCATGGACTAATACCATGGACCAAATACCACATACCAAAACTTAGTTTTCCAACATGTACGTGCTTTCCCTTCTGTGAAAGTTTGTGTGTACATTATATGCTTCTTCCGGTCTGTTAACCAATGTGTATACGCTCCTTTGTCAAGGTGAACCTGTGTATACCTCTTTTTCTTCATTCTTTGTAGTCTGATCATTAATTATTTGCTATTGACCTGTTGCACTATGATCTGTCATCTGAGTGAGTTGCCATCAAGGACAAGACTTGTATCATACCTGTATCATAATGCCAACAATCTCCCCGTTTAGACTCGATGGAAACAACAACACCAAGTCACTCTCCCCCTTTGACATCAAGGGCAAAGGGAGAACCAAGATATTCTCTCCCTTGATATACATTCTATTGTCCATACTCCCCCTGAGTTCATGCTGAAATATTTGATTAAGCTCTCCCCTTGTACATGCTAAGATGTAACAATCCATCCATGCTTCCTCTAAGCACATGTTGAATTCTTTGATTGAACTTCCCCTTTGTACATGCCAGGATGTACCAATCCATCCATGCTCACCCTGAGCACATGTAGAGCCTGCAAAAATATTTTTCAAAAGAATAATATGACTCTATAATTAAACTAAGTGAGTATGACCTTCCTATCACCAATGACTCATACATACATCAATCCCCCAACCAAGTGGGGATACACCATTTTGACTCATCCACCCAACCAAGTGGGGATATACCAAATGTTTATACATGTCATAAACAAGAAACATTACATCATCCATCCCATGCATAGTGAGGTTACAGATTACATCCTAAGATTCATGGGTCTTTAAAATATATACATGACATTTTTAACAAATACTAGCAATCAAGACCATGATAGTCATCATCAACTATCATACACCATATATGATATGCACCATAAGCATTTGTCAACAGCATCCGGACCTATAACCTGCAATACCATTCTCTCGACCAACCAATAATAAGTAGCAAGATGTATCATTTAGCCACATAATAATCATCACCGAATACTTCTAACCATAATGCCAACAATGCATTATTCGAATCATATGATCCCCCTGAACTTGTTCCATCTGTTCACTGTCAAATCTAATCATGCATATATCAGCAAGAAGTATCAAGGCATCATCATCAATAAGATATATATTAAGTTTAAAGCACTTCTAAATAACATCTTATGAGTACCAACATCTTTCCACATATCATCAGCAGATTGTAACCATCATCAAACAAAGCAAATAATTTTACTAAACCATATCAGACCCTTTCTCCTAAGTTTGTCCCACTGATTTTCTAACATATACGTAACTATGTAGCTTCAAACTCACATATATATGCGACCTGTCTTCATGAAACTTTTGTATGAGATTTAGAACATTGAGGTTCCACACTTTCAGCTCTCTCTGAGTCTGTCATGTCTGTATACTCTGCTATGCCACATCTTTTTTACTGTACTTCCTTCTTCTTCCATATCTTCAACTGTGATGATGTTTTCTCATTTTGCTATGGTGCCCAAAATCTTCTCCTACATTCATTTGCTATATGTCCAATATTTTTACATGCATAACATCTTACATGTTTCATATTCCTTCTGTAGAAGTTAATAGCTTTGTGACCAAACATATTGCAAGAAAAACCATACCCCTTAAAGTAGCTGGAATATGATGCTCTTTCTGTGTGATGGTCTTGAACCATTCTACTTTTGCATCTTGCTGCAAAATATCCAAGATTATGACATACATAACATTCAGCATTATTCATCGGAGGAAATAACTGTCTATCACTTCCACTGTTAGGAGAAAAATATTTTCTTTGAAGGTTATCTTTCCTTGGTTGTTGATGGGGTTGACCTCTCATCTCCTTGTTGAATATTTTAGATTTTGCATTAGAGTTCCTTGCCTCACCTTGTGAGCTAGATTCCCCTTCAACAGATTCATAAAAACCAAGACTAGTTTTGATAGCAGGTGACCTTTGACTACTAAGAATATCATCCAAAATCTTATTATTGTCTTGAAATCGTAATAGTTTATCCTTTTCTTCTAATTTACCTTTCAAGATATTTACCTCAACCTGATGTTGTTCTTCCTTTTCCAGATATTGCTTCTTCAAGATTTATTTAGATGTTCTTCCTTCTTCCACTTGTTGCCTTATTTTGTGAATCTAATTTTCTTGTTCTTCATTCTGCTGCTGCAGCATTTGAGGTACTTCGAAGGCACACTCTAGTTGAGATTTTAATCTGGTAACTTCTTCTTTGAGGGAACTCCCCCTTTTGTTAAATAAATCTTGTTGATATATGATTTTATCTAATGCTTTATTTGCTTGTTCATCTTCAATCTGAGGTGATTCAAAATCTGAATACTTGCTTCCACCTAATGGCAGGCTGCCACTGTTCCTTTGAGTTGTCTTCTTCTTCTAACACGCTTTCTTTCCCATTTTTCTATGGATCTCCTTCAAGTGATCAAGCTTCTACCAAAGAACCTACTCTGATACCAATTTTTATAAATAATACTGAGAGGGGGGGGGGGGTTGAATCGGTATTAGCAAATCACTAACTTTTTCATTTCCATAATCATATTCATATAAGCTACTTCAGTTAAGAGAACTCACGTGGACACACAACTATGATTAATCCAACTAGCATATATCTAGTAAACTTATGATTCAGTTAATTCATCATATGTTGACCTTTAATCAGTGCATGAGAACTTCCTTAACCATATAAACAGTAACTAGGTGCAGTAAAAATAGAACAAATCATCACACATAAGAAACACACATGAACACCATGATATAAGGTGGAAACCCAATGCAGGACAAAAACCACCTGCTGTCATCTTCCTTTAATATAAGAAAAACTTGTTTACAATCTTGTACTGGCGCAGACTCATACCACTACGTAGGCACACACCTATAGAAGGTTACAGCCTTCTCTCGTTCTCCAGCTTCTACTGGAAGGGAGCTACAACCCCCTAGCTCTTGTACTAGCCGATATGTTTACTAGTACGTAGGTGCTGGCCTGCTAAAGGCTCCAACCTTCACTCGTTTTCCAGCTACTACTGGAAGGGAGCTCCAACACCCTAACTCTTGTACTGGCCGATATGTTTACCAGGACATAGGCGCTGGCCTACATAAGGCTACGACCTTCTCTCTTCCTCCAGGGACCACGTTTCATAAATTTTCATACTGGATACTCCTGAAGCACAACACCATAATCTGAAGGCCACATTTCATCCAATTTTCATACTAGACCCATCAACAACATTGAAGCACAAAATCAGTCACCACTACAATACAACCATCAATTACACTTGCATCATCAATCTCTGATTCACCCAACACTGAATCATTGAAACCCTGTCAACAAAACACAGTCACTAGAACACAGAGTAGAACACAGAACTCTGTAACAACAACTAGATCCAACTGCAACCTCAAATATCATACTTCATCATGTATATGCTACTCTGATGACCCGAACTGGTGTGTATACATGCTTTTTCCAAAGCAAACCCACGTACAGATCTGTAAATATTAACTTATAACTTTGCAGCTATTCCAGACATCAGTTATACCCAGACCATAACATTTATAGAATAAACATGCTCCAATAATTCAGATCTAGTCTATCCATGATCAAACCACATAATGATAATAAATTCCAAGCATTATGATCCTGATCCATCATTCATCATCATCCACATAGGTGCATCCTTGGTTCAGATCAAGCAAAGCTTCACGAACCCATAACCTGCATACTGGATCTCACACTTCATCAGATATTCAATACTTCCACCACTTGCACACCTTGGCCTAATGATCTTCTCGTCCTTATATAGTTTTAGGCCTTACTCAATACCATGGACCAAAACCACTTAGGACCAATACCTTGGACCAAATACCTAAGGTCAATACCTCAGACTAAATACCATGGACCAATACGATGGACCAAAATGCCATGGACCAAATAACACGGACCAAAACTTAGTTTTCCAACATGTATGCACTTTCACTTCTGTGAAAGTGTGTGTGTATGTTATACGCTTCTTTCGGTCTGTTAACCTGTGTGTATACACTCCTTTGTCAAGGTGAACTTGCATATACCTATTTTTCTTCATTCTTTGTAGTCTGATCATTAATTCTTTGCTATTGAAAAGCTGCACTATGATATGTCATCTGAGTGAGTTCTCATCAAGGACAACACCTGTATCATACCTGTATCATATTGCAAACACTTTCATCTTTACAGATTGTTCATACTACTCTAGTTGTTGTCAATTCCCCTTTGAATATACCGAGTACCCCAATCCTTGCTCTAAATCCACCTCCCCCACCATGAGTTATGGCTGCCATATATGCACCCCTTTTTTTACCTCAGAATCTTGGTGCCATGCCCGCTAATTATCAATCCAAAATACCTTTCTTTGATGCCACTCAAACCATTACAGCTCAACAACATGTAGATAAAATGAATGATTTCTTTGACCTCCATGAAGTCGAAAGTGAAGATGTGACGATGAGGTTGTTTGTACAATGCTTTGGAGGTGAAGTTCAGAAATGGTTCAGAGCCTTACCAGCAGCTTCTATCACCACTTTACCAATCCTCCATAGGAAGTTCCTAGATCAATGGGAGGTGAAGAAGAATCCACTTCATATTTTGTTCGAGTATGAGAACATCAAAAGAAATGTTAGCGAGAGTGTGCAAGACTATTGTGTGATGTTTAATGCAGTATACAATGCTATTCCTGCAAACACTAAACCACCGGAGGGATTGGCTTTGCTCAAGTTTCCGGATGGTTTCGATACTGATATGGAATATCAGTTGCAGGAACGTGATCCTACAACACTAGAAGACATGCAAAAGAATGTTGTGAGTGTAGAAGCAAACTTGTTGGCCAAAAGAGCAAGAATGAGATCCGAGAAAAGAGTGACCATGAAAGAAGAAGCATCTACTTCAGATGTAAAGATGGATACACTGATTCAAACAGTGGAAAGGATGGTTGACTGGTTATCCATCACAGATAGGCTTGAACCTCAAATCCAGAATCCAAATTTTAGAGGACAACAGCAGCCCCAATTTCGAATCAAGTAGAGAGAACAAAAAGCACCAAAGCAACCAACACAACAACAATAGCAGATCAGAACTCCCTTACAACAGAATTATGTTCAAGGAATGGAAGAAGGAGATGAGGACGATCTGATAATTGAAACAAATCACTTTTTCACTGTTGATGGTATTCCCATATTTCTGGCCAAAGATGAAGAATACACAGAAGTTCTAGACATTAAAAGGGATGAGGATTACATCTTAGCAAATGATGTGGTTTTGGAGGTTGAATCTAATGATTATCATTCTGGTTATATGAATGCTTTGACTGCATAGTAGAGGCAATATTCTTTAAGGAGCATAGATGTACCAATCAATCCCATTTAGAAAAGAAAGGATGTGCAATCAAAGAATGAGTCCTCAATCACTCAGAAGAAAGGCAAAGAGTTTGTTGATCCGAATCCCAGCAAGGTACCATCAACAATTACCGCTGCAAACGAGAAGAACACTTAGCAAAAATATAGTGCAACAAAAGAGCAAACAGGTAAGAACATTGCTATCAAAGAGGTAGATAAAGTTTCATATTTTAATTTAGAAAGTGAAATTGCTAAATTAAAAGTGTCCATTCCTTTGAATGAGCTTGTTAAGAATAGCAACTATAAACACCATGTAGCTAGAATATTGCAAATAGATCCTTTGTCTGACATGGTGAATGTCGAGGATGATCATCCTCAACTCATTTTTGGTCTAGCCATAGATGTTCACCCTGAAGATAGTGAAGTCCCTCCCTTTTATCTGAGTCTTAGACTACATGAGTATATTCTCCATAATGCCATGTTAGATTCCGGAGCTTCCCACAATTTGATGCCCAAAGCCATTATGGAAAAGTTGGGCCTGGATATCACCCAGAAATATCATGATTTGTACTCATTTGATTCTGGTAGAGTTTGTTGCATTGGTCTCATCAAAGATTTGGTGGTTTCTTTAGATCAAATCCCAGCCAAAAATGTCTTGATGGAGGTGGTAGTTTTTGATATACCACCACGATTTGGTATGTTGTTATCTAGATCATGGGGAGCTAAACTCAAAGGCACTTTACAACTTGACTTCTCTTATCCTACAATCCTTGTTTTTAGTCAATTGAGGAAAAGAAAATGAAGTATATGATCACTAGTAAAGAGAAGCCTGTAAATCATCCAATAAATGTTGTACATATTGATTTAGAGTCTTTTGTTTTGTACTCTGATAGTGGATTGAATGATGTGGATATTCAACTTGTATAAGTAGATGATGTACCAAACATTTCTGAGAATTTTAGAGAAGTTATTAATCAAGAAAAAGAAAAAATAGCAATTTCTTCTGAGCAGCTTACACAACAACAAAAGGTGAGTGAACATCAGAAAAATGAAGTAATCAGCGAAGGTAAGGTTGAGAATGAAACAGAATTCCAACATCTAGAAGATGAAGCTGGCCTTTGGAGCATGGACTTTGATGGTGTTGTGGGTAAAGACGGTGCCAGTATTGGAATTTGGATTCGAAGCCCTGCTTTCCAGCATGCCAAAGTCCCAAGTAATGTTAGAGTATGTTCCTACAAGTTAGCTTTTGATTGCTCTAATAATGAACTGGAGTATGAGGCGTTGATTACAGGTATAAAATTTTGAAGAAAATGGGCGCGAAAAGGATTTTTGTTTATGGTGATTCAGAGCTGGTCACTAAGCAAGAAAAAGGAGAATATCAAGCAAAGAATCCGTGGATGAGAGCCTACATAAATGCAGTTCTGGATATTTTGAAAATGTTTCTAGAATACACCTTGATAGTGGTACCCCAGAGTCAAAACATCATTGCAGATTCACTCGCCACTGCAACTAGCAATTTGATGATTCCAACGTATTCTAGCAATAAATTTGAAATTCATGTCAAACATAGGCCTACTATTCCTGATAATTTGAGGTATTGGCAAGTTTTTTGGGATGACAATGAAATTAATGCCTTTTTTCAGAATGAAGGAAAGTTTAAGAATGCTTTCATTGATGATGTGTGTGATTCCAATGAATAAGATATTGAGGTAAATCAGATGGAGGTTTTACAGCTAAAGATAATATTATTCCTAGAGCTCACATACCTTTAGAGGAGCCCTTTGATCAAGATAATGTGGCGAGAAAACCGACCTTGGTTCCTACAGACAAAGGAGTTGAAGATGTAAATCTTGGAACAACCGATGGGCCCAAGCTTGTAAAGTTATCAAAAACATTGTCTCCTGAAGTAAAGGCTAAGTATGTTAAGTTACTTTCTGAATTTTCTAATGTTTTTGTGTGGGATTATTCGGATTTGAAAGTGTATGACAAGAACATCATTTAGCATACTATTCCTATCGAGCCGGATCAAAAACCTCTTAGACAAAAGTTGAGAAGAATCAATCCAAAGTTGCTGCCATCCATCGAGAAAGAGGTAAACAGATTGTTTAAAGTTGGCATCATTGTTCCAATTAGATTTTTTGATTGGATTTCAAATTTGGTTCTGATACGAAAGAAGACTGGAGAGATAAGGTTGTGCATAGATTTCTGGAACCTCAACAAAGTGTCCTTAAAGGATAATTACCCTCTTCCTAAGATGGACCATATTCTACAAAGAGTAGTTGGAGCATCACAGATGTCACTACTTGATGGCTACTCAGGCTATAATCAGATCTTGCGGCATGAAAAATACTGACAAAACTACCTTCACAACACCATGGGGAACTTTTCAGCATGCCAAGATGCCATTTGGGTTAAAGAATGTCAGAGCCACTTTTCAACGGGCGATGGACATAGATTTTTCTAATGATAAGGATGTTTTCTTGCTAGTCTATTTAGATTATTTGATGGTATTTTTTGGTTCCAATGATGAGAATTTGCACCACTTAAGGATTGTTTTTCAAAAATGTAGGAAGTTCAAAATTTCTCTAAACCCGAACAAGAGTCTTTTTGCAATGGAAGAAGGTAAACTCCTTGGTCATATAATTTCTAAAGATGGTATTCGCATTGATCCTTCAAGGGTGGAGGCAATCCAGCAAATAGACTTTCCATGCAAAAAAAAGGAGATTCAGGCTTTCAATGGTAAGATGAATTTCTTACGCAGATTTATACCAAATTTGGCTGAGCATTTACGTGAATTAACTAATATGTTGAAGAAGGACAACACTATGAAATGTACCAAGGATGCCATGAAATCATTCAACTTGGTAAAGTTTTCTTTGACCATAGCCCCAATTTTGATTAGTCCTAATTATACTCGTGATTTTATTATATTTTCATTTGTGTCTGAGCACACTATGGCTACAATGTTGATGCAAAAGAGGGATTAGGTGGAGAAACCCATTGATTTTTTGAGTAGGACTATTAGAGATGCTTCCTTGCGTTACAATATCATTGAAAAACAAGCTCTAGCTCTTATAAAAGCATTGAAGGATTTCAGAGTATACATTCTACATTCACATACCATAGCATATGTTCCTAACGCAACTGTCAAAGATGTTCTCATGCAAACTGATCTAGAGGGAAGAAGAGGTAAGTGGATAGTAACAATCTTGGAGTATGATCTTGATATTAAGCCTACCAAACTGATCAAAGGACAAGGCTTGGAAAAACTGATGGTTGAATCAAATTTGCACGCTCTAGACATAAATCTCATTGCAGAAATGTCAAATGACGAAGATGGTGGCTCACTCATTCAAGTATTAGAAATATTTCTCAAATCACCTTGGTATTTTGATATATTTTATGTTCTTTAGCATCCTTCTCCACCTCCTGAAATGTCAAGAAGTAAAGGTAGATCACTAAAACTAAAGTCTACAAAATTCTACATTTTAAATAGTGCTCTCTATTGGAAAGATCCAGGAGGGGTTCATCTTAATTATTTGGTTGAAGATGAAGCTCAGCAGGCGATGAATGATTTTCATAGAGGTGATTGTGGTGGTCATTTTTTTTGGAAAACAATAGCTAACAAAGTGTTGAAAGCAGGATATTATTGGCCAAAGTTGTTTTCAGATTTATATAAGACAGTCATGGGCTACCATGAATGCTAAGGTTTTCAAGGAAAAAGGAAGTTTCTTCCTCTTCCTCTAAAGCTGGTTGAAGTAAATGCACCTTTCCAGTAGTCGGGACTTGATTTCATGGGAGAAATCCATCCTGCATCATCAGCACAACACAGATGGATTTTGACAGCTACCAATTACTTCACCAAGTGGATTGAGTCTATTCCGACAAGGCAAGCCACAAACATGATAATTATCCAGTTTTTAGAATCTAATATCTTGTCTTGTTTTGGTTGCCCTCACAATATTATAACAGATAATGCAGAAGCATTTAAGTCAAAGAGGATGGTCGATTTTTGCAAAAAGTACAATATTACATTGGTTCATTCCACAGCATACCACCCGCAGGGCAATGGATTGGCTGAGTCATCAAATAAATCTTTGGTGAAGATTATCAAGAAAATGTTGGAGGAAAACAAGAAGAATTGGCATCGAAATATTGTTAATTCTTTGTGGGCCGACAGAGTGAGAATAAATAAATCAATAGGTATGTCACCTTTTGAGTTGGTTTATGGTACTGATACAGTATTTCCCACATCACTTGCAGTCCCGGTCATGAGATTATTATAGGAAATTGGCAGCAAAGAGGATGATATTCAGCGTAGAATTAATCAAATGATTCACCTTCAGCAAACAAGGGAAGTGGTTTTCCAAAAAACTTTCTAGTTGTAAGTATTGGGTCCCTATAATACTAGTGATTACCCCATTACTATTGTAGTTATACCCCTTATTTATATTGTTGTGCCCCTATTACCCCCATATTGTTATTTCTGTGCCCCATAGAATCCCTCTATTGTTATTTTTGTGGCTTTATATTATTATTGTTAGGTCGGCTGGATTATATTGTGACTCCTTAGACTCCTATATATAGAAAGGAGGTTTTGTCATTTGTATCATCCAAGAATTGTTCATTTATGTAATGTAAAGGAGGTTTCCCCCTCGAAGAGGCTGAATTCTAAGGCATTGATCTATCTTTTCTATCTTATCTTGAGCTGGTTTCATAACATTTGGTATCAGAGCTTTGGATTCTAGGGTTTCGCTGCTCCAAACAGGTCATCGTGGAATTTTGGCTATAACTTTTTTTTTGTGACGTTTCAGAAGTCGCAAAGAAAACCCATTTGAGAAGAAATCGCGCTGAACTTTGGGTCCGAATTTCAGAGCTTTTTGCGCGATATTTGCGGAGATATGATCTGAGGAATTTGGTCTTTTTGAAGACTCCTGAATTACATTCAAAACAGGTGACCTGGGGAAAATCGTAATAACTTTCTCTCTGAGGATCGGATTCAAATTTCGTAAGAAGGTACAGAAAGAGAACGGACTGTAGTTTCTTGTGTGTGTGTTTTAGATTCAAAGGTTGAAACAGTGACTCGTGGGACGTCGTACAAGTTCACTCTACTGAACCAGTCTAAAAGCAAGTCACTGTGGGAGATTTCACATAACTCTTCCTTGGAGAATACAATTTGGCTCAGAATTGTGGCATTGGAAAGAGGAAGCAGAAGGCTACTACAGGTAGTGATTTCAGAACTGGATGATCCAAAATTACAGAGATACATCAGATTCAATATCAGGATTCTATAAAGCGAAAAAAGGTGTGTAGTTTTTTTAAATTTTTGTGTAAGCTTGGTTTAACGGAATTGAAAGGGCATAGTAAAGCATTATTATCGGTAACTGATGCCCCGAGGAAAGAAAATGCAAACACCTAGTAAGGAACCTGAAAGCTCTAGCATGACTCATGAAGAAGAGGAAGAAATGCTACATGATATATCAAAATTACAAGAACAAGTGCAACAAATGTCACGCTCACAAAAGCTAACCGAAGCTAAGATAAGTGGCATGGAATCTAAGATAAATGGCGTGGAATCTAAGATAAAGGGCATGGAAGCTAAGATGGAGGATTCGATGGCAGATTTGAAGATAGATTTGAAGACAGACATGGAAGAATTGAAGAAGTTTCTACAAGAAAGGGTCACTAATGGTGAAAAGGTAGTAAACGAAACTCATGATGAGAACAAAAGAAATGTTAATCATGATTCCGTAGACGCTAATGTTGGATCGAAGAATCACCATATTCCAAAAATCGATATGAGGAAGTTTGATGGCAAGGATCCCGCCACATGGATATTACAGATGGAGCAATTCTTCGATCTCAATAATGTGCAAAACACACAAAAGGTACGTATGGAAACTTTATATTTGGAACCAAATCAGTTTGTATGGTATCAATGGCTTTGTTCTCGTAAACAATTTATCACTTGGGCAATTTTTACGGAAGAATTGATAGCACATTATGAGGATACAAAAAGCAACACTTTTTTTAGCCAATTGGTAAGTCTCAAACAAAAGGGTTCAATAATGGAGCACATTGAGGAGTTCCAAAAATTGAACATAAGGGTAAAAGATATTCCAGAGGAGCATAGGATTGATGTGTTCATAGGGTCTTTAAAGGATAATATCCAACATGATGTGCGCCTTTGGGAACCTGATTCATTAGAGAAGGCATTCAGGTTAGCAAGAAAAATGGAAAGCAAAATTATGGCAACTAGGAAGCATACCATTCACAACTATAAAGACGGAAGTGTTGTTGCCCATAGTCTTCCACAACCTACAAGGTTGACACCACAACAATTGGAAGAAAAAAGAGCAAAAGGGCTTTGTTACAATTGTGATAGCGAATACACAAAAGGTCATAAGTGTGCTGAGAAGAAATTATTCTACATAGATTGTGAAGAGGAAGAAGAAAAGGAGCAAGAAAGGTCAAAAGAAGAGGATATATTCCAGAAACAAAGCCTAGATGAAGAACAAATAAATCCGACCATATCTTGTAATGCATTGGCAGGAATTACCACTCCTCAAACCATCAAGATAGAAGGTCAAATCAAGAAGAAAAAGGTAATAGTGTTGATTGATTCAGGAAGCACCCACAATTTTATTCATTGTAGGGTAGCAAAAGAATTGAATTGCTTCCTATATCCAGCACCAGAGTGTCAAGTGATGATTGCAAATGGAGGAACAATAAATTGTTCTGGAAAGTGCCATAATATCAAGCTATCAATGGGAGAATATGTATTGACTAGCCCAATGCTTTCCATTCCAATGGGAGGTGCTGATGTTGTACTAGGAGTCCAATGGCTACAATCCTTGGGTACAATAGCTTTTAATTTTCAAGAACTTTTCATGAAATTTTTTGTGGAAGGAAAGGAAGTTGAATTAAGGGGTATTACAGGGAAACCAGGAAATATAATCAGCTCTAATGGCATGATAAAGCTTCTAAAAAAGGAGCAAAGAGGTGTAATTGCACAATTATGTTCGCTAGATGTTTCCACATTGGAATCATCTATTTCTCCATATCTCCAAAAAGTCCTGGACAATCATTCCAAGGTATTTGAGACTCCCAAAGGTCTCCCACCTATGCGTGATCATGATCATGCTATTCATCTGATTCCAGGGAGTGTTCCTCCAAACATCATGCCGTACCGATATCCATATGTCCAAAAAAGTGAAATTGAACGTATGGTTGCACAAATACCAGAGGCTGGTATAATTCAACCAAGTCAAAGTTCTTTCTCAGCTCCAGTAGTATTGGTGCACAAGAAGGATGGATCATGGCGCATGTGTCCAGATTATAGGGAGCTCAACAAGCTCACTATTAAAGATAAGTTCCCCATTCCTGTCATTGATGAATTACTGGATGAATTGCATGGATCAATTTACTTCACCAAGTTGGATCTTCGTTCGGGATATCATCAAATCAGAATGAAGATTGAAGACATTCCGAAAACGGCATTTAGAACTCATGAGGGTCATTATGAATTTTTGGTCATGCCTTTTGGCCTTACCAATGCACCTTCAACATTTCAAGGTTTGATGAATTCAATTTTCAAACCATTCCTTAGAAAATTTGTGTTGGTATTTTTTGATGATATACTAATCTACAGCAAGTCTTGGAAGGATCATGTTGAACATGTTGAAAAGGTGCTACAACTATTGGAGGAGAAACAATTATATGCAAAAAGATCCAAATGTTTCTTTGGAGTCCAGGAGGTGGAATATTTGGTTCATATTGTATCTCATAAAGGAGTTAAGGTAGACCCTAGCAAAATTAAAGCCATTAAGGAATGGAAAATCCCCACATCCATAAAGCATCTGCGAGGATTTCTTGGGTTGACAGGGTATTATCGCAAGTTCGTTAAGAATTATGGGAGAATAGCAGCACCTCTAACAACATTATTGAAGAAAGATTCATTTTCATGGACTCCGGAAGCAACAAAGGCCTTTAAACATCTTAAAGAGGCAATGTGCCAAGCACCGATCTTAGCTACACCGGACTTCACAAAAACCTTTATTGTGGAATGTGATGCTTCAGGAAATGGAATTGGTGTTGTTCTAATGCAAGATGAAAGACCCATTGCTTTTGAAAGTCGTCCAATCAAGGGAAAGTTTTTAAGCAAAGCTATTTATGAAAAGGAAATGTTGGCAATACTCCATGCACTTAAGAAATGGAGAGCCTACCTAATGGGAAGACACTTCAAGGTAAAAACGGATCATGATAGCCTTAAATACTTTTTAGAACAAAGATTATCCTCTGAAGAGCAAAAAACGTGGGTCACAAAGATGTTGGGTTATGACTTTGAAATCATCTACAAAAAAGGGAAGCAAAATGTGGTGGCAGATGCACTCTCAAGAAAGGATGAGGATATGGAAGCAATGTTGTGTGCCATTTCTATTATCCAACCAGATTGGATAAACGAAGCAAAGGAGGAATGGAAGAATGACGAAGAAGTGTGGGCCCTTATTCGAAAGCTACAACAAGATTCCAGTACTTCTGATACATTTAGCTGGCAAAATGATTCGTTATGGTACAAAGATCGCTTATACCTCTGTAAGAATTCCCAGCTAAAACAAAAGATTCTTATGGAACTGCACACTTCTCCCTTAGGAGGGCACTCGGGATTTTTAAAAACTTACCACAGGGTTAAGAAGGAATTTTTTTGGGATGGCCTTAAATCAGATATTCAAAATTTTGTGGCGGAATGTTTGGTTTACCAACAAAATAAAGTTGAAACAATTAAGACACCGGGTCTATTACAACCTTTATCCATTCCAAGCCAACGTTGGGAGGAGGTTTCAATGGATTTTATCACAGGTTTACCCAAGTCTGAGGGAAAGAGTGTCATCATGGTGTTAGTTGACAGACTTACCAAGTATGTACACTTTTGTGCATTATCACATCCATTTAAAGCCAGTACAGTTTCTACTGCATTTATGGAAACAGTTCAAAAGCTACATGGAAACCCAAAGATTATTGTAAGTGACAGAGATCCCATTTTCACTGGAAATTTTTGGACAGAATTATTTTCTTGTCTTGGTACTCAGTTAGCTCATAGCTCATCTTATCATCCTCAATCTGATGGGCAAACTGAGATAGTAAACAAATGTTTGGAAGGATATCTTCGTTGCTTCGTATCTGATAAACAAACACAATGGGTCAAATGGTTGCCTCTGGCTGAATGGTGGTATAACACTTCCTTCCATACAACAACAAAAATGACCCCATTTATGGCACTTTATGGGTACCAACCACCATCAATCACATCATATTTAAGAGAAAATTCTAAGGTTCAGGCAGTGGAACATCACATCGAACATCAACAACAAGTCCTCCAACTCTTAAAGGATAACCTTGTGTTGGCACAAAATAGAATGAAACAACAGGCAGATCAACATCGCAGTGAAAGAAGTTTTGATGTAGGTGATTGGGTATTCCTACGGCTACAACCATACAAGAAAATGTCCCTAAAGCAAGCTAAGAAGGATAATAAATTATCACCAAAGTATTATGGTCCGTACAAGGTGTTGGAAAAGATTGGTACTATGGCATACAAATTGGAGCTTCCTGCAGCTTCTCGATTGCACCTAGTTTTCCATGTTTCATGTTTAAAGAAGGTTATAGGCGACAAGCTCCCAGTTCAAACAATATTGCCAGAACTTGACGAGGAAGGAAAAATTATATTAGAACCAGAAGCAGTCACAGAAACAAGAACTCGACAGCTACGAAATCGATCAATTTCAGAGTATCTTATCAAGTGGAACAACTTATCTGCTAAAGATTCCACATGGGAGGATGAGAATTTTATGCAGAAGTATCCAAAACTGCTCAAGCATTGAGGACAACACTTTTTTGAAGGAGAGGGGCATGTTGGGTCCCTATAATACTAGTGATTACCCCATTACTATTGTAGTTATACCCCTTATTTATATTGTTGTGCCTCTATTACCCCCATATTGTTATTTCTGTGCCCCATAGAATCCCTCTATTGTTATTTTTGTGGCTTTATATTATTATTGTTAGGTCGGCCGGATTATATTGTGACTCCTTAGACTCCTATATATAGAAAGGAGGTTTTGTCATTTGTATCATCCAAGAATTGTTCATTTATGTAATGTAAAGGAGGTTTCCCCGTCGAAGAGGCTGAATTCTAAGGCGTTGATCTATCTTTTCTATCTTTTCTTGAGCTGGTTTCATAACAGTAAGAGAAGATAAAGAAAATTTATGACCGCAAAACTAAGGCATAAAAGTTTCGGCTAGAAGAGGTAGTATTGCGATGGGACACACAAAATGGAGAAAAAGGAAAGCATGGTAAGTTTGACAATCTATGGAAAGGACCATATAATATCTCAGACTATCGAGGATAGAATTCATTTTTGTTAAAGTAAATGGATGTTCAAGAGTGCTCAGGAGGACCAGTGAATGGTAGGCTCCTGAAACACTACTACTTTTGATGTTATTCCCTGAAGTTGCTTCACCGTCATTGTAAATACCAGTTTACTTTTCCTTGCAAGATTTCAAGTACACTGTCATCTAAGTTTAGGGCCCGAAGTGAAGTGTCACACGGAATAAGTCGATCTTGCGGACAAGATAGACCTTCCTAGAATCTAAAGAAGACCTAATGACAAGCAAACCAATCAGACACTATCTTTCTCTAAATATGCTTTTATAAATAAAGGAAAACAAGTGTTTTAGGCCTACCTTAGGTCCAATGCAAGTTTGTGGATGCCCTTGCTCCTTCGATCCAATTGAGCTCCTTTGTCACGAATCTGCAAACACAAACAACCAAACAAATTAAATAGCACCTAAAAAGCCAATATCATAAAACATATTTAACATGAAAGTCAAGGAGTTCATGAAACAAATAACATGATACCATTTGTTGAGAAAAATGAGTTTGATTGTATTAATTCAAAAAGAAGAAGAACTTTACAACCTGTGCCTTGACGTTGTACAAGCTCCTCCCAGGGTCCAGCAAGAAGTCTCCTCTACTTTGACAAGTTTCACTCTCTTCCCAATGAAGCCAAAAAGGTATGTGATCTCTCCTCTTAAGCTCAACTAGGAAGTCTTAATTTCATTAGCATTTACCTTAAAAAATGTTCAGCTTCTAACCTCTCATGCAACCAGCCCAATGCCTGAATTTATAGTGCAATGGAGGGAAGTTACTAGGTCCTCCTTCAAAGGGATAAAGCCCTCCTTCAAAGGGATAGCTCCTCTCATCAAGGGATTAGCTCCTTCTCTTTTGGGATGCATGAACCACCTAAGAGCGGAAAATCCACGTCAAAATTCCTTATAAAATCATCTAGAATTAACCCAAAGTGAGTTTTTTAGAATAAACTTGCGCCTATTTGACTTTCACAGGGGTCCGCACCCACACCTTTAGGGACAGAGCGGGAAGGTCCACAGTTTTTGTAAACAGAAGGTGCTGGACCGCAGGTAACAGTGAGAGGAAGTGTGGAACCAGAGTTTCATTGATTTTCAATGTCTTTCTCTCATTTTCAAAGCTTGACTTGAAGAGCTGAGATCTGAGACTTGCTTAGGAGGACAGTACAAGTGATGATAGACCCATACTGATTGCAAATAATCATGGTGATGATATTTTTGTGTAACAAATTTCCCCCTAAAGTGCGAAGTCTGTAGTAGATGAGGATTTCATTTATCATTTAGGAAGAGTGACGTACTTTATCATTTCGAGGATCATCTTGTGGAGAGCTCGGTTGGAACTTGTAAAAACATTCAATGCAAAATATATATATGAGATCATATCATCGCTGAGGTAGGCATTCCCATACTCAGATCAAAACTGACTTAGAAAACTAACTACTGCTCTGATATAGGAATGATATTGTAATACATCACAAGTATAGACACATGTAGACATAGTATGGACGCAGCCATCTATTTATGAATAGTCCACAATATAATGAATACAAAATTCCTCGCAGCCTGGATTACGGAAACTAGACCCAGGGTCTTCATTTCTACTTCCCGAAACAGTATGATTCTATCCATGCGAATGAATGTGTTGAAGTCGAACATGGTAGAAACCACTTGATTACCAGTCAATGATGTAAAATGTTAACAAGTGTGAGAGAAACCACCAGTGATGTCAATGGCTCTCAAAGTACTCAATACAATCCATGAGATGTGAATAGATGTGTTGATGTTGAACATGTCACAGAATCCTTTGATTGAAGGTCAATGGTGCAACTTGTCGTCAAAGGCGAGAAACCTGCCATTCAGGCATGCAGATCCCAAGGTATTGACGATTTCTAGATCATCTTTCTAGATAATGAGCTGAAGTCGATAGAAAGCGGTCCGTCATAAGCAAGCCCACAACACGAAATCATAGATCAAGTTGAAGAAATTTAGTTGCAAGGACTGACTCAGGGATGGTCAAGATGGATGACAGATATTTTGCAGATGAATGGCTTATGGGAAGTGACCTCTTGAACACATAACGACACGACAGATGGCTTGGTGACAATTGACCCAAAGTTAATACCCAGAAACCGGCTGAATACTTTCAGTGTGGTTTGATCAACTGTTAGGCAAAGGATTTCCCAACCCAGGTGAATAAAAGTGTTGTGTTCAAGAGTGGTTACAAAGTATGACAAACAGGCTCATTTTTCTCTCATTTCCCCTACCATTTCTGGCAAGTACTCTTTATTTTTTGACAAGCTTGAGGAGAATAACATTTGCTTGATTATAAGCTCATCCTTCGGATGAGTCCAACTTAGTTTAAATTCGAACCCTAAGGAGTGGTTCGTTCCTGTTTGCAATTGAACAGGTCCTTTACTGTGAAATTTTAATGAGTCCAGTATAGGAGAAACTCGGCCTTTTTCAATTTTAGAGAGTCTAAATAAACTTAAGAAGACTCCAGGGTTGACCTTTTTCGTAAGTTTGTGTATCCCAAGCCCGAAAAAGTATAAAATAATACTTGAGAGAACTGCTTGATCTTTTACGACCAAGGAGTACTTTTCGTAATTAGTGCCCTTGATCCGAAAAAGTAAAAAAGCGATCAATGACACGTTGTTTTATAACCAATATCGAATTTGAAATGACAAAAATCCGACAATCTTTTGATGTTTTTACGGTCGGAAAAGAGCTGTAAGTGGACCGTCTTTTTAGTTTCGTTTTTAACGAGTTTAAAAAGAAAAACTCGGCGATCTTTTCATATTTTAGGAGTCAGAAAAGAGCTTAAAGGTGACTCTAAGGTTTCACTTTTTCATAAGTTTTAGCGAGTTCGAGAAAATGATAAAAATGTACACATGGTTTTCACTTTTTCATAAGTTTTAATGAGTTCGAAAAAATGATAAAAATGTACTCATATGGCCGACTTTCAATTTAATTTACGAGTAGGAAAAGATGGAAATAACTCGGCATTTTCATTTGTTTTATGAGAATGAAAGATAGCAAAATAATCTCGAGATTTTCATGAGTTTAACGAGTCTTGAAAATAACTAAAATTGACTCGAGAAAGGTTTCATTTTTACAAAAGCTTGAAACAAAGAAAAACTATGCTTCAAAGTAGTTTCATTTTTACACAAGCTTGAAACAGAGAGAAAACTGTGCTTGATGCCCCCTAAGCGTAACTGCTAGAGCGCATGCCCCCCCAGCTTCATTTCATTCAACTAAGTACACTGCTGGTAATTGATAGCTGGATGGAATGAAGGTTCAGTTACGAGATCATTTGAAAGACTCGACCTAAAACTATAAGAAAATTATGCAAAAACTGAAATAACTAACCTAAATATACAACTTAACATTTATGAGATCTAGTCAAACTCTCAACTCAATTAGAGGAGGATTTGTTTCATTTTTTAAACGAGCTTGACACAGGAAAAGAACTATGCTCGGATTCAGTTTCATGTTTACACAAGCTTGAAACAAAAAACTATGCTTGTTATAAGTTCGCATGCCCCAACATAATGACGCAAATCGAGGTACATGCCCCCAAGCTTCATTGCATTCAACCAGGTGGATGAAATGAAGGTTTACTTTCGAAATCTTGGAAAGACTCGTGGGAGTTGTTTCATTTTTTAGTGAGGTTGACACAGGAAAAGAACTATCCTCAAAACCCTTGTTTCATTTTTTAAACGAGCTTGACACAAGATAAGGAGTTATGCTCATAACTACTCTCTACAATCTACCTAACAAGGAACTATACTCTAAAAAACCTTGATTCATTTTTTAACGAGCTTGACACAAGACAAGGAACTATTCTCATAAAATCCTTGATACATTTTTTAACGAGCTTGACACAAGACAAGGAACTATGCTCATAAAATCCTTGATTCATTTTTTAACGAGCTTAACACAAGACAAGGAACTATGCTCATGACTACTCTCTACAATCTACCTATATAACCTATCCTTGTTTCATTTTTTAACGAGCTTGACGCAAGACAAGGAACTATGCTCAAGAAGTTCACATGCCCCAAACATAATGATGCAAAGCGAGGTACATGCCCCCCAAGCTTCATTTCATTCAACCAGGTGGATGGAATGAAGGTTTACTTTCAAGATTTAACTTGAAAAGGGAGTTGTTTCATTTTTTAAGGAGGTTGACACAAGAAAAGAACTATCCTCATACCTGATTCATTTTTTAACGAGGTTGACTCAGTAATAGGAAATTTCGTCGGCGCAGCCTGTTTCATTTTTTAACGAGGTTGATACAGGAAAAAACTATCCTCGCAACACCTTGTTTCATTTTTTAACGAGGTTGATACAGGAAAAAACTATCCTCGCACCTGATTCATTTTTTAATGAGGTCGAATCAGTAACAGGAACTATCCTCTGACACCCTGTTTCATTTTTTAACGAGGTTGACACAGGAAAAAAACTATCCTCGCACTTACTGATTCATTTTTTAACGAGTTCGACACAGTAAAAGGAACTTTCCTCGAACCAACTGATTCATTTTTTAATGAGGTTCACACAGGAAAAGAACTGTCCTCACACTCACTGATTCATTTTTTAACGAGGTCGACACAGTCAAAGGAACTTTCCTCGACCAACTGATTCATTTTTTAACGAGGTTGACACAAGAAAATAATTGTCCTCATGATAGCCTATTTCATTTTTTAACGCGGTTGATACAGGAAAAAACTATCCTTGCACTTACTGATCATGGCTTCCAACTGGAAGAAAGACATGTCAATGGACACACCTTGATCATGGCTTCCAAGAGGTCTTCATCAGAAGGAAGAATAGTTCTCTGGAAGGAATACATGTCAAGGGACTCAAAAGGGATAAGAACATCGTGTTCAAGTAATCCCATAGAGTTTTCCATGTCAATTACCGGATCTACATCAAAGGAAGATGAGCAAATAATGAGAGGCTCACGTACATCGGTAACTGAAAACATGGGACCAGTTGCCACATAATTAACCCGTGGCGGGGTAGATACCACTTGAGAATAAGGAACATTTAGGGCTATCATAGTATTGGTAGTTGAAACAAGACTAGGGAACGAAAGCTGGTCTACAGTCACAATATTTCCATTGTGAGGGAAAGACATCACGCGAAAGAGTGTCGATACAACAACTTTCATTGCATAAACATAGTCTCACCCAAGGAGTAAATTGAAATCCAAGGGACCTCAAACTACTATAAGATCAATACAGACAGTTTTACCTTCCAAGGTGTTATCACTTAGAACTAAAATTGATATATGTAACTTTTCATCCTAGCCCGATGACAAAGGTCAGTGCTAGTTTATTTTTGTTTTAATTTTCTTCCCTTAGAATTTGCAGTTTTGAAGAGTTTTTGAGTCAAGTTATTCTCAGCTCCCATTGGTTCCCCTCCATCTACCATTGTTTTATAGCCACCTGTTATCTTATGTCAGTCACCGTGCCTTTTTGTAATTTCGCAGCGCAATCATGATTAGGCAGTTTCGCAGCGCATCATTCAAATTTAAAACTGACAGCGCTGCGAAATCATGGATTCGTACATTTCGCAGCGAATCTTTCCCGAAATGTCAAATCCGTTAGGTGAGTCATAGGCCGTGTCTTCTCATGTCAGCTCATGTACCCCTCTTATCACATTTCACCACTCATTGCCACTATCACCACCACTAGATCTGTTGATACGCATGAATCATCATTTCCAAGAAAGACCACCGTGCATAAAACTTAATGATGGTCGTAAGTCTTGCATGAAATGAAAAATCTGCAAGATTACAACTTGAAAAAATTTAAATGGCAAATTTTAAAATTCAACTGCAAAGATAATCAAGCGAGGCTGAATTCAAATAGAAGCTGAATCACAATTCCAACCGGAGCTGGTAGTCATTGTTTGCGAAGATTTGGAAGAATCAATGGAGAAAAAGGAGCACAGATCTGGAAAATGTCTAAGGATTGAGCCTGAAGGCTTAGATATAACGCTGAGAAATAAAGAGGTGGAGAAAGCATTTAAAAAGGCCGGGTTCTGGAATTTTTGCAAAAATTTACAAGGAGGGCATGCACAGGTAACTAAAGAATTTGCACTTAACTTCACAGGCTTGAATTCAAAAGTAGCCATGATAGAATTTCAGGTTTCGCCAGAAGTGATATCTACTGTGACAGAGATCCCATGAGGACAAGAGCAATGGTTTAAAAATTTCAAGTTTGACATGAATCCTTGCAAGGAGTTTTTGAAGGATGAATTTGTAAATGAAGATTTAAGTAAGGCAGTGCCCAGGAGTTATGTCAAAGAATATTATGCTCATTTACTCACCTGCATACAGAAATATCTGACTTGTGAAGGAAGGTATAACAAGGTTTACTCTTACCATTTTAAACTCCTTTTGCATTTCACCGGGAAGGTCTCCATAGACTTACCTTTTTATCTTTTCCGTAGTTTGAGTAAGATGTGTGATAAGGTACAGCTGAGGAAAGAGGATTGTGAAACCTCTTTGTTTCATCATGGTTTGATCAAACTACTGGTTTTAGATGGGCTCCAAAAGGTAGACAGAGATTGGTATTCATTCATTTTTATGGCTGGCTTCAAAAGCCAGACTGGCCTCACTCCTCTACCTGCTAGAGATTTAACAATAGTTGAGCTCCAAACAGAAGCAAGAGCTAAAAGAGTTCCAAATTCACAAGTAAGAAAACAAGTGAAGCCACTCATCATCCAAGATCAACCTCAGCAATCAACTAAGGAAAAAGCTCATGGTAAAAAGACTGTACCTGAAACAAGCACATCTGAAGTAGTCTCAAGGATAAGAACAAGAAGCCAGATGAATAAGGAAAAAGGTAAAGCTATAGCAGTCGAAGAAAGTCCAGTGTCCAAGGGAAGTTTAAATGCCTTATTACAGGCTATTGACTTTGAGCAGTCTCTACCAGTTCAAATTGAGTTGATACAGTCAGAACAAGAAAGCACCAAGAAAGCCAAGGCCTCAAAAAGGCTTAAATTTGATGAGCCAGCTGAAGAGTTTGTTTTTAAACCTAGAAGACCTATGACAAGGAGATTCCAGCAAGTACAGGAAGCACTGTCAAGAACAGAGGAAACGGGGGAAGGGACACAACGTTGGCAAAAGAAAAACACAGGCAAAACAGTCATCACATCTAAAGAAGATAATATAGCAGACCTGAAGAGCCAATTAGAATCAGCTAAGCATGAGATTGCCAAATTGAAGAAAGCTGCTAGAAGACATGCAGTCATACAAGCAAACTATTATAAAACTCTATGGGAAGGGAATGCAACTGTAGAAGCCCAGCTGAATTCAGTGGTTGATGGCCATTCACAATTTCACACCTGGACAGTACCAGCAATCAAAGAAGCCAAGTACATCAGAAGGATCAATATGCAACTGAGAGCTGGGAATAAGGTTATGAAGAAACAAATTGAAGATCTGAAGGCACAGCTAAGCCAGCTTAAAGGACCTGCTAAATGAGTTTTCATTTCAAGTAAGATTATATTTCAAAATTTTGATAAGTTTGCTTGATCTTATCTTTCTGAAGAAATCTAAATCCCTATTTAGCCTTTGGAAAGTCTAAATAAGTTTTTGGCAATCAAGGACTCGGTTAATAAAGGTCTCAGGTTAAAAACAAGTTGTTTTAAATAACTCAGCAGTTTCGTAGCGCGCTACGAAACTGCTGAAAGTGATGATTTCAACATAATTCAAGCTATTTTGAAGTTGAAGCGGGAAAATTTTGAAGGACAGTTGTATACAACGAGAACACCTGAAGTTACAACAGCCAATCAGACTAGCACAAGTGGAAATAAATAGTTTGAATCAAAAAGTAGCATTTTGTCATATCATAAGGAAATTGAAGCATGTATCAGACAGCTTGAATACGTTTTCCTTTTTGTTTTCGAAACAGTGGATGACACATCATCAAATCAGGTTTCATAACAGTGGACAGCACATCAAAACGTGGCCACCGTCATATTTTGAGGGACAACAATTAAAAAACCGACTTATGAAGATTCGAAGATCATACAGCCGAGAAGCAAGGATAGTCTCCTAATTTTTCTGGACAATGAAGAAGATACAGCATCCAAGGTTAACATGGAGCATTAAACACCCATCTCAGCCAAACTGAAAGAGAACCAGATGTCATAGAAAGGAATCATCTTAATTAAAGCCATCATGCATGTAATATGGAGTTAGAATCATAGTTGATTTAGATCTCTAAAAAACTCCAGTCAACACTTTGTTGTATTTATTAAGTAGTTAGAGTTTAAGAGTTGTCAGTAATATAAGTAGTTTGCGAATTCCCCTCATTCTTGAGGAGGAATCTCGATCAGTTAGAATAAGAGCTCTATATATAGCTGAAACAACAATGTAATCATGGTTGGAAAATTTTATGGAAAAGCTTGTATTTGGCCTATGTAAGACTCATTTTCAGTAATACATGCTTGACTTTACTTCTCAGGATTCATGAAGGATTTTTTATGTTCAGAATATGTGATGTTGTCCTTTTCTTAATTCTTACAGTGGTATGGATGTATAATCACTCAGAATTCACTGAATGTGCTCTGACTTCCTGTATACATTTATAAACTGTGTGGTCCCATATGAGTTTATGTTCTGAATGTTTAAATGTTGAATGCCCTGACTTCCATGTAGGGTTGATTTCATTGTTATATTGAGGTGTTGTTGACTCCATAAGCCCAATGGATAGTTTTGTTTAATGTGTTTCCACCATTCATATTTTTCACAGTTGTTCTATAAGAGTTAGCCATCTTATCTTTAATCAAAACCATTAATCCATCAAGAGAGAGCCCTCTCAGGTTGAGGAGGCTAAGCCTCAGCCTAAAGTAGTTGAAATAGTTACTTAGAGTCAACTGACCAACAGCCTATCAAGATCTTATTTTGAGATAACATTTTGGTGTGTCTGTCGGGAGCCTGAAGATTATTCATTCCCGAAATCATGAAGCTGAACTTCTGAAGGTAGCAGGAGCTCAGAAGGTTTTCGAGGCTGCATTCTACCTTGGTGACTCCATACAATCTTAAAGTTAAAAAGGTGGCTTCGAGAGGAAGATATACAAGGAGTAATCCTGACCCAGATCCACCTACTCCTGTGGATAATCCAAACACCATCTCAAGGAGCAGGCAAAGATTTCCTGATATACCAGGTACTTCATCTTTTTCGAAATCTTTGTTCCCTGAATTTTCTAGAAGTCCTGAAGATAAAATTGTAGATGATAAAATTCATGAGGTATTGTTGAGGTCTGAGAACGAAGAAGAACTTATTGGAATTATTTTAGATTTACAAAAAAGAGGCATTGATACTTCATCCTTAGTGTCACAAAAAGATAAGGAAGAGTTTTGGGAGGTTGTTACTTCAGAATTACTGTTAGAAGAAGAAGATTTGAATCAACTCAAAGAGATTGATCCTTTTGAAGTTTTGCTCAAATCCAAAACTGGTTTACCCCTCCCAAATTGGAGTTCCTTTGTCAGTGGTTTGCAAAGTCCAAATAGTCCTTTTCGTACTAATACTTTATCTTCTACCTCTGCTAGCCCAAATAGTCCCCAGACACTATCTCACACTCGTTCTGGTCCCACCGGTCATACAATACCTGTTATCACTGCTCCTCCATTCATTATGGCTATATCTGCTAGGTATGCTCCACTAGCTCTCCTTGTTGTTTTACATGATCTTCCTAGCAAATATGCTGCCAGAATTCCAACATGGGGAGGAGATGAAGATATTACAGCAGAGGAACATGTGGATAGGTTCAATGATTTTGTTGACAGGGAAGAAGTGGATGATGAAGATGTAAAACTAAGATTGTTTGCTCAAACTTTCATTGGGGAAGTCAGAAAATGGTTTAAAGCCCTTAGAGCCGGAAGCATTCATAGTTGGGTAGAATTTGAAGATAGCTTTCTAAGGAAATGGGGAAACAGAACCAACCCTGTCCAAGCCCTTACTGAATACAACAATATTAGAAGAGCTCCAGAGGAAACTGTCCAAAACTTCTCTAAGAGGTTTAATAAAATATACAATTCTATTCCAGCTCATTTGAAACCTCCTGGAGCTTTGGCACAGTTGAGATATGCTGAATCATTTGATTCAGATTTCTCTCTTTTACTCAGAGAAAGGGAGTCTGCCTCTCTTGCTGACATGCAAAATGATGCAATTAAGGTGGAGGTGAATATGATGGCTGCTAAGAAATCAAATATGGCAAAGACTAAGCTGAAGGAAGAAGAGAAACCTTCTACCTCTGCTCCAGAAGACAAGTTTGAAACAATGATGAAAACCATGGAAAAATTGATGGACCGACTAGCTCTTGGGAATGCTTCTGCTCCTCCAGCACAGCAGGAACCTCAATTCAGGAACCCTCAGTACAGAAGACCTCAGAATCAGCAAAGGCCAAGAGACAACAGAAATCAGTAGTCAGATCCTCCAGTGAGACCTCCCTTCCAACAAAATTTGGTAGATGAAGAAGATGAGCCTGAAGTCCCTGAGGAATCAATCCATTGTTTTGATGAAGAAGTGTCAGGGATTTTCTTGACTAAGGAGGAACATGATGAGTCCAGTATGATAAAATCAAGAGAAGAGCCTTCAGATTTTTTAAAGGGCTATCAGCACGCTATCTTTGAGATGCAAAAGCAGTACAATCTTAGGAATAGAGATGTTCCTATTACAGCAAACAAAGCACAACCCAAGAAGAATACCTCAAGGACATTTGAAGATAAAAAGGAAAACTCAAAGGTGGTTGAAGGTAAGGATGATTCTCCTCTTGTCAAAAAGGATATTCAAATTCTTTCTCCTCCTAAAGAAATTGACAAGACTACTTATGTTTTTAATCTTGAGAACGAGATTGCAAAAATTAAGATATCAGTCCCTTTTAATGAAATTCTCAAGGTAGACAAATACAGAAGCAAAATTGTTGAAATGCTTAATTCACAACCAGGAGTGGCTGATATCCTAAATGTACAAGAAGATAATCCTGTTATCTGTTTGGGTCCAAGACTTGAGGATGAACAAAATGAAGAGTTTCCCCCTTTCTACATAAGCATTAGCATTCATGATATGACTCTACATAATGCTATGTTAGATTCGGGGGCATCACATAATCTCATGCCTAAGGTAATCATGGAAAGACTGGGGTTAGACGTAACTAGGCCATATAAGGATTTATTTTCCTTTGATTCAAAAAGAGTCCAATGCATTGGTTTGATAAAATATGTTGTTGTGGGGCTCACACAAATTCCAGCAAAAACAATTGTTATGGACATTGTTGTTGCAGAAATTCCACCGAAGTTTGGGATGCTTCTTTCAAGGTCATGGGCAACAAAAATCAAGGGCACAATGCAGATGGATCTTACATATGCTACCATCCCAGTGTTTGGTGAACAAAGGAGGTTGTATCGCGAGACAAGGATGACCTACATGGTAAGCAGCAAAGACAAGCCACAGAATTTTCCTATTTATTCATGTGATACTGGTCTTGGATCAGCTATCTTTTTCAATGAATCAGTTGGAAGAGAATCACAAGATGAACCTGCGGAAAAGCAGTGTCAAGAAGGTCAGCAAGGAGATGAAAGAGACATCATGGGTTTCTGGTCATTATACTTTGATGGATCAGCAGGAAAAGAAGGGGCAGGAGCTGGGATTTGGATCACTAGTCCAACTGAAGAAAGTAAGTTTCTCTCATACAAATTAAACTTTGATTGTACCAACAATATGGCTGAGTACGAATCTCTGATTTTAGGTTTGGAAGCCTTGATAAAATTGAAAGCTAAAAACATTGTTGTTTGTGGAGATTCTGAATTGGTAATCAAACAAGTAGAAGGTGCATATCAAACTAAGGATACAAGGATGAGAGCATACAGAAACTTAGTGTTGGAGATGTTGGAAAATTTTCAATACTATTCTTTTAGCATCAAAACTAGAGATCAAAACTCTATTGTAGATTCTCTTGATGTTTCTGCCAGTCTCTTTATCATTCCTAAACACTCTTCTGAAAATTATGAAGTGGAGGTTCGCCAATATGCACCTCAAATCACCCTAAATGCATGAGATGATGGCCACTCACTACAACATCATAAGGGCATAATCACTTTCCAAAAGCAAACCCAAAACTAACTAGGTACTTGTGGAATGAGGTAAATATATATGAAGGAGAGATAGTTCATGAATTCTTATCCATTTACCAATATAGGCTTGAGATCCAAAAGTGATGGGAGGATGAGCTCAAGGGATAAGATGGTGATTTCTCCAAGGTGGAATCATATAGGATTCAAATGTTTATCCAAGGTAAATGGTTGAAACAACCTCTGAATCTTTTGGAAGAGGAAGCTTCAATTTTTTATTATTTTATATTTTTTCCCCGAATTTCCGGAATCAATGCACCCCAATAGTTATGCAGGGTGCACTGCATAACACCTTGAGATAAGGAGAGAGTGCACTGCAACACAGTTGCTCAATTATGTAGGGCGCGATGGTCCTTAAAATATTGGAAACTCAGCAGTCAAGAGCAAAAATTTTGGGTAATGAAGGGAACTTGCTTAGGGCTTTGTGAAAGATGATGACAAGGGGGAATAGGATGTTGATTGATCCCATTAGGAGGATCACTGATAGGATATGACAAAATGGCCTATAAAAGAATTCCCTCTAAAGCGTAAAGTCATAAATGATGACTGATGACTAAATTTCTTTGCCTTGTGACAAGTCGAGATCAAGGACAATCGACAAGATTCATCTATTACAATACATTTACAACATGACATCTTTGTTTTCTGAGGGAGGAATACCCATACTCAACTCATAAGCTAACATAACATGTACAATGATCAAAAGACACGTCCACAGATGTAATTGGTGGACCCATGAATGGATGAATGTTTATATGATCACGACCATCATACATTGTGATCTTTGTATAACTCCTGAAATAGCAGCCCAGATGGATGAAACTAGATCTGGGGTCTTCTATCTTGTTCACATGACCAACTAATGTGTGAGTCTAACCATGTCAATCAATGAGTTGGAGTTGAACATGGTAGACACCATCTGATCACTGTTCAATGATGGAAGTTGTTAACATACGTGAGAGAAACCACCAATGATGTTAATGGCTCTCAAGGTACTATAGTACAATCTGTATGGTGTGAGTAAATGAGTTGATGTCGAACACAACATAAAACCTTTCGGTCAAAGGCCAATGATTTAAACCTATCACCGAGAGTGAGGAAACTTGCCATTGATGTATTCAAGCACCAAGGTACCAAAGGTGTGTTTCTAAGTCAACTTCCTGGATGATATGCTAATGTCGACAGGAAGCGACCCGCCGCTGGAGGGTCTTGATGTATCCCCTATCGATGACAAAGAACATGTATCATGATTGAGAAAGAATGATTAAAATGATGCTGATATGGAACTTGATCATGAAAGACAAACATGAAATGAAGGCTTAAGAGTATTGTAGAAAATATCAACTAAATGACATCTCTTGAACACATCGACGACACTGAATGGAGTTGGAAGCATTGATCCAAAACCGAAATGGAGGCTCTAGAAATGGTATGATAACCAAAAGACAAGCATATTACCCAACTCAACGACCATGGAGATGAAGTGGAAGAGTGTCATGTTCAAGATTAACTCACTTCCATTAGATAAATGGAATCCCTTGTTTTCCCAATTTCCCAAACCATACCGGTTAGTACCTCTTTATTTTTTAACAAGATTGAGGAGGATAACATATGATTGATCTATAAATTCATCCTTCGAGTGAATCCGTCTGAGTATATTTAATAAACCATAAGAAGGAATGGTTCAGTCTTATGATGTTTGACAATTCCATCACTCTTTGATGTTTAACCGAGTCTAGTGAAGGTAAAAGTTGACATCTTTTTCATGTTTAGAGAGTTTGAAAAAGAGGCAAAAAATAAAACTCCAAATGTTCATTTTCGTAGGTAGACATCCCTTAGGTCCAAAAGGTAGAAAACAATACCCAAGAGAACCTCTTAGCCATGTTTGACTAAGGTATTCCTTTTTCATAACTAGTTTATCGCAGTCTGGAAAAGGGTTAAACATATAATGAGTAGATGTCTTTTCATTTACTTTTATGAGTTTGAAAAGACAAGTACTCGACAATCTTTTCATATTTTGGGAGTTTGAAAAGAGTTGAAGATGACGACTCCTAGAGGAATGAGTGGTATAAAGGGTAGCAACTGGTACCGATCATAATGGAAATAATCAAAACATGCAAAGGTCAAGAGGTTGTCTATTAAGACCACTCATCACAGTGGTTCCTCAGGAAAGGGTAAAAACCAAGTGAAAGCGTATGATCGACCAAGCAGATGGTGACAATGCAATGAAAAAACCAAGGCTCATGTGGAAAAAATAGGCTGATAAAAATGTAAATCACGAGGGATAAAATGGGAATGGTTTCATTTTTACAGAAGCTTCAAACATGGGAAACTATGCTTGAAATTGGTTTCATTTTTACGCAATCTTTAAACATAGGAAATTATGCTTGAAAGTGATTTCATTTTTACACAAGCTTGAAACAGAGAAAAAATATTCTTGAAATAGGCTTGCATGCCCTCATCATAATGACTCAATTCGAGGTACATGCCCCCCAAGCTTCATTTCATGCACCTAATTAGACTACTAGGTACTAACAAGTGGATGGAATGAAGGATCATTTATGAGATCAAGTGAAAGATTCAACTGGGAATTTACCAGATCCAATCAAAGACTCAAATTTGAATGGGATCTGTTTCATTTCTTAACGAGCTTGATATAGGAAAATAACTATGCTCATAGGAACCTATTTCATTTTTTAATGAGGTTGACATAGTGAAATAACTATCCTCATAAGAGCTTGTTTCATTTTTCAATGAGCTTGACACCAGAAAAGGAACTCTACTCCAAAAGCTTGTTTCATTTTTAAGGATCTTGACACAAGAAAATGAACCCTGCTCCGAGAACCTTGTTTCATTTTTTAAAGAGATTGACACAAGAAAAGGAACTCTGCTCTAGAAGCTTAGATCATGACCTCCAAGAGACCATGGCTTCCAAGAGGTTCTCATCAGATGGGAGAAAAACACTCTGGAAGGGATGCATATTGCGGGATCCAATGGAAAGATCAAGCTCCAATGGCCCCAATATTTGATTCTCCATATCACCTACCGGATCTAGGTCAAAATAAGTTGAGTAGACAGTGAAAGGCTCATCTTCAGTAGTAGGTACATGAATGGGATAAGTTTCCACATAATTACGCTGTGGTAGGGAATATACCACCTACACATTCAGAACACTTAGGGAAGTAGGATTATTGGTAGTCAATTTAGGACCAACAAATCAAAGTTGATCGATAGCCACATTCCATCCATCATGCGAGAAGCACATCACTCGAAAGAGTGTGGATACAACAACATTCATAGCATAAACATAGTCTCACCCCAGGAGCAAAGTGAAGTCCAAAGGGTCCATGACAACAATAACATCAATACATACAATTTTTCCTCCCAAGGTAACAGGAAATTGAGGAAGGATCCCTAAGGGTTAATTGGTTCTTCTGTTAAAAGATAAGAGATTCAAAGTGGTAGACACAAGCTGTGGGGAACCCAAAGCTTTCCAAGCATATGAGGATAGAATACTAACATAATCTCCTTCATCTATAACAATGTGATGTGTGTCCTTATTATAATCCTTTACCATGATCTAAAAAGGTATGTAAGAAGGGAGACGAGGTTCTATTAATCGACTCCAATAAAATGCAATGACACATTTACTTGGAGGGGTTTTGTAGGAACGAGAGAAATTCTCCCTTGTCTAGTAGAATCATAAGAAACAAGAAGAACATAAGCGGTATGATCCTTACTCTCTATGGGAAAAAGACGAGGCTGAGAAGTTGTAAGGTTTTCCAACACTTTTGAGGATTCATCCATATAAGGACAAAGGTGAATAGGATGATTCCCTTCACATAATTTACAGGAAAATTTGAATTTACCCTTTTTCCAATGGACCTTACTATCACTAGTTGAGGGTTTGTTACCAACATGATCTCCAGAGGCTGACAACAAAGGTCGATGTGAGCATGTGGACCACACTTCTAATACCTTGGGAATACCAAGACAACCTATAATAAGGTGGTCACCGTTACATAACATGCAAGGGAATTTAATTTTGTGGGGCTGATTGGAAGGTTTGTCCACACTAGTTGTGTTCGTAGCAATGGTTTCTTGGTTTCCCACCTACTTATTTTGCTTCTTCTTATTCTTCCCTTTCTGCTTCTTCTTAGCTTCCTGGTTACTAGAATCAAGACTTTCACCATGGGCAGAGGAAGAAAGGGGTGAAGAAACAACAGGTGAAGAAGGAAAAGGGTCAACTTTAGGATCAACATGAGGTTGATGTTGTTTAGGTGGAGGAGAACTCGGTTGAGAAGTAGTTTGGACATTTAGAACCAAAGGGGTAAAAAATAATCAAAATGGTAAACCAATGGTAAATCGGGGAAGGGACAACATTGTCATATAAGGAGCACAAATATTTCTAAAAGAACAAAAAGGATTAGGATTCCCATAAGAGGGGCTTATTTGTTTGGTAGACTCAGGAACTTTTTCCATTAGTCTCAACCTAAGATCGACTAAGGAGTATTTCCACAGGAAGGATGTTGTTCCACAGTTAATTAATTGATTTTTGAAATTAAAGACACGAATAAAAACAAAGAGGGGTAACTAGGAAAAAGGGTTTACAAAGCAACCATGAACTACAATATACACCTTGGCGAACCAAGGACTTAACGTACAACAACCAATATCCCTAAATGTTGTGTTCGGTGTATCATGGTATACAAGGCGAAAAACTCGGTTACCTATGGATGGATAGAAACCTATGCAGGACTTCCAAAATATACGCGACAGTATGTAGAAGTGCAGTCCGTAGTAGTGTTGTATAATGCGTAACCGTTTTATGAGAGTGTTCCCATATACTTATCATGTGTGGAGCACCATCCGTTATACCCGAAGGTACGTGGAGAATGATCCTATACACTTACGTACGTGGAACGTGATTTCACCCCCCGAGATGCAACATTAGCAAACAACCGCAACTCCTACGTTTAACGATGCCGAAACACGTCACTAGCCTCGACCTCTATGTGTTTCATTAAGTTTCAAATGCTCCTTAGGTTAATTGAGATGAATTTTAGAGTTAATATTGAATTATATTTTAGTTTCAAGGCTCAAACTCAATGTCACATTAACACACCTATGATGTGACTAATATGAAAAAAATAACTCTTTTCATTTTCCTTTTAATAATGAAAGGCCTAACTAGGTAGGGGAAGAATAATTCAATCAACAGTGCAACAAACAAGTGATGCAACAATTGATCTCTATAACTTCGATTGTCCAATCAAAATCAAAGCCCTATATGCTATGCATGATGCATAAGATTTTTCTTTTGGATTCCACTTAATTTTCAGATGAAAACTAAGATATTTACTTAATCACTAATAAAAACAAATTTCAGAATGATGACTAAAACACCAATTCCTTCAAGCACTTAATGATCAAACAATTTAGTTTGATAATGACCTAATGACAAGAACAAAGGAAAATCTAAACAAATTCTTATCAGAGGAAAACAACACAAATGAAAACCAAATGGAGGTTTATCGGAGACCAAGACACACTCAGGGATATAAGAAGGACCAACCAAAACAAAGTTAATCGGAGAGAAAATCACAAAAAGGCATTTTTTTGCATCAAACAGAGACCGGAGAAGGTGTTGAAAGGGCCAGGGTGCACTGCAACGTAGGTGCAGAGAAGGCTAGGGTGCACTGCAACGTAGGTGCAGAGAATGCTAGGGTGCACTACAACACACTGCCCCTAGACCATAGGGTGTGGTGATAAAGGAAAGACAATTTTCGACACAAAAAATGCAAGTAAATCTCAATGAAAGGTCTTCCTATGTTTGATCAAGACTTAGTGAGACTATGAAGGTCTGAAGAAGAGGTAAGACAAGCACAATGGACAAGAAAACCACCAAGGTAATGAGTCGTTCCCATGTATGGTTGTTAATTTTTATACGAGATTTACAATTGCAGACAAAAGTATCTCCCCTAGGTCGGTGGCTAACCTAGAACAACAGAGAGACAAGGAATCCAATGCTTTTTCTTAAAGTAAATAGATGATGGAGTGATGCCTACCTGCAATCCTTCACACACTTCACTCCTTCTTTAGCTTGGAAGCTCCAATTCTAGCATTGATTTCCAAAATGAGAACCTTCATAGTTAGATAACACAAGCGAAGAAACTATGAGATCTATGCAGTATCATCTAAGTACTTCATTCAATAGATCAACATGGTATTGAAATAAGTGAAATAACAACATCACATATAGGAAAACAATGAATTATTTGCATTAATAAAAATGGAAGGAGATTATAACCATACGTAGCAGTTGATCTTGTAGAAGAGCTCCTCCAAGTTGTTGACTTGTCCTTTCCTTATCACAATATGCACCTATTATTACCAAAAACTGATCACCTAGCCATTTCTAACTAGGTGGATCGAAATACACCATGTGGATTTAATTTTACCATAGTAAAATCACTTTCACTAAGGAAAATACTTTAGTAAACCACTTCTATTAAATTATTTTCTGATTTAAATAAAAAACCACATGCAAATAATTAAATAAATCATTATTTATTTAATTTTCTCTAAGAATTATTATTATATTATTATTTAATAGTTATTCCTTGTCCCATTTGACTAAATCCCTTAGGAATATTTAAATAAATCATTATTTATTTGAATTTCCTTATTTTTGTTATTAGAATAATTATTAAATCACTATTTAATAATTATTTTGATTTCACACCTTTCTTGTTTCTCGCGAAATAGTTAATAAATAATTTTATTTGTTAATTATTCCAAAATAAAGGAATTTAACCATTTTAAATTCTTTTTCCATCTCCAATAAATATAATAATGTATTCCAAGTAGTTAGATATGAATTTAGTCAATAATATTTTATTATTCTCCATTTTCGAGATTAACTCCATACTTTGCTATATAAAGGAGGGTTTTTCATCCATTCCTCACCATGATCATTATCATCGTCAATATTATCGTCATTTTTTCTTGAGCTCCCACTTGACTTCTTCACTTTGTTTGTGTTTTTCACATGATTGAGAGAGGGAATGTATTTATGAAGCATCAAGGATATCAAAGGACCCATCCCACAAAGGGGGACTTATAGACCAATCTGTATATCTCCTTCACTAGGTGTTATCAATAAAGATCTATTTATTTAAATCGTCTTTCCACTGGGTTATTATTCAGGATCTATCATTCTGCTGCTATTTGTTTAAAATATTGTTTCCTTTTATTACATATTTTCCATTTGTGTTGCAGATCTAAAATGACAACAACCATTAACTTGTTGTTAGGGTCACTTGTCACCTAGTGACTTAAGTGAGGGTTTTTGGTACATCTTCCAAGAATTTTCATAATAACAAATGACGACTCCACTGGTTTAATAACCAAGTTCTTGGGTGACCGAAGTTTCATAAATTTTAGGGTTTCTTCAACCATTTGTTAGGCCTCTCAATTTTATTTCCAATTTTAGGCCATATTTTGTCTTATTTTCATATTCTTAAGGGTTTCTAGTCTTTTCTGCAGGTCATAGGTACCATCTAAGCAAGTGATGACAACATCTGTCTGAAAGTTGTTGGTTGAGACAAGCGAGAACAAAGCACACTTTTTTTTACTATTTAGTGCGATCCCTCTATCCAGAGCACACTTTTTGACCCAAAATCTGCGCTAGCTCATGAAACAGGTCAGTACCTGTGCTCCCCAGTTTTTCTGAAAAATTTTCAACTTTTTTACAATTTGTTCGAAATTGTTGTCTGTTGACTGGTTTGGGTTTTTCAAATTCTATTAATTGGTCTCCCTTAGGCCTAGATCCACTTTTTTTGTCTCTTTGAGGAAGGAATAACCCCCTATGGTTTCGAGTACTCCTCCACATTGGTAGGAAGACATTTGCTGAGAGAGGAGTCTAGGGTTTTCAACATTTTTAGCCTCTATTTTTTAGATCTGATTCATCACTTTTCAGATCCATTGGATAGGTTTGCTTTTTATTTTCTCACTTTATATTTTGGGTTTTCCATTCCCCCCCAGGATACCCTTGAGCATCCTAGATCTTAGAGCTTCATACCTGTCCTTTACAGTAGTTGTCACCTTTGATTTTTGTTGTTTGTATGCACCATTTTCAGCAGCCTAGAGCCTTTAGATCCCAGTCCCTTGACATCAAAAATTGTTGGCTTCTTTCTCTGTCTTTGAGTAGCTTGTTTTCCTTCTCTTTCCTAGCTACCTAGTATCCCCTTGTGGGTGGGGTTGTGTATGCTTGATTGACTGTTTAATTTTCTGTCATTTCAAATTCATTTACATCATTCCAATATTTTACTTTCAACAACATATGGAATCATGAAACATGCTTAATTAAATCATCCACTTGACACATATTTTACACACACTCACAACTTAAGCGACCAAGAACTTGGTTAACACCGCCAAGTGAAGACATTAAACACTACACCTTAATAAATCATGACACATGGATTAAGCCCACTTTGGGCATCAGGGCCAAACAATATTTGTAGTGTAGGTGTAGGGTCGATGGGATAGGCTTCCAATAACACCCATCAGTCACTTTTAATTGAGACATAGAATTTGTCATGTTAGGGAGATTAAAATCCTTCATCATCCCACGGTCAAAGCTCGAGTGCGTCAAAAACTCGATTCAGAGGGGGTTATGCTAGGTCATTGTGTGAGAAGTTCTCCTTGGGGCTACCCAGCCCATGGCAGGGAATTCCATGTAGTAGCTGACTACCAAGAAGCTCAAGAATCAACCACCCCATGGGCGAAGGTAACCATAGTGACTAGTCTTAGGAAAACACCTTATAGGACTCGCTGTGGGAAGCAGTTGGTCCTCTACCCCACCTTTCTCTGGACAACTCTACTTGCGAGGATGAGATTTTGTCAAGTAAGAATTTCTTTGGAAGGCCATATGAAACAATAAATTGAGGATTGTTTGAGGATTTAGATCACCTATAGGCTAGAGGTATTTTTTATTTGAGAGGATGTATTTGTTTGTATCATAGTAACATCGTTAAAATAGTTAGATTACACTTGGCACCACTACACTAGTTGTTTACTTTCTATTTTTTCTCTTTTATTCCTATCATTATCACTAAGTCTAGACATCATAGCACCTCCAAGGAATTTTTTGTGTCGAATTTGAGGACTTCACCCTCTATTCCCATTAGGCCATATCACTCCTCTTCGTCGGGAGCGAGTTCATCCTCCTAGTCCTCCATCGACTCATCATTCTAATTCAGATTCAGATTCTGTTGATTCATCCTTTGATTCCATGTCCCCTCATCCTCATATTTCCATCATGTCAGGCACCAATGCAGGTGCAGGAACCCAGGGCGGTAACCCAGGTACCGACCAGGGTACCCCCATTAGCGGAACCTCAACCGGTGTGGTGACTTCGATTCCCTTACTTCATTTTGTTGTTGGTCTAAGTCTCCTAGATTTTAACCAGCTTATTAATGATCCCCTTCTCCACAATCCCATTGGCCATCAATGACTGCAAAACTCCCTTCAGACATCCCAAAGTTTGAGGGTAATCCTGAAGAAGATCCAACTAATCATGTTCACTCCTTTCGTATGTGGTGTTCATCCAATTCTATTACCGATGACTCCATTCGTCTTCGGTTGTTCCAACGCATGCTCACTTGAGCTGCTTTGAAGTGGCATGTAGACCAGCCCAAGGCAACCCATTCCACTTTAGCGACTCTTGCCACGACATTTACTTCATATTTCTAGTTACCTCTCCATTATGATACCAATACTGAACTTTTGACGTCATTCGTCAAAATTCTTCCACTCGCCTTTTCGACCATGTTCAGGAATGGCGTAGAAGGAGGAGCGTCTTTTGAGCTCCTGTCTTTGAGGATCGAGTATATATGGATTGGTTTCTTATATCGATGTTGGCCCCCATTATGAAATATGTCTCTTCTTATTTTCCTCAATTTGAGGAAGAAGCTCTCCAAACAGCTCTAAAATTTGACCTGATTTCTGCCCAATTAGGTTACGTTTACACTGTCATCCTCAATCTACCTCAGCCTGGTGCTGCTAATGCGCTGGGGGCATCTCATGCCGCAAATTGAATTGTTGGAACTCTCTCACACCCCCAACCATATGCTCCTCCTCAGATGAGTTATGGTCAACCTCAGGGAGGGACCAGTCCCATGTACAATTATCCCTCCCCCAATCCTTATCAGGGCACTCCTTATCCAGGTCCTAGCACACCATATGCATATCCCTATTCGCATCAATAGATTCCAGGGTCAACTGTTGTAGAACTTGCTTATACCAATGTTTCCCCTATACATATTATCTGTATGCACAGCCTAGCGCTCTAAATCCTTCAGCACAAGTGCCTCATCCTCCCATGACTACTCTCCCTTCGCCGGAGCAAGCACCTCCTCCACAAGGAAAAGTGTATGCTCAACAGAGTGGTCCCAATCCCTTGCATACCAAGAAGAAGAATAAGGGGAAGGGAAATACGAAATATTAGCATCAAGGTAATCAAGGTACCTAGGGTGCTCAACCCAATGCCCCTCAAGGTCCTCCACCTAACCCTGCAACCCAACAATAAGGTGGTCAGCCCAAGCAGAACAAGGGTATACAAAAAAATCTTATGCTTGTTGTGGAGTCTATGATCATTATACTCATGAATGTCCCTTGTCACCTTAGACTCGACAAGTATGGGAAGCTCAAGCAACTTCTTAAGGATCGAAACCTTCTGCACCTCCTCCCCCTCCTACTTCATCTCAACCTACTATGCTTACCAACCCTTTCCCTCAACAAGGGTATATCGCTGCCCAACCTCCATAAGGTCATGCTGCTCAACCAACTCCTCCATTTGGTCACTGTGATTATCAAATTCTCATGATGAACTCTAGTGAGGTAAACATTGAATAAAAAAACCTCTAGACTCGATCATGCCAGTATGACAAGCCACCTGCTAAGTCTGCAACTGAGTCCCAATCCAGAGTGTCTACCGAGTCTCTATCGACACCCAATGGTACCTTAAAAATCCCTCAACCTAAGGTTGAGGCTATACCCACGATCTTGAAAGGTACGTTACATTGAAATGTTGCTTCTACCAAAGCTACCCATACATATAACATAGTAGATGATTTGGCGCATTCACTCTCTGCCATGTCAACACTGGAAGTCCTCCAAACGTGCCCATCACAACAAAAATATCTACTATCTACTCTAGGTGCTATAGATCCTCAAAACGATCAAATTATTATCTTCCATGTTGACAAGTCGGATAATCCTCCTTTACCTTCATCTGTTGGTTTCCAAATTCTAGTCTCCATTCGAAACACCACTGTCCAACAATGTATCATGGATGAAGGTGCATCCATCTATGTGATGACTGCCAATATTCAGAAACAACTTGGTTCCCCTGATCTATCTCCGTCCACCATCACTTTGTGTGCATGGTATGGTCAACCATCATAGCCCCTTGGATTATATCGCAACTGCCCAATCACAGTTGCTGGAAAGACCGTATGTATTGACATCAAAGTCATCAATGCTCCCCTTGACTACAAAATCCTTTTGGGTCATAGTTATACTTATGCCATGTCATCTGTCGCATATGCGGTTCACCGTAATATGTTATTCCACACAATAGAAAGATTTTCACCGTCAATCAGTTGATGTATTATGATCCAAAAGCCTAGACTTCATCTCAGACCAACATTTCGTTCGTGGCTGATAATAAGAATGTCTCATCTATTTCTCCATGAGTCTATAAATATTCCTCTTTGCTTGGTTCTTAGTATGGCCCACCGCTTACTCCTTCTGAGCCTAGCTCATTGAGTGTTTGCATGCACCAAGCATCGCAGGCCATCCACAAACGGGCCGCTATATCTGCACAACAATCCACACCTTCACAACCTTCTATGCCTGACTCAACCACGCCTAATGGTACAACTCCTCAAGGACCACCTCCTTTTGCTGGTGTCTCTCCTAATCCTTTTCCACCCAGTTCCATTCCCCCAACCCTTAACCATGTAGAAGTTGTTCCTCCAGGTCATTACCCTTTTGGTCAGACACCGTTATTGTTTCCACCTCCCAGAGTTTATTCTACACTGATCATGGCTACATTGAGTCTACCTAATATCACCCTAGGGATCCCAGTCTGGTACATTGACCCCCTTGCAAACACTCCACCTCATCAATTAAAACCTTACACCGCTTTGACCCCGGTCCAACCAATCATTCCTACCCCTGCCTTTCCTTTAGTTCCATAATAACCTTAGCAGGAGCCTACTCCTATTGTGAAATCATATGGTGACGGGGGAAAATCCCTAAAGAAGGGATCTCAAGAAAAGGATCCCCCATTAACTCCAGATGCCCCTAAGTTTCCAAAGCCTCTTCTTCCTTGTGCTTTGTGTGATGTTGTCAGTCATGCCACCAATAATTGTCCTGAACTCCCTCACATTAAATAGGTTGTCACTGATACCTTTCCCGATCCTAACATCCCTGAGGTCCAAGTAACCTTGCCTGTATCGGCTAAGAGAATCTGATTGTTACGCATAAAACATCCTTGCGCTTTGTGCGATAACGGTGACCATTATTCCCATCACTATCCTTGTCTTGAAGATTTTCGCAACACACTTCAAGTACTTCGTGAAATAGAAGCCGATCATATTGATTCCCCTTCTCCTTTACCTACAGATTCTGGTCCCACCCCTACTCCAGAACATGAGGTCTTCCAACCACCCATTGTGATCCCTCCCCTTGATGTCGAGATGACGGACAATTCTGCTCCCATCCTTAGCCTATAATCATTCATGAGATCACTCCCTATGAACTCCCTAGATATATCTTATTCTTATTCTGTTGAACCTCCTTAAGAAGACACATCGGTCTCAACATCGGTAGATGTCCCCTCTACTAGTCATATGTCTCCCAGTCATGATGATGCGTATGTGAACCTCATTTCTCATGAAGATGCTTCAGGTAGATCTTCCTCGTCATGTGGTATTTCTTCCCTCATATGCTCATCTTCTACTTTGATGAAGACATCTAGAACCATGACCACCCCTTACTACACTTGGGATGATATGCACCATTGTGCGTACTTCCTTTCGCAACAGACCCATGAAAAATATGTTGTGAATCCAAAGACTTCATTCATGGTGAAGTTGACTGGTTCAAAAATCCCATTCCTACACCTGATGTTTTTGAAGAAGGGAATATGTCCAATATTTCCCCACCATAAAGATCAATATTTCAGATAAACTAGAGGTTGAAGAAAACATTGTCTTGGGGGCACATTACAGCCTGGAAGAAATTGAGGCTTACACAAGGCTCTTTAAGGAATTCCATGATGTTTTCACCTGCTCTTGATTTGAAATTCCCAGAATTGATCCCTCCATTGTCTAACATCATATCAAAACTTTGCCCAATTCCACACCAGCATGTAGATCCTGTACCACTTGACCGACCATCGAAAGGCGTCGCGTGATTCCTCGCCACTCTAGGGGAAGACCTGTGCACTCATCTGTGTATCGATCCTCTAGATCACGCCATTCGTGCTCTATCACCCCAGTCAATAGCGTGTCGTATTTGCATGGGAGGTCCTCCAGTAGAGCTCTGTCATCCAACCTCTGTCTTGATGAAGTTCCATGCTGATGTGTAGCCCAAGGTGATGCAACTCGTCCTGCATATCCTGCTGGCCTCACCAGTGCTATATCTGCATTCCACAAAGTTTAGAAATCATTATCATATACATATATTTTATAAACTATAAATTCAAAAAATATATAGCAACTTTCACTTACCATATGGACCCCATGCTCGTCTTGGTGGAAGTGGTAAATCAGGATCCCCCTGACAGTTCATGTTGTTATATGGATAGTCATCTATGTATAGTGGCATCTAGTCCCAATGAGTAAAAAACTCACATCAAAACACTCGTCTGACTCCCCCTCCACCTCCTCATCTAAGTAGCTTCCCCCAACGGCGCATCCTCTGTTCCTGTGGCCCCCCATCACGAATCTGAACATGAGGTCGTATAGTGGGGATCTTCTCAAATAAGAGTGAGCATAAGACTATCCCAAAAAAATAAGTATCATTGGTTCCCCATCTACATAATGTCAATTGTCGTTTCAAAAAATATGACAACATTTGGGCCCACCCATAATATATCCCTCCCAAAACACTCTCCACTAACATCATCAACCCTCCTGTCATATGGTGGAAGGAATGGCTACCACAAATTCACAACACCATTGCAGATATAGGTCGTGTCTCCAATCTATCCATGTCTATTATTCATATAGTATTTCCCATCGCATGACTACCCCATCTATAACGACACTCAATAACCTCCTCAATATGCCTCCCACAAGGCAGAACTAGATGCATCTCCCCTACCACCCCCAAGGGGGGTAGTCTGGTCAAAAAGTATATATCCTAGATCATGAGTTTCATCTAGTGCCCTTGTACTACAAATACCTTTGATCTGGATCCCAATAGCTCACTATCCTCAATAGCAAGGGCTCACCATCCCTCATCAGTGGGTTCTTTAAGAACTTTAGCTCACCACATCGTGCCAGTATCCCTCTCACTGCTTGATTTCCCTGAATCTCAACGTGGAGGGTATCAAAATCTCTTTCTCGCCATGATATCTTTAAATCTGCCATACCTACAAGAAAACATTAATATTTTTCAGTTCATAATGAAAAAGACAGTCATGGATGCACTTAACCTTAGTTCCCAGTAGACCGAAATCCTGCCCAATCTCTCAATCCAGAGCATATTTATTCCCTCAAAAACTGCACTGAGCACACTTTTTGGCTCCATTTATGCCCTCCAGAGCGCAGATCTAGCCCCCAAAAGTTTGCTACGACCGTAAGGGAAGGAAAGGGTCTCCCAGAAAAAATTGAGGACCTAATCTGAAAATTTAAACCACTGAAATTGATGAGTATGGTTAGGCCACCTACCTCCAACTTACAGATCCTGATTCTGGTAGTTGGTTTTTCTGTTATGATCTCCACAAGATTTAGGGCCTTCTCCTCCTCTCCAAATTCTCCAAATCTCACTATGCAAATGAATTAGATTTGGAGGCAAGAAGTCCTTTAATAGGAAAAACCATAGTTTTTTCTGTCAGCCACTGCAACCAAACCATAGATCTATTTGACAAACCGCAAGCACCGTTGGAAAGATCTCACTGATTTCTATAACGGGTCTCTCTTGGTTTTTAGTAATTTGACACGTCACCTGACAACCATTTTTTCCATGAAGTTTCACTTTTCCACCCTTCAAAATCGAATCTCTTCATTTGAGCCACCTGTTCTCTAGTAAAACTTTACCTTTGCAATGGTTGACTCTCGTGTCAATTTTCTTCATGAGTAACCATCATTTACTCATGTTTTCATGGTCCCCAATGTGCCTCCACTATGTGGCAACATCATCAAGTCACCCTTGTTTAGAGAATCTAAGACATGTCACCCTTGTACTTATGGAGTCTGTTCCGAGTCCACATTCAGTCCCGTTACAGTGTTTCATTTTTCGTCATCCTGCATTTCCTCCATTATACTTATATTTGGCCTTAAATCATTCTACTCCGTCTTTGACGAACCCCTATTTGAGTCATTGACCATCCCCTCCGGATTCGAGTCTATCGCTGCCAGGTCAACCATTTTTATTATTTTTCTCTGACAGGGGAAGTCGATAGTCCGCCATCCATCATGTTTCCTTCCGTCATCATCCCTGGTTTCAGTCCATCAGTCACTCTGCTATGTTCCCTTGTGCGTTTGTTGAGGGTTCCTCATTGCCTTAACTCTGGCAGGCTCTCTTCTGTCGACCTCAACACATTTATTCCAGAAGAGTAGTCTAGAGGGCAATGTACCTTGGTTCTAGCTTCCATCTTTTTTTGGTGCCTCAGATGAAGCAAAGGAACTCATTATTTCCCTTTGACTTGGTTGTTTCTCACATGCTCGATATCACCTCCTTATCGCATGATTGAGATTCATATGATTGATGATTCGGTGATCTAGATGATTATCCTAGTGATTCCTGGGTGTGTGTGAAACATTTCAGACCTCATGAGGGGATGGCCCTTCAAGTATCCCCCAAGATGCCAGGATGACCACATATGTTGATCCAGCCTCCGATGCATTTCCATAGATTTGATGGGTTCGGTTTCTGCCGCTTGTAGCGCCTCTAGGATGCATGTCTCCTCCAGATGATCCATTCATATTTTTAGAGTCCTTTCCCATTTAGCAAGGCTTCCTTGGTTGTGATCCCCCCTTCCCATTTCAATTTGAGGGGCATTTTATCTCATGTACTCAGATATTATTGTATTTAGACCTCGCCTATGTTTTTTCCAGGCGTATTATGTATATGGGATTTGTTGTATTATTTTCTGGCCCATTGATGCCAATGTATCATATGTCATGTATCATGTACTTTATAGCTCAGTTCCGCATTGTTGGGATCACCATTATTATTTGTACTCAATTATCTTAACGGGTATGGGTATGCCTTCCTCGCATCATTTGAGATCATGTACTACCACATAAAAGGAGACTTCTATTAGTATTGTAGGTCTCTCCTCCTCCGTTATTTGTCCATACTTGACTTGCTTCAGATCTCACTCTCTCTTTGACTCCCCATTCGGTGTCTTTTGGAAGTGTAATCTACAAAATATTTCAGTCATATGATTTTCTCCTAAGGCTCATACATTTGGGGGCAATCTGTTATCCCAAAAAATGATCACCTAGCCATTTCTAACTAGTTGGAACGAAATACACCACGTGGATTTAATTTTACCATAGTAAAATCACTTTCACTGTGGAAAATACTATAGTAAACCATTTTTATTAAATAATTTTTTGATTTAAATAAAAAAACTCCATGAGAATAATTAAATAAATTATTATTTATTTAATTTTCTCTAGGAATTATTATTAAATAATTATTCCTTGTCCCATTTGACTAAATCCCTTAGGAATATTTAAATAAATCATTATTTATTTGAATTTCCTTATTTATGTTATTAGAATAATTATTAAATCACTATTTAATAATTATTTTGATTTCACACCTTTCTTGTTTTGCGCGAAATAGTTAATAAATAATTTTATTTGTTAATTATTTATAAATAAATGAATTTAACCATTTTAAATTCCTTTTCCTTCTCCAATAAATATAATAAAGTATTCCAAGTAGTTAGATATGAATTTGGTTAATAATATTTTATTATTCTCTATTTTCGAGATTAACTCCATACTTTTCTATATAAAGGAGGGTTTTTCATTCATTCCTCACCATGATCATTATCATCATCATTTTTTTTTGAGCTCCCACTTGAGTTCTTCACTTTGTTTGGTTTTTTCACACGATTGAGAGAGGGAATCTATTTCTGAAGCATCAAGGATATCAAAGGACCCATCCCACAAAGGGGGACTTATAGACCAGTCTGTATATCTCCTTCACCAGGTGTTATCAATAAATATTTATTTGTTTAAAATCGTCTTTCCACTGGGTTATTATTCTAGATCTATCATTCTACTGCTATTTGTTTCATATCTTGTTTTCTTTTATTGCATATTTTCCATTTGTGTTGCAGATCTAGAATGAAAACAACCATTAAATTGTTGTTAGGGTCAGTTGTCACATAGTGACTTAAGTGAGGGTTTTTGGTACATATTCCGGGAATTTTCATACTAACAACACCTCCAGTCACCCTAAATGCGTGAGATGATGACCGGTCACTACAACAACATAAGGGCATAATCACTCTCCAAAAGCCAACCCAAAACTAACCAGGTGCTTGTGGAATGAGGTAAATATATAAGGAGAGGTAGTTCGCGAATTCTTATTCATTTACCAATCTAGGCTTGAGATTCAAAATTGATGGGAGGATGAGCTCAAGGGATAATATGGTGATTTCTCCAAGGTGGAGTCAAATAGGATTAAAATGTTTATCCAAGGTAAATGGTTGAAACAACCTTTGAAAGCTTCTGGAAGAGGAAGTTTCAGAATTGTTTTTATTTTGTCCTGAATTTCTAGAATCAATGCACCCCCACAGTTATGCAGGGTGAACTGTATAGCACCATGGGAGAAGGAGAAAGTGCATTGTAATGCAATTTCTTAGTTATTTAGGGTGCAAAAAATCTGGGTAATTAAGGGAACATGCTTAGGGATTTGTGCAATATGGTGACAAGGGGGAATAAGATGTTGATTGATCCCATTAGGAGGCTCACCGATTGGATGTGACAAAATGGCCTATAAAAGCTAAGATAGTGGCTTTTGGGTCAAGACTAAAAAGATAGGAGGTCTCATGATGAGCTGGCTTGTTCACTTCTGTAAGTTTTTGTGAATGGAATTGTAACTAGTTGGTCACCAAACCAAAGCAATGGTTTTCAAATGATTTCTAGGAAATAATAATAAAGAAAAAGGATCTTAAATTATATATAAATTCTTGGAAAATGGGATAAAAGCAACTAAATTTGATTAAAGGGTATCCTCATTGAGGCTATGAATGTCTACTGGCAATAGTGTCCATGCTTGTGGTATTGAAGTTATTTTAAAACTATTATGTATCTAGTTAGATTGTCTTTCCCTTGGGTTTTTAATTCCTTTATTTTTTAGTATAAATCCTTTGCATTTATTAGTCTCTTAGGTTTATAATATCAATCCCTTGGATTTATTAATCTAAGGGTTCATATCCTAAAATATACTATTTTTCATAGGGGACATAATATTAATCCAAGGGTTTAATATAAATCCCTTTGGTTTATAATCATGGTCAACCATCGTCCAACATCACATTTTGACAAATATTGTCTTAATATGAAAATCAACCATGTTCAACCATCGTCAACCATGGTCAACCATGTTCAATCATCTTTACACGGTGTTTTGTCATATCTCCTGTTGACTTCCCATGCCATATCCTGGAGTGAAAAAACATTGACTATTGTGCAGCATATCCATCATGATATACACACCAAAACCTCTCTGAAGAATCAAATGAAAACTGCCCTGAAATCATTCTCAAGAAAGTTGCCTAAAAACCTATTTTTTGGCATCAACACATTTTTTTCCATTGCTTTCCCGTGCTGATGGCATGTTTCTCAGTTAGACACTTGCACTTCCAGCACGAGTTTTCATAGGAAAATTCATGTTGAAATCCTTCTAGCAGGCTTTCCTAAATTGGAGGAGAATATTCGCTCACTAGAACCTTTGAGAACAACGAGCTAGATATTGGTTGTTGTTGGTATGGTCAAGCTCTCTCATTTGGGCCTCTTTATCTTATCATCGTGGTATTTTCCCTTGAGATGTGGACCTTCCTCCCTCTTTTTTGGATCCCTAAGTCCCTATCCCTTCCTATAAATTCACTCCCTTCCATCCCAAATGGTTGGTCATTGATTGTTGCATCCTTATGCTAAGATTATGCTTACATGCCACCCATTCTAGCTCAGAGAAGGAGTGCTTGAAGAGTCTTTGCTTTGACTTGGACATCCACCCAAAGGAAGGCCTCAACATCAAGGAATAGGTTGTATTCTTCCCTTTTTAGTTTCTTAATATATACATCTTGTTAGCGCTTGGAATTCACCTAGGCTGAGATAGACAAACTCTCAAGGCTACATCAAACCATTTCACCTCGTAGCTAGCCCTACGAGGTATGAGAAGGCTCTCTCGGGTCAGATTTGATAGATCTTATAATATAATTAGGCTGACCAATTAGGATCAAAGATATTAGGCTAGTAAATTGATAAAGGGGGGTTGATTTAAAGATTTTTGGTTTTTTTGGTGGCAATTGGAGGGAGTGCAATTTCAGGGTGCGGGGATTGAGCACAGTTTTTGCAGGGGGATCTTTGGGGCAAGGTAGGAACTTGTGCTGATGCCTTTGGCTTGGATGAGTGATCAGGGAAGAAAGAGAGGAGGTTAAAGAGGGCAAACAAGGACTTTGAATCCTCTTTAAACAGTGGAAAACATAGATATTGAACAGAATTAAAAGCTGAGCATGGCATGCATGAATTCAAACTTTATCACTTTATCTTGTTCAATTAGCAGCAAAGAAAGAGAGATGTAACACATAAAAAAACTTACAGTAACAATTAGAAGACACACCATCAACACAATGATCCACAAGAATCCACAATGAAGTCTGCAAAACCCTGGCCTTCCTTTCCTTAATTTGCAGAAGTAGATGTACAATACACAATAATGCTTTCTCCCACAAGAGTCCAACCATCAAAATGAGAAAGAGAAGGCATAATATAGAAGGTCAAACCTCTTCCCCCACCTCTAGGGGTCGAGCTCAGCTTCCTAGGAGCTGTTACAACTAATTCTAAATCAGTCACTAGATAATAGGCCAGCACAACAACTTGCCTCTAAAAGTTAGGAAGCCTATCCATGCATTAAATATTAACTATTTACATCAAAGAAGCTTCTAGAAGAGTAAAGAAAGATAAAGCCTATCAAAGTGCCATGAAAATATTACATTCATCCATCATCTACAAGTAAAAATGGTCAACCATAGTCAAAACAGTGTTTTTTGACCGAAAATGGCAATTCTGGCAAATCTGGAAGTTCTGGTCGCGCCCCTGGAAGTTCTGGTCGCGCCCCTTTACAGCTGTTTTTGAGTGGGTTCCACTGGTCCAAATCCAGCGCAAGATGGCTCATTGGAAAGCTTGGCCTGTCTACTTTCCATCCCAAGTGGAATTTCTGAATTTGGTGTTGATTTGACCCCTCAAAAACTATTTCTCCCAAGGTCACTTTCTGCAACTCAAAAAGTGGGCAGAAAGTCATTTTTTAGGTGTATTTTGAGCTTTTGGAGGCTCAAAACTCAAAATCAGGCTTCTCCCAAGTATTGGTAATTTTTCTTTTTGAATGCCCTTTCCAAAAATGCCAAGTTTGCAAAATTCCGAGCAGCCCTTCAAACTGGTCTCACCCGGGGTGAGACCAGTTCTTGGGAAAAACCTGTAATTTTACCAAAAATTTTCAAAATGCTCAAAAATCTTCAAAATTTTCACATTTTGGTGCTGGATCAAGGCTGATCAGTACCATGATGAGTGAGGGAGGCTTCAGCCAAGATACGGAGCGGATTTGTCCTTTTCCTCCTCTTCCGGGCCTCCGATAGCTTTCTTTGGAGAATTTTCATTCTCGCCTTGCAAACATGTAATCTTGCCCAGTAGTGTGTCTTCATGTTCCGGAGCAGCTCTTTGTCACGGTTTGCCTTGTCTAACAGTCCCTCCAAGCGCCAATTTGCTCGGATGAGCAATAACTCTCTATCCTTGGGCAATGGATCCCCAGGCCTCCTGCGGTTGATGTCTCGGTCGGTTCGAATCTTCCATAGCTCTTCCAACTCTTTCTCTGTCTCCAGCTGTTTGGTCCGCTGCTCTAAATAAGTGATAGTCCACTGAGCCATCTCAAGCTTCCGCTGCAACACAAGGTTCTCTTCCTTGAGCTCATAGAAATCTGAAGAGGAAGGAGAATGAGCATCACGACCAGTGAAATCATCATGTGCCTCACCAACTGCCTCATCCTCAACCATGGGCTGCTTGCCCTCTCGTACTGCCTGTGCCGATGAAGAAAGCGAGGCCCCTTCCACCTGGTGTGGAGATAACACTCGCTGCTCTGATGATGAAGACGAGACCCCTTCCACTGGCTGTAGAGAAAGTACTCGTCGGGCTGCTGCAAATAAGGTCCTGTGACCTCTCTGATATGTGACCCGAGGAGAAGAAGCCATGTGTCTCGGAATGCTGGTCTCGGGCTGATGTGATGGCCCTCCCTCCTCATGAACTGCCTCCGGCCCTGAATGTGGCTGTGTGAAAACATCTCGGGAGATGAAATCCGCCCAAGGGATGCCCTGCTGGCTCAGCTGATGGGAAACTACTAGCTGAATAAGACCATGATGGCATAGGCTCCGGAGCTGCTGTACTGGGGTCTGTCTCCGAAAGGTAGTGGCCATCCTCTGAATGTCGTGAAATAAGTATGCCGAGATGTTCATCATCCTCACTCTGGTGAAGTGCATCATCATGCGGATATGACAAGAAAATACTCGTGAGAATCTCCCCTCGCATGTGAAGTAGTGCATAATGAGTCTCATGGTGTCTATATACTCTGCTCAGAGGAACTTGATAGGAAAGTTCCTTGACAAGTGATGCACATAGGCAGGCCTAACATATGGCTCATAGTATACCAGGTCCACCCACTTGCGCTTTGGCCATACCTCACCCACATTGGGTATCCCGGTAGCATCTGTGATAGCCTCTGGAGAAAATACAAAATTCACCCCTGCAAGGGTGACCTGCCTGTCATGGAGATGGAGGACAAACAACCGGGCCAAGTCCCTGTGATGCTGGATGTGTGACAGCCTCTCACAAAACTGAAAACAAGCCATATGCTGAAAGCAAGATAGTGCCAACGGGCAAGCCTGCAACTCTGTCAATGATATAGGCTCCTCCCTCTTGTGGTGACCACCCTTGCCTCCCCTACGAGGCCTCTGCTGTGTATGAATCTCAGAAGATGATGATCGGTCATCACCTTGCTCATTAGTCTCAGTGGTTGACATGGTGTTATTGAGCAAGGTGGAAAAAACAAGTCAAATTGACCGCTGCCCTGCCTGCAAAATGCTGTGAAGTATGCTGTTTTCAAGGGGAAACATCATGAGGGATATGTTAGGGGAGGGAATTTACATGTAGGAAAGGGAAAAATATATACATAAACAGGGAATTCTGAAGGAAAACATCACATAATGCTAAACATGTCATTCCATCTTTCAACATTTGCAAATTAATACCTTATTTAGGGAAACTGTGATTTTTTAGCACCAAGGGAAAGGACAATAAAAATCATCATGATGGAGGGGAGGATGTCATAAGCATAGGGGGATAAGGCAGCATCATCTATGTACAAGTAACAGGCAGCTCATTTCAATTTGTTTTGAATGTCATTGAGGAGCATACTCTGTTTTTCATAATTTCAAAATGACCATTTGATGCTTTGGGAAACAGGGATTTAGGGTTTCTGATTGTAAGAGGAAGGGAAGGGGTTGTTGTGATCATTTTACAGTGGAAGGGAGAGGGGATTGTATCTTGGGAATGAGGGAAAATAGAGGATATTAGGGACTAGGTTGAAACCCTTTTAATAATCACTGCCAACTAATTTTCGTAACAGCAATTCATTTAGGACAGTGGCAGCTTCATCATGCTTTTACCATGGGGAATTAGGGTTTGACTGTGTGCTTTGATCATAGGGAGGGATATTCAATTGCCTAGGAAGTTTAACTGAAGGGACAAGCAATTGAATTAGGGTTTACATAGGGAAATAGGTAGGGAAAAACAGAGTTTTGAGAAAGGGGATGAAAACCATGCTAATACAAAACCCTAACACAGCAAGACTGCTTCTTTTGATAACTATGCAACTGTACATTTAAATGAATTTTTTCATGACTTTATTCAGCTTTCAAGTCCTTGACATCATACAGCAAGATGACATTTTCTTTATTTTTTTTTTTTTTTTTTTTTCTAAGGCTATGCAAGTAAAAATTTTTACTGTTTTTACAATTCTTGTGTGCATGCCTTGTCATCACTTTTCTTTTTGTTTTTTTTACATTGTTTTCTTTTCATTCTTTTGTTGTGCATTTCATATATAATTTGCTGTGTATACTAGTGTTTAGGGTTTGATCATTATACATGGGGAAAAGGTAGGGTTTGTAGGGTTAGAAGGGACTAGGGTTTGAGAAGTTTTGGCGATAGTGTTTATATAATTGACTTGCAAATGAGATCAATAAGTTTGACATGTTAACATATGCAATTTGTATGGGGAAAATAAAAGGAGGGACAAAGGGAAAAATTTCCTTGAAAAATAACAAACTGTCACACATATTGCTTGCAAAAACAACTATTCATTTAACCTATTTCTTTATGGATTTCTTGCACAAAATTTATGATCATTACCTTCCTTTCCAATCCCAACACCATCATCAAACATGTGAATGAGGCATACCTTAATAACTTGAGAGAATTTGAGGGTGATTTCAGCGTTTGAGTGAGTTTTAGGGCAAACAGAAGTTCTGGTCGCACGCACCTTCAGACTGGTCGCGCCCCTGTAACTGGTCGCGCCAGTGTATTTTTAACACTGTGCGTTGGGCTGTAACTGGTCGCGCGCACCCAGATGGTCGCGCACAGTCTCAGACTGGTCGCGCGCACCTTCAAGCCTTGTGCTTTGCAGAAACTTGCTCGACTTTCCTCCTCTTGCTTCTAACACCAACTTTTGTCTTTCAAATGCACAATGAGAGTGAATTTAGAGGGAAATTAGCTTTTATAGGGTCACTTTAAAAAAAAAAAATTAACTTTAGAACCCACTTTCCAATGTTTTGAACTTGCTTTGCTTTTTAACACTGTTTAGAGTCTTTTTGTCCTGAAATGAGCTCTTTTAATGCGTTTGACTCCGTTCTTTTTGCAGGTTGACCGCCTGAGGGACTGTAGTGAAGGAACCAGGGTTATTGCCGGCACTTTTACAAATTTTTGAGAATTTCTTTATTTTTTCAAATTCCACATGGCCTTGGACTTAAAAACAGGGTTTTTAAATCCAAGGCATGATATGAGCTATAGCTGAAGAAAATGATAATGAAACGTATGTACAAGACTCCTTCCGGCTTGCTAGGCACCTACTGACCATGACTCATAACCTTGAAAAGATTTTGACTCAAAACCCTAGACCTAAGACCATGGGACCTCAAGACAAAAACAAGAACAAGCCTGACTCAATTACATTGTTGTATGACCTGATCCAGCAAAGCCAAGAAGGGAACAAAGACCAGCTCCTCCATTCAGTGTTATGGCATGCCTAATGGGATGCAAAACTAACACTGATGAGACACCTATATAATGCATATGCAAAGAGTTATTGATCACTGATGGAGGGCTCAAGACCGACACTAACATTGGCTCCAATGGGGATGGTAGCTCCTTGGAGGTGCCAAGAACCTCAGACCTCTTGGAAGAGCAGACCAGTGCTTTATTCATTGGGCAATGGAGTCAACTAATAGAAAAAATAACCAACTCAAAAAGACTTTATTTGACTTGACTATAAACTGAAAACTTTGAAAGGACTATGACTCAAACAAACTGACTTTTTGCAGAAAATAAACAAACTAAAATCCCACACCAACCAATCTTCATGCTTGGAATTATAGCCTTCACTTCGGGCCCCAAACCAAGAATGAAAGATCAGTTCACGCTTGCTGTAGTAAAGTAAAATGATATGTACAATGAAGATGATTTAGAGCAGCATTGTTCAAACATGATATCTCTTGAGAAGCCGGCCATTCACCGACCCACCGGGACATTCATCGCCATTCAACTCCTTAAGAAGGAAAGCATTAGGACCACGATATGCAGCAATCTTAAAAGGACCTTTCCACAGATTATCAAACTTACCGTGTTTACCTTTGTCCTCGTTTCGAGCATCCCATCTCAAAACAACATCTTCTAGCTGAAAATTTTCTGATTTTGCCTTCTTATCATAAATCTTCTTGATACGTTCTTGCAGCTTCAAAGAGTTTTGGAGGACTTCTTCCCTTGTCTGCTGTAGGTGGACCATTTGACTGATTCTCCGTTGCATTGGATCCATGTCTTCTCCCGTTTCTTGGATTAACTTTGCGACTGGTACACTAAGTGATGTAGGAAAAACTGCATCAACCCCGTAAACAATCTCAAATGGCGACATTCCTATTGATCTCTTTTGGCTCACCCGATCAGCCCACAGTGCATTGACCAACTTCTTGTGCCAACTTTTCTTGTTGATTTCCAGCATCTTTTTGATAATGTTTACTAGTGATTTATTTGATGATTCGGCCAGCCCATTACCTTGAGGATGATAAGCGGTGGAGTGACCCAAACTGATATTATACTTATAACAAAAATCCACCATCTTATTTGACTTGAAAGCAGCTGCATTATCCGTGATCAATTTGAATGGACAACCAAAACGGGACAAGATATTAGTTTCAAGAAAGGAGATAATTACCGAGTCTGTGGCCTGCCGAGTAGGAATTGCTTCTATCCACTTGGTGAAGTAGTCGGTAGCAGTCAAAATCCATCTATGCTGCCCGGATGAAGCTGGGTGTATTTCACCAATGAAATCAAGGCCCCACTGCTGAAAAGGTGCACTAATTTCCACCGGCTTGAGTGGCAATGGCTGCAATCTTTGTTTCCCTTGAAATATTTGGCACTCATGGCAGCTCTTCACCGCTTTGTATACATCAGAAAAAAGGGATGGCCAATAGAAACCAGCTCTCAAAATCTTGTTGGCTGTAGTTTTCCAAAATAAATGACCTCCACAATCACCTTTATGGAAGTCTTCTACCGTTGCTTTCGCTTCTTCTTCAACCAAACAATTCAGTAGGATGCCTCCGGGATCTTTCCAATACAATGCTGATTTCATGATGCAAAACTTAGCGGCCTTCAATTTCAAAGTCCTTGCTTTGTTCTTTGACATTCCAGGAGGCGCGGACACATTCTGAAGTACATACACTATATCAGTATACCAAGGAGAATTAATGAAAATGTCTGATACCTGAACCGCTGAATTTTCTCCTTCACCATCGGACAAGGCTGCAATCAAGTTGATGTCAAGCGCATGTAGGTTTGTTTCAGCCATTATTTTAGCAATTCCTTGTCCTTTGACCAGCTTGGTTGGCTTGATTTCAACATCATACTCCAAGAGAGCAGCAATCCACTTGCCTCTCCTACCTTCCGGCTCTGTTTGTACCAAGACATCCTTTACCGCTGCACTAGGAACATAAGCTAAGACATGAGAATGAAGAATATAAACCCGGAAATCTTTCAATGCCTTAATCAGGGCCAGCGCTTGTTTCTCAATGATGTTATAGTTTAATGCCCCATCTCTAATGATCCGGCTGAAAAATGCAATTGGCCTTTCAACACCCTCTCTTTTTTGCATCAAAACTGCTGCTAGTGTATGCTCGGAAGCGAAAGAAAACAATATGAAATCCTGAGTATAATCAGGGCTGATTAAGGTCGGGGCTGAAGACAAGATTACCTTGATTAAATTGAAGGATTTGACTGCCTCCTCAGTCCATTTGATCTCGCTGTCCTTCCGAAGCATGTTGGTCATTTCTCTTAAGTGCTCTGCAAGATTAGGAATGAAGCGACGCAGAAAATTCAATTTACCGTTAAAAGATTGTATCTCCTTCTTATTTCGGGGTTGTTCTAACTGCTGAATTGCCTCCACTCTTGCGGGATCAATACGTATACCATCTTTGGAAATGATATGTCCCAACAATTTACCTTCACTCATGGCGAAGAGACTCTTTTTTGGATTTAAAGAGATGCCATATTTTCTGCATTTTTGAAAAACTTTCGTCAAATGAAAAAGATGCTCCTCATCGGATTTAGAAAATACCGTTAAGTCATCAAGATAAACAACTAAAAATATGTCCTTTTCATTTGCAAAAGCCATGTCCATAGCTCGCTGAAATGTTGCACCTGCATTCTTTAAACCAAAAGGCATTTTAGCATAATGAAATGTTCCCCAAGGTGTAGTGAAGGCTGTCTTATCACGGTCATCCTCATGGACTAGGATCTGATTGTAGCCGGAGTATCCATCCAACAATGACATCTTGGAGGCACCTACTACTCGCTGCAATATGTGATCCATCTTTGGCAGCGGATAGTTATCTTTGAGAGATACCTTGTTCAAATTTCTAAAATCTATGCATAACCGAATCTCACCGGTTTTCTTCCTTACTGGCACTAGATTAGAAATCCAATCTGAAAAGCGAACGGGAACTATAATTCCGGATTGATAAAGTCTATTTACCTCTTTTTCAATCAAGGGCAGCAACTTGGGATTGATCCTCCGCAACTTCTGCCGAAAAGGTTTCTGATTTTGTTTGATTGGAATAGTGTGTTGGATTATGCTTGTATCATAAGTCTTTAGATCTGAATAATCCCAAGCGAATACATTAGTAAATGATGACAGCAATCTAATGTATTGATTCTTTACCTTGGGTGGCAGGGCCTTCGATAATTTCACCATCTTTGGATGTTCCACTGTCCCAAGGTTGACATCTTCCACACCTTCTTCGGTTGGCATCAAAGTTGGCTTGCGAGCCACATCGTCTTGATCAAAAAGCTCTTCTAAAGGAATCAGCCCCTTTGGAATATGATTGTCTTTCAGCTGCAAAACATCCATTTGATTTATTCCTTCAGGCTCCATGTCAATTGAGATTTCTTCAAACTTACCTTCTCCATGCAAGAAGTCTTTGATTTCCTCATCATCCTGAAAGACTTGCCAATTCCTTTGGTTGTCCGGGATTGTGGGGCGGTGTTTTACATAAATTTCAAACTTGTTACTCGAATTCATTGGTATCTTTAAATTGCTTGCTGCCTTAGCCAAAGCATCGGCAACTCCATTTTGTATCCGTGGTATGCATGTCAAAGTGTGCTCTGAAAACCGCTTCAAAATATCCAAAACAGCATTGCGATAAGCCCGCATACGAGGATGTTTAGCTTGAAATTCCCCCTTTACTTGTTTGATCACTAACTCGGAGTCGCCATAAATTGCTATCTTCTTTGCTTTTAATTTTCGGAGGATTTTCAAACCAGCTATAAGGGCCTCATATTCAGCTTCATTATTTGAACAATCAAAAGCCAATTTATAAGAGCAAACTTGTACCTTACTTGGAACTTGTTTAGAGACTGAAAATGGGCTGCGGATCCATACGCCAATGCCTGCTCCATCGCTGCCCACTGCCCCGTCGAAATCCATAGTCCAAAGACCATCTTCATCATCATCCAAGGGCTGTACTTGTGATGTTGTTTCAGTCATGACTTGCTGTCCATTTATCTCAGCAATTGACTTTATGACAGCAGCCTTTTCTTTGCTTTCCGTTCTCAATACTTCTCTAACATCTTCAGCAATGCCTGGGATATCTTCTATCTGAACTAATTGACTATTTACTTCATTAAAACTATCAGCAAATAAAACATAGGACTCTAGATCTGTCTGTACATAGTTTACAGGATGATTTACCGGTTTTTCCTTGCTTGTAATCATATACTTCATCTTTTGCTCTCGATAGACTTTCCTCATTTGTCCAAACACCGGAATAGTGGCATATGAAAAGTCCAGCTGTAAAGTGCCTTTGAGTTTTGATCCCCATGACCTTGAAAGAAGCATGCCAAACCTTGGCGGAATGTCCGCTACTACCACATCCATCAAGAGATTCTTTGCGGGAATTTGATCCAAGCTAACAACTAAATCTTTAATCAGACCGATGCATCTAACTCGGCTGGAATCAAATGAGTATAGATCATGGTAGTTACGAGTTATATCAAGTCCCAACTTCTCCATTATTGCCTTGGGCATTAAATTGTGTGATGCTCCCGAATCGAACATAGCATTATGAAGCACATAATCATGAATTCTCAAGCTGATATAGAATGGCGGGACATCGCTTTCCGGTGACTCACCATTGAGAGCTGGCCCAAAGATCAATTCCGGCTGATCATCCTCCACATTAACCGCATCTAACATTGGATCAGTATTGAACATCTTAGAAATTTGTGCTCTGTAAGTAGTGTTCTTCATGACTTCAGTAAGTGGAATGGACAATTTCAATTTTGAGACTTCATTCTCAATGCTGAACGCTTGACTTCTTTCACTTTCTTTGGCCGGATTATCTCTTTTTTCTGCTCTATCTTTAGGTACATTTGATGGCTGATCCATCTTGTTTTTTGGAGCTGTTGGGGCTGATGAAGAATCCATGATTTCTTTACCTTTTCTTTGCGGAACAGCAGCACCATTCTTTGCCGCATTTTCTGCCTTCTTTTGAAGTGGATGTATAGGTACTGTTCGGTTTCTCAACTGTCTCTCTTTGCCTTGTTGAGCTGATAAGGCATGTAGATAACCTCTTTGATATTCCTCAGACTCATCTTGAAGTGCCACATCATTAGATAGAATGTAATGCTCATCTTGAGGTGCATAAGCATTGCTTACCAGCTCGTCTTCTTCCGTGATGTAAGTGGGCATGTCATCGGGAGTGAAAAAATGATTTTCTTCACCGGGACCTTCACCCTCATCTTCAGATTCTTGAGTGACATAGTTTTGCTGAAATGGGGGTTGGATCGGTTGCTGTACTGCCGCCTCTTGTCCTCGTGGCTCCCGCTGTTTTATCCTATATTGGGGCTGCTGTTGTTGGCCTCTAAAGTTCGGGTTTCGAACTTGTGGTTCCGGTTTGCCAAGACTGAGATTTTGGAGTGCCTTTGACATCTCTTCCATTTTCCGAATAACTTGAGAAGTGGATGCTACCTCCTCTTTGATTGTGACCTTCTTTTCCGCTTTCATTCTTGCCCTTTTGTCATTCAAATTAGCCTCCACACTGACTGCAATTTTCTGCATTTCCTCCAAAGAAGGAGGATCTCGGTCCCGTAGCGAGTAGGCCATTTCCGGATCGAAACCATCCGGGAACTTCAGCAAGGCAGATTTTCGAGATGGCTTAAGATCATCTGGTATAGCATTATACACTGCATTAAATCTTATGATGTAGTCTTGAACGGACTCACCCGGATTTCTCTTAAGGTTGTTATATTCGGCATTGATTTGCAGCGGATCCTTTCTGATTTCCCATCTGTCCAAGAATTGTGTTTGAAGTGCTTCCAAAGAGACAATACTATTTTCTCTCAACCCTCTGAACCATTTCTGGACCTCTCCTCCAAAAGTCTGAACGAACAACCTCATGGTAACATCTTCCTCATCCAATTCATACAGATCAAAAAAGGTAGTCATCCGGTCAACATGCTGCTGAGCTGGGACACTCTGTGGAGTGCCATCAAACATTGGTATCTTGCTCTAGTAGTCAGCTGGCATGTCATGAAGGTTTGCAGGGAGAACAAGGGGAGCAAATCGGGCAGCCATGACTCTAGGCGGGGGAGGTGGAGGAGTAGAAGGAGTATGAGGAGGAGGAGGTGGAAGTATAATAACAGGGGTTGTGATAAGGGGAAGGGATGTTGGCGGAGATAAAGGTGATGATGGAGTTTGAGGTGTAGATGGAGGTGAACCAACAGGGGTATCGGGAAGTGTAACTATAGGTGAAATAGGTGAAATAGAGATGAAAGGAGGGAAAGAAGCTCGATGAGCCGTGAGGGAAGTTTGAAGATTTTCAGCTTGATCAATAGTAGACCCAATATGATCAGATATGTTTTCAATAAAATCAACAAGAGTTGAAGCATGTATACTACTTTGAAGATGCCGCAAAATATAAGATTCAACCACTTTGTTATGCCTTTCGAGGTCAATCACAGCTGCAAAGTCAGGATCAAGAACCAAAGTATCGAGTGCACTTTCAGATTTAGATTTAAACAATGACAATTCAAAATCCTCGTCGAAATCAAGATCTTCAAAATATTTAATTACAGCAGGCGATGAATTAGATCTAACAATCAATTTTGAATCAGAAGCCAGCTTGTAAATACAAATAAACGAGGAAAGGAAAAACCAACACTCAGCCAAATGGAAACTCTTAGCTTATCATCTGAAGCTTAGAGTCCATAATGATACTGGGATAAAGATGTCACTGAAGCGCTATGTTCACAAATCCCACGGAGATAGACTGAAGCAGCGTTTATCTACTAACGCTGATGTAAAACAAGAGCGTTTTCGAAGGCTTCTGGCGTAACTTCAGGCTCCGTCTAAGACTTATGAAACAACACACTCAATGAGCAAAGATTTAGATGTTCTTCCCCAGTATGGTCGCCAATATGTTAGCGCTTGGAATTCACCTAGGCTGAGATAGACAAACTCTCAAGGCTACATCAAACCATTTCACCTCGTAGCTAGCCCTACGAGGTATGAGAAGGCTCTCTCGGGTCAGATTTGATAGATCTTATAATATAATTAGGCTGACCAATTAGGATCAAAGATATTAGGCTAGTAAATTGATAAAGGGGGGTTGATTTAAAGATTTTTGGTTTTTTTGGTGGCAATTGGAGGGAGTGCAATTTCAGGGTGCGGGGATTGAGCACAGTTTTTGCAGGGGGATCTTTGGGGCAAGGTAGGAACTTGTGCTGATGCCTTTGGCTTGGATGAGTGATCAGGGAAGAAAGAGAGGAGGTTAAAGAGGGCAAACAAGGACTTTGAATCCTCTTTAAACAGTGGAAAACATAGATATTGAACAGAATTAAAAGCTGAGCATGGCATGCATGAATTCAAACTTTATCACTTTATCTTGTTCAATTAGCAGCAAAGAAAGAGAGATGTAACACATAAACAAACTTACAGTAACAATTAGAAGACACACCATCAACACAATGATCCACAAGAATCCACAATGAAGTCTGCAAAACCCTGGCCTTCCTTTCCTTAATTTGCAGAAGTAGATGTACAATACACAATAATGCTTTCTCCCACAAGAGTCCAACCATCAAAATGAGAAAGAGAAGGCATAATATAGAAGGTCAAACCTCTTCCCCCACCTCTAGGGGTCGAGCTCAGCTTCCTAGGAGCTGTTACAACTAATTCTAAATCAGTCACTAGATAATAGGCCAGCACAACAACTTGCCTCTAAAAGTTAGGAAGCCTATCCATGCATTAAATATTAACTATTTACATCAAAGAAGCTTCTAGAAGAGTAAAGAAAGATAAAGCCTATCAAAGTGCCATGAAAATATTACATTCATCCATCATCTACAAGTAAAAATGGTCAACCATAGTCAAAACAGTGTTTTTTGACCGAAAATGGCAATTCTGGCAAATCTGGAAGTTCTGGTCGCGCCCCTGGAAGTTCTGGTCGCGCCCCTTTACAGCTGTTTTTGAGTGGGTTCCACTGGTCCAAATCAGGTGCAAGATGGCTCATTAGAAAGCTTGGCCTGTCTACTTTCCATCCCAAGTGGAATTTCTGAATTTGGTGTTGATTTGACCCCTCAAAAACCATTTCTCCCAAGGTCACTTTCTGCAACTCAAAAAGTGGGCAGAAAGTCATTTTTTAGGTGTATTTTGAGCTTTTGGAGGCTCAAAACTCAAAATCAGGCTTCTCCCAAGTATTGGTAATTTTTCTTTTTGAATGCCCTTTCCAAAAATGCCAAGTTTGCAAAATTCCGAGCAGCCCTTCAAACTGGTCTCACCCGGGGTGAGACCAGTTCTTGGGAAAAACCTGTAATTTTACCAAAAATTTTCAAAATGCTCAAAAATCTTCAAAATTTTCACATTTTGGTGCTGGATCAAGGCTGATCAGTACCATGATGAGTGAGGGAGGCTTCAGCCAAGATACGGAGCGGATTTGTCCTTTTCCTCCTCTTCCGGGCCTCCGATAGCTTTCTTTGGAGAATTTTCATTCTCGCCTTGCAAACATGTAATCTTGCCCAGTAGTGTGTCTTCATGTTCCGGAGCAGCTCTTTGTCACGGTTTGCCTTGTCTAACAGTCCCTCCAAGCGCCAATTTGCTCGGATGAGCAATAACTCTCTATCCTTGGGCAATGGGTCCCCATGCCTCCTGCGGTTGATGTCTCGGTCGGTTCGAATCTTCCATAGCTCTTCCAACTCTTTCTCTGTCTCCAGCTGTTTGGTCCGCTGCTCTAAATAAGTGATAGTCCACTGAGCCATCTCAAGCTTCCGCTGCAACACAAGGTTCTCTTCCTTGAGCTCATAGAAATCTGAAGAGGAAGGAGAATGAGCATCACGACCAGTGAAATCATCATGTGCCTCACCAACTGCCTCATCCTCAACCATGGGCTGCTTGCCCTCTCGTACTGCCTGTGCCGATGAAGAAAGCGAGGCCCCTTCCACCTGGTGTGGAGATAACACTCGCTGCTCTGATGATGAAGACGAGACCCCTTCCACTGGCTGTAGAGAAAGTACTCGTCGGGCTGCTGCAAATAAGGTCCTGTGACCTCTCTGATATGTGACCCGAGGAGAAGAAGCCATGTGTCTCGGAATGCTGGTCTCGGGCTGATGTGATGGCCCTCCCTCCTCATGAACTGCCTCCGGCCCTGAATGTGGCTGTGTGAAAACATCTCGGGAGATGAAATCCGCCCAAGGGATGCCCTGCTGGCTCAGCTGATGGGAAACTACTAGCTGAATAAGACCATGATGGCATAGGCTCCGGAGCTGCTGTACTGGGGTCTGTCTCCGAAAGGTAGTGGCCATCCTCTGAATGTCGTGAAATAAGTATGCCGAGATGTTCATCATCCTCACTCTGGTGAAGTGCATCATCATGCGGATATGACAAGAAAATACTCGTGAGAATCTCCCCTCGCATGTGAAGTAGTGCATAATGAGTCTCATGGTGTCTATATACTCTGCTCGGAGGAACTTGATAGGAAAGTTCCTTGACAAGTGATGCACATAGGCAGGCCTAACATATGGCTCATAGTATACCAGGTCCACCCACTTGCGCTTTGGCCATACCTCACCCACATTGGGTATCCCGGTAGCATCTGTGATAGCCTCTGGAGAAAATACAAAATTCACCCCTGCAAGGGTGACCTGCCTGTCATGGAGATGGAGGACAAACAACCGGGCCAAGTCCCTGTGATGCTGGATGTGTGACAGCCTCTCACAAAACTGAAAACAAGCCATATGCTGAAAGCAAGATAGTGCCAACGGGCAAGCCTGCAACTCTGTCAATGATATAGGCTCCTCCCTCTTGTGGTGACCACCCTTGCCTCCCCTACGAGGCCTCTGCTGTGTATGAATCTCAGAAGATGATGATCGGTCATCACCTTGCTCATTAGTCTCAGTGGTTGACATGGTGTTATTGAGCAAGGTGGAAAAAACAAGTCAAATTGACCGCTGCCCTGCCTGCAAAATGTTGTGAAGTATGCTGTTTTCAAGGGGAAACATCATGAGGGATATGTTAGGGGAGGGAATTTACATGTAGGAAAGGGAAAAATATATACATAAACAAGGAATTCTGAAGGAAAACATCACATAATGCTAAACATGTCATTCCATCTTTCAACATTTGCAAATTAATACCTTATTTAGGGAAACTGTGATTTTTTAGCACCAAGGGAAAGGACAATAAAAATCATCATGATGGAGGGGAGGATGTCATAAGCATAGGGGGATAAGGTAGCATCATCTATGTACAAGTAACAGGCAGCTCATTTCAATTTGTTTTGAATGTCATTGAGGAGCATACTCTGTTTTTCATAATTTCAAAATGACCATTTGATGCTTTGGGAAACAGGGATTTAGGGTTTCTGATTGTAAGAGGAAGGGAAGGGGTTGTTGTGATCATTTTACAGTGGAAGGGAGAGGGATTGTATCTTGGGAATGAGGGAAAATAGAGGATATTAGGGACTAGGTTGAAACCCTTTTAATAATCACTGCCAACTAATTTTCGTAACAGCAATTCATTTAGGACAGTGGCAGCTTCATCATGCTTTTACCATGGGGAATTAGGGTTTGACTGTGTGCTTTGATCATAGGGAGGGATATTCAATTGCCTAGGAAGTTTAACTGAAGGGACAAGCAATTGAATTAGGGTTTACATAGGGAAATAGGTAGGGAAAAACAGAGTTTTGAGAAAGGGGATGAAAACCATGCTAATACAAAACCCTAACACAGCAAGACTGCTTCTTTTGATAACTATGCAACTGTACATTTAAATGAATTTTTTCATGACTTTATTCAGCTTTCAAGTCCTTGACATCATACAGCAAGATGACATTTTCTTTATTTTTTTTTTTTATTTTTTTTTTTCTAAGGCTATGCAAGTAACAATTTTTACTGTTTTTACAATTCTTGTGTGCATGCCTTGTCATCACTTTTCTTTTTGTTTTTTTTACATTGTTTTCTTTTCATTCTTTTGCTGTGCATTTCATATATAATTTGCTGTGTATACTAGTGTTTAGGGTTTGATCATTATACATGGGGAAAAGGTAGGGTTTGTAGGGTTAGAAGGGACTAGGGTTTGAGAAGTTTTGGCGATAGTGTTTATATAATTGACTTGCAAATGAGATCAATAAGTTTGACATGTTAACATATGCAATTTGTATGGGGAAAATAAAAGGAGGGACAAAGGGAAAAATTTCCTTGAAAAATAACAAACTGTCACACATATTGCTTGCAAAAACAACTATTCATTTAACCTATTTCTTTATGGATTTCTTGCACAAAATTTATGATCATTACCTTCCTTTCCAATCCCAACACCATCATCAAACATGTGAATGAGGCATACCTTAATAACTTGAGAGAATTTGAGGGTGATTTCAGCGTTTGAGTGAGTTTTAGGGCAAACAGAAGTTCTGGTCACGCGCACCTTCAGACTGGTCGCGCCCCTGTAACTGGTCGTGCCAGTGTATTTTTAACACTGTGCGTTGGGCTGTAACTGGTCGCGCGCACCCAGATGGTCGCGCACAGTCTCAGACTGGTCGCGCGCACCTTCAAGCCTTGTGCTTTGCAGAAACTTGCTCGACTTTCCTCCTCTTGCTTCTAACACCAACTTTTGTCTTTCAAATGCACAATGAGAGTGAATTTAGAGGGAAATTAGCTTTTATAGGGTCACTTTAAAAAAAAAAAATTAACTTTAGAACCCACTTTCCAATGTTTTGAACTTGCTTTGCTTTTTAACACTGTTTAGAGTCTTTTTGTCCTGAAATGAGCTCTTTTAATGCGTTTGACTCCGTTCTTTTTGCAGGTTGACCGCCTGAGGGACTGTAGTGAAGGAACCAGGGTTATTGCTGGCACTTTTACAAATTTTTGAGAATTTCTTTATTTTTTCAAATTCCACATGGCCTTGGACTTAAAAACAAGGTTTTTAAATCCAAGGCATGATATGAGCTATAGCTGAAGAAAATGATAATGAAACGTATGTACAAGACTCCTTCCGGCTTGTTGGGCACCTACTGACCATGACTCATAACCTTGAAATGATTTTGACTCAAAACCCTAGACCTAAGACCATGGGACCTCAAGACAAAAACAAGAACAAGCCTGACTCAATTACATTGTTGTATGACCTGATCCAGCAAAGCCAAGAAGGGAACAAAGACCAGCTCCTCCATTCAGTGTTATGGCATGCCTAATGGGATGCAAAACTGACACTGATGAGACACCTATATAATGCATATGCAAAGAGTTATTGATCACTGATGGAGGGCTCAAGACCGACACTAACACATCTGATGTTCACATTCCATAATTGTGTAAATATTTATGCGATTAGCTTAATGTTCCTTGATCTATTAAGCAGTTTATGCTTGATATATGTTATATATGATCATGTTTCTTGCATATTACTTTGATCTCTCTTGCAGGTTTCCGGACGTGAAGAGTGACTTAGGAGCGAGGCCTAGAGCGAAATATTCAAATTCATCTCCGAGGATTGAGCGATTAACATCAGAACGAGGTAGGTTCCTCTTTATTATTGAATTTGTCAAGCATAAGCTAGGAAAGTGAGTATTATATTGTTTGGTTTGTTGCTAGATCCACTCAATGGGCTAGAGCGATCGCCTCTGTCCGCAGAGGGGATTTGCCTTCACAACAAAATGGCGACTCCACTAGGGAGCTATAGCATGTTCATCCTCCTTTCTCAACTGATCTCTTGATCAGTTTGACCGACCATCATGTTATCAGTTAGTTTGGGTGGATATAGGTCTGCACAATCACTGGTATCTTAGAGTGCTCAGTCTGGAAGAGTTGGTGAATTTCTTTTGATTTTTTTCTTGTTTCCTCGACCAACGAGTTTTTTGAACTGACAGTCATGCTGCCATCGTGCTTTTTCTTAAAATAGTCACACTTATCCCCTGTTCAGCACTTGTTTGGCCTTGACAATAGCGCTGATCCTTAAGATTAGAAAAAAAATAGGGTTTCTCTGTCAAACCCAGTGTGTCTGAGCCCCTAAGATCTTGTTATGTCCTATATGACTGATTTTTGTTGATGTCCTCTTTTGGATGAGGCTTCCAAAGAGTTGGAAAACCTTACAGCTTCCCAGCCTCGTCTTCCAGTTGGTTATCACAAGCTTTCCCTTGATCCTTCACTAGTTGATCTAGTGATTGATCAAAAGTATTCTTTGGTCAACCCCACTCTCTTTTAAAGTGAGTCTCGTGAGTTCGTTATTGACCAACCATTGGTTGAGAAAATGGTAGACTTGATTCCACCTTTAGTTAACCGTACCTTTCCGGTAGAGAGTGAACCTCATACTGCTTAGGTTCTTATGGTTTCTTCAGTTTCGAATGACCTGGAGGGAAATCCTCCCATTCTCAAGGTGCATGAGAGCAATTATCTTGTTCCCATAGCGCAAGAGGGAAACTTTCACGTTCCTAAGACACCCCCTCAGAGTAGTTTAGTCACTTATTTTGATTCGAGTCGACTGACAGGATATCGTCTTCTGTCTTATGTGTCTTTTAGAATTACAATACAAGCTTACAATATGGTTGTACCTAGCACAGTCATAGACGGGGGCGCATACATTATCTTTCTATCCTCAAATGCTTGGCAAGCTTTAGGTTCTCCTTAGCTTGTCCCTATCACCCAAAATCTGTTAGCTTTTAATAGAGGAACCAATCAACTATTAGGGATCTTTCCTAAGTTACCTATTACTTTAGGAGGAAAGATTGTCTATAAAGATGTGACAGTTATCCAAGGCACTTTAGATTTTAATATACTCCTTGGTTGTGACTACATTTAAGTCATGGGAGCTCTTGTCTCTTCCCTCTTTCGAGTGATGTGTTTCTCACATGAAGGAAGAATTGTGATCATTGATCAAATTACATTCATTAGTCTTTAATCAACTCCCAATTATCCATCATACCTAAATGGTTCTTATATGCAAGTGGTATCTCCCTTGGCACAGGTTAATTATGTGGCCACCTGTTCCATGCCCACATCTTCTCATGATCTAGTAGGTGATGTAGTACACCATGTGTTGGGGGCATTGGAGTCTGATTTTTCCATTAGATCCCTGGACATGTATCCCTTCCAAAGTGTTTTTCTACCATTTGATGAGAACCTCTTAGAAGCCATGGCCTCTTTTGGTCTGTGATCAAGGGCTTGGAGAAGAGTTCATTTTCTTGTGTCAATCTCATTAAAAAATGAAACAAGGGCCATGAGGATAGTTCTTTTACAATGTCAACCTCATTAAAAAATGAAATAGGTCTCCATAAGGATAGTTCTTTTACTATGTCAACCTCGTTAAAAAATGAAATAGGTGCTATGAGGATAATTATTTTAACATGTCAACCTCGTTAAAAAATGAAATAGGTTCCCATGAGCATGGTTCTTTTCCTGTGTCAAGATCGTTAAAAAATGAAACAAATCCCCTTCCAATTCGAGTCTTTGATTAGATCTCTTAAAATCCTAGTCGCATCTTTCACTTGATCTCGTAAGTGAACCTTCATTCCATCCACTCAGGTGAATGAAATGAAGCTTGGGGGGGGGGGGAATATACATCGAATAGAGTCATTATGTTGGGGGCTTGCAAACCATTCTCAAGCATAGTTTGTTTCCATTTCAATCTTGTGTAAAAATGAAACCAAACTCAAGCATAATTTCCCATGTTTCAAGCTTGTGTAAAAATGAAACCATTCCCATTTTACCTCTCGTGATTGCCATTTTTATCAGCCTATTTTTTCTAGATGAGCCTTGATATTTTCATTCCATCATCACCATTTCTTTGGCTGATCATACGCTTTCACTTGGTTGTTTTATCATTGCCTGAGGAACATTTGCAATGAGTGGTCTTATTAGCTAGCCTATTGACCTTTACATGTTTTTAGAAGTTCCATCATCACCAGAACGAGTTTCTATCCTTTAATACCACTCATTCCTCTAGGAGGAGTCATCTTTAAGCTCTTTTCTGACTCTTGAAAAATGAAAATATTGCGAAGTACTTGTCGTTTAAAACTCATAAAAGTAAATGAAATGACATCTACTCAGTATAAGTTTAACCCTAATCTGGACCAAGATAGACTACTGTATGAAAAAGGAATACCTTATTTGAACATGGATAGGACGTTCTCTTGAATATTGTTTTCTACCTTTCCGGGCTCAAAATACAATTTAAGAAAAGGGACCTTTGGAGTTTTATTTTCCTCTTATTTTTCAAACTCTCTAAACATGAAAGATATGCCAAGTTTCACCTCCATCAGACTCGTAAAACTTAAATGATGCAGGACTTGTCGCCATGACGAGATCGAGTTCCTCCTTCCTAGGGCTCGTAAAACTTACTAGGATGGATTCATCTAAAGGGTGAACTTATATGGAAATCATATGATATCCCCTTCAAGCTTGTGATAAAAAATATATGGGGTACTCACCAGAAATGGTGGGGAAAAAGTAAAAGTGTTAATCTCTTGTATCTTGTAAAGGCAAAATGTCACTCTTGAACATGATACTCATCTGTTACTCGTGTCGAATTTGGGATATCCTCACTTCATCACTTGCCTTCCTGGGTTTGGGAAATCCATTTCGCCTCTCATATGATCATACCATTCCATCATCATGACCTCTAATCCTATGTTGAGTAAAATATTTCCAAACTCTGGAGTCGTGTTGTCAATATGTTTAAGGGAAGTCATATATGTAGTTCTTTACCACCTATACACTATTTGAATTTTAGCCACAATCCCGAATCGTACTTTTTCACTATACTACATCCTTAGTTTCATGTCGATGATGTGGGATTCATCATGGCCCTCCTTCCACGGATCACTTCCCATCGAATTCAGCTCATTATCTGGGAAGATGATCTAGAAAATCCTTCCAGTACCTTAGAGCATGCATGCCTCAATGGAAATTTCTTTGCATTCGACCACACATTTACATCATTGACCTTTGATTGAATGACTTCACGAGTGTTCGACTTTGGTTCCTTTATTTACATTTGTGGATTGTGCTGATTATACCTTGAGAGCCATTTTCATTATTGGTGGTTTCTCTCATGCTTGTTAATGGTTTACATCATTGACTGGTAATCAGGTGGTTTTCTATCATGTTTGACTTTGACACATCTATTCACATGTTAGAATTCATACATTAATCATGTCGAGACGGAGCATAAGACCCTATATTTTATCTAATAGAATCTAGGTGGCATGGAGTTATTATTCATTCATGATTGTATACATGTTTGCTCGGGACGGATGGATGTGACCATAGCGTGAGTCCATATTCATGATCCTTTCTATCCGGATGGTTGCAACCATGCCGATGATCTTTTCACATGATCCCTTTTTACAGTTGAATGCATCCAGAACACGATTGATGTATTATTATATGCCTATTCATGTATTATTAGGCATGATCCTTAGAAATTTTAGATATGTATATGTATATTCTTGATTTGCAAGTCTCCTGACGGTGTTTTAATCGTCTTGCACTAACCAATAAATCATCTCAACCATCACTCCCTATTTTGTCTTCATGCTTTAGGGGGCATATTTTACATAGTATTTTGTCATATATCCTGTTCACTTCCTGTGCCATATCCCAGAGTACCAAAACATTGACTAATGTGCAACATATCCATCATGATATACAAACCAAAACCTACCTGAATAATTAAATGAAAATTGCCGTGAAATCATTAAGGAGAAAGTTGCCTAAAAAGCTATTTTTTGGCATCAACGCGTTTTTCTCCACTGCCTGCCATGCTGATGGTAGGTTGCTCAGTTAGACACTCACACTGCTAGCATGGGTTTTCATAGGAAAACTCACATTAAACTCTTTCTAGCAGGCTTTCCCAAATTGGAAGAGAAGCTTCACTCACTAGAACCTTCGAGAACAACAAGCTAGATATTGGTTGTTGTTGATATGGTCGAGCTCTCTGATTTGGACCTCTTGAGCTTATAATCACGGGATTTCCCCTTGATATGTGGACCTTCATCCCTATTTGGTGGATCCCTAACTCCCTCTCACTTACTAAAATTCACTCCCTTCCATCCCCAAATGGCTGGTCATTGATTGTTGCATCCCTATGCTGAGATTATGCTTACATTCTACCCATTCTAGATTGAAGAAGGAGTGCTTGAAGAGTCTTTTCTTGGACTTAGAAATCCACCCAAAGTAAGGCCTCAACATCAAGGCATAGGTTGTATGATTCCCTTTTTAGTTTCTTAATATATACATCTGATGTTCACTTTCCATAATTGTGTAAATATTTATGCAATTGGCTTAATGTTCCTTGATCTGTTAAGTAGTTTATGCTTGATATATGTTATCTATTCTCTTGTGTCTTGCATAATACTTTTATCTCTCTTGCAGGTTTCCAGACGTGAAGAATGACTTAGGAGTGAGGCCTGGAGAAAAATATTCAAAGTCATCTCTGAGGATCGAGTGATTAGCATCAGAACGAGGTAGGTTCCCATTTCTTATTACATTTGTCAAGCATAAGCTAGGAAATTGAGTATTATATTGTTTGGTTTGTTGCTAGAACTACTCATTGGGCTAGAGGGATCGCCTCCATTCGCAGAGGGGATTTTCCTTCACAACTATCATTGTAAGCCATGGTCAACCATTGTCAAATGTCGCATTGTGGCAAAGATTGTCTCAATATGAAAACCAGTCATGGTCAATATGAAAATCAACCATGGTCAATCATGGTTAATCATGGACCTATGTCACATTGTGACAAATATTGTCTTAGTATCAAAATCAACCATGGTCAACCATCATCAACCATGGTCCAATGTCACATCTCCACAAATATTATCTCAAAATGAAAATAAATCATTGTCAACCATGGTC